>CM040628.1:13947843-14044442 GCA_022817965.1 Solanum lycopersicoides | reverse complement strand
AAATAAAATAGAAAAACTCCAATCTTGAAATTACTAGTTCTTATATCACCATTATTTCTTATCATAAATAAGAATCATTCAATGTAAATTATACATAAGCATTAGGGGGTGCAAGGGAAGCAATGCAACAACAAAGTTTGCTCACATCACATCCACAACTTTCATAATTAAAATGATCTCTACAATAGACCACACAATCTTCACCAGTTTCACATTCAAACTTATCCATCTTATCATGTTTTTCATCCTCCAAAGACTTCACCGTTTGGCTTAAATCACATAAAATTAAGCAAAACATAACAAGAAAAATCAATTTAGCCTTTGCCATCACAAGTTTGAAGCAAGTGTATGGATTTTTTTTTTCTGTAATAAAACTTTAAGTGAACATGTATTTATACACTCCAAAAAGAAGGCAACATACACACTGTTAAATAATTTACCTAAAATGGGACAAAATTATGCAATGCTAATATATGGTATATTGTATTTACTTTATGTAATCGTTCTAATAAGAGCGTGTTTGATATTCCTGCTAAAATAGCTTATTTTTAAAATCACCTTTTTAAAATGACTTTTTACAAAAGTGCTTTTGAAAAGGAACTAAAATTGTGTTTGACTAATTTATTTGAAAGTATTTTTCATAAGCAAATTGTGGTTGACTGATCTTTTTTAAAAAAAGTATTTTTGAGAGTCAAATTACAAAAAGGAATAACTATTAATGTACTTTTATTATTAAGATTATTTGATACATAGAAACAATTTTAAATATCTATAATAAGAAAATTAATCAAATTTTTATTTTTATTTTTATTAAATTAAAATGTACCTATTTAAATTTTCAATCAATATTATGCCTTTTTGGGAGACTAATATCTATAATCTTGCAAAAATATTGTTATTACCCTTTCTCCAATTCTACGACTACCTTCCTACGATTCGTAGATGGCTTCCTAAAATACTACCTCAGTGTCAAAAATGCAACTTTTCCTTTCCAATTCAAACTTTCAATTTTCTCCGTGTTACATATATTTTGGATTGTAGATGGAAGTACAAAGATCATTATTGTTGAAATTTGGTTGAATTGGCATAAAAGGCCACATAAGGTCGTACATGATTAAAAAAAAATTGGTAAAACTTATACCGACAGGGTATTTATACCAATTCAATATATGCATATCATGTGTTTAAATTTATAGTTCATTTTACTTCACTGTAATTAACTAACATGTGCTTTACTTCGTTAAATCACATAATAATAGAAATTGAATTAGTTTGGTGTAAACACCCGATGCGAATAAATTTTTTCCATACAAACAGTATATATATATATATATATATATATATATATATATATATATATATATATATATAATTATTTAACGTTAACGTTCCAAAGTTGACATACACATCAATTCTCATAATTGTTATATCGAATTAACAAGGACGAACGCTAGAAAGATCATTCTTATCCTTAAGTTTCAACAGTCAAATTTAAGAGCAATATTGAAAGGGATTTTAGGGAATTTTCATGAGGTAAGTCCTTTGATTAATTACTATAATTTGAGGATTAATAAAAAAAATTAGCCTATTGAAAGACGTTATTAGTAATGAGTGATTCTTGAATTCGTAAAATAAACATGAATTTGAGGTTTATGTTGAATCAAGAGATGCAAGCTGATGTATTAAGAGTTAGTTAACTATCATCAAGTCTGTTAGAAGTTAGTTAGAGGGCAAATAAGTCATTTAATGTGTAAAGATGAGCATGCCTAATGTGTGAACAAAGTCTATAAATAGGGCAGTTCACTATCTCAATGTAACAGTGAAAACAGATGAAATAAAATTACAGTTAGTTTTCTCTCTTCTTCAGTTAGCTTTCTTCAGCAGTAGTTTCTAGATCAGCTCCAGTTATGGAGTTTTAACATGGTATCAGAGCATCGATCAGCTCACTGAGATTCAGATTGTGGTCGAGGACAGAACTTCGATCCAGCAAAATTCAGTGAATCGAGAAAAGATAGCTTAGAAGTAATTCATCAATGGCGATAGAAGAAGGATCTGGAACTTCAGCTCCAATCGGATCAATTGGTTCTGGTAGAATGATATTGATCACAATCATCCATTATTTCTTCATCCAAATGACACTCCAGGTAGTTCACTAATCTCTCTGCAGTTAATTGGATCTGAGAACTATGCTCTGTGGAGTAGATCTATGACTCTAGGTTTACTAGAAAAAAGTAAATTAGAATTCGTCAATGGTCGGTACACCAAATATAAATTTGATGCATCACTGCATGAACAGTGGGAGAAAGTTAATGCAGTAGTTCTGTCATGGATTATGAATGTTGTTAAGAAGGAACTGTTAAGTAGTATCATTTATGCATCAAATGCTCACAAAGTTTGGTTGGATTTAAATGCGAGGTTTGGCACTGTAAATGCATCTAGAGTTTTCTACTTGCATAGAGAAATTGTTACTCTTACTCAAGGAACTATGTCTGTTTCTGATTACTTTTCGAGAATGAGAACACTTTGGGATGAGTTCGATGCAATCATGCCCTGTCCAGGATGTCACTGTCCTGAGTCGAGAAGCTACTCTCATCATCATGAGTACCAAAGGCTTTTACAGTTTCTAATGGGACTCAATGTGACATTTAATCAGTGTAGGAGCCAAATACTGATGATGACTCCCACTCCTACACTAAATAGATCATATTCCTTGATCAATGATCATGAAAGTCAAAGAGCATTAACCAACTCACATGTGAAGTCAGTCACTGATGAGTTAGAAGGAGCAGTATTTTTTAGTAACAAAGGAGGTTTTAATCTGAGAGGAAACTATGGGAAAGGTGTTGTCATTGGAGGTAGTACTAGTCATGGTGGATGCAACATAAACTCTGTCAGTCATGGTGGAGCAGGTACTAGTTATGGTGGAGGTAGCATAAACTCTGGACACACTAATTGTGGTGGTAACTACTTCAATAGACAGCCATCTAACAACACTGTCAGATCACCAAGGAAACACACACTCGTGTGTGAATTCTGCAGTTACAATGGGCACACAAAAGAGAACTGTTATAAGCTGATTGGATACCCTCCAGACTGGCCTAAGTCTAAGAAGAAAGTGGGAGGACAGTTTGCTAATCAAGTGATTAATTGTGAAGAGCTAAATTATGATATGAATTTTTCTAAGCCTAGCTTCAGTCCAGGAAGCTCATCTCATGCAAGTACCTCACAACAACAACCACTCCCTCCTCATTTCACTCTGGAGCAGTACCAACAAATTTTGTTGATGCTAGGTAAAGGTAATGAGGAGACATCTACTACTCAAACAACAAATGCAGGTATTGTGAATACTTCACCATTCACTACTTTAAATGCTAGCTGGATTGTAGACTCAGGTGCATCTAATCACATGACCTTAGACCTTGGGCTGTTATATAACTGTCATGCTGTTTTAAACCCTGAGAAGAACAAAGTTTATCTACCTACAGGAAATGTTGTCTCTGTAACTCATAAAGGCAATTCAAGTATCCTCAATAGTCATCATATATCCAATGTTCTAGTCCTACCTGATTTTAATATTAATCTACTCTCAGTTTTCAAACTAACTAAGGAATTACAGTGTTCAGTATCTTTTTTTCCTAATTTCTGCATCTTCCAGGATCTCTCCACTGGCATGGTGAAGGGGATTGGTAGGGAAGATCATGGATTATACATTCCTCAGAGCATCACTATTTCTCAAACTCCACAACCTTCACTTTCACAAAACCAAAGTGTCAACACTGCTCAACAATCATCTGAGTCTAGCATTCTCTGGCATAAAAGAATGGGACATGCACCTCTAGAAGTCATCAAGAAACATGCAAGTCTCAGACATCTCAAATCTATAAGTCATATATGTCCTGTATGTCCTTTGGCAAAACACACAAAACTTTCTTTTTCTTTGAGTTGTTCTAGGTCTAAGTCTGCATTTGAATTGTTACATTGTGACATTTGGGGTCCCTATAGGGTTCCAACTCATGATAGCAAGAGATTTTTTTGTCACAGTAGTAGATGAGTTTGATAGGTTTACCTGGCTGTTTCTAATACAGTCTAAAACTGAAGTCATTGTTGTACTTAGAAAGTTTTTTACAGAAATAAACAATGTATTCTCTACTTCTGTTAAAGTGTTAAGAACCGACAATGGCTGTGAATTTTTCAGTCATGAGTTTAAATCTTTGTTGTCTCACCTTGGCATAGTTCATCAAAGTTCTTGTGTCTACACTCCACAAAAAAATGGAGTTGTAGAAAGGAAACATAGAACCATTTTAGGTATAGCTAGATCACTCAGATTTCAAGCTTCCCTTCCCTTACAGTTCTGGGGAGAATCTGTCATCACTGTAGTCTATCTTCTCAATAGAATTCCATCCAAGCTTCTACATTTTCAGTCTCCTTATGAACTCTTATATCATCAACCCCCCCCCCCCATTATCTCATATCAAAGTCTTTGGCTGCCTTACCTATGCATCTACTACCAAATTTTCTGACAAATTTGCTGCTAGAGCCATTCCTGCTGTGCTTATGGGCTATGCCTTAACTCAGAAGGGCTATCACTTATATGATCTCCACTCTAAAACTTTTTTCACCAGTAGGAATGTAGTGTTTCAAGAGTTAGTTTTCCCTTTCACTCATGTTAAGTCAGTTGGCACTCCTCTATTTCCAGATCTGGATATACCTATTCTTGAGGCCAACATTCAGTCAACTAATCTAGAGGTTCCTGAAACTGAAACTGAACCTGTTTCTAACCCTGATGTTGAACTTCAAAAATCAGTCTGAACCAAACATCCTCCTGCCTGGCTGAATGACTTCATCTTATCCAACTTCTGTTCTTATCCATTGTCTTCCTATGTGTCCTACTCTCACCTCTCTAAATCTTTTCAACATGCCCTCTCTGTTTTTTCTTTCATTCAAGAACCTACCTCTTTTAATCAAGTTGTCCAAGACTCCTCCTGGATTCATGCTATGAAACTTGAGATTGCTGCACTTGAGGATAATAATACTTGGTCCATTGTAGATCTCCCAATTGGCAAAACTCCTATTGGTTGTAAATGGATTTATAAGGTGAAGTATAAAGCCTCAGGGGAAGTGGAAAGGTATAAAGCACGTTTGGTGGCAAAAGGGTCCAGGCAACAAGCTGGGTTGGATTATTCTGAAACTTTCTCCCCTGTGGCAAAAATGGTCACTGTAAGGTCTCTAATTGCTCTGGCAGCCTCCAATCAGTGGTGCATTTTTCAGATGGATGTTCACAATGTCTTTCTAAATGGTGATCTCATTGAGGAAGTATATATGCAGATTCCTGAAGGGTTTGCTAGACAGGGGGAGTCTAAGAAGGTCCGCAAACTTCACAAGTCACTGTACGAACTAAAACAAGCTCCAAGACAATGGAATAAAAAAATGTCTGATGCTCTTTTCCAGATGGGATTCACTCAAATCCATTATGATTATTCATTATTCACAAAAAAGACAGAAGGGAAATTGGTATTCATTCTTGTCTATGTGGATGATCTTCTAGTTACTGGGAACAATCAAGAACTGATAAATCAAGCTAGAAAAGATTTGCAAGAAATGTTTAAAATGAAGGATCTTGGAGAACTTAAGTTCTTTCTGGGAATAGAAGTTGCATGATCACATGAGGGAATAGTACTGTGTCAAGGAAAATATGCTTTAGAATTAATATCAGAAGCAGGCTTAAGTGGAGCAAAGCCAGCCAACACTCCACTTGAAACCAATCTGAAACTGACATCTGTGGTATATGACAAAACTATACAGCATGAGGCAGCAACTGATGATGATGAACTAAAAGATCCTTCTATGTATCAGAGACTAGTGGGAAAGTTACTATACCTAACTATGACCAGACCTGATATAGCATTTGTAGTGCAAGTTCTCAGCCAATAGCACTGCCCTAAGAAGTCTCATATGGATGCTGCACTTAGAGTAGTAAGATACATCAAAGGGACACCTGGTTTGGGGTTATTCATGCCTGCTAAGAACAGCAATCAACTATCAGCCTACTGTGACTCAGATTGGGGCGCTTGTCTAGAAACAAGGAGGTTAGTCACAGGTTATCTGGTGAAGTGTAGAGGAACTTTGGTTTCATGGAAAGCCAAGAAGCAAGAAACTGTGTCCAGAAGTTCAGCAGAAGCAAAATTTAGGAGCATGGCTGCATGCACTGCAGAACTTACATGGTTGACAGGGCTATTCAAAGAGTTGGGAGTTCAGATTCAACAACCTATAGACTTGAAATGTTACAGCAAAGCTGCAATTCAAATTGCTGCTAATCCTATATTTCATGAGAGAACCAAGCACATAGATATTGACTGCCATTTTGTAAGAGAAATAGTCATTCAAGGCATGATTAGAACAGACCATCAGTGGCGGATCTAGAATTTTAAGGTTATGGGTGCTCTGAAGTGAAAATGTAAAAAATATGTGTTAACAATGAGATTCGAACCTTGGTAACAACACTAAAAAAGTCTTAAGTACCCATCCAAGAACCATTGGGCTAACTATATCATTTATTCATTGGGTGCTCTATGTTAATTTTTTACAAATACCTATCAATTTCAACATAGATATATATATTTCGTAACGAAGTTAATGGGTGCTCGAGCACCCGGCGGACACCATGTGAGTCCGCCCCTGCAGACCATGTATCTACAACAGAACAACTAGCAGATATACTCACAAAGGGGTTAGGAAGAGTTCAACATGAATACTTGATAAGCAAGCTGGGACTAAGAGACATATTCAAGCCATCAGCTTGAGGAAGAGTGTTGAATCAAGAGATGCAAGCTGATGTATTAAGAGTTAGTTAACTATTATCAAGTCTGTTAGAAGTTAGTTAGAGGGCAAATAAGTCATTTAATGTGTAAAGATGAGCATGCCTAATGTGTGAACAAAGTCTATAAATAAGGCAGTTCACTATCCCAATGTAAGAGTGAAAACAGATGAAATAAAATTACAGTTAGTTTTCTCTCTTCTTAAGTTAGTTTTCTTCAGCAGTAGCTTCTAGATCAACTCCAGTTATGGAGTTTTAACAGTTTATATGTGATCACTTCCCATTTAATTGATTATTGTCATTTATTAGATGGTAAATTTAATTATTTGGTGCAAAATTATTATAGAATAACGTTGATAAATTTTAATGTAAATTTTTGTACTTATTTTAAACTTATATTTTCCTACTTTTAATATTAGTAAAGTGATATTATTATTATTATTATTATTATTATTATTATTATTATTAATAATAATAATAATAATAATAATAATAATATCAGATTTTGACTTAACACCTTCCCACTTTTAGTATTTAGTATATTATGATATTATTACTATTTAGTATTTTATTAATTAAACTAGAGAGGCATGACCCGTGTTGAGCACGGGCCCAACATTAATTCCAACAATTAATGATTAGTTGAATCAAAACGAAGACAACAATTATTGAGAACAACAACTCAAAGTAGGCATTTAGGAGTTGTCAAAAGTAAAGGAAACACGTTAATTCCAACTGAAGTAAAAATGTAAAAGCACTACAACCATCACAATTGATGTTTAAAGTATTACAACTACTCTTATACATAGTTTGAAAAGAAACCTTATAATTCATCCTAACACTTCATCAGCCTAACGTCATAAGCAGAATCAAACCCATTTTTGTACAAAGAGCTATTCAAGTTAAATCTATCAAAAAAGAGGCCAGGTCAATTTATAAATGCCACAAAAAAATTTACATAAATTCATTTAACGTTTACATTTTATATGAACTTTATGGTTGATTTTCACACATGATTACGTGAGCTTCTTGTATATAGAAACCACAAACGCATTTTTCTTGAGCAACAGTATTGTGGGCAGATCAAATATACAATAATCTTTGTTTTTCTATTCCATGTTTCGTTCTCAGTAGCGGTCCAACATTGCATATATTCAGCCATAGTCAAGTTTTTGCTGATTTGCATAGTCATCTAATCACAATGGATAATACGATAGTAAGGAAAAACAAAAATAGAAAGTGACATGAAAAAAACATAAAATTTATAGGATTGGTGCTAGAAAATCAGTGTGATTACCACATTGATCATGTACTGATTCAACCATTAATAAAATAAAACCTTCAAAATTAACATATCTGCTAAAGATACACCAAAACATACATATTTGCTTCATTTTAGATGTTCAAGACTTCCTCTGGTAGCCCTGACTTAAGCTGATATACTGAAGAACTGCCGTTCTTAATTCTGTGAGGATCGACTTGTCTCATTGTCTACATTTTGTTTAACAGATGAATTTTTATCTATTACAGAAGAAGAAAAAAAGGGAAAAGAAAATATAAGTACTCATGTATGTACAAAAACAGTTCATAGAAGAAACAGAAATGGCCAAAATATAAATTTCGTAGCACTTAGCATGTTAGTCCATCACCAAAGTGAAAATGACCCAAACAAATGAAATTAGCAACAATTGATTAATATTTAGGGTTGAAGCAAACTGAATGTTATGGTGAATTGAACACCATAATATTTGGTGTATAAGTAAGTTCTAACAAAACTTAAGATGATAAGAAGATTTTCTACAAAAATAAAGTCATTTCTTATGGTATTATTATGATCTCTTCTATGTATATAGAAATTACATACACAAATTCTCAAAGCATACTAATTAAGATAAAAAAAAACCACCGACCCTTCCCACCTCCAAGCTAGATGATGATTAATTTTATTTTGATCCACAAAAATCTGTGAAAGTGATTTTCGACTTAAAGACTACAAGAGAGATAACAACATGATTGATAGTCTAAATAAAAAATGGGTTGACCGCCTCTACGACGATGCGCCTATGCGGGAGGAGGTAAAATATGTACTAATACGATTTTGGAAGGGCTTAGATCTTTCATAACATAAGTATTGTACTACTACTAGTGGTTCAGGTGATGTAAAAAAAGGTGAATACAAATTTAGGTTCGGTGAGGCGAGCGCAAATAGTAGTTCAGATTCAAGTTGGTTTAGTGAGGGCGACCGCGAAAGTCACCGAATGGCTCAGTACAGTCTCTGGGATTTTCTACGCTTTCATTTGATTAGTTTCCAGATAGGGAAGAAGGGTAGCACCATTCCGGATGCTAGGATATATTTGTAATGTAGAATATTATGTTAATAAAAAAAACACAAAGTCATTTTTGCATCCTTGCATCAATACCTTAGCACCGGTTATCCTTAATGCCTGCCACCAGGCCATACCCGCAATTACACCATACAGTCCATACAGTCTCATAGATCCACATCTTTTAAAGAGACGAATTGGTACATATGGGCTTCCGTCATCCATCTTATCAAGCTATAGGCATCTTATGTTGCGGCAAACATACTATGATGCGACATTTATAGGGGGAAGTAGCCTTGTAGTCTTGCTTGTTCATCCTCGGGGAACTGAACTCCCTTGAGATAGGAAAACCTTGAGATAGGAAAAAAAAAAGAGTGAGGTAGTGGACAATTAAGAAAGATTATCTTTTCAAGGCTAGAAGTGCTATAAAGGAAAGTAGGTAGAAGAAGGAGACAAGAACTATCTTGCTATACCTGAATCAGTTTGACACAATGCTTGCACTTGGATCTTTCTCCCCAGCTTCTTTCTACGATTCTTGTCAAGCTCCGCTAGTATGCCTCGAGAGCCTGAGCTACTCTTTTTTTTCCTTACCCATATATCACAGTTAGTACCCTCAAAGCCATTGCCTTTCAAGTAGAGCGTCTTTTCAAGTCAGTCTTGTCCCGCCTGCTCGTTAGCAAGTGCCTCGGGCTCTGCCTCTCTTTTCCAACAATCTCAACCGAGTGCTTCGCTCCCTTCCTTTTAGGCGATCTACTTCATTCCATCCTTTCTCTTTCTATTTTGAAACACTTTCGGCTTGAACTCTATTCACTTGAGCTCGCAACCCTTCTCGACCTGTCTTTTCAGACTCATTCTCGTGCTCTTAATGATCTTTTTCTCCTCTCTTTCTAACTGATGGCTTTTGGCTTCTTTTTTTTTTGGTTATTTTAACTCAAAAATTAAGTATTTATAAGCTCTTTTTTTTTTATCAAAATACTTCAAACCTACCTCAAAATTATATTCACTTTGAAAGGAATTAAATAAGTCGATACAAAGAGAATCTTACTTCTCATATTTATGTTAAATACTTGAAAATTCATCATATTTTTTCTTATCTTATAGGAAAGCATAAGGAGGACTGTGTGAGTTGGGTTAATGTAAATCATATAACTTCAATACAAGGAAATTATAGGAAAGAGGAACTAAAAAAAATAGAAAATATCCTTCTTTTTTTGTGTGTAGATCATTTATGTGCATTTGTATTTGGTTGTGGTATAAATTGATTTAGTTACGACTCTTTATATTATTTAATTTAAGATTAATTTGAGGAAATCTTGATTCACACACTTATTTAAAATTCTAGAAATCATAATTGACTCTTGCTCTTCCACATTATCTTTCTAATAAATAACTTATAATTCAAAAAACAATTAAAATAATATTATTTAATTAATTAGATGTTTTATTTAGTCTAGGGGTAAAATGGTAATTCAAGTTTTCATCTTTGGAGTTTTCTACTTATAATAATATAAGCGAAATGACCTGAAAGACCCTTATACTTGGCTCAGATGTCAACTAAACCCTTCTACTCATGACTTTGCCAATTAAACCCTTAAATTCAATACAAACCAATATTTTAAACCCTCTGACTGTTGACCAATCCTTTGTGGCAACTTAATAGTCGAGGTGGAACAAACGTGTGATCTCACGCATTAAAGGAGCGTAAACAGAAAATTTGAAAGAAAAGAAAAAATCAATAAAAAGACAAATCTTCTTTTCCCCATTTTCTTTTCTTTCCTACCCAACTACAGTATCGATCTTCCCCCCTTCCTAGACCCCATTTTTCTTTCTTGCTCCCTTTCCCCATTTTTTATAATCATTTATATGTTTGAAAAAACTATTTCAAAAAAATTCTTTTTCAAAAGTAGATGCTTCAGTCTTTGTGAGATAAAAATATTGAAGAGAAGCTATTGGGGGAAGAGGAGGGGTAATTTACATGTGGCTAGGTGATCGAGATCTGATTATTTTGAAGAGTGAAGAATGTTATTGTATATCTTTGTAAAATTAAGTTGAACATGTATACATATAATAATATATTAGAACATATTAAGATATTTTAGTATGCTTCATTGACATCAATGGAGGAAACAGATCACAATAGTTCAAGTGATGGATTAAGACTCTGGTAAAAAAAAATATGACAAAAAATTATGAACGATGAAAACTTGGAGAACAATGATAATTTTTAGTTATTTAAGGTAGTGATAATGAGTAAGGAATAAGGATATAAGATGGCAATGAAGTCTTTGGTGAAAAAAAATGGAGAGAGATAGTCAATGATAAAGTTAGTGTGAAGAAGAAACGGAGTGAAAAAGAAAAAAAATGAAAATTTTAATTAAAGTTAAAAATAAGTGAAAAGAAATAAATTTAAATTTCTTAAAATAAAGAAAAAATAAGTGACGTGTCATTAAAATTCTGATATGGATCATGATATGTCATTTTTATTATGTGTTAGAAGTGCATGTGAAGTCAAAATGGTTTAAAAGATTGTTTTCCATTGAATTTAAGTATTCAGTTGGTAATATCGTGAGTAGAAGAGTTCAGTTGACAATCTGAGTCAAGTATAAGGGTCTCCTAGGTCACATACTTATTTAAAACTTTAGGAATCATTATTAGCTCTTGTTCTCTCACATTCTCTTTCTAATAAATCACTTATAATTCAAAAATTGATTAAAATATTATTATTTAATTAATTAGATGTTTAATTTAGTCTAGGGGTAAAATGATAATTTAACTTTTCATCTTTAGAGCTTCCCACTTATAATAATACTAGTTTATGAGTACATGCGTTGCATGTGTGACCCATGCAAGTTTTTATAGATCCATTAAAACGATTAAGTATATATGAAAATAAATTATTAGTAATAAAACAACAATTACAAATAAATTTTTAAAAGGGTGACAAAAACAACATTTATAAATTTTGAACTTTTAGAGGAAAACGAAATACAAAATAATCATAATAATATATAGGAAAACGAAATACAAAATTAACATAATTTTTTAAAATTTTTGTCGACGCCTTCCATAACCAATCAAAATTGTAGAGTCTTCTTCATTGAGTCAAACTAAAGAATGAATCAAATATTACAAAATAATATAAGTGCTTCGCTGCTTATCAAATATTACAAAGGATAATCTTGGGGGTGGGGGGGTCTCATAAAACCAAAAATATATGAATTTATATAGGTAAAAGCACGGAAATACCAAAAGATATCTTAAAGTTTCAAATTAAACATTTGGAGGTTATAATTATAAAAAAACATGCAATTTACGAATATTAAGATATCAATTGAATAGGTAATTAGATAAATAAAAAATACTATTAAATCTGGAGGAACTACGCAGACCTAATTCTCACCTTAATCAAATATATAGACATGTTTCCTAAGTTCGATGATTAAAGTTAAAAAAATTTAAAAAAAATTAAATTCTTAATCAAGAAAATGAAAAGTTTTTATCCTTGTTAAGAAAAGAATGTTTATCCTTATTCAAAAAAAAAATTACTTCACATTTCAATTAATTTTAGAATGAGAAAAAAGATGAATAATTTTTTAGAACATAGAAAAGTGTCACATCACATTTTTAAGAAGAGAAAATCCAAGAATGACCAAACTGAAAAGCAAAGGAAAATTACAACTAAATTTGGACTTTAAATTACCCCTTTTTTCTGCTTGCCAATGGTTTTTTTGCCCCAAAAATCATATACCGTACACATGATAAAAATAATGTATAGGCTTATTTCGATCCAACACACCCTAAATCATATCAAACATAAAAAAATCATAAGAGAATTCTGCCGTCATGGATTGACCTACCAAAAGGTATATAGGATATTTATGTATCCGGTTGATTTGAGAATTAGGTAAAAATAAGGAATTTTGGAAATATTTTGAAATGGTAGAAAATAATGAAAAATAAAGGTCTGTATATATGTAATTTATCCTAAAATTATTATATTAAACAAATCAAATTGAGCCAATTTTTAGGTCAAAGTAAATCTAGATTGGTGATATGACCCAATTCAAATATCTACAATTTCAACGCATGAATTGCTTGTGGCACAAGATAACTTATTTCAGGTACAACTAGAAATATGAATGAGTGAGGTGATCCTCAATCGTAGAGGTGATCCTCAATCGTACTGTCAGCAAATAATTCATATACAGACTTCTTCCAAAGTGGATCCTTTGATTGATTGTTAATTTGCATCAGATCAATAATTAGCATTGCAAAATTGATAATCCATCCCTGCTCCCATTGAATTCACACCAATATTTGATTGAAACAAGTTGTTGTTAGAAATAGTAGCAGTTTGGTTCATCAAGTTGTTATACTCCCATATTTGTTGTTGATGAGAAACTGAGCAACTTCCATTCAACAATTCGAGTTTTCCTTTTGCATTCTCCATCCTTTTCTCAACAACACCAACAAGATTTTGCAATTTTTTCCAGATAAATAGTCAAATCTTGAATCCCAAGTCGGATACCTTTCTACTTTGATCTCATCAGCCCTTTTCTTTTCAACATCATTCTCGAAATAGTCAAATCTTGAATCCGGATCCTTTTCTACTTTGATCTCATCACCCTTTTTCTTTTGATCATCATCTTCAAAATAGTTGGACAACGTTTTACCCCTTTTGGTTCGTCCTTCAAATGGTTGATTTTTGTAGAGATTTATGAGCTCTTTAACTTCATTTGGATAATTCGGCCACATTTCACAATTACTATTTCCTTCATCATATATGATCATGCAGGCTTTGATGTCGCAAAGTATTGACAGTTCCAAAATTTTCTTGAGCAAGCCAGCCTTTCGTGTCACTAAAGTTTTCATCCTCTTCTTGTCATCTTGAATTAGTTCCACCATGATTTTTATCTTCCCTTTTTTTTTCCTGGAAGAAAAGAAAGCGGAAATTAATATATATATATATATATATATATATATATATATATATATATATATATAATGAAAAAGTTATGTTTTCATTCCTCTTTTATTCATAAAACTTCAAGAATAACAGATGAATTAAAGCTTCATAATTAGCTTATGTGATTTTGTTGTATGAGAATACGAGGAGTGAATTAATACTTGTTGTACAAGTATGTTACAGCTGTTGCTATAATTATTTATGTTATATATATAAGAATTTTGACGCGTTTTTAGAACTATATTAATTATTTATTTTATATATATAACAAATTTGACGCGTCCTTCTTTATTTTTAGAAACTATACTAATTATTTATTGTGTATATATAAAAAGTTTGACGCGTCATTCTGTGTTTTTAGAAACTATACTAATTATTTTTTACTTCCACCGCTTTTCTTACCCTATTTTTTAGGAATTACTCGCTTTATACAAATATTTAGTAGTAGTATTTGATTTTGCGTGTGAGGTACTTGGCCAGTTAAAATATTAATTTAGCTTTCTTAAGTTTTTATTTTTTCTCATAAATATAGAAATTTCATCAGAATTTCTTCAACTTTTATACCATTTTACAAAATGACTTAAACATAACTAATAATAATGCATCAAAATATCTGAAGTTATTGAAATAATAAATCACATATTTTTATATTTATTTATTAGTATATATATTTGGCTATGGGTGGTTCAGGGAGAGGCAGAGTTAGAACAAAAAATATTGGTGAAAAGTGATTAAATCAGGACATGTATGTAACGATTTCAACTTACTGAAATAATCTTAGATAGAAGTATATGGGGATATGGATTAGACTAGAAGGTTAGTATAGTGTGTTTTCTTGTTGTCTATTCGTGTTAGCACTCGTAGTATTGCTTTTGTAGTTTTTTGTCCTTCTAATTATATTACCATATGTTGATTCCTTGTACCTTTATTCTTGTATTATTGTATTGTAGTTTTGTTATGTAACTATCTGTTGTTTTTGTTATTGGTTAATGTTTTTGTACATTTGTTACTTCTTTTGCTCAAAATGCTTTGAACTATTTGTTTTTGAACAGAAGGTTTAGCGGAATCAATCTCTCCATTAATTTGTGTGAGAGAAGTAAGGTCAGCATAAACTCTATTCTATCTGAACTCCACTTTGTAGGATTACACTTGATAAGTTGTTTGTTTATGAAAACATAAATTTTCATTTTCAATTTCAACTTCTTGTTGTTTGTTTATGAAATGTGTACATAAATTTTCATTTTCAATTTCAATTTCAAATTATGATTTGAAATTTCAAACTCGAAGTAGGATTTCAACTTCCTAGTTGTGATTTTATTTTCTTAAAATGTAAGAAATTTGACTTTTTTATTAATTATTACTATTGTTGATTTATTATTATTTTTTTATAAAGTTGTGTGCTTGGAAGTTTATATTTACACTTAATTTCAAAAATTTATTTCTAAAAAAATCATGAAGATATGTCGTTTATTAATATACCACCTTAAGATATTTAATTATCTTATTTATGAACTATGATTCGCTAATTTTTGTAAAGACATGAAAAAGTAGGGTGTTTTCTAAAATGCAACCAACAAAATCTTATTTGTAAAGACATGAAACCAAGAATTTCATTTTCTAGAATGACAACGAAAATGTAGTACCTTGTGAAGAAATTCTAGTTCATTTACTAAAGTGTTGGCTTTGATTTAACTCTATGAATTTAAGGTCTCTAGTTCATGTTTAAATGCACCAAAACAATTCTGAATCCTTGATCCATTTCACCCATATTTGCAAGTTACAAAATACATCTTTTAGTTATAAAAAGAATCTCATTTAGGAGCAAAGGGTCCTAACACTAAAAATGATCTAACATGCCTTCTCATTAATTTGCCAATATTTCAAAAGAAAAAAGACATACTAACTTTAAATTTAAAAGGAAAATAAAATTAAAAAGATAATAAATTTTGAAATCATTTTCTTTCCTATGTTAATTAAAATTATTATCATGCTAAGTTTTTAAAATATAAATATATTGGCATATTGTAATCAATACTTACAGTCCGTTTGGATGGACTTAAAAAAGTAGCTTTTAAAAAGTACTTTTAAAAGTGCTGGAAATTATTTTTAAAATAAGTAGTTATGTGTTTGGATAAAAGTGCTGAAGTTAAAAAAAAAGTTGTTGATGTGTTTGACAAATAAGTGCTGGTAAACACTTTTTTTAATCAAAATGTCTGAAATACCCTTAAAAGTTGTTAACATGATAAAAATTGATTAATTTAATAATAATAATAATAATAATATATAATATATCATAATAATAATAATAATAATAATAGTAATAATAATAAAAGAATATGAAAGAATAATAATAATAATAATAAAAGAATATGAAAAGAATAATAATAAATATATAATATATAATTTATAATAATAATAATATATAATATATAATATATAATAATAATATATAATAATAATAATAATGATAAAATAAATAATAATATATAATATATAATAATAATAAAGAATAATAAAATAAATAATAATAATAATAAAATAATAAAATATTAATAATAATATATAATAATAATAATAATAATAATAGTATATAATAATAATAATAATAATAAAATAAATAATAATAATTAAATATAAATAATAATAATAAATAATAATTATATAACAATATGAAAATAATAATAATAATAATAAATAAAATAATAATAATAATAATAATATATAAAATATTAATAATAATAATAAATAATAATAATAATAATAGTAATAATATATAATAATAAATAATAATAATAATAATATAATATGAAAATAATAATAATAATAATATTTAATAATATATAATATATAATAATAATAATAATAATAATAATAAAGAATTATAAAATAAATAATAATAAAAATAAAAATAAAATAATAATAATAATAATAATAATAATAATAATAATACTAATAATAATCATAATCATAATAATAATCATAATAATAATAATAAAGGGTAATAAAATAAATAATAATAATAAAACAAAATATTAATAATACTAATAATTATAATAATAATAATAATAATAAATAATAATAATAATAATAATAGTAATAATAATAATAATAATATATAATAATAATAATAATAATAAAGAGTAGTAAAATAAATAATAATAATAAAATAATAAAATATTATTAATAATAATAATAATAATAATAATAATAATAATAATAAATAATAATAATAACAATAATAATAATAATATTAATATTAATTATAATAATAAAAAAAATAAAAATAAAAGAAATAAGGGCAAAAAGGTAAAATATTTGGTCAACTTAAAAGAGATTTTAAGCTAAAAAAAAAAAGCATCCCTTCCCAAGCTTTTAACTTTTGGCTTAAAATAAGTTTTTTTAACTTAAAATAAGTCACTTTGAGAATTGTCAAACACTTAATTAAGTCAAAAAATAGCTTTTAAATCAGTTTGACCAGCTTTTAAACTTAAAAAAAAAAGGAAAACTGTAATAAATCAAACTCATTAAATAGCTTAGGTAGCTTCCAAAAAATGTATACGTTGCAAATCTTCCTTTTAAGGACCTTATTAAATAATAAAAATGTTATTATGCATCTCAGAAACTATAAATACATACATAACTTAATGGTGTATCATATCTCTATACAAGAAAAAATATATATTCATACTCTTCTAGAGATGGCAAAAAGTATATTGGCTTTGATTATTTTGATTTGCTTATTTCTTTGAAGTTTTAATCAAATAGGAAATTCTTTGGAAGTCAAAAAACAAATCTTTTCAAAAATTTGATAAACTATAATGATACGCCTAAATGTCATGATGATGATGATTGTATACCCTTCTGCAAAGATTTTGGCCGCTTACTAAGTTGTGGATGTACTATCGGCCTAAAGTGTCGTTGTTGCGATCCCCCATCACCACCTAAATTTTATGTATGATGATTTTTGACTAATTTTTATTTGAGTAAAATACAGATATATATTTCTTTTGATAAATTTGGATGATTTTGAGATCTTCTACTCTCTATTTTTGTTTTAATTTTTCTCTCTTTTAATTCTTTTCTATATATGAAATGAAAAGGAATTAAAAAAGGTAATATCTTCTAATTGGCCCCTTAAATATATTTATTTGTCTTGATTAGTATTTCAAAAGAACTACAATGTAAAATACCATCATTTCAGAAAAATAATAAGGAATAATTATTACAAGTAATACTAACAATAAATATATAAAGTTGTCATACTTCTTGAATTTCATATTGTAGCAAAGTGTTGATAAAGTATCTTTATTATCTTAAAACGTATAAAAAAAGTATTTGAAAGTATCTATATCTATTATTAAAGATGGTCAAGAATTTATTGCATATTGTTACCTTATATTACTTTGGCCTTATTAATATAATACTCCCTCCGTTTAAAAAATAATGATCTCCTTTCCTTTTTAGTCTGTTTAAAAAAAATGATCTCTTTCTTTTTTTGGTAACAACTTTCCACGTTGTTTAAAGTCACAAGATTAAAAGACAATTTTATACATTTAACATAACTTTAATTTAGGAGCACATGATCAAACGTCTTCTTTATTATTTTAAACTTCGTGCCAAGTCAAACTAGATCATTCTATTTGAAATGGAGGGAGTATTAAGTAATTCTTAAATGTGGCTAGCGGTTTTGTTGAGTGAATATTGGAGTGGGTAATTGCCTTTATGACATTATTCAAAATCGTTACTGACACATATTTAAAGTAAAATATCTTCTTTGTTAGATTCTAGCTTCTAGTTTTAAAATTAAAGAGCTTATTGAATTTTGAAGCGATTGAGGGATACACACTTTAAGCGATAAAATATCCTTAAGAACAATATCATAGGCACACTTCACGCTATAAAATTTCCTTGATTTTCATTATTTTTCCAAACACCAAGTGCAATAAGGAGATTTTTACAAACACTATACGTTGCTATACATTTTTTTGTTAGCTTTAATGTGGCTTGTAATTTTAATTGTATGCTTCTAGTTACACTCTCTTTTTGAAATCATGAATAATTATATAATTCTTTGTTGATAAAAAACAAAGAAGCTGTTATAAAATAAAGAAAATGTTTAACTTAAATTGCAAGAGGAAAGAGAGAAGGAATAAGTAAAGTAGAAAGATTATGAAGTAAATTTTTGTTTTCACTTGTCTTTGATATCTTGCATTGCATATTCTTTTATAGGGAAAATCTTACTTGGAGAAGTGATGTTGCTATAGTAAAAAATGGTGGGTCCCATAATATTCACATATTTACAACACTCTCCCTTTGATGTTAATGTAAAAATAATAACATATATTTATATATATAATTATTTATAATACACATTGTGTTGTCTCATTAAAAACCTTATTAAAAAAAATTCTGTGGGATAAAACTTTGGTTAAGAGAAAAAGAGTGCAGCGCGTATTTACTTCCCCTAATAATGACGTCACTTAATATATCGAAGATAACACATTTCAGTCTTGTATGTGAGCTTCTCAAAGGTTGACATTGGTAATGTTCAATGACCAGGTTTTCTCGTTATAGAAATGCCAATGAGAAAAAATCGAGGCTGAAAAAACTTTTTTCGTAGTATTAAGATTTTTCCAACCTTATCTAGATTTGAAAGAAATAGGAGTCATCAATGTGTAGTGAAATCTCGTAGCAATCGGGTAGAGTAAATAGTAATTTGATTCGATAATCAGTTAGATAATTCGTTAAGAAATCCGTATGACTTTACGGAATTGAATTCGGATAAATAGATCTCTGGAAATCGATTGTAACGTTAAGGGTATTTTCAGAGCGTACTGGGTTAAGAGTGTGTTTTGAAAGGAGGAATTGAAACTCCCTTAAGGAGCTCACTGCTCGCTTCCTGCCGCTGCAGCGACACCGCTATAGCGGGATGGGTGCCGCTGTAGCGGACAAGACGGAGCTCACTGGTTCAAAAAGTGCCCATGCAACGATGCCGCTACAGCTGTAGCGGGATAACAAAATTTTAATTTGTAAATAAAATCTTTAAACGATCTTATTTGACATTTATCAACTTTTAAAGCTAAAGAACAACCCTTGGGCGATTTGAACTCGTTTTCCACCATTCTTATGACTAAAGGTAAGCTTTTCACACCCTGTTTTTGCTTTTAAATCTGTAAGAACGTTTTAGAATTGTTCATAGTTGATGGGGAAGGGTTTCTTGATAAATTTTTTTGGTGGAAACAACCCTAGTTTGGCTAGTTGGGGTCATGGGTTTGACTTAGAGTTTATGAATTTATTAGAATTCTTGGAAATTAATGATTAATTATTGATTCCCGTATATTGTTGATAGTTTTTAGACCAAGAACAAATCCAAAAAGGGAAGGATCAAGTTTTTTAAGGTTCCAAGCTTATTTCGAGGTAGGTGATACTTGTGATTACATGATTGTGTGATATACACTTGCTTTGCTTCGTTGTGATAAATTTATATGTATGCATGTTGCAATATTGATCATAGATGTTGAAATGAGATATATGAATATGGATACCGTGAAATTGAATGTGTGATCTTGATGTATGATTGGGATCGGCTGCCACGTTTCGACACTCTAACTTGGATCGAATTTTCATGTTCCGTCATGCTAACTGAGATCGGTTGCCACATTCTGGCATGCTAACAAGGATCGGATTCTCACGTTTTGGCATGCTAACAGTTTGACTTTGGGTTCCTTGAGAGGATCAACTACGTGTTGAAGCATGTGAATTGTGATGTTGATTCTTATAACAGTATTGAATATGTTGATATTTATGCATGTATTATAATGTTGTAATTTCTTGTTTATGTTACACTAGTGGGATATCCGCGTGATCCTACCAGTACACGATGGTTACTAACTGATTCTGCACTTGCTCTTATTTTTGTTGAGTACAGGACATCTTGACGCGACTGTTGACAGATCTCACTTAGGAGATCTGTGATCCCTTCAAGTTCAAGGGTGATCCACATTGTTCAGGCTGCCATGAAATTTTCTTTGGTCTATGTCCACCATTTTCGGACCTAGTCCTTGTTCTTAGTTAGTTATATAGTTCACTAGAAATTCTTGTTGGATTTGGTTATTGTTTCTAGTTTTAGTACATTGACTTTCAGATTCTAGATTTATCTTTCACATTCGTAGTTAGTTATAAGATTTGATTTAACCTTGTCCTTAGTTATTTAACTTTCTTCCGTAACTTAAATATCTTAGTTTTTAGAGATCTTGTTTTAGTTGATTGCTAGTAGTGGTTCTTCCACCGAGTTGTAGTGTGGGATCCTATCAATATGATTTGTATCGGACATAATGTCTTGATGAATATATCTGTTAAATTATCACTGGAACAAATTTGTTGAACATTTATTTCACCCTTCTTTTGTAGATCATGAGTGGAAAAAAAAGACTTGGTGAAATATGTTTTGTTCTATCTCTGTTGATGTATCCTCCTTTCAGTTGAGCTATACATGGAGCATTAACTTCATATAATATTGTTGGAATGCCTTCTTTTAAGGAAAGACCACATATGTGTTGAGTTATTGATCTCAATCACACGCATTCTCGACTTGATTCATGGATGACTATTATTTTTGTATGATTTGAAGAAGAAGCAACCATAATTTATTTTGTTGAACGCCATGATATAGTTGTACCTCACATGTAAATAAATAACCTCTATGAGATCGACCTTTATGTGGGCCACACAAATATCTTGCATCTGCATAGCAATTAATTGTGAATCAGATTCTTTTGAATAAAATGGTTCTATATCGATGGTCTGTTGAAGGTATCCAAATATATGTTTAATAGTGTTCCAGTATCTTCGTGCTGGGGAAGAACTAAATCTTTCTAATAAATTTACAGAAAATGATATACCTGGTCGAAAATTACTAGCAAGATACATCGTGCACCAATTGCACTAAGATATGCTATTTCAGAACCAACAAATTCTTCGTCATTTTCATGAGGTCGAAATGGATGTTTATTAATATCAAGTGATCTCACAATCATTAGGATACTTAATGAATTTTCTTTATCCATGTGAAATTTTTTTAAAATATTTTTAGTATATGTTGATTGATGAATAAATACTCCATTTGTAAAATGCTCAAATTGTAGACCAAGAAAAAAAAAACTTCTTTTTAAGATATTTTATTTCGAATTTCTTTTTCAAATATTCTACTGCCTTCGAAAGCTTATTTATATTCAAAGACAAGAAGGTCATTCATATTCAAACTGTCAAGAGGGTCATTCATATCAAATTGCCGAGAAGACCATTCATATTAAATTGCCGAGAGGGTCATCATATTCAAGCCGCCAAAAGGGTCATTTATATTCAAATTGCCAAGAGGGACATCATATTCAAAAGCCCAGAGGGTCATTCATATTAAATTGTAGAGAGGGCCATCATATTCAAAAGCCAAGAGGGTCATTCATATCAAACGCCGAGAGGGCCATTGCATAATCAAACTGCCAAGAGGGCCATCATATTCAAGCCGCCAAAAGGGTCATTCATAATTGTCGAGAGGGTGATTCATATTTAAATTACCAAAAGGACCATTGCATATAAAAATGCCAAGAGGGGCATTTATATTCAAAATTGCCAAAATGGCCATTCATATTCAAAACCGCCGAGAGGGTCATTCATATTGTAATGCCAAGAGGTCTATTACATACTTAAATTTCTGTGAGGGTTGTTCATATTCAAATCTCCGAGAAGGCCATCATGTTCAAAACGCCAAGAGAGCCATTTATCTTCAAATTGCTGAAAGTGTCATTCATATTCAAACTGCCGAGATGACCATCATATTCAAACCATCAAGAGAATCATCAATATATTACATTATTCTATTTTACTACTTCGATATTAAAATAAGAGTACATAGAATAGTCATGTTGCAAATATGAGATATATGCTTTATTTGTTTTACGCCAAACTGAAAGAAGTTGATGTAAAATATTCAAGGAGAACAATTAAGCTCCGACATGGTAAATGACGTTATTTCTCCATTTAAATTATATTTTACACTAATGAGTTTTATCTCAATATCTTTGTCGAGTGCATCCGAGAGAATGAATACTCAAATAAAACCACAGGTGCGGATGACATCAAAAAGGATGCAGCACAATGTAATTTTTTTCTTAGTAGCGAACTGGGACATAGTCCGAAGAGGAGTATCAGACTATTAGGACGCGAGTTGAGGAGCAACTTTCTCGACAATCAAACCACACCCCTATTAGAAGGCATGTGGGTTTTCTCTTTAGGTTTATCGGTATCAGTTTCGCACTGGAAATTCTTTGGTGTTCACCCGGAGGTAACTTCTCAATCTGAGTGACAATGCACCAAGAGCTTTGGAAATTATGTCCGTGTAAGTTCTTGCTCATGGATATGAAGAGCTCCACATTCATGGCTAAGAGTTTGCAAGCCTCTTTTTCATACTCGACTTACTTGTCACTCTTACAAAACCAAAGGTTATCTAGCATAATAGATTTTTTTTTCAACCAATCGAGTCGAACTACAAGCAGTCTGATTCCTAAGATTTAAGGATATGTAGGCGGGCTTAATATTGAAAACTCGGTTGTATTCCCACATCATCCATCAAATCTTATTCTCGAGCATTTCGATGTCTTCAATATTCGATATCGGAATAACTTTCGAATTCTTTTATAATCGTGCGTCAAATCAAACGTATTGAACTACAAGTGACCTTAATTCTCATATAGCCTGAGATTTGTTGAAAATCCAATTCCAGGGTTCGACCATAATTCCTAAAGTCCGTACAAAAACCCTTTCCTACAAATGAAGATGTGGTCGGTCAAAATTGGATTCGTCAATTTCATTGCCTCGCATTTCTTTCATCAATCCAAGTAAAACGAGGGACAGCTGTTGACACTCAATTTTGGTCATCTGATATATAAATTAATCATCGAGCTTCTTCAATTTCAAAATATTTTAAAATAATTAATTTCATAAAATTTCAAAAAATATATATAAATATAGTTTTCAAGTTATTTTAAATAGTGGTATCATTTTTTATAATATTAAATAATATGTATGTTTCATATAATTATGTATATATAATTATGTATATTTGATAAATATTTGAAAATCGCCTCAGTTTTACTTAAATATTGACTAGTTGGTTTAGCTAATTTATAGTTTATTTTATTTTTTTTTTATTTTATTTAATTAGTTTAAATAAAATTAATTATTTATTTTGTTAAGATTAAAAAGCTCGTTAATTAATTGATATTTATTCATCTAAAATAAACTCAATACGACTACTTCTTAAACGATCTAACCCTTTTTCTTATTTGCGCCAATTTCTTATCTTCAGCAGCTCATTCCAATTCACATCAGCCCATTCTCTTGTATTCCAATTCAAAAAGATCCAGCCCAATAATTCCTAATCAACAGTGTATAACATACCAAAAAACCGACCCGACCCGATCCACTCACGCGTCTTCTTCCTCAGTGAATATAACGAGAACCCAACGTATAACAGCCATACCCGACGACTTTTCTCCAGCATACATCAACCTCTGTAGCTGCTGAAACGGCGCAACAGTATGCCTGCAGCCGCCGCCTCCCTCATGTCTCATTTTTCCCCCTTTTCGCGGATGTCACAACCTTTTCCCATCCCCTTCACTGTTGCTTCAAAAAGGGCAGAAGAAATTCAAATTCATGTTGGAATTTTCCAACGGATTTCCCCCCAAAATCACTCCAACTTTCCTTATAAATAAGCCAATTATTAAGGAGAGGAAGAAAAATTTGTATTTGGACGGTTTTGAGTTTAGTTATTTGGCAAAAACTTGTTCTGCACTCAAAGAAATTTAAAAAAAAAAAGATTTTCAAATTCTAAAGTTCCGAGAAAGGTTTCGTCTGAAGTTACTTCACACACCCTGGTCTGCTTCTCGGTCAAATTTCTGTGAAAAGTTGCTCTCTTTCAAGCTCGTCGAGTCTCTGTTCGCTGCCCTCAAAGGGGTAATATTTTCCTCCTATTTATTTTCTTTAGTTATGAAGATTGTCTGAATCTTGTGTGAATTTCTATTTCTCTGTCCTTAGGTGCACTTCATGTTTTATTTTTCTTTAAATATGTTAGTACTGCATAGTTTGTCAAATTAGCTTTCAAGCATGTTAAAGTCTCATCGATTTTGATTTCTTGTTAATAGACATTTCGTATATTTGATCAGACCATCCTGAATTTTCTGTTTCAAACATTTTTGTACCTTCGTTTCGATTTCAGTTCTTAATACTAAAATTCCATTCTAATGTGATACTTAAATGTTGGCGATAGTATTATTTTAGGAATCTCTGAGCTTAAGTGATTGCTTTGTATATCAATAACTTAGATTAATATACTCGAGTATGTGTTAATATCTCACCACCGTTATCTCTATCCTATTTTTTATCACTTATTTAGTTTCCGTTTAAATAGATAAAGGATGCTTAGGACCCTTCTGTTTTTGTTTTCATTACGTAGTAAATTAGATCATCTGTTACTCTTCTAGTTTCATTTTTGTAGTTTTGCTTTAAAGCATATCAATAGCTTAGAAGCTTCTTCATTAAGCTCAAGTTTTGGCTCCTCTTCATTCTGTTTAGTTTAAGTATTTAGATTTAATATGTGAGTTTTCTTCTTTGAAAGTTTGGCTTATCACTTGGAATATACACAGATCATTAGCTTTGTGCTCATTCGTTGGTAGTAAATCTTTACAGTCATTCTTGCTTTACTTCCTTGTAATTTTATTTGAAAATGTTTCACTAGTTGAGTCAAAAGGGTCGTTGGATTTTTGAAATTTAAATGTACATGACTACACATTAAGCGTCCCAACCTTTTCCTCTTGTTTGATGCCTAACTTGGTACAATGAAATGCTTAAATTAAGAAAATGCTACCAAGGTTACTTTATTATGCTAAATATTTGTTCGCCCGATTGTTAGATGTTTAAGGCAATTTTCCGGTAGCTTCACTAAGGGTGTGTTTGGTATGAAGCCAATTTTCTCATTTTGGTTGGAACAAAAATCTTGGAAAATATTTTCCAAATAAACTCATTTTCCCTCAAAATTAAGGAAAATGACTTCCCTTCAAAAATTAAGGAAAACATTTTCCAAAACTCTCCTCAAACTTCAAATTACATTTTTTTTTTTGACATAAACAACATTTTAAAAATATTTTCAATTTCAAAATTTTATTTTTCACCCGATCTCTGAGCCCAACCCCCACCCACCACCACCGGCCAGCCCCCCACCCCCACCCCCTCCCAAAAAATTCAGTTCGTTTTTAAAAATATTTTTATTTTAAAACTCCTCCCTCCCTCCCTCCCCCCGGCAGCCCCCCTACCCACCCCCTACCACCACCCAAAAAATAATAATTTTATTTTTAAAAAATATTTTCAAATTTAAAATTTTATTTTTTCACCTAACCCCTGACCCCCCCCGACAGCCCCAGCCCCCCCCCCCAAAAAAAAATTGTTTCTAAAATATATTTTCAATTTCATAAATTATTTTCTACTCTAGTAAAAATAAAAGATGTTTTCAAAAAACATTTTTCATTCATAAATCAAACACTAAAAATCATTTCTGGAAAATATTTTCTACTCACTAACCAAACATGAGAAAATAAGTTCAAAATGGAAAACATTTTCCTTCATACCAAACACACCCTAAATCATTAATTATAATAAATAACTAGCAAGTCTTGTTTGTTTTTGACTTGGTAAATGTTTAATTAATTGTCGTTTGATTTAATAATTTGCTTATTTGTATTGATCAATGTAACACTAATATTATGTTTTCTTTTGACATGTGAAATTCCATTCGAATCCACTTCGGACTCCACTCTTGCATGTCCTTGAGTCGCTCCGAGTCATCTTATATTTTCAATAAAAGAGAAGTGAAACAGTTTTTTTCGAAAAGCCGAAACAGGCTGATATACAACTTGTATATTGAAGTATATACTGATATACGGTTTGAGTGCGGTAAATAGGACCAAAATTAATACAGGTGTTTGGAGGACTAAATTAGGTTGTCTACACTGAGTATACAGTCCAATATACAAGGGAAATGACCAAAATATAGTTATATATAACAATATACAATCAATGTATATGTTGATTTTTGGGCTAAGCAGACAAATGGGCATATTTTACCTTATTCAACCATTATTAGTTTGACAGGTTGGGCCTAAGCCCAAATTCTTTTATTACCCTCCTTATTGCTATTTATTTGTTTATATTAGCACTAACCCTTTATGTGCTTCGTAAATAACTTAATTGAAGTCCCCAAAAGATGAGTTATTTTTTGTTATGTTAGTTTACTTTTAATGCTTCTTTTTACTAATAAGATTTTATGTCATTAATTGAATCAAATTTATTTGTTCTTAAAAAGACATGTTCTTTAATTAAATCACATAGCATTTTTACTTAGTTTAAAAGCGTTTTTTAAGTTAAGATGTGTGTTCTCAAATAAACTTTAAAAATGTTTTCATTTCCTTACATTAGTCATTTTCTCAAAATTTTAACCTAATTTACTCTCCAATCAATTTAAAATGGTTTAAGTTTAAATTATATTTTTCTAAAATGATTGAATAATTTCTAATTAATATAGTTTTTGTTAAAATTTTAATCACTTGTAATTAAAAATTAAATATTTCAATTAAGGTCTCATTATCTAATTTGTTAAAATTTAAATATTTCATTAAGAATCTCATTTTCTAAAAATTTCAAATGTTTCAACTAAGTACCCATTTCCTTAAAAATTAAAAAAAATATTCTTAACTATTTTCTCAAGTTAGTCAAATATTTTAAATTAGTATTATTATGTTTATATCAAATTATTTTCTAAAAAATAATCAAAAAATACTTAACCTAAGTTGTAGGATAACCGCATGTTAGCGGATGCTTCAAATGCCTTAAAATCCTTCTTGAAGCGTAAATAAGAACCTCTTACCCATTTTCTCTAAATTTATAAAGATTTAATCTGTTAAAGTCTTTTTAAATCAAGTTTTCTTAATTTCTTTAAAAAAATTAAGTGGCGACTCTTTTGTAAGTATTTTTAGAGTCATGACGAGGACGACCAATGTCAATTTGTAATTTTAATCATTAATATGGGCAAAGTTCTAAATTTATAATTGTATGATTAATTATCAAAGTAGATTTCTAGAAGATTCCAATTTTCCTTTTCAAGAATCACAAAAAGTTTTATTTCATATATGGCCCACAAACTCATTTTTATTTTATTTTTAAAAATCAATTTGTATTTGATTGATTGTAATAATGATGTGAAAAATATTTTTATTTTTATATTCTTGACAAATCAAATCGTTCATCTATATTTATTACTACTACAACATATTCAGCATAATCCTACAATCTTCCATGTATGTAATTTTCTTTGTAGCTATATATAATATTTTTTAAACATAAGTATTCATATAGTTTTACTTAACCTATTTTATCTCCAAAATAATATTTATTTTATCTTAATTCCATGTATGTAATTTCCTTTTAATTATATATATAAAAAATTTAAATATAAGTATTCATATAGTTTTATCTAACCTATTTTAACTCCAAAATAATATTTATTTTATCTTTAAAATTTGTGACTTAAATAAGAAAACAAAAAAACACAATTCTAAAGAGATAAAAAAGAAAGAATATAGAGTTGATAATTTAAGAATTGATAAATAATGACCGCATAATGGTAGTTTAAAAAAAATGTAATTAATTAACGGGATAAACTTTGAAATAGTATAAATATATTGGATCAAAAATTAATTTGTCATAGAATTATATTATATTTACTTAAGAAACTTCCACAGTAGATAATTATGGATTGACCTTCATATAATAATGAGTTGCATTTTTAGTCTTGATTTCTACTTTTTACCATCTTGAATTATGATATATTAGTGTCATACTTCGAAAGTAAGAATCATATTAAATATTAGAATATGAATGATTTACAATCTATAAATAGATATTTTATCAATTAATATCAATACTTGAATTTCAGAATTAAGTTACTTTATTACCTTATTCATATTAAATTTTGGTTATTATCGACTAGATATTGATAAAACAAACTATAACACATAATTGTGAAAAAGATTTAACATTTTCATTTTAAATTTTGTTAAACAACAAAATAGTTTTGTTAAAAAAACTTAACTAAAGTTTATACTCACTCCATTTCGATTTATGTAATGTTTATTTGACTTAAAATGAATTTTTTTTTTTAAAAAAAATCCTTTTAAAATTCGTGGTCTAAAACAAACCATAGATGTTCATATGACTATAAATCTTCTTACTAAGAATAAAATATATACAGTAAAACCTCTATAAATTAATACTCGATAAATTAATAATCTTTCTAAAATAATATTTTCCTTTGGTCCCGACTTGGGCCAATGGAAAAATCACTAATTTGATAAAATAATAAGATAATATATTTTTAGAAGACCCCTGTATAAATATATGGTCCCATTAATATCATAAATTAATAACTATTTAAAGTATAAATATATCTAAGACAATTTAGTGAAATATGATTATTTTGTTCTGATTCTTCTTAAAATTTAAATATAGTTGAAGTTATCTCTAACTTCTCTTATTGCATCCAAGAGAATTGGTGTTGTTTTTTCGAACTGCACCATAAAATTGTGAAGAGTTCTAGATGTGATAAGTAATTCTTACGTGTATCTGGTTGCAAAGGTACAATATCATATTCATCTCATCAACATTGTTTTTTCAATGGTATCCACAATTTCTTCTAACTCTAGCCTCTGAACAAGTATCACTTTCACTCAGATAATCCAACAGTTTATTCACGTCCATTTTACTATGGCAACCGAGATCATTAATGATGACCTCAAGTTCATGAATAACGTTTTCACAAGTAGGTTCATTCATATTCTCTGAGATTGCATCTCCGGAACGATTTTTACAGTATCGAAAATAATTTGCTATTGTCTCTTGCTGAACATTTATTGTTCAAACAGGAATAATTTAAGCATCCAAAACATTAATCTTTGTTGGATCATTTTGTCCCACTCCATAGCCTTCTAATATCCTACGATAAATTATGTTCGATAATACATCTTGAAAGCTCTTATTATCATAACATCACAACGTTGAAATTAATAAGATACAATGATTTTGATGTATTCATTGCACTTTATGTATGCTATTTTCTATGTGAAATCAATAAATATGGTACATAAATTAGTAAGATGCAATGATTTTGAGATTATCAAAATTAACCTTCATCAAATTCAAACTATTCTTTAAATTAATAAATATTAATTTATCGATTAAATAATATCTCTATAAAATAATAAAATTTATGGTCCTACCAATATTAATTTATAGAGGTTTTACTGTATTTTAAAGTCAAAATGTTTTAAATATATTAACACATTATTCTTTTGAAATTGACCATAGAGAAAAATATGTTACATAAATTAAAGTTAAAATGACATAAATTTTCATAATTTTAAGAGTTAATTACATTATATCTCTACTCTTTTTCAAATTATAAAAAAAAATAGAATTAAAGTTTTTTAGATTTATCAGCAAACATGCAGATACATCAGTCATGATATTTTAGGAGTATGTAGGGCGGGGCTTAATATTGAAAACTTGTTTGTATTCCTACATATCCATCAATCTTATCTCCAGAGCATTTCGATGTCTTCAATATTCGATATCGAATAACTTTCGAAGTTCCTTTTATAATCGTTGCGTCAATCAAACGTCTCTGAACTACGACCTTGCCATTCTCATATAGCTGAGATTTTGTTGAAAATCAATTCAGGGTTGCGACCATGAAGATTCCTAAACGTCCGTACAAAAACCTTTCTACAAATGAAGATGTTGGTCGGTCAAAATTGGATTCGTCAATTTGCATTGGCTCGCATTTCTTTCATCAATCACAAGTAAAAGAGGGACCTGTTGACACTATTTGGTCATCTGATATATATTAATCATGCGAGCTTCTTCAATTTCAATATTTTTTAAAATATTAATTTATAAATTTCAAAAAATATATATAATATAGTTTTTCAAGTTATTTAAATAGTGGTATCATTTTTTATACTAAAATAATAATGTATGTTTTTTCATATATATGTATAATAATTAATGTATATTTGATAAAATATTTTGAAAATCGCCATCAGTTTTCTTAATTTGACGTAGTTTGTTTGCTAATATTTAATAGTTTATTTTATTTGTTTTTTTTTTATTTTATTTAATTAGTTAAAGTAAAATTAGATTATTTATTTTGTTTAAGAATTAAAAGCTGCGTTCTATTAATTTGATATTTATTCATCTTAAATAAACTCAATACGACTATTCTTAAACGATGAACCTTTTTTCTTATTTGCGCCCAATTTCTTATTTCAGTCAGCTCATTCCAATTCACATCAGCTGTCTACAGCCTTCTCTTGTATTACCGAATTCAAAAGATCCAGCCCAATAATTCTAATCAACAATATGTGTATAACATACCAAAAAACCAGCAGCCCGACCCGATCCACGTCACGCGTCTTCTTCCTACAGTGCATATAACGAGACCAACGTATAACAGCTAACCCGACGACTTTTTCTCCCAGCATAACATCAACTAATGTAGCTGCTGAAAACGGCGCAACAGTTGCTGAACAGCCGCAGCGATCCTCATGTCTCATTTTTCCCCTTTTTCGCGGGATGTACAACCCAACTTTTCCCATCCCTTTCAGCTGTGTGCTTCAAAAGGGGCTAGAAAGAAATTCAATTCATGTTGGAATTTTCACAACGGATGTTTGCCCCAAAATCATCCAACTTTCTTAACAATAAGGCCAATTATTAAGGAGAAGGAGAAAATTTGGGTATTTGGACGGTTTTTGAGTTTAGTTAGTTTGGCAAAAACTTGTTCTGACACTAAGAGAAGTTAAAAAAAAAAAGATTTTCAAATTTTCTAGTTCCGAGAAGGTGTTCGTCTGAAGTACTTTCACACACTGGTCTGCTTCTCGGCTCAGAATTTCTGTGGAAAGTTGCTCTCTTTCAAAGCTGCGTCGATGAATCTCTGTTCGTGTGGCGACTCTAAAAGGGGTATTTTTCCTCCTATTATTTTCTGTAGTTATGAACGAATTGTCTGATCTTGTTGTGAATTTCTATTTTTCTGTCTGAGGTGCATTCAGTTTTATTTTTCTTTAAATATGTTAGTACTGCATACGTTGTCAAGATTAAGCTTTTCAAGCATGTTAAAAGTTCATCGATTTTGATTTTTGTTTAATAGCATTTCGTATATTCTGTGCAGAACATCTGATTGTTCTGTTTCAAACATTTTGTACTTCGTTTCGATTTCAGTTCTTATACTAAAATTCATTCTTCTGTGAACTTAAATGTTGGCGATAAGTATTAATTCTTAGGAATCTCTGAGCTTAAGTGTTTGTTTGTATATCATAACATTAGATTAATATCTGAGTATGTTTATTATTACACCGTTATCTCTATCTATTTTTTTATCACTTATTTAGTTTCGTTTAAATAGATAAAGGATAGCTTAGGACCCTCTGTTTGTTTTCATTGAGTAGTAAATTAAGATCATCTGTTACTTCTTCTAAGTTTCATTTTTGTAGTTTTGCTTTTAAGCATATCAATAGCTTAGAGGCTTTTCATTAAGCTGCAGTTTTGGCTCTCTTCATTCTGTTTAGTTTAGATTTAGATTTAATATGTGGAGTTTTCTCTTCTTTTGAAAGTTTGGCTTATCACTTGGATCTAAACAGATTCATTAGCTTTGTGCTCATTCGTTGGTAGTAAATTTTAAGTATATTTTGCTTTACTTCCCTTGTAATTTTAATTTGAAAATGTTTCACTAGTTGAGGTAAAAGGGTCGTTTGGATTTTTTGAAATATTTAAATGGTCATGCTAACACATTAAGCGTGCCAAACTTTTCCTCTGTTTGATGCCTAACTTGGTACAATGAAATGCTAATTAAGAAAATGCTACCGAAGGTTACTTTATTATGCTCAATATTTGTTTAGCGTCGAATTGTAGATTTTTAAGGCAATTTTCCGGTATGCTTTCTAAGGTGTGTGTTGGTATGAGAAATTTCTCATTTTGGTGGAACAACAATCTTCGGAAAATATTTTCCAAATACTGCATTTTCCTCATAATTAGGAAAATGAACTTCTTTCAAAAAATTAAGGAACATTTTTCCAAAACTCTCGCTCAAACTTCAAATTAACATGTTTGTTTTTTGACATAAAACATATTTAAAAATATTTTCAATTTCAAAATTTTAATTTTTCACCCGATCTCTGAGCCCACCCCCACCAACTCCACCACCGGGCCAGCCCACCCCACCCTCCCAAAAAAAATTCAGTTCGTTTTTCAAAATTTTTATTTTAAAACTCTCCTCTCCCTCCCCCCGCACCCCCTACCACCCCTACGCACCACCACCAAAATAAATAATTTTATTTTTAAAATATTTTCAAATTTGAAATTTTATTTTTCACCCTAACGCCTGACCACCCCCGAACAGCCCAGCCCCGCCGCCCAAAAAAAAATTGTTTCTAAAATATATTTTCAATTTCTAAATTCTTTTCTACTCTAAGTAAAAATAAAAGATGTTTTTCAAGAAAACATTTTCATTCATAATCAAACACTAAAACATTTCTGGAACAATATTTTTCTACTCACTATCCAAACATGAGAAAATAAGTTAAAATGGAAACATTTTCCTTCCTGACCAGAACAGCACCCTAAATCATTAATTATAATAAATAACTAGCAAGTTCTTGTTTGTTTTGACTTGGTAAATGTTTAATTAATGTGGTCGTTGTTAAATAATTTTTGCTTATTTGTATTGATCAATGTAACACTAATATTATGTTTTCTTTTGACATGTGAAATTCCATTCGAATCCACTTCGGACTCCACTCTTGCATGTCCTTGAGCATCGCTCCGAGTTCTTATATTTTCAATAAAAGAGAAGTGAACAGTTTTTTTTTGAAAAGCAGAAACAGGCTGATATACAACTTGTATATTGAAGTATAGATACTGATTAATCGGTTTTGAAGTGCGGTACAATAGGAACCAAAGTGTAATCAGGTGTTTGGAGGACAAATTAGGTTGTCTACTGAGTATACAGTCAATATATACAAGGGAATGACAAAATACAGTTATATATAACAATATAGCTCAATGTAAAAAAAAAAATAGTGTTGATTTTTTGGGCTAAGAGGAAGATGGGCAATTTTCCGTTTATTCAACTCATTTATGTTTTGACAGGTTGGGCCTAAGCCTGAAATTCTTTTATTACCTCCTTATTGCTATTTTTGTTTATATTAGCACACTAACCTTTATGTGCTTCGTTAAATAACTTATTGGAAGTCCCCAAAAGATGAGTTATTTTTTGTCATGTTAGTTTACTTTTAATGATTTCTTTTTACTATAAGATTTTTATGTCATTAATTGAATCAAATTTATTTAATTTCTTAAAAGACATGTTCTTTATTAAATCACTGATTCTTTAACTTAGTTAAAGAGTTTTTTTAGTTAAGATGTGTTTCCCAATAACTTTAAAAATGTTTTCATTTCCTTACATTGTCATTTTCTCAAAATTTTTAAAACCTAATTTACTCTCCAATCTTTAAAATGGTTTAAGTTTAAATTATTTTTTTGCTAAAATGATTCGAATAAAATTTAATTAATAGTAGTTTTTGTTAAATTTTATCACTTGTAATAAAAATTAAATATATTAATTAAGGTCTCATTAATCTATTTGTTAAATTTAAATATTTCATTAGAAATCTCATTTTTCTAAAAATTTCAAATGTTCAATAAGTTCCATTTCTTAAAAATTAAAAAAAATATTCTTTTAACTATTTTCTCAAGTTAGTCAAATTTTTAATTAATATTATTATGTTTTGTATCAATTATTTTCCTAAAAATAATCAAAAAATACTTAACCTAAGTCGTAGGATACTCGATGTTAACGGGATGCTTCAAATGTCTTAAAATCCTTCTTGAAGGCGTAAATAAGAACTTTACCCATTTTCTCTAAATTTATAGATTTTAATCTGTTAAAGTCTTTTTAAATAAGTTTTTTATTTCTTTAAAAAGATTAAGTGGCGACATCTTTTTCTCAGTTTTTTAGAGTCATGACGAGGGCTGACCAATTGTCAATTTAGTATTTTATCATTAATTGGGTCAGAAGTTCTACTAGTCCTTGTTCTTAGTTAGTTATATAGTTCACTAGAAATTCTTGTTGGATTTGGTTATTGTTTCTAGTTTTTAGTACATTGACTTTCAGATTCTAGATTTATCTTTCACATTCGTAGTTAGTTATAAGATTTGATTTAACCTTGTCCTTAGTTATTTAACTTTCTTCCGTAACTTAAATATCTTAGTTTTTAGAGATCTTGTTTTAGTTGATTGCTAGTAGTGGTTCTTCCACCGAGTTGTAGTGTGGGATCCTATCATATGATTTGTATCGGACATAATGTCTTGATGAATATATCTGTTAAATTATCACTGGAACAAATTTGTTGAACATTTATTTCACCCTTCTTTTGTAGATCATGAGTGAAAAAAAAAGACTTGGTGAAATATGTTTTGTTCTATCTCTGTTGATGTATCCTCCTTTCAGTTGAGCTATACATGGAGCATTAACTTCATATAATATTGTTGGAATGCCTTCTTTTAAGGAAAGACCACATATGTGTTGAGTTATTGATCTCAATCACACGCATTCTCGACTTGATTCATGGATGACTATTATTTTTGTATGATTTGAAGAAGAAGCAACCATAATTTATTTTGTTGAACGCCATGATATAGTTGTACCTCACATGTAAATAAATAACTCTATGAGATCGACCTTTATGTGGGCCACACAAATATCTTGCATCTGCATAGCAATTAATTGTGAATCAGATTCTTTTGAATAAAATGGTTCTATATCGATGGTCTGTTGAAGGTATCCAAATATATGTTTAATAGTGTTCCAGTATCTTCGTGCTGGGAAGAACTAAATCTTTCTAATAAATTTACAGAAAATGATATACCTGGTCGAAAATTACTAGCAAGATACATCGTGCACCAATTGCACTAAGATATGCTATTTCAGAACCAACAAATTCTTCGTCATTTTCATGAGGTCGAAATGGATGTTTATTAATATCAAGTGATCTCACAATCATTAGGATACTTAATGAATTTTCTTTATCCATGTGAAATTTTTTTAAAATATTTTTAGTATATGTTGATTGATGAATAAATACTCCATTTGTAAAATGCTCAAATTGTAGACCAAGAAAAAAAAAACTTCTTTTTAAGATATTTTATTTCGAATTCTTTTTCAAATATTCTACTGCCTTCGAAAGCTTATTTATATTCAAAGACAAGAAGGTCATTCATATTCAAACTGTCAAGAGGGTCATTCATATCAAATTGCCGAGAAGACCATTCATATTAAATTGCCGAGAGGGTCATCATATTCAAGCCGCCAAAAGGGTCATTTATATTCAAATTGCCAAGAGGGACATCATATTCAAAAGCCCAGAGGGTCATTCATATTAAATTGTAGAGAGGGCCATCATATTCAAAAGCCAAGAGGGTCATTCATATCAAACGCCGAGAGGGCCATTGCATAATCAAACTGCCAAGAGGGCCATCATATTCAAGCCGCAAAAGGGTCATTCATAATTGTCGAGAGGGTGATTCATATTTAAATTACCAAAAGGACCATTGCATATAAAAATGCCAAGAGGGGCATTTATATTCAAAATTGCCAAAATGGCCATTCATATTCAAAACCGCCGAGAGGGTCATTCATATTGTAATGCCAAGAGGTCTATTACATACTTAAATTTCTGTGAGGGTTGTTCATATTCAAATCTCCGAGAAGGCCATCATGTTCAAAACGCCAAGAGAGCCATTTATCTTCAAATTGCTGAAAGTGTCATTCATATTCAAACTGCCGAGATGACCATCATATTCAAACCATCAAGAGAATCATCAATATATTACATTATTCTATTTTACTACTTCGATATTAAAATAAGAGTACATAGAATAGTCATGTTGCAAATATGAATATATGCTTTATTTGTTTTACGCCAAACTGAAAGAAGTTGATGTAAAATATTCAAGGAGAACAATTAAGCTCCGACATGGTAAATGACGTTATTTTCCATTTAAATTATATTTTACACTAATGAGTTTTATCTCAATATCTTTGTCGAGTGCATCCGAGAGAATGAATACTCAAATAAAACCACAGGTGCGGATGACATCAAAAAGGATGCAGCACATATAATTTTTTTTTAGTAGCGAACTGGGACATAGTCCGAAGAGGAGTATCAACTATTAGGACGCGAGTTGAGGAGCAACTTTCTCGACAATCAAACCACACCCCTATTAGAAGGCATGTGGGTTTTCTCTTTAGGTTTATCGGTATCAGTTTCGCACTGGAAATTCTTTGGTGTTCACCCGGAGGTAACTTCTCAATCTGAGTGACAATGCACCAAGAGCTTTGGAAATTATGTCCGTGTAAGTTCTTGCTCATGGATATGAAGAGCTCCACATTCATGGCTAAGAGTTTGCAAGCCTCTTTTTCATACTCGACTTACTTGTCACTCTTACAAAACCAAAGGTTATCTAGCATAATAGATTTTTTTTCAACCAATCGAGTCGAACTACAAGCAGTCTGATTCCTAAGATTTAAGGATATGTAGGCGGGCTTAATATTGAAAACTCGGTTGTATTCCCACATCATCCATCAAATCTTATTCTCGAGCATTTCGATGTCTTCAATATTCGATATCGGAATAACTTTCGAATTCTTTTATAATCGTGCGTCAAATCAAACGTATTGAACTACAAGTGACCTTAATTCTCATATAGCCTGAGATTTGTTGAAAATCCAATTCCAGGGTTCGACCATAATTCCTAAAGTCCGTACAAAAACCCTTTCCTACAAATGAAGATGTGGTCGGTCAAAATTGGATTCGTCAATTTCATTGCCTCGCATTTCTTTCATCAATCCAAGTAAAACGAGGGACAGCTGTTGACACTCAATTTTGGTCATCTGATATATAAATTAATCATCGAGCTTCTTCAATTTCAAACTATTTTAAAATAATTAATTTCATAAAATTTCAAAAAATATATATAAATATAGTTTTCAAGTTATTTTAAATAGTGGTATCATTTTTTATAATATTAAATAATATGTATGTTTCATATAATTATGTATATATAATTATGTATATTTGATAAATATTTGAAAATCGCCTCAGTTTTACTTAAATATTGACTAGTTGGTTTAGCTAATTTATAGTTTATTTTATTTTTTTTTTTATTTTATTTAATTAGTTTAAATAAAATTAATTATTTATTTTGTTAAGATTAAAAAGCTCGTTAATTAATTGATATTTATTCATCTAAAATAAACTCAATACGACTACTTCTTAAACGATCTAACCCTTTTTCTTATTTGCGCCAATTTCTTATCTTCAGCAGCTCATTCCAATTCACATCAGCCCATTCTCTTGTATTCCAATTCAAAAAGATCCAGCCCAATAATTCCTAATCAACAGTGTATAACATACCAAAAAACCGACCCGACCCGATCCACTCACGCGTCTTCTTCCTCAGTGAATATAACGAGAACCCAACGTATAACAGCCATACCCGACGACTTTTCTCCAGCATACATCAACCTCTGTAGCTGCTGAAACGGCGCAACAGTATGCCTGCAGCCGCCGCCTCCCTCATGTCTCATTTTTCCCCCTTTTCGCGGATGTCACAACCTTTTCCCATCCCCTTCACTGTTGCTTCAAAAAGGGCAGAAGAAATTCAAATTCATGTTGGAATTTTCCAACGGATTTCCCCCCAAAATCACTCCAACTTTCCTTATAAATAAGCCAATTATTAAGGAGAGGAAGAAAAAATTTGTATTTGGACGGTTTTGAGTTTAGTTATTTGGCAAAAACTTGTTCTGCACTCAAAGAAATTTAAAAAAAAAAAGATTTTCAAATTCTAAAGTTCCGAGAAAGGTTTCGTCTGAAGTTACTTCACACACCCTGGTCTGCTTCTCGGTCAAATTTCTGTGAAAAGTTGCTCTCTTTCAAGCTCGTCGAGTCTCTGTTCGCTGCCCTCAAAGGGGTAATATTTTCCTCCTATTTATTTTCTTTAGTTATGAAGATTGTCTGAATCTTGTGTGAATTTCTATTTCTCTGTCCTTAGGTGCACTTCATGTTTTATTTTTCTTTAAATATGTTAGTACTGCATAGTTTGTCAAATTAGCTTTCAAGCATGTTAAAGTCTCATCGATTTTGATTTCTTGTTAATAGACATTTCGTATATTTGATCAGACCATCCTGAATTTTCTGTTTCAAACATTTTTGTACCTTCGTTTCGATTTCAGTTCTTAATACTAAAATTCCATTCTAATGTGATACTTAAATGTTGGCGATAGTATTATTTTAGGAATCTCTGAGCTTAAGTGATTGCTTTGTATATCAATAACTTAGATTAATATACTCGAGTATGTGTTAATATCTCACCACCGTTATCTCTATCCTATTTTTTATCACTTATTTAGTTTCCGTTTAAATAGATAAAGGATGCTTAGGACCCTTCTGTTTTTGTTTTCATTACGTAGTAAATTAGATCATCTGTTACTCTTCTAGTTTCATTTTTGTAGTTTTGCTTTAAAGCATATCAATAGCTTAGAAGCTTCTTCATTAAGCTCAAGTTTTGGCTCCTCTTCATTCTGTTTAGTTTAAGTATTTAGATTTAATATGTGAGTTTTCTTCTTTGAAAGTTTGGCTTATCACTTGGAATATACACAGATCATTAGCTTTGTGCTCATTCGTTGGTAGTAAATCTTTACAGTCATTCTTGCTTTACTTCCTTGTAATTTTATTTGAAAATGTTTCACTAGTTGAGTCAAAAGGGTCGTTGGATTTTTGAAATTTAAATGTACATGACTACACATTAAGCGTCCCAACCTTTTCCTCTTGTTTGATGCCTAACTTGGTACAATGAAATGCTTAAATTAAGAAAATGCTACCAAGGTTACTTTATTATGCTAAATATTTGTTCGCCCGATTGTTAGATGTTTAAGGCAATTTTCCGGTAGCTTCACTAAGGGTGTGTTTGGTATGAAGCCAATTTTCTCATTTTGGTTGGAACAAAAATCTTGGAAAATATTTTCCAAATAAACTCATTTTCCCTCAAAATTAAGGAAAATGACTTCCCTTCAAAAATTAAGGAAAATATTTTCCAAAACTCTCCTCAAACTTCAAATTACATTTTTTTTGACATAAAACATTTTAAAAATATTTTCAATTTCAAAATTTTATTTTTCACCCGATCTCTGAGCCCAACCCCCACCCACCCACCACCGGCCAGCCCCCCACCCCCACCCCCTCCCAAAAAATTCAGTTCGTTTTTAAAAATATTTTTATTTTAAAACTCCTCCCTCCCTCCCTCCCCCCGGCAGCCCCCTACCCACCCCCACCACCACCACCCAAAAAAAAATTTTATTTTTAAAAAATATTTTCAAATTTAAAATTTTATTTTTTCACCTAACCCTGACCACCCCCGACAGCCCCCAGCCCCCCCCCCAAAAAAAAATTGTTTCTAAAATATATTTTCAATTTCATAAATTATTTTCTACTCTAGTAAAAATAAAAGATGTTTTTCAAAAAACATTTTTCATTCATAAATCAAACACTAAAAATCATTTCTGGAAAATATTTTCTACTCACTAACCAAACATGAGAAAATAAGTTCAAAATGGAAAACATTTTCCTTCATACCAAACACACCCTAAATCATTAATTATAATAAATAACTAGCAAGTTCTTGTTTGTTTTTGACTTGGTAAATGTTTAATTAATTGTCGTTTGATTTAATAATTTGCTTATTTGTATTGATCAATGTAACACTAATATTATGTTTTCTTTTGACATGTGAAATTCCATTCGAATCCACTTCGGACTCCACTCTTGCATGTCCTTGAGTCGCTCCGAGTCATCTTATATTTTCAATAAAAGAGAAGTGAAACAGTTTTTTTTGAAAAGCCGAAACAGGCTGATATACAACTTGTATATTGAAGTATATACTGATATACGGTTTGAGTGCGGTAAATAGGACCAAAGTTAATACAGGTGTTTGGAGGACTAAATTAGGTTGTCTACACTGAGTATACAGTCCAATATACAAGGGAAATGACCAAAATACAGTTATATATAACAATATACAATCAATGTATATGTTGATTTTTGGGCTAAGCAGAGAAATGGGCATATTTTACCTTATTCAACTCATTATTAGTTTGACAGGTTGGGCCTAAGCCCAAATTCTTTTATTACCCTCCTTATTGCTATTTATTTGTTTATATTAGCACTAACCCTTTATGTGCTTCGTTAAATAACTTAATTGAAGTCCCCAAAAGATGAGTTATTTTTTGTCATGTTAGTTTACTTTTAATGCTTCTTTTTACTAATAAGATTTTATGTCATTAATTGAATCAAATTTATTTATTCTTAAAAAGACATGTTCTTTAATTAAATCACATAGCATTTTTACTTAGTTTAAAAGCGTTTTTTAAGTTAAGATGTGTGTTCTCAAATAAACTTTAAAAATGTTTTCATTTCCTTACATTAGTCATTTTCTCAAAATTTTAACCTAATTTACTCTCCAATCAATTTAAAATGGTTTAAGTTTAAATTATATTTTTCTAAAATGATTCGAATAATTTCTAATTAATATAGTTTTTGTTAAAATTTTAATCACTTGTAATTAAAAATTAAATATATTAATTAAGGTCTCATTATCTAATTTGTTAAAATTTAAATATTTCATTAAGAATCTCATTTTCTAAAAATTTCAAATGTTTCAACTAAGTACCCATTTCCTTAAAAATTAAAAAAAATATTCTTTTAACTATTTTCTCAAGTTAGTCAAATATTTTAAATTAATATTATTATGTTTGTATCAAATTATTTTCCTAAAAAATAATCAAAAAATACTTAACCTAAGTCGTAGGATAATCGCATGTTAACGGATGCTTCAAATGTCTTAAAATCCTTCTTGAAGCGTAAATAAGAACCTCTTACCCATTTTCTCTAAATTTATAAAGATTTAATCTGTTAAAGTCTTTTTAAATCAAGTTTTCTTAATTTCTTTAAAAAGAATTAAGTGGCGACTCTTTTCTAAGTATTTTTAGAGTCATGACGAGGGCGACCAATGTCAATTTGTAATTTTAATCATTAATATGGGCAAAGTTCTAAATTTATAATTGTATGATTAATTATCAAAGTAGATTTCTAGAAAATTCCAATTTTCCTTTTCAAGAATCACAAAAAGTTTTATTTCATGTATGGCCCACAAACTCATTTTTATTTTATTTTTAAAAATCAATTTGTATTTGATTGATTGTAATAATGATGTGAAAAATATTTTTACTTTTATATTATTGACAAATCAAATCGTTCATCTATATTTATTACTATTACAACATATTCAGTATAATCCTACAATCTTCCATGTTTGTAATATTCTTTGTAGCTATATATAATATTTTTTAAACATAAGTATTCATATAGTTTTACTTAACCTATTTTATCTCCAAAATAATATTTATTTTATCTTAATTCCATGTATGTAATTTCCTTTTAATTATATATAAAAAAATTTAAACATAAGTATTCATATAGTTTTATCTAACCTATTTTAACTCCAAAATAATATTTATTTTATCTTTAAAATTTGTGACTTAAATAAGAAAACAAAAACAATACAATTCTAAAGAGATAACAAAAGGAAGAATATAGAGTTGATAATTTAAGAATTGATAAATAATGACCGCATAATGGTAGTTTAAAAAAATCCGTAATTAATTAGGATAAACTTTGAAATAGTATAAATATATTGGATCAAAAATTAATTTGCCATAGAATTATATTATATTTACTTAAGAAACTTCCACAGTAGATAATTACGGATTGACCTTCATATAATAATGAGTTGCAATTTTTAGTCTTGATTTCTACTTTACCATCTTGAATTATGATATATTAGTGTCATACTTCGAGAGTAAGAAGCATATTAAATATTAGAATATGAATGATTTGCAATCTATAAATAGATATTTTATCAATTAATATCAATACTTGAATTTCAGAATTAAGTTACTTTATTACCTTATTTATATTAAATTTTGGTTATTATCGACTAGATATTGATAAAACAAACTATAAAACATAATTGTGAAAAAGATTTAACATTTTCATTTTAAATTTTGTTAAACAACAAAATAGTTTTGTTAAAAAAACTTAACTAAAGTTTATACTCACTCCATTTCGATTTATGTAATGTTTATTTGACTTAAAATGAATTTTTTTTTTTAAAATCCTTTTAAAATTCGTGGTCTAAAACAAACCATAGATGTTCATATGACTATAAATCTTCTTACTAAGAATAAAATGTATACAGTTAAACCTCTATAAATTAATACTCGATAAATTAATAATCTTTCTAAAATAATATTTTCCTTTGGTCCCGACTTGGGCCAATGGAAAAAATCACTAATTTCGATAAAATAATAAGATAATATATTTTTAGAAGACCCCTGTATAAATATATGGTCCCATTAATATCATAAATTAATAATTATTTAAAGTACAAATATATCTAAGACAATTTAGTAAAATATGATTATATTTTGTTCTGATTCTTCTTAAAATTTAAATATAGTTGAAGTTATCTCTAGCTTCTCTTATTGCATCCAAGAGCATTGGTGTTGTTTTTTCGAACTGCACCATAAAATTGTGAAGAGTTCTAGATGTGATAAGTAATTCCTTACGTGTATCTGGTTGCAAAGGTACAATATCATATTCATCTCGTCAACATTGTTTTTTCAATGGTATCCACAATTTCTTCTAACTCTAGGCCTCTGAACAAGTATCACTTTCACTCAGATAATTCAACAGTTTATTCACGTCCATTTTACTATGGCAACCGAGATCATTAATGATGACCTCAAGTTCATGAATAACGTTTTCACAAGTAGGTTCATTCATATTCTCTGAGATTGCATCTCCGGAACAATTTTTACAATATCAAAAATAATTTGCTATTGTCTCTTGCTGAACATTTATTGTTCAAACAGGAATAATTTAAAGCATCCAAAACATTGATCTTTGTTGGATCATTTTGTCCCACTCCATAGCCTTCTAATATCCTACGATAAATTATGTTCGATAATACATCTTGAAAGCTCTTATTATCATAACATCACAACGTTAAAATTAATAAGATACAATGATTTTAATGTATTCATTGCACTTTATGTATGCTATTTTCTATGTGAAATCAATAAATATGGTACATAAATTAGTAAGATGCAATGATTTTGAGATTATCAAAATTAACCTTCATCAAATCTCAAATTATTCTTTAAATTAATAAATATTAATTTATCGATTAAATAATATCTCTATAAAATAATAAAATTTCATGGTCCTACCAATATTAGTTTATAGAGGTTTTACTGTATTTTAAAGTCAAAATGTTATTAAATATATTAACACATCATTCTTTTGAAATTGACCACAGAGAAAAATATGTTACATAAATTAAAGTTAAAATGACATAAATTTTCATAATTTTAAGAGTTAATTACATTATATCTCTACTCTTTTTCAAATTATAAAAAAAATTTAGAATTAAATTTTTTTAGATTTATCAGCAAACATGCAGATACATCAGTCATGATATATTGCTATTCACGAAACTTGCAGACATAGATCACAGATGAATCTGAGAGGAGAGAGCTATATTTGAGAGGGAGTATGGATGTACCCGCGAGGAGAAAGATGTATTTGAGAGGGAGTATGAATGTACTCGAGAGGAGAGAGATGTATTCAAGAGGGGATGAAGATGTATTCAATAGAGGATATGTATGTATTCGAGAGAAGATAGTAATGTATCTAACAAGGGAGAGAGATGTATCTGATAGGGTATTTTTATAATTTTTGTAAATTCTAGAAAATTTTAAAAATTATAGTAAAATAATATGTGAGTTTAATTAAATCTAATAATATTCATTGTAAAGATGATTAATTATATTGGGCCTGTGAACGGACCTTCAATTACCTAGTTACTATATATATATACTATATAGAAGAATGAAAGGTGGGACGACCAAGGGTACCTTAGTGATTTTCTCCTATATAGTATTTCTAGAAGATGACCAAGGGCAAAAGCGTCATTTCACTCGAGTAAGAAAATATCATAGACTTCCCCCACACAGACAACATGTATCTAGAAACATATATATGTCTCTTTCACTTTTTTTTAAGCTTTCAAGAATGGTCTCTTAGTTTTCATATCTCAAGAACTTTTTTATCCTCTTTATCTTCACAGCTATTACGTTTCAGTCTGCACGTCTGTTCATTTTTACTTCGTCTAATTTACACCATTGGGTTTCGCTAAAAATCTAGAATGTATGAAGGTTTCACTCATCTCATGTCAAATTGCTTCTTGAATTTTATTTATATTCTTTTTTATTTTCAATCTCAGATAAGTTCTTCATCATTTTTAAAGTTCTTCTGTCAATTTTTGTTTAATCTTCATCTAATTCTTTTAAATTTTTGCTTATCTTCTAAAAATTCTGCGTTTTTCACTTAATTAGACAAATAAATAAATTCTTGGTTTCATCTTCTGATCGACTATTTTTACTCTGCAGGTCAAATCTCTGTTTGAATCTTCATCTACACTTATAGATTTTTCAATGTCAGTAAAATCTTAATCGATTTCTTTGTTCTCCTCCCAATTTTTATATAATCTTCGTCGAATTCCTTATTTTTTTGTTCAATATTCCTAAAAAAATATGTATTTCATTGTTGAATCTCAATAACTAAGGAAATAAAGTGGTAGATTTCTCTATGAAAAAAGAAAAAAAATCAGTGGCATTCGTGTTTAATCAGTGTAAATATTAGTCTTATTCTATGTTGAAATGTCTGTATTTGAAAAGTTCTGGATTATTTTGTCTGTTATAACATAGAGAATTCTTTCAATTTGAGGAGTTGTAACAATGTGAAATCATTCCGTGTAGGCTGATTTTCTGCACTTTTAATTTATTAGTGTATATTTTAAATTTGAGACCAAAAATAGTAGTTGCAAAGCTGATATAATACTATAAAAGATTATAAAAGATGTGAGTATGTTTTCACCGTTGAATTAACGTTGATGTTCTGTACAAATTTGGAAGAAGAGCTGATTGAGAGAAAACTTTTATTCAAACTGAATTTTCACATATTACATTTGTATTACAAAGGGTACAACTCAATATATATATCCTAAAAACAGAAATTAGTTACTACACATTAACCAATGTAACTAACTAAAATAGAAACTAACTAACTAAATGAAAACAACGACTAACTAATTTCCAATACTCCCCCTCAAGTTGGATGTATTGAAGATATTCAATAATCCAAGCTTGGATAAAAGAAAATCATGTTGAGTTCTTCCAAGAGCTTTTGTCAAGACATCTGCCATTTGCTCTTTGGAATTTATGTAATTGGTTCATATTATCCCTTGTAGTATCTTCTCACGAATGAAGTGACAGTCTATTTCGATGTGCTTCGTCCTCTCATGAAACACAGGATTAGCAGCAATCTGAAGAGCTGCTTTGCTATCACAGTGTATTATGGTTGAAGATTCCAAGTTTACACATAACTCTTTGAACAAACCAGTTACCCAAACCACCTCTGTAGTCAAGGTTGCCAGACTCCTATATTCTGCCTCAGCAGAGCTTCGAGATACTGTATTCTGTTCCTTAGATTTCCAGGAGATAAGGGAGTCACCAAATTTCAACAAATAACCTGTCATAGACCTTCTAGTACTTAGGCAAGCTGCCCAATCAGCATCACAAAATCCAGTTAGCGTTGTATCTTTGTGTGAACTCATAAGTAACCCCAAACCTGGACTCCCTTTAATGTACTTAATCACTCTCAAAGCAGCATTCCAATGTGAATGTTTAGGTTGTTGCATATATTGACTCAGATTCTGGACTGCAAATGCAATATCTGGTCTAGTATTAGTCAAGTAAAGCAATTTACCAATCATCCTTTGGTATCTACTTATATCAAGAAAAAGAGGATCAGCATTGCTTGTGTCATATGCAACTGATGTGAGCTTTATATTACAATCCAAAGGAGTAGAAACAGGTTGTGCTCCTGCAAGACCAGCCTCGGAAATTAGTTCCAATGCATACTTCCTCTGATTCATTACTATACCATTTTCTGATCTGCAGAATTCAATTCCTAAGAAATATTTCAGTTCTCCTAGGTCTTTCATCTTGAAGTGACTATGCAACACTTGCTTAGTGGCCTGAACTAACACAGGATCACTACCTGTAATCAACAAATCATCAACATAAACCAAAACTATTACCATCCCTGTATCACTCTTCTTAGTAAACAATGAGTAATCCAAAAGACTTTGTGTGTATCCAGATTCACACAATGCCTCAGTGAGCTTAGCATTCCATTGTCTTGAAGCTTGCTTAAGACCATATAATGACTTAACTAGCTTGCACACACAATTTTGTTCTGCACCCTTGAATCCTTTAGGCAATTCCATATAGACTTCTTCAAACAAATCACCTTGTAAAAAAGCATTAAACACATCCATTTGGAATATTGGCCACACCTCTATGGCTGCCAAAGCAATAATGGCTCTTACAGTAACCATCTTCACAACAGGAGCAAAAGTCTCCTGATACTCAATCCCTTCAATTTGATTATACCCTTTAGCAACTAACCTTGCTTTATATCTATCAACCATCCCATCTGCTTTATATTTGATTTTGAGTACCCACTTACAACCAATAACAGATTTTCTTTCAGGTAATTTCATGATCTGCCATGTACCATTATCCTCTAGTGCTTTAATCTCTTGTTCCATGGTTTCCACCCACCTAGGATCCTTCACAGCTTCCTCATAAGTGCTAGGTTCCACTTCTTCAGAAAAATGACCAAGAAAAGATTGGTATCCAGTAGACAGATGATCATATGCTATATATTTGGACATGGAATAAGGGTGATCAGAAACATTTATAACATAATCTTTTAACCAAACTGGAGGATTACTTGACCTCTTGAATGTCTTGTTGCTATAGGTGCAACCACTGGAACATTAGGTATCAAATTATCTTCTAACTCAACTTCTTCAAAATTGTTAGGATCATTAGTATCAGTTAGCTCCAAGGTATCATCATTCACTGCTGGTTCCTGGACTGTTATAACATCCTCCACACCTTGAGAATCTGCAGTAATATATTGATGATTGAATAATGGCACATCTTTGTCCCTTTTCTTTGTTGCAAATGGAAACACTTCCTCTTTAAAAATAACATCCCTACTTACCAACATTTTCTGGTGGTTTAAACTATAAATAACATAATCCTTCTTAGTAGAAGAATATCCCATGAACACACATACATCAGCTCTAGTTGAAAATTTGTCATTCTTGACAAGTTTAGTTGCATAACAAAGACAACCAATTGTTCTTAAGTGACTTAGATCATGCTGCATTCCATGAAACATTGCAAAAGGTGATTGTCCATTTAAAACACTAGTTGGCATTCTATTAATTAGATATACTGCTGCCATGACACACTCTCCCCAGGATCTTATTGGTAAAGAACCTTGAAATCTTAGAGCTCTTGCTACTTCAAGAATATGTCTATGTTTTCTCTCCACTACCCCATTTTGTTGTGGAGTGTGAGGACAACTACTCTCATGAATGACTCCCAATTTTTCAAACAATGCTTTACACTCATTATTAAAAAGTTCAGTCCCATTATCCGACCTGATCTTCTTAACAGTTTTATTGAATTGAGTCTGAACCATGACAAAGAAGCACTGTAATATCTGGAAAACATCACTTTTGAATTTCATCAAAAATAACCAAGTCATCCTAGAATAGTCATCAACAATTGTTAAGAAATATCTATAACCAGCATATGTAGGACTCTTATATGGTCCCCATACATCCAAATGAAGTAAGTCAAAAATGACAAAGGTCTTTGACATGCTTAATGGAAAAGGATGCCTAGTTTGTTTTGCAAGAGGACAAATTGGACAATTATTACACTCATTTATATCTTCACCACTTTTAATCAAGGACAAGCTTTTCAACACCTTCATGGAGGGATGTCCTAGCCTACTATGCCACTTGAAGCCTTCTGAATTAAAAACCATATTGCTCATCAATGCATTTTGTTCATCCTGTGCAACTCTCTCTGGGAATTGACTGGGTAGATAGTATAAACCATTCCTCTCTTTACCAATCCCCTTCACCCTTCCATTTGAGAGGTCCTGAAATACACAGAACTCAGGGAAAAAATTCACAGAACAATTCAACTGCCTAGTTAGCTGTGACACTGATAACAAATCAAACTTAAAATCAGGAACAACTAACACATTCGTCAATGTGTCACCAACTGACACTTTACAGCTACCAATTCGAGTTACTGATGTTGCTTGTCCATTAGGTAGATGAACCTGTTTATCTAGTATAGAAACAGAGTAATCTAACTTGGTTTCTTTAGAAGTCATATGACGAGTTGCTCCAGAATCAATTATCCACTCTTCATTATCTTTTCTTTTAGCTTTGGTGTTGCATACAGATAAAAGTTTATAAGTACCTGCAGTATTTGCCATATAGTCTTGTGAATCTTCTCTGTTTATCATCTGCAGAATCTTGTTATACTGATTTGGAGTAAAAGTAGGCTGTGTTGTTAGCCGATTCTCATGTCCATTCTGCCCCATCTTTGCAGATTGTTCTAAACTTCCTGAATTATTATTCAATCCCTGCACAGACTCAAATTCATCTCCGCCCTGACTATCAACATATGCATGATTTGCTTTCCCTGCATTTGGCAAATCTTGACCAGGCCCAAATTTCTTCTTGAACTTCCAATCTGGTGGATATCCAATCAATCTAAAACATATATCCTTTGTATGACCATGCAACTTACAGTAATCACATACCAAATGCCAATTCTTCTTTTGTTTAAAATTGCTACTATTTCCTGTATTTCCATAACTTCCTCGTCCAACATACATTGCCATAGGATCATAAGTACCACTAACATTTTTTCCCTTATTAGATTGCATCACAGAATCATTTCTTTTTTCAGAATATAATGCCATCGACTCATGAACATCTCCACCAACTCTATTTACAGCAGTCATACGCTGACTTTCATCAGAAGTTATCATAGCATATGCTTTGTTTACATTGGAAGAGGATTCATCATCAAGATCTGGCTTCTTGCATTACTATACATTTCGTTTAATCCCATCAAGAAAGCAAAAAGTCGCAGAAACTGTAAATGATCTACATACATCCTTGATTTATCACAATTACAAGTAGGAGGAGGTACCAACGCATCAAATTCGTCCCATAACAATCTCAATTTTGTGAAATAACATGATACTGTAAGATTACCTTGATGAAGAGTACAGATTTCTCGATGAAGCTGATAACTTCTAGAACCATCAACCTTGTTGAACCTTTCATTCAGATCTGCCCAAACCATGGCTGCATCTGATGCATACACAATCCCACTCAACAATTCCTTAGAAATTGTGTTCATAATCCAAGCCAACACAAAAGCATTACACTTCTCCCATTGTTCCCCTAATTCAGGCTTGTAATATGATTTTCGACAAGATCCAAGTACAAAGCCTACTTTGCTCTTTGCATGCAGATTGATCATCAATGATCTGCTCCATAACGAGTAGTTTTCAGTTCCTGTGAGTTGAACTGAAGTTAATACACTACCCGGAGTATCCGAAGGGTGTAAGTACAAAGGATGATTGCGATTCTTCTCAATTCCTTCAAGAGTATCTGCCGAAACACCTGAACTCGAACTTGTGACGACTTCTTCTGATGTTGATACCATGGTTCTCAAGCTCAACAATGGCGGAAACGAGAGGATCGTGAATCTGATCTTTGTAGACTCACGGCTCTGATACCATGTACAAATTTGGAAGAAGAGCTGATTGAGAGAAAACTTTTATTCAAACTGAATTTTCACATATTACATCTGTATTACAAAGGGTACAACTCAATATATATATATCCTAAAAACAGAAATTAGTTACTACACATTAACCAATGTAACTAACTAAAATAGAAAATAACTAACTAAATGAAAACAACGACTAACTAATTTCCAATATGTTCTTTCCAATAATCTCTTATAAACAAGGTGAAAGACAAAGAAACTCTTCAATGTTCTATGAAACTATAGAAATTGCACGTATATATTTCTTTCTTGACTCAAGTTAATACACATTTTTACTCTTTCATTGATTATATATACACTATTCAATTCTGAAACCTCAAAATTTTATGAGATTATTGATTTATTCAAGCACCATGATTGAGATATAAGTTTTTTCATATTGTTGCAATGACTCTACAATAGAAGGTGAATAGTTATATTAAGAGATAAAATATTGGTATCTCTTTTCTCACATTGCCACATATCTCTAACTTTTATGATAAATGCTTCTGTAGAACCAAATGTTCCAACATACATAAGTTACATAGATAGCCACAGGTAGAGTAGTGCCTTTGTTTTCATTCACTCCAATCTTCTAGGTTCGATTGCATCCACTCTTGTTCCAATAGGAAATTATTATTTCTGTTGAGGATGTTTGTTTAGCCTATGCTATTATAGTTTTCTATTGATGGCTGGAATGTTTTCGTGTATTCTCTAAATTATTCAAATCGTACATTTTAATTTGAAGGATACTGATTATATATAGATATATACACAAATTTAACACTCTTGTTTCTTTTTGTGGTACAAATAGTATGTGAGTTTTTATTTTCATAGGTCCAATTCCTCTCCTTCTTACTAATTCTTTCAGCTAAAAGTAAGTAGTTTCACGTTATTTGCTCCAAATTGGATTTCTCTTGAGAATTGAACTTTGACACATTTTTCTTTGATGTCTGCAAAAAATTTCTTCGTCTTTCTTTTATTTATAATTTATTGTTTTTTTTGTGTGTGTGAATTCACTAAATATGTTATTGTTGATGTTGTTTATTGGTCTTTTGTGCCTTTGATTTCTCCAACAGTAAACAGTGTGACAAATGATATCCAGAGGACTTGTAAATATTGACAGATAGTAAAGATTGCATATTTCCTTTTTTGTGCGAGTGAAAATTACAATTGTTTACCATCATGGAGCTAGATGGTAGAATATTCTAGCATAAGAATTTTGGAGAGACGATATAAAATTGAACCTTGTTTAATTTCTGTTTGTTTTTTATTAAAAAGGAAAAAAAATTATCAATTAGAAAAAGATAGTAAGATATGTGGACTTTTAATTTCTATCAATTCATTGTTTGGGTACAATATTTCATTCTACTGTAAAGCAATATAGTTGTGACATAGTTCTCATATATTTTTCTAAAGCTTGGTAAAAATATTTATCTAAATTAATCTTCACAGTGCCTTGAAGTTGAACTGGAATGGGACAAAAAGTGATTCAGTTGATCAATCGAGTTCTAATTATAAACAATGAATGGACTGGTTTGGCTTAGTTTTGATTTTAAAAGAATGAAGCAATATGGTTGAGTATCATAATTCTCGTAAACCTTGAAGGCACTCTTATTATTTTCTTTTGTACTACATGAATGTTGCTTTGAATGTATAACTATTCTTCGTAGCGCGTGAGTCTAAGCACTTGGCCTACAATATACCATAAATGGGACAACTAACATATGATTTATCATTTTGTGGTAGGAGTTTATTCCAAATTCATTATATTTTGGAAATTTTGTTGATAAATGTTGTGGGCATAGTCACCTGCAAAATAATCTATAAAATGGATACTAATGTTGAGGGTGTGAATATATAATTTCCTTTGTCCCCAAGGATACAGAGGATTAATTTTTTTTTGTTTCAAAGGCATCCCAATGTTCATGTTATGACATTATTGATATTTCCGTGTACTATTTCATTGGTTCACTTATTTAATTAATGACATTAGCTTCTATAACTTATTTTTTAGTTTTGTTAAAGATATGTTCCTTCAACTACTAAACCATTAAAAAGCCATGTTACTGTCTTTTGCCTTATCAGATAGAAGTACTCCATATTTTTAGAGTTCTACTAATTAACAAAGTTCTTGTGGTATATAAATTACTGGAAAGTAATAATAAATAGTTTTAGGAGAGTTGTAGTTTTTTAGTTCATTAGTTCGTTTTAGTAATTTTGAAACTTGAATATGTGTATTTGGTTAGCTGCATCTGGTTGGTTCATTATATAAATTGAATATACTTTTGTTCAGGATGTATGTGACATGTCAGTTGTTGATACAAGCTAAGGTGGTCTCAATGATGAAAATGTGAATTGTCTTCACATATATATGATGACATTTCTTACAACGAAGAGAGCACCAATACAACAAAGGAGTTGTTAAAGTAGATGTTTTTCATCATTGTTTTACTCATGTATCACACGTACTTTCTCTTGAGGCAGGATTACACTAGTGATGATGTTAACGTGGACAACTTTTTAGACATGTCAAGTCCACTTCTTTTCCCCGGCATACATTTTTCTTCTCATGAACATGGATTAGTGATCACCTTTTATTGTGATGAATTTGTGGGTATGTTAAATATTATATAACCAGTAATTTAAATAATAAAGGATATACATAGTCGTTTGAACTAACTAAACAATTCATGTCAAGTTCTCATTCAATACCAAATGTATGGCGTCGGTGATTTTTCTAATTGCAATCCTATTCATGGTAAGTTCTCATTTAAAAAATTACATTAGCCCGTGATCATCTTTCTCAACCAGCTAATTCAGAAATCTATATTTTTAATGCGAGTCTCATGAAAAAAATACATGATTGGTACCGTACTAACTTTTGGTTGGAAACAGTGTCGTTGGCACTGCTCAAGCTAAAAGAGTTTTTGTGGTGTTCCAATATCGTCCAACACTTCTATCTAATGTGTCCTCATGCATAATATATTCCTATGAGAAATGTCTTCAATGATTTTTCCGCAAGAATATCATCAAATGAAGCATAAACATTGGAAACAAAGGTAGGTTTAATTTCATAAGACCTTAAAGGCTACTGTGAGTACAAACAACTCATTATACAAGTTTCTTTAGATTGCACCAAAATTTAGGTTTTTGGAATAGGTCAAACTAGAGAATACCAAATTGAACTACCATTGAAATCTCTGAGACATTTAGAAAATGAATGTCAATTTACGGTTGTTGAGTATGATTTATGAATTCAATAATGTCTCTGTTTTGCAACAATGGTGTTCTGTAATAAAGCTTACAACAATTTTAGACTTGCCGCTCGTGCTCGTCTATTAGGGCGCATCGTCAATTGAGCATGACAGAAATTTTGATGTCTTTTTATCAAAGTATTTCTACTTCTAGAACTTTTATCAATTTAGGGAGCATCGTCAAATGAGTATCAGAGAAATTCTAATGATGTATTTATCGTAGTATTTGTACTTCTGAAACTTCTATGTATATATATATATATTACTACTATATAGAAGAGCCACTACATGGACGATCACTGGCAATATTCTAAATATGTTCATTTTAAAGGGCAAATGGTGTGGTTTAAAAAAACCACGAGTTAGCCTTTCTTTCATTCAAGATATTTTGTACTAATTATGTGGCTGAGTTAGCCTTTCTTTCATTCAAGATATTTTGTACTAATTATGTGGCTGCCTCAGATCCACAAATTAAAAAATTACTAAATGCCAAGTCTAGGCAGACCAATGACATTTTAGAAAAAAATATTACTATGTAAGGGTAAAATAATAATTTCATTTTATATAACCTCCAAATCTCACTTCCTCCCTTGCAAAGGAGGCAGGAGCTTCCATTAATCTCTTGTGTTCAACAAACTCTCTTCAATTTCATCTCTTTCCGTTCAACCAAACAAAGGTATGTTTTTTCTTTTAAATTTCTATATGTTACTTTTCCTTCAAAGCTTACAACACATCTACATTCGATGGTTTTCTCTTTTAGTCCAGTTTTTAAAAAAAGGAAAAGAAGATTTAAAAAAATCAATCCGAATTCGCAATATATTGTTAATGAAAATTCATAAGAATTATCCAACTTTCTTTGTATCTATATTTTTATTTTTAATTAACTTATATTGTTTTTTAATAAAAAAAGTCGATTACTTTGTGGTTTGTTCAATGAAACAATGATTTGCCTGACTTTTTTTTTATAGGTAAATCATAATTATTAATATATAGGATGAAATGAGAAGTACAAGAGGTAAAATAAATATGTTGTTTAAGGAAAATTATTGTTAAGAAAGTGTGAATGGAAAACAAAAATGAGAAAATGATACACTCGTTTTTAGCAGACCTGGAATTATCTTTAAAGTGTGGTTAACAGAATATGATATATTTATTTACACCATATTTAATTTTATTGTACTTGTTCCCTAATTTCTCTCCACGTGACAAAACATCTCAAACAAGTGCAAAAATGTCTTTCTCTGAAAATTTCTATTCATGCTTTAAATAAACATGATAGGTACAACCTGCTATCAAAAAGTTTATCTTCTGGCTTGTCAAGTTGTAGGTTTTAACTTTGTCTGTTGTTTGGGTTCTTTTAATTTCAGGTAAGTTATTTGTAAAAAAAATTTATTCTTCTCTTGAATTTGATAAATTCTATGACATTTAACTTCTTTATCATTTTCTAAATTCTTCTAATCCATATAATTGATGAAAATTTATTTATTTATTGTGTATCAAATTTCGATCTTTGAATGTTGTTCGTATGAATTACTGGATTTCTTGGTATAATTGGTTGTTTACAAGTTATTGTTAGTCTTTGACTGTACAAAAGTTATTCATTTTGTTATGGAGTTTGAACTCGTGTATCTAGAGATGAATTTGTAGAAGGCGTAGGGGAGAGTTCCTCACCATTGTTTTGGGAGTTGTGTAGTGTATGATACAAAAAATGATATGTATAACCATCTTGTATAGATTGAAAATGCTTAGGTTGTTTCCACTACTACCAATATAAAAATTATGGACTCACCTTTTGAATACGATATTGAGAATTAAAATCAATAGAATATCCGAATATGTAGAAAATTTGCTCTTTTTCCTCATGAGTACTCTTTTTGATAACCGATTTGGCATATGGGAAAAGAAATTCAGTCATAAAAGCAAAACTTTTCTTTCTATAATGTAAAAGTTCCTAAAATCTATTTGAATTTAGAAAGAGATCACCTTCAAAAACTCTTCATCGGTGTTATTGTTAGTTTTAAAAGAGTCCTGTTAGTTAAGAGTTGATAGTAAATAAGACTCCTATCTGATAGGTTTGTCCTGGTCTTTTAGGAAGTTTTTTATTATACGTGGGTTGTTGTCTAGTTTTCAGGAGAAAGCTTTGTAAGCTAATTCCTAATTTTTAGTCTAAGTCTATTTTTTTATTTTGTTATAACAAGACTGTAGTAGCAGCATTGAAGAATATCAGTCAAGCAAATTTCTTTCCACGTTTACTGCCTCTCTTTCTCTATTTTTGCTTCTTGAATCTGTTTTTGCTATCAGTGGCATCAGAGCCAAGTGATATCCAAAAAAAAAAAAAGAGAGAAATATTACTAGCTTATGGCTTCAGAGAGCAATTACGTTCAAGCAGCTATTCTGCGTTTTGATGGTCACTATGACCATTGGAGTATGTTGATGGAGAACTTCTTGCGGTCAAAGGAATATTGGCCAATTGTCGAGGACGGAATCGTATGTTGAGTTAATTAATGTTGAGTTAATTACTCTAACTTTATTAACTAAACGTAATGCAACAAGACAAATGCAAATTACGTTTCAAATGAGAAGATACATCCTTCCAAAAACCAAAGTGATGTAATGGCCTTTATTGCCATTAACCTTGGCAGTACGTTTCTGAAAATTAAACTCTTCTATTTTTCAACTCCCTCTCTTGCAATCCTATATAAGAAGAGGCTTTGGGGAACATATTAAAATACACTACCAACATAAATAAAAAGAAGAGAAAAACATTTTCCTCCCTCTTCTTATCCTTAGAATATTTTTTGGGCAATTGGTTTTGAGCAACCTCCAAATTCTTAGTCACGAGTGCACGTGTTTGAGAGTAAATGTGGAACCTTGGGGAGCGACCGGCTGCAGCGATTTGCACCGGAGTCGAGCCGAAATCGCTTTCAAGGCAGTGGCTTGCCACGACACAGTTTTTGTGATAAGTTCTTTACTACTTTATAATTCCAATCTAATATCAATATTGTAGTATTTTCCTAACAATTTGAAAGCGATTTACTAACATACAATATTGATAATGGCTATTTCTTTGAACAAAACTTTTAATGATTTATCAAAACTTGAGCCTTTGGATGGAAATAATTTTAAGCGATGGTCACAAAAACTTTTAATTTTCTTTGAACAATTAGAAGTTGATTATGTTTTATTTAAAGAATCTTCTATGAATGGTTCTAACACTACTAATGATCTAGCAATGTTATAATTGTTGATGATGTTGTTAAAAAGAAGTTTGAAACGGATAACAAAATTGTTAGAGGACATTTGCTAAATCATATGACTAACCCTTTATTTGATTTATTTTTAAATTATAAATCTGCCAAAGAAATATGGGATAGTTTGGAAAAGAAATATGGTGCTGATGATGCAGGAAAGAAAAATATGTTGTCGTCAATGGATTAAATTCCAAATGGTTAATAATAAGCCAATAATGGAACAAGTTCACGAATATGAGAACTTGACTACTGATGTTCTCAACGAGGACATGAAGATATGTGAGATATTTCAGGCTAATGTTCTCTTGAAAAATTTCCACCATCTTGGAGTGATTATAGAAATCAATTAAAACATAAGAAAAAGAATTTAACCCTCAGAGAACTTATTAGTCACATGAGGACTGAAGAGGCGAATCGTCTCAAAAATAAGATGGAAGAACTTTCTCTTAATTCTTCTAAAGCTAATCTTGTTGAATCTTCTGGTACTGTTGTGAAAGACAGGTTCAAAGGCAAACAGAAGATAGTCTCAAAAAAGGAACTTATAAAGAAGAAAAATCAATTCAACAAACCGGAGAGTCAAATTCAAAAATTTAAGGGCTCTTGTTTTGTTTGTGAAAAAGTTGGTCATAGAGCTGCCAGGTGCTATCAAAGAAAAGGGCAAGACTCAAAGAAGGAAGGATAAAGTGATGTCCAAGCCAATCTTGCTGAGGGTAATGAAGTGATTGCTGCTGTAATTGTTGAGGCAAATCTGGTGGCAAGCAAAATTGACTGGGTGCTAGACACAGGCGCCTCAAGGCATTTCTGTGCCAACAAAGAGTTATTCCATGACTTTGAGGAGTCTACTGATGGAGAGTGTGTATATATGGGTAACTCCACTACTGCTGTAGTAATGGGTAAAGGAAAAATTTTGCTTAAATTAACTTCTGGAAAGACATTATCCTTGAACAATGTTTTGTATGTTCCCTCCCTCCGTAGAAACTTAGTTTTCGGAGCACTTCTCAACAAAGTAGGCCTTAAACTTGTTTTTTAAGCTGATAAAATAATTATTTCTCGCGGAGGAGACTTTGTTGGGAAGGGATATCTTAGTGGAGGATTATTTGTACTGAACATTGTTCAAGAGATTGTCAATAATGAAAGTATTTCAAATTATGCTTATATTGCTGAGTCTATCAATTTGTGGCATGGTAGACTAGGTCATGTCAATACTGCTTCTATTAAAAAACTCAGAAAAATGGAATTAATTCTATGATAAAAACTGATGATTTTTTAAATGTCCTGTGTGTGTAGAAGCAAAGCATGCCAAGAAACCTTTCAAATCTGCTATTAGTAGAAAGACTGAATTACTTGAACTAATACTTTCAGATTTAACAGATTTCAAGAACACTGTTAGCAACGGTGGAAAAAAGTATTACATTACTTTTGTTGATGACTTTTCTAGATACACTAAGGTATATCTTCTTAAGTCTAAAGATGAGGCTGAAAGCATATTTTTGAAATTCAAAGCAGAAGTGGAAAATCAATTAGACAGGAAAATCAAGAGGTTTAGATCTGATAGGGGTGGTGAATATAGTACTAAAACTCTAGAAGATTTTTGTGAGAAAATGGTATTATACATGAGGTTAGTGCTCCATATACTCCCCAACAAAATGGTGTAGCCGAACGGAAAAATAGAACTCTTAAAGAAATGATGAACTCTATGCTTTTAAGCTCTGGTCTATCTGATAATATGTGGGGAGAAGCAGTCTTGTCTGCATGTTATATTCTTAATAGAGTTCCGCATAAGAAGTTAGACAAGACCTCATATGAGTTGTGGAAAGGGTTTGCTCCTAACTTGAAATTTCTGAAAGTGTGGGGGTGTTTGGCTAAGGTTGGTCTACCTGCTTTTAAACAAGTAAATGTTGGTTCTAAGACTTCTGATACTGTCTTTATTGGTTATGCTCAAAATAGTGCTGCATACAGATTTATGTCTTTAAATGATCATTCTATTTGTGAATCTAGAGATGCAGAATTTTTTGAGCATATTTTTCCTTTGAAAAATAATGTGCCGAGTGATGTGCAAAATAATGCTTCTACGTCTATGTCAATTAATTCTCATGTTGTACCTTTTTCTAGAGTTATTTCTAATGAGCATGCAAATGAACTTAGAAGGAGTAAGAGACGTAGAATTGAGACAAGTTTTGATCCTGATTTTATCACTACTTTCATAACTGAAAATTTTGATATTAATATTTTAAATGACGAATTAGTGTCTATCTATTTAATAGAAGAAGACCCTAAGACTTATGATGAAGCAATGAGATCAATAGATGTTATATTTTGGAAAGCGGCTATTAAAAGCGAATTAGACTCTATAGTTTCTAATCACACTTGGGACTTGTATGATTTACCTGAAGGTTGTAAGCCCATAAGTAGCAAGTGGATATTTAAGAAGAAATTGAGACCTGATGGTACAATTGATAAATATAAGGCTAGACTTGTGATTAGGGGTTTTAACCAAAAGAAAGGTGTTGATTACTTTGATACTTATTCTCCTGTGACTAAAATAGCGACCATTAGAACTCTTATTGCTTTAGCCGCTATTCATGATTTAGTGGTACATCAAATGGATGTTAAAACAACATTTCTAAATGGTGATTTAGAGGAAGAGATCTATATGACTCAACCTGAGGGTTTTGTGGTTCCAGGACAAGAGGATAAAGTATGCAAACTGAGAAAGTCCTTGTATGGACTAAAACAAGCACCTAAGCAATGGTATGAAAAATTTAATATCACATTGGTGGATAATGACTTTGTTGTAAATTCATCTGATACATGTGTTTATTCTAAGATGATAGGTTCAGATTGTGTCATTATATGTTTATATGTAGATGACATGTTAATTTTTGGTCCTAATGTGAATGTTATTAATGACACTAAGAACTTTTTGTCTTCTAAATTTGAAATGAAAGACCTTGGTGAAGCAGATGTGATTTTGGGAGTTAAAATCAAAAGAACAGCTAATGGTTTCTCTTTGTGTCAGTCTCATTACATTGAAAAAATATTGAAAAATTTCGATTGTTTTGATGTAGTTCCAGTGAGAACTCCTTATGATCCTAGCATATACTTGAAAAAGAATAAAGAATCTAGTGTTTCTCAAACTGAATATGCTAAAATAATTGGGAGTGTAATGTTTCTCATGAACTATACTCGTCCTGATATTGCTTATGCTGTTAGTAGATTGAGTAGATATACTCATAATCCCAGTAGTGAACACTGGAATGCTCTTTATCGGTTGCTAAGGTATTTGAGAGGTACTATGAATTGGTGTTTGCATTTTAACAAATTTCCTGCTGTTTTAGAAGGTTTTTGTGATGTAAACTGGGTAACTGACAATGATGAAGTTAGCTTCACTAGTGGCTATGTGTTTACTTTGGGTGCAGGTGCTCTTTCGTGAAAGTCTTCCAAACAGACTTGTATAGCACGTTCTACCATGGAATCAGAATTCATTGCTCTCGAGTTGGCAGCGCAAGAAGCTGAGTGGCTGAGAAATCTTTTGGCAGATATGCCTTTGTGGGGAAGACAAGCTTCACCAGTTTCTCTTCATTGTGACTCACAGGCAGCAATTGGAATCGCTAAAAATAGTGTGTACAATGGGAAAAAAGAGACACATTCGCATCAGACATGGTGCAGTTAAACAGTTGTTGAAACTGAGTGTTATTTCCTTGGAATATGTAAGGTCCGAAAAAAAATTGGCGGATCCTATGACCAAGGGTTTGACAAGGAAAATAATCCTTGAAACGTCGAGGGGGATAGGGATAAAGCCCATTGATTGAGGTAATGTGGTGGACCTGTTGGCCCTCAATATACACCATATTTTCCATCCCTATGGCGTGAGGTAGTGTTTTATAAGGTTGAGCTTATTTTGCTCTTAATGATTCTATAGCCGTAAGGTGGTCTATTTGAGATAGACTTGATTGAGTCACCTACGTGAGTGTAAAGGTGTGGTCGCCTTTTATGAAAGACTTGGGTCGTCTTTCTAGAGCACTCATAAGACCCAAGGTGTGTGTGCATGACCATAAAAGCACTTTGTTTGTATCGCGGAGGTTGCTTAAAATTTAAGCATATGATATGTGTTATGAGGGTCTCAATTCATATCCGCTCAGTTCAAGAGTACTTCACTTTGTGGATAATAAGTTGTTGCCTCATAACACTACGGGTGTGTTTGGTATGGAGGAAAATATTTTCCTAGAAAATGTTTTCCTGGAAAACAAGTAGATTTTGGATTTATTTTCTCATGTTTGGTTGGTGAATAGAAAATATTTTCCGGAAATGATTTTTAGTGCTTGATTTATGAATGAAAAATGTTTTTGAGAGACATCTTTTATTTTTACTAGAGTAAAAAATAATTGAAAAAATTGAAAACAAAATTATTATTTTTTGGGGGTGGTGGGGTGGTGGGGTGGGGGGTGGTAGTGGGTGGGGGGAGGGGTAGGAGTGTGATTTTTTTTTAAAAAGTTGATAGTATTTTTGAAAAACAAAATTAATTTTTTTGGCAGTTGGGGGTGGGGGTGGGGGGAATAGGAGTTTAAAAATAAATTTTTTAAGTTGAAAATATTTAAATAAAGCAAAATTAATTTTATGGGGAGGGGCTGGGGTTTGGGGGGGGGGCTGGCCGGTCGTGGGTGGGTGGGGGGCGGATGTTAGTGATCGGGTGAAAAAATAAAATTTTGAAATTGAATTTTTTTAAAAAAGTGAATGTTTTTCTCAAAAAAAATGTAATTTGAAATTGGAGGAGAGTTTTGGAAAATGTTTTCCTTAATTTTTGAAGGGAAGTCATTTTCCTTAATTTTGAGGAAAATGAGTTGATTTGGAAAACATTTTCCAAAAATTTTATCCCAACCAAACATGAGAAAATTGGAAAACATTTTCCGGAAAATATTTTCCTTCATACCAAACACACTCTACGTGTCAATTCAAATTGAAAGATATTGACACTTAAGTACATGTTCCTTCCTTTTGTCCAAAATTTCTTCTTACCCTTTAATTTGTCTTTGCATTAGTGGGGGATTTTTGAGTTAATTAATGTTGAGTTAATAACTCTAACTTTATTAACTAAATGTAATGCAACAAGACAAATACAAATTACGTTTCAAATGAGAAGATACATCATTCCAAAAACCAAAGTGATGTAATGGCCTTTATTGCCATTAAATTTGGCAGTACGTTTCTGAAAATTAAACTCTTCTATTTTTCAACTCCCTCTCTTGCAATCCTATATAAGAAGAGGCTTTGGGAAACATATTAAAATACACTACCAACATAAATAAAAAGAAGAGAAAAACATTTTCCTCCCTCTTCTTATCCTTAGAATATTTTTTGGGCAATTGGTTTTGAGCAACCTCCAAACTCTTAGCCACGAGTTCACGTGTTTGAGAGTAACTGTGGAACCTTGGGGAGTGACCGGCTGCAGCGATTTGCACCGGAGTCGAGCCGAAATCGCTTTCAAGGCAGTGGCTTGCCACGACACAGTTTTTGTGATAAGTTCTTTACTACTTTATAATTCCAATCTAATATCAATATTGTAGTATTTTTCCTAACATCGTAGCTCCGGCGGAAGGCGAAGCGTTAACGAATGTTCAAAGGGCGGAGTTCGAAGCAAGAAAGTTGAAAGATTTGAAGGCAAAGAACTATCTTTTTCAAGCTATCGATCTTCCCATCCTAGAAACTATTCTTTGCAAAGAAACTTCTAAGGATATTTGGGATTCGATGAAGAAAAAGTATCAAGGTACTGTTAGAGTGAAGCGTGCACAGCTTCAAGCCTTGGGAAGAGATTTCGAGACGTTGCAGATGAATGAAGGAGAGTCTGTAATGAGTTACTGCGCTAGAACAATGGAGATTAGCAACAAAATGCGATTTCATGGTGAAAAAATTACTGATGTCATAATTGTGGAAAAAATATTGCGCTCCCTGACGTCGAAGTATGATTATGTCGTTTTCTCCATTGAGGAGTCAAAAGATATAAACGAGTTATCGCTTGACGAGTTGCAAAGGTCCTTATTAGTACATGAGCAAAAAATGAACTGCAATTCATCTTCCGAAGATCAGGCTTTGAAGGCTTCTACTAATATTCGTTGCTCAAATTTTAGAGGAAAGGGTAGAGGTAGAGGAAGAGGAAGAGGAGATCGAGGATATAAAGATGAAGGCAACAAAGACGGAAGTAGAAATTTTAGAGCCAATGATGACCATGGTAAAGGTAGAGGAAGGAATTTTGACAAATCCAAAGTAGAACGCTATCGATGTCATACATTTGGTCATTATAAGTCTGAATGTTATACCAGGCTGCCTAATGACAAGGATGAGAAGTCAAATTTTGATGAAAGTAACGAAGTTGAGACATTGTTGATGACAGTCCAAGGAGAGAAGGAACCTAAACAAAACGTTTGGTATTTGGATACGGGTTGCAGCAATCACATGTTTGGAAGTAAGTCTTCTTTTTCTTCTTTGAAAGAAGACTTCCGTTCAACAATTAGTTTTGGCGATTCTTCTAGTGTGAGTGCATTTGGAAAGGGTGATATTAAGATTAGAACCAAGAATGATTTTGAAGAAACAATCTCAAATGTGTTATATTTTCCTGCTTTAAAAAGCAATCTGTTAAGTGTTGGTCAATTGCAAGAAAAAGGATATGTTATAACTATTGAGAAAGGTGCATGTGAGATTTATAATCCTACTAGAGGAGCTATTGCTGTTGTAAAAATGAGTTCAAACAGGTTATTTCCGTTGAAGATAAAAAATAGTCATTGTTGTTTGAAAGCAGAAGTTAGAGATCCGTCATGGTTATGGCATTTTAGATATGGTCATTTGGATTTTGGGGGATTAAAAGTTCTCCAACAAAAAAATGTAGTGATAGGTCTTCCTGAAATTACAATTCCATCGCAAGTTTGTGAAGAATGTGTTGTTTGCAAACAATATCGTTCTCACTTTCCAAAAGGAAAGTCCACCAATATCGTTCTCACTTTCCAAAAGGAAAGTCGTGGAGAGCCAATGATGTTTTGGAGCTAATACATTCAGACATTTGTGGCCCAATCAAACCAGTTTCTAATGGAGGTAAACGATACTTTATTACGTTTACTGATGATTTTTCACAAAAAACTTGGGTTTATTTTTTACATGAAAAATCTTAGGCTTATAAAGCATTTAAAAGCTTCAAGGTTCATGTAGAAAATGAGACAGAAAAAAAAATCAAGACTCTTCGGACGGATCGTGATGGCGAGTATTGCTCTAAAGTTTTTGATGATTTTTGTGAATCTGATGGCATTAGAAAAGAGCTTACAACAACTTATACACCACAACAAAATGGTGTACCGGAGAGGAAAAATAGAACCATCCTTAATATGGTTCGGAGTTTGGTGGCAAATGGAAGAATGAAAAAGAGTTTTTGGCCAGAAGCGATAACTTGGAGCATTCACGTCTTGAACAGAAGTCCTGCATTTTCAGTTAAGAACATGACTCCAGAGGAGGCGTGGAGTGGAAGAAGGTCTGATGTAGATCACTTTTGAATTTTTGGGTGCATTGCATATGCACATGTCCCAGATGAGAAAAGGAAGAAGCTCGATGATAAAAGTGAAAAATTTGTATTTCTTGGTGTTAGTGAAACATCCAAGGCATATAAGTTATTTAATCCACAAACAGAAAAGATTGTTATTAGTTGAGATGTTGTTTTTGATGAAGAAACTACTTGGAATTGGAATATGCAGCAGCCTACCCCAGTCCTATTTGAGAATGAACTCGAAGATCCGGCCTTAATACCTGGAAATTCAAAGAATTATGCTCCTACAACCGCTGAAATTACAAAAACACCTGGTGGTAATTTTCCAGCAGTTTTGCAAGAAACTGATTCAGCAGCTCAGTCACTTCGACGTACTCGAAGAAGGCCTGCATGGATGTCAGACTATAAGGTAATGGGAATTGAGGTAAATGATGATACAATTACTCATTTTGCATTATTTGCAGACTGCGATCCTACAACTTTTGAGAGTGCTGTTAGAGAAGAAAAATGGAGAAAGGCGATGGATGCTGAAATTGAAGCTATTGAGAGGAACGATACTTGGAAGCTTATTGATCTTCCTGAGAAGCAGAAAATCATTGGCGTCAAGTGAGTCTACAAGACGAAACTGAAGGAAAATGGAGAAATTGACAAATATAAGGCGCGATTGGTGGCTAAGGGATACAAGCAGGAGTACGGTGTGGACTACACTGAAGTCTATGCTTCAGTTGCAAGGCATGATACCATCAGAATGGTAATTGCATTGGCGGCGCAAAATTCATGGTCTTTCTTACAGTTGGATGTCAAATCAGCTTTTCTACATGGATATTTAGAGGAAGAGGTATTTATCGAACAACCTCCTTGTTATGTTAAGGTTGGAAATGAGCATAAAGTTTATCGCTTAAAGAAGACTCTTTATGGACTAAAACAAGCTCCCCGAGCTTGGTATAGTCGCATTGAGGCTTATTTTCTGAAAATGGGTTTTCAAAAGTGTCCATATGAGCATACACATTTTGTGAAGATTGGGGATGATGTAAAAATGCTTATTGTATGCTTATATGTTGATGATCTTATATATACTGGGAACGATAGTGCCATGTTTGCGCAATTCAAGAAGTCTATGATGGATGAATTCGAGATGTCTGATCTTGATAATATGCATTACTTTCTTGGGTTAGAAGTGGTGCAATCTGATGATGGGATATTTATTTTCCAAAAGAAGCATGCGCTAAAACTTTTAGACAGGTTCAAGATGCTGAACTGTAATCCCACCAACACACCAGGTGAGCTTGGCTTAAAACTAAACAAAGATGGAAGAGGAAAGAAGGTGGATAGCATGCTTTACAAATAAATTGTGGGCAGTTTAATGTACCTAACTGCCACAAGACCCGACATTATGTATGCAGTAAGTCTTGTGAGTAGATATATGGAGAGTCCAACGGAGATGCATTTGTTAACAACGAAGAGAATTCTTCGCTATTCATACGGAACGAAAGATTTTGGCATTTTCTACCAGAAAGGAGAAAAGTCAGATTTGATTGGCTTTACGGACAACGACTACGCAGGAGATCAAGACGACAGAAAGAGCACTTCTGGTTATGTTTTTATGCTAGGCACGGGGGCTGTTTCATGGTCTTCCAGGAAGCAAAAGATTGTCACTTTATCTAGTACTGAAGCGGAATTTGTTGCTGCTACAGCTTGTGCTTGTCAAGTTGTTTGGTTAAGAAGAATTATTGAAGAACTACAATTCAAACAAGAAAGAGCAACTACAATTTTATGCGACAACTCAGCCATCAAGCTATCAAAAAATCCTGTGCTACATGGAAGGAGCAAGCACATAGACGTGAAGTATTATTTTTTGCGAGATCTCAACGATGAAGGAACAATAGAGTTGAAATATTGTCGAAGTGAAGACCAACTGGCAAATATCTTCACCAAGCCTCTCAGGTTGTTTTCTTTCCAAAATTTGAGGAGGTTGATTGAAATTGGAACTATGGAAGATTTCAAGAAGTTGAAGTTAAACTGAAGTATGAGAGCTTTCAGTTTAAGGGAGGATGTTAGTTTTAAAAGAGTCATGTTAGTTAACAGTTGGTAGTAAATAAGACTCCTATCTGATAGGTTTGTCCTGGTCTTTACGAAGTTGTTTTTTATATGTGGGTTGTTGTCTAGTTTTCAGGAGAAAGCTTTGTAAGCTAATTCCCTATTTTTAGTCTAAGTCGATTTTTTTATAAAAAGACTGCAGTAGCAACATTGAAGAATATCAGTCAAGCAAATTTCTTTCCACGTTTACTGCCTCTCTTTCTCAATTTTTGCTTCTTGAATCTGTTTTTGCTATCAGTTATTACTCATGAAAATTTTCTAGATTTATAAAAAAATATCAATTGAAATCTGCCTATTTAGAGACTGTTTGGATTAGCTTAAAAGCTGGTCAAACTGACTTAAAAGTTAGTTTTTGACTTATTTAAGTGTTTGACAATTCTCAAAATGACCTATTTTAAGTTTAAAAAAAACTTATTTTAAGCCAAAAGTTAAAAGATGGGGAAGGGGTGCTTTTTTTTTTTAGCTTAAAAACTCTTTTAAGTTGACCAAATATTTTACCTTTTTGCCCTTATTTCTTTTATTTTTATTTTTATTTTTATTTTTATTTTTATTTTTATTACTATTATTATTATTTGTTATTATTATTATTATTATTAGTAGTAGTAGTAGTAGTAGTATATATTTTATCATTTTATTATTATTACTCTTTATTATTATTATTATATATTATTATTATTATTATTATATATTATTATTAATAATAATATTTTATTACTTTTACTATTATTATTATTTATTTTATTATTCTTTATTATTATTATTATTATTTATTAGTATTATTATTAGTAGTAGTATTAATATTTTATCATTTTATTATTATTACTCTTTATTATTATTATTATTATATATTATTATTATATATTATTATTAATAATAATATTTTATTATTTTTATTATTATTTTTATTTATTTTATCATTCTTTATTATTATTATTATATATTATATATTATTATATATTATTATTATTATATTATTATTATTATTATTTTCATATTATTTTATTATTATTATTATTATTTGTTATTATTATTATATATTATTATTACTATTATTTATTATTATTAATATTTAATATATTATTATCATTATTATTATTATTTATTTTATTATTATTATTTATTATTATTATTATTATTATTATTTTCATATTGTTATTTATTATATTATTATTTATATTTAATTATTTTTATTATTATTATTATTATTATTATTATTATTATTATTATTATTATTATTATTATTATTATTATTATTATTATTATTATTTTATTTTATTATTATTATTATTATTATTTATTTTATTATTCTTTATTATTATTATATATTATTATTATTATATATTATGTATTATATATTATTATTATTTTCATATTATTTTATTATTATTATTATTATTATTATTATTATTATTATTTTATATTATATATTATATATTATTATCATTATTAAATTAATCAACTTTTATCATATTAACAGTTTTTAAGGGTATTTCAGACATTTTGGTTTAAAAAAGTGTTTATCAGCACTTATTTTCCAAACACATCAACAACTTTTTTTTTCAACTTCAGGACTTTTATCCAAACAGATAACTACTTATTTTAAAAATAAGTTTCAGCACTTTCAAAAGTACTTTTTAAAAGCTACTCTTTTAAGCCCATCCAAACAGGCTCTTAACGTAGCTTCCCCCCAAAATTAACAGGCAATTTTTTTTTTACTTTGGAACATACTTGTAGTTATGAATTAATCAGTAGCTATCGAAGATATGATGTTCTTACTTTGTTACTCAAAGTGATATTAGTGTGTTGAAAATATGATAACCTCTAAATTGACGTACGTATAAAATTGTATACTTGTGTTAATATAGGACAACTTACGTTGTTTACTTTCTTTGAAATTGATTTGTTTAACTAAGATGTATAAGTTACATATCTCGGGGCCTTTCTTGGGAAGCTGTTGAAACAAACGGGTGACGTTAATCCTCTGTTATGTCTTTCCACATGGTTATCATGAAATTGAGCAATTTTTTTGGATATATCTCCGTATTTTCATTTAATCGACAACGTATCTCCATGGGTACAAAACCTAATTTGAGTTTTTTACCATAGTCTACTTAATAAGACAACATTATGGTTCTCTTTTTCCTTACATAACCCTTACAAATCGTATGAGTTATCTTGGTTTTCATCATCTTGTGCGATAAGCAGTGGCTTATATATAACTTTTGTTGTCATTGCAATTGTCTGTTTGAGCTTGACATTATAGACATAAATTGTACAATGTCCATGACAACCAAACAAACATATCAAACTCTGGCTATCAAAGTTCTTCACACAAAGATATCGTTGAATTAGAAATAACACATTTCAGTGCTTTCTCAGCATATTAGTATTGATATCATGTTCATAGATCTTAATTGGGTGCTCAATTTTGACAATTTGCTGGTGAACTACTGTTCAGTCTTCAACTACAAAGTGTCTACTCAAAATTTCAGATGATCTGACAACTATACCGATCGTTTTATTTTGTATAGAGAGAAATCATGCTTTTGCCGAATTGATTAATATTTCTCTATTGCTCAACATCTCTCTTTCCTATTGAAGGAAGGAAGAAACAAAAAGTGTGCCACCTACTCCTCAAAGAGATAGTAGAAGGTTAGAAACACAATATATGCATTCGAAATACTTGAAATAACATATTATATAGTCTACTTATTAACTTGCAATACTTTCCTTGATTTGATGCACCGGAGACAAAGCTTGTGCCGGTGAAAATCTAGATCATACAATGTGACATATATAGCTGAATTTGGATAACCCACACAAATCTCATATACTACGCTGCCAGAACAAGATTTTAATTTTTTAGTGTTCAATGATTGTGAAATGTGTCTCTGTGCCTATGGTGTGGCATGTAAAACTGCATTGGTATGTTGAAAAATTATATTTGTACAACTTACATGATCATCCTTAGTTTATCCTTCTGTGTGGAACAGTGGAAGGAAGAAAAAAACTCTCTTCTATGATCCATATTGGTAGAGCTAGATACTTCAGTCAATCTCTTATAATCGCTAATTATACATACTCGGTTAGAACCATTTAAATAAAAAATAAAAATAGGTGAAAGAGGTAAATCACAAATACATATTAGATAATATACTTTGTTAAAATTATGATGTAGACACTTGTGAATTGTGTGTTGTATTTGTATAAAACCAAAGTGGTCACTATTTAGTATGTAAACAATATTCATTTTTGTGAATGTTTGCATCTTTCACTGACAAAGTGACAATAATTGTACAAGTAACGAGTAATTAGTGAAACCTGCAAAATAGAAATGAACACCTTCATTGTAGTACATGCTAAATATCATATGCATTCTTAAAGGAGAAATATATTAAAGATGATTTTTTATCAACAATTCTGTTCAAAATTTTCAAAAAAAAAAGTTCAATGGTTATGCGAAACTTCATATTTTCTATCAACAAACCAAATCGGCCGTGCTAAGCTTATCTAGTATATATATATTTATATATATATATATATTTATATATATATATATATATATATATATATAAGATTGTCATTGGTTGTCCTCATCATGACTCTTCTATATAATAGATATACACAATATTGTGCAATTGTAAATTGATCTCTAACACTTTCCTTAAGCTGAAGCATAGATGTTGATTTTTTTGTTTTTATCAACCTGACATTTTTAAATAAAAATGATAACATTATTTAACTTCTTAAAATTCTTTGACTTTTTTGGATCATATTTTCAAGCCAAATTTGAGAAATAAAATAACATTCATAGATTAAGCTTCATTATTTTGACTAAACCTCATTTACTTGGCCAAAATTAGAAGCTCTTGCCAATTTCTTAAAAATAATTTGACCTCGCAAAAATACACAAACAAAATAAATACTTACTCTTTTAATTTGTTTGGGCTATTTTGATGGGAAATAAAGTTTAAAAAAAGTAAAGAATACTTTTGAATTTTGTGGCATAAAAATAATTTTTGGGGGCGAGTCCCGAGTGAGTCTTGGGGTGGGTGTACCAAAGAACGCTCTGGGGCGCAAATTGAAGACGTAGATTCATAGGGCATAGGTCCTAGAATTTGGGGCATAAGCTCCAAGCACAAAAACGTAAAGCCCCGAGCTTAAAAACGTACGCCTTGAGTGTTATTTTTTTTTATTTTCTTTCACTTTTTTTTTGTTTTAAATCATATTTATTATTATTAGCGTAATGATATTTTTCAAATAGTAATTGTAATACTTTTTTTCTTCATTATTGGTTAATAATACATTTCTTAAACAAAAATCATAATTTTTCTTATATATCATAGGTTATTTATTAAATTTATTTATAAATTAATTGAAAGTTATAAATTTGCTTATTTTTCTAGTAATAAAATTATAAAGTTGAATATATATGAGATTACGCACCGTAGATTCATAAGCCTTACGCCCCGTGTCTCGAAGCTTACGTCTCGTTCTGTACTGCATAAAATGTCTCGCCTCATGCCCTAGCCTTTTAAAACACTAGTCAAATATAAAATTTTTATTTTTATTCTATGACCTTAAACATATTATGTGAAAAATTAAAATAAAAAAATGATAAAAGGTCAAACAAATTAAAGTAGAAAGATTATTAACGACATCAAAAGAAAAACTTTAAAAAAAATACTTGCAAGTCCCTGTATTTTAGCTAATTTATCATACTATTATTCTAGAATTAATTTCAGTGCAGTCATTCTATAGATTTGGCCAAAAATGAGTACTTGGAGATGTAAGATGTTTTCTATTAACATGAAAAAATTAAACATGTAACTTACAACTTTTTGGGATGGTTGTTAGCCGGGTATTATATGATATTAGTATATGTATCCGCGCGTTGCGCAGATATTTTAAAATATGATTATGTTTTAGATTGAAATAACTAATAAGACACATTTAGTAATGTATATTTTAAAAATGACTTGTAAGCAAAAGATAATCAAATAATTAATAATTTTGAGTGTATATACAGTAATTGCTTCTTATTTTCATAAAAGATGAGTTTACACTTATAATATTTCAATTCAAAACATATAACATTAACTATGTTTCATCTCCTAATTTACCCTTTAAACTCTATTAAGATAACATAGAATTCTATATAACTTGAAATAAAAATTGAGATTATTTTATAATATTTTTAAAGCTATTTAAATTGTATATGCTTGTTACTATATTACTCAATTTGTATTCATTTGAAATAACTAATAAGACGCATTTAGTAATGTATATTTTAATGACTTGTAAGCAAAAGATAATCAAATATTTAATAATTTTGAGTGTATATACAGTAATTGCTTCTTATTTTCATAAAAGATGAGTTTTCACTTATAATATTTCAATCCAAAACATATTACACTAATTATGTTTCATCTCCTAATTTACCCTTTAAACTCTATTAAGATAACATAGAATTCTATATAACTTGAAATAAAAATTAAGATTATTTTATAATATTTTTAAAGCTATTTAAATTGTATATGCTTGTTACTATATTACTCAATTTGTATTCATTTGAAATAACTAATAAGACGCATTTAGTAATGTATATTTTAAAAATGACTTGTAAGCAAAAGATAATCAAATATTTAATAATTTTGAGTGTATATACAATAATTGCTTCTTATTTTCATAAAAGATGAGTTTACACTAATAATATTTCAATCCAAAACATATTACATTAATTATGTTTCATCTCCTAATTTATCCTTTAATCTCTATTAAGATAACATAGAATTCCATATAACTTCGAATAAAAATTGAGATTATTTTATAATATTTTCAAAGCTATTTAAATTGTATATGCTTGTTATTATATTACTCAATTTGTATTCATCTGAAATAACTAATAAGACGCATTTAGTAATGTATATTTTAAAAATGACTTGTAAGCAAAAGATAATCAAATATTTAATAATTTGAATGAATATACAGTAATTGCTTCTTATTTTCATAAAAGATGAGTTTACACTTAAAATATTTCAATCCAAAATATATTATATTAATTATGTTTCATCTCCTAATTTACCCTTTAATCGCTATTAAGATAACATAGAATTCTATATAACTTGAAATAAAAATTGAGATTATTTTATAATATTTTTAAAGCTATTTAAATTGTATATGCTTGTTACTATATTACTCAATTTGTATTCATTTAAAATAACTAATAAGACGCATTTAGTAATGTATATTTTAAAAATGACTTGTAAGCAAAAGATAATCAAATATTTAATAATTTTGAGTGTATATACAGTAATTGCTTCTTATTTTCATAAAAAATGAGTTTACACTTATAATATTTCAATCCAAAACATATTACATTAATTATGTTTCATCTCCTAATTTACCCTTTAATCTCTATTAAGATTACATAGAATTACATATAACTTGAAATAATAATTGAGATTATTTTATAATATTTTTAAAGCTATTTAAATTGTATATGCTTGTTACTATATTACTCAATTTGTATTCATTATTATTTTATCTGGTGCTAAGATTAAATTATTATTTTTTAGAAAAAAAGAAGAAATTAATACGTGTTGATATTTTAATTAAAAGACCCAATCTTAATTTTCGTATTTTACCAATCACTAAAGCAAAATACACAAAATATTTAAGTGATTATTTTATTTTAAATTTAATAACTCTCCCCAATCTACACACAAAAGATTCATTGTTTTTAAATTTAATTTAATTTATTTTAGTAATTATTTTACAATTCGCTTTTTGTTTATGTTTAAATTTTGTTTTTAGTAGTAATTTTTTTATATTAACAAATTCTCAATTTGCCATGATATTTTTTAAGTTGTTCACTATTATTTGTAAAGTATAATTTCTTTATTAAAAAATATGCTCATTTTCCTAAATTTTATTTGCTATTATTTATAGTTTTGAAAAAAAATGTCGGGTGTGACAAATCAAATTTCATTGTACGTAATGTAATTTTTTTTATTTCATCTTTTTTAAAAATTGGAAAAGCATCAACTCAACTAATTAGAAAGTATCAAAAAATAAAATCAACGTACTAATTACTCCACTAATTAAAACTTAAGCATCAAATAAACAAACTCAAAATATATTACTTGTTTACTCCTTGTCGAGTTCATATTATAATAGTGATCAAAGAAAAAAAATATGTGACACAATATGTTATACTACGATCATCATAATTTATATATAAAATATTAAATAAAATTTCTAAAAATATGAATTCGAAGGATTATATAAAATAAAATAAACTAATGAATAAAGAGATGGAATGATGTTTATAAACTAATTATACTATGATACTTATTATTGTCTAAATAAAAAATATTTATATGAATATTACCTTTTCTTCATATAAGGGCTAGCAAATTTCATTGCATTGATTTGATTGTAATTTTTAAAATTGTGTTAAAATTGTATAACCATGTATATTTTCGAATGGTAGAGAACAATAAAAATTTATTAGTGAAAGAAGTTCTATATATAATACTCCATTTAAAGATGCAGTTTATTAATGTAGTTGAAGTTTCCTTGTAAAATGAACGATTGTTGAGTAGTTATTAAAATGCTCTTGTTTTAATTGATTACTTTTTAAAAATGTGTATAAATTAATTTATTTTAAATAGATTTTGTACGTAGATTGATGACCTTTTTCAGTTTTAGTGTTTTGGTATGTTTAACACGTAGTCACGTTATTTTTTATATTTTATTTTATATTTTTTTGTCTTTTTTTTTTTTAGAAAATGGCATGTTATTTAAAATTTAAAATATATATATAGTTTCACGAAATTCATCATAATTTTTTAAAGTAATATATTTTAAAAGGATAATATTTGATGGTTTCATAAGATTAGATAATGCTTTATAATTCAGAGTTGCACTTTAATTTTTCAAATTGATTTAAAATAATTTTTAAAAATAAAATAGTAGATAATAATTCAAACTAATTACACATCATAAATTTTTAATTAATTTAAAAACTATTTATTAAATATATACATTTTAATTTAAATATATATTTTTCAGATAATGCTAGATAGTTCCACAAAATTAGGCTTAATATTTTTTAAATTAATATATTTAAAAGGATAATATTTGATGGTTCAACAAAATTTGATAATGCTTTATAATTCACAGTTGCACTACGTTAATTTTTTAAATTGATTAAAATAATTTTTAAAAATTTAAAAAGTAGATAATTATTCAAGCTAATTACACATCATTAATTTTTAATTAATTCATAACACAATCAGTTTAATTATCTTTTTAAAAACTCAAAATTTAAGGATGTAACCACCATATGCAAACGTGTTTTTTATTATTTTTTTTAAAACAAACAATTTCTATTAATTTAAAATTAATTCTAACTTATCTTCTAAAATAGTAACTTCTTTTATTTATCAAAAAACAAATTAATTAATAATTTAAAAGCTAAAATTAGATATTAATTGTGGCGCTGACACATAGGCGCTATCACCTCTCCTATTATATAGATATATATACATATATAGATTATTAGTTTTATTATAATGTTTGTTTGATTGTTACTTAATTTTTATTGTATTGTTTAACTTCATCATTAGGTAACTATAAAAAGATTAATTTTATATAACAATTGATTTTGATGTGATCATATCATTGCCTTAATATTTTTTTTTCTTATCTTATCTTTATTTGTTATGTAATATTATATTGTATTTTTTATCCCTCCCTTTAATACATGCTAATACTCAATATCATATATATATATATATATATAGATATATATATATATAGGTTTATCATTTAAAATATGAATATATAATATTGTTAAGAATGATGATACAATCTATTCATACATTATATTTATTAAAATAAGAGGTAACTCATCGGTGACCCTCTAAACTTGGCACAATCTTTCACTTAGACACGTCAACTAAAGGATTTTCATTCTAAACACCTAATGTATGGTCCCAATGTGTCACTTTAACACTTTTTGCACAACTGGAGTGTCACATGATTTTCACTGATTCAAGGCGCATAAACATCAAAATTTCGTCTGATGTGGCGTCCCCAACGGTAATATTACTCCACATCATCTATTTATATTATTTTATCTCCAATTGTACCCTAATTCTTTTCCAATTTCTCTCTCCTTCAGCCTTTCTTTAATACTTTCATGTCGAGCTTCTCCAATTATTTCATGGCATCTGCGGGTGAAGGTCGATATTGTAGGAGTGGTAATAAAGCACTACTAAATACTTCATGGACACAATCAAATTCAGGGCGTAGTTTTTTTACTCTTAGAATTTTAAAGGTAAAATTCTTTGTTTCTCTTATTTTTTTAAAGCAAATTAGATGAATAATTGTTGGCGTCTAATTCTTTTCGATTGATTTTATAGAAGATGGGTGGTTGTGACTATTTTCTTTGGTATGAAGATCGACACCCTTCACAAGCAAACAGGGTAATGTAGGAATTGTTGAAGAAAGTCAATGCTTTTAATGAAAAATTAAAGTGAGCACGAAATATATTTATTGTTAGTGTCGTTGCTACTAGGTTGGTGATGTTTGAAATATGGAAATTGAAGCCTAATTGTTAGTGCTCTTTAGGTGTTCGGTCTAGTAGTATTTTGATGTTGTATATCGTGACCGGTCTAGTAGTATTTGGTGTTTGGTCTAGTAGTATTTTGATATTTTTGTTGCTGTAAATATTCGATGTAAATGTGCATTTTAGATTCAATGAAATCTTATGTTGTCGTTGCAATAAAATAGTTTTTTGTGTACATACAAATCTCAAATTCATTCTCACAATGTAACACCAAATGCAAATAGTCAAATTACACAATTGGTCATATTCGTCATAATGTAACACCCATATTACACAAACGTAGATAGTTACATTGCATGCTCCATAGTGAGCTCAAAGTTAGCATTATGCTACATAACATTCAATGCTACAACCTTCAAAATGGTGTATCAAAATAAGACCCTACAATAAAGTAGCATAATCAAAAGCTACATGCAACCTTCAAAAAAGTGTTTACTAGTACAAAAATAAAGCTAGCATACTCCGAAAACATAAGACAGCAAAATAAGGGCCCAAAATCAACCAAAATTCTAAGTTGGTGTTACTTCTTCTTTTTGTTCTTCATTTACAGCAATTGGGAAGCGATGACAACATCCTTGTTTTTCCATCTCAAGCCTCTAGGCTTAAAGCCAGGTATATAACCGTTAAGTTGCATCTTTATAACTTGAACCTGTTGGTAGAATCTTTGACTTGAAGTCTCATGTTTTTTTTTAAAGAAAAAACCAAAATTAATATATAAACTTGTATTCATTTAATTTGTGACAAACTTATGTTTAATATTTGTGTTCCACTTGCACTTGTGTAGATGTCAAATTCAACATTACTTGATTCGCCAATAGTTGAACTCTTTGATCCCCTTTTGCAGAATTTTCTCCAGTTGCAACTCCTCCTCTTTTTTGTCCAACAGTTTATCTTGTCATTGGAGGCAGTTGACTGGTTATTCCTCTTGAAACAGGAATACTTGTATCCATAAATGGTGGTGATTGTCGTGTTTTTGCAGTTTTACTTGTCCTGTTAACTCTACGGCTATCACCACAAACTATTGTTAAAGAAGCATGATTGCTTGATGTTGTTGGTCCAGGTTGGTAGGAGCTTGATCAAGGTTGGTTGAATCTTGTTGGTCCAGGTTTTATAGGAGCTTGTTGATTCAGGATGACTACTTCCTTCTGAACTTTGTCCAACAGTAAATTGTGAACTGTGGCTAGCTGATTGTGAAGTATGGACACCAACCTAAATATCAAGCATAAAATTTGTTCATAACATTCAACAAGAATTTTAAAAAGGCACAAACAAATAATAAATTATTTTACCTTGCAATATTTCTTGTTGTGGCATTGTTGTTTACACTTGGAACAAGTAATTTTCACCCTTTGTTTGGACATCTTTCCATACTTCTTTCTTGGTTCATCTTTACTCTTTCTTCTATTTCTTGGAGGTCTATCGGATATTTGTTTAGATTCAGTAGGCTCAATCCTTGAATTGTTAGTTTTAGGCACATTTTCATATTTGAAATTGGTTGAATGAAATGATTCCTATACCTATGCTCCATAAGTGGGTTCCTGTTCTATATGGTACAAAGAAAAAATAGCATGTTGGGGTCACGGTCACATTTCATGTTTTAGAGTTCATTTCATCAAAGCATAGCAAAACCTTACTCATAATATCAATCCAATCCAACTAGTGCAATGTTCATGTGAAATCCCATAACCCCCACATAAACCAAGTAGACTAACAAAGAAACCATAAGCAATGCCTTTACCTCATATAACATCATAACAAGTATAGTCAACATCATATATAGCAACTTAGACTAATATCATATACATCAAGTGACGTCATCATCATATAAGACAAAATTGTATAAAACCAACATTATGCATTTCATTCATAATATAAGTACATAGAACTCCTCCTAAGACTCCCTTCAAGGTCCACATGTGCAATGTATAAGTAAATCTCATACTTTTACCTACACTAAGTAGCACCCCTTAAGTCATCCTAGTTAGTGTCCATCTTATTAATTTCATTCATTCATTTTACTTTCGGGAACATTCACCATAACCAATGATAGACCATGAGAGCTGAACATAAAATCCGGTGTCATAAAACTCCATATTGAAAGAAGGTGTTCTACTTGCCAAGGTAGAACTCATACATAATCGTAGCATTTAGTTGGATCCATTAGCTAGTCTTCCTATGAGGGCACATAGTTAATGAACTAGGAGATTGTTACTAGAAACTTTCTTTATGCTAATTCGCGTCGTAGTTTCCACCTCATTAGAACATTAATGAATCTACCTTCCCTCTTGTGAAGAGACACCTCTCATTGTCAAGTTCACTCGATGCTAATCTAAATTTCATTTTCGATGTGTCTTTAAGTTTTTTTTTAACATTAATTCGTAACATAGGTCTTAGGAGTTTAACCCCTCATATAACATGTTCATAACTCATATGTTCTAGGATAAGAAATTTCCTTCATCACCAAACCCAACATCATGAGAGAACATTATTTAGCAATCCCAAACACGTTAACTAATGTAGAGATATCGTGAATGTCCTCTCCCTACAAATACATGTTTTAGGGACTATCAGTCATATTTAGCATATGAAACTATAAATGAAATATAACTGAAAACAAGAAACATGAAAGGTAATCAAAAATATATCGCTTCCAACAATTTTTGTCTGATAAGTTCGGAAAAAAGACCCCAATTGCTTTCTAAAACTTATGACAGGGAAAACAACTGAACTGTTAATGTTCTGTATGCAGAATCCCAAGAAAGGAAGCTAATGTGTTATGCTATGGAGTACTAACAGCATATGCAATACATCGGCAGGTTCTTTTGTCTATGTCCAAGTGACTAGTATTAGCTACTGATAATTAAAAATTCACAAAAGAACAAATAGGTTTGAGATTATCTCATTTCAAACTTTAGTCACCATAAGAAAAATGGTCGAGCAGAAGCCAATCATGTATTCCTTCTTCTCTTTATGCCATTAGACATGTTGTAGACCACATCCTAGTCATAGACAAAGTAGTCGGAATGACCTCTAAGGTGAATGGCTTTTCTCTTTGAAGTGTTGCTGATGGGTATAGAAATTAGGACATAGAAATTAGGGATAATGGGTATTAGAATCGGGTTAATGGGTCTTTATTTTGACTGGATCGGATCTTACTAAATTGGTCGGATAATTCACTAAATAGAAAATAAAATTTTAATTATAATAAAATATATACACATGGCACCACATAGATTAATAAAAATGGTGATACAATACTTAACTGTACAAGGGCACATATGTGCCTAAAGTTGGATGGTAAGTGCAAATATATCAAAAAAGTATGACGACTGATAAATATGACTCTTTTCTAAGAGTACAAGGGCAAATATGACCCTTTCCGTAATCATTATTCATCATAATTGATCACCAATTTTAGGTTTAGAAGGAGACCCATGTGTAGAGAAGAATCTTGATTTTTGGAGGATTTACAATCATCTTTGAATGAACCTCTTGGGGAAAGGAGTCCCAACAGTGAAAGAATTTATTCCACGAATTTGATTAGAAAATTTGGAAGATTGACCTTCTTCTCAAGCTTTCGATTCTCTTCAATGGAGGTTGACTAGAGAGATAATTTAGAGAGAAGTGAGAGTGATTTTGATTTCAATTTGGGGAATTGATTTGGGTGGGTAAAAATGAATAAAAACTGACCTAAAATCAATATATACCCCTTCCCTAAAATATCCAAAAGACCCTTCACTTAATTAGACCTTTCTGTGAAGCCAACTATACTTTAAAACGACGCGACCGAATCTGGGACATGGTTGCACGCACCTCCAAATCTTTTTTCTGGAATCCAATTTGAGGCAGAGAGGTTGTGACAACCCGCATTGCGAGACAATTTTTTCCCTTTGAGTATACGTTGTGCGACGCGCAGGAACCCTCAAAAGGGTTGTTCTGCAGGCTGCTTTGGCAGCCTTTTTGCCAACACTTGGGCCATTCTCAAGGAATCTTTGGGTGGTCGCAACTGAACGTTTTGACCCTATAAACATTATTTTACCTATTTAAATTATTTTACAAGTATTAGACTTCATACTACACTCCCAAATCTTCACAAGACTTAAGGACGTCTACTAATTAAATTTCACTAGTTTCGGACGTCATGGTCGTTCCTTGACCGTTTAGGCTCTAATACTTCCTAATCAAGTTAATTATATTAGTTTAGGTCTAGAAACACCATTTTAAATATTATTCATTAGGTGAAGATCTAGTCTAGGTCATTGAATTTTCGGGGTGTTACAATTGGCATGGAATGCCTCTCAATTGTCAAGTTCTCCAGCTACAAACTATATTAGTCAAGTTGATTGTATGTCTATACTGTCCTTCTCCAATCTCAAACCCAACATCAGCATTCTAAAACACCTTGCATGCCCTAGATTTTTCCTTTTTCTCCTCCAACATGAGTCTAGCCATAGGTGCAATATCACATATCCAGGTGTCAGTAAATTTGATCATTCCACAGTTTTAGTCATTAATTTTCTCCTAATTTCCTCCAACATGGTTATAGATTTGTGTCTACATGATAAGATTCACAAGTTTAAGGTTTCATACATGTTATTTTCAACTGCATCACATTTGGAATGCTCTGACTCATGACACTCATGGACAATGCAATAAATCTTTATTAATTTCATTACCAAGTCTGCTCATTTTGTGAAACTTCTCATTGTACTTCACTTCAAAGGTTGCCTTGGAACATCTCTAGAATTGTTTTCTTCTTTCCTCTCCCTTCCATGTATTACTCCAATTAGACCAGATGTGTCTAGTACACATTCTAACTTCAATATTTTGTAGCAGTTCACCACAGCCGCTTGAACACCCTACAATAAAATACAATTCAAGAAAGAAAATCTATTTCTACATATCTACAATTATCAAAGTAATATACAATTAACTTTTGCATATTAGACATTACAGTAAGACTTTTTTCAGTACTGAATTGCACGTTTTCTTTCAAGTAGTTGATAAAGAAACTCCAGCTATGTTTAGTCTCGTTGTCCACAACTGCCAGGCTATTGGAAACATCTGATTGTTTCCATTCCTTTTAACTGCTACAAGAAGTTCACCCTTACCAGCACCCTTTAAGTAACATCCATCAAATTCAATTATTCTTCTATATCCTTCATTTCACTCGTTCTTCAATGAATCCAAGCATACATAGAAGTACATAAACAAATTCTTTCTTGGTACAATTTTTCTATCCATCCTTACCAAACAAAATTACCAGGATTAGTTTGTTTTATAACTTTAGCATAATCATATAACCTTGCAAATTTCATATTTTAGTCACCCATATTTTCTCTACGAAACATCAGCTTTGCCTTGTAACAAATTGTTCTACCCACATGCAGTCTGAACTCCTTCCTGCATAATTCTTGTATTTCTCAAATCCTCAAATATGATCGTTTAGTTATTTCATCCTTAAACTACTTGCTAGAAACTTAGTTGTACACATTTTGTTCTTAATTAATGATAAACACTTGCGTACAGGATGGTAATTCTTAATCATAAAGTTACCAAAATTCTTATCTATAACACCATAGCATAACCATTTGCATTTTTCATTTACATTTAGCTATCATTCTATGAGCTTCATTAGGCCTTAACTTAACCTGATTTTTTTTCAACTTATTTTGCCAAAGCCTTTCTAGATTTCTCAGCATTCTAATAAATCATTCTAAGTTTAAAAATAACAATAGTACATTCATCATCATACCTGACCTTTTTGCTCTTTCTTCTTCCTGGTAGATCAGCACCTCAATTAGCACCACTATCACATTTTGAGCTATGAATATACTTCTTATCTCCTCCCAATCTGTCAATATGTATGTCCTTATTCATTCCTATATCTTCAAAGTATGTGTCCACACTAGCCTCACATATTGGTACTTCTTCGATTACCATTTTATTCTTCATATCTCTTTTCTTCCTAAGATTAGGATTACTTTTGTTTATCCTTTCACCCCTAAGGGATCTCAATTTTTTGTCAACGTCTGAATCATCTTCATATGGAATAGCATCTTCATCTGTGTCATTATTAGGCAAATTTAATTCAACTCCATTCTGATTTGTATCACCTTCGGACAGTTCTGTATCAACTCCATTCAAATCTGAATCATTCTCCACAATTCCCTTAATATTTATACCCACATATCCATCAACATGATCAAACCATGATAAAAGATAGACAATTCCTCCAATTTATCAACTTCATACCACATAAACATAAAACTCATCACCATCTACCAAGTCTTTCACAAATTCTAATAATTGAGTATCATAAGTAACTTGAACTAATTCATCAGCATCTTCACAGTAAAATTCCTTCACATTTTTATACCCAAGGTCTTTAGTTTAGGAAAGAAACTCGACAAGATCAAATGATCTTTATCTACACCGACACCAAATACATCTACTTCTCGATGGTAAGTAGGTTTAGGATTTGAAACAACACACAACCCCATGATGAAAACAAGTTAAAATATAGTTGTCCATATCCTGACAAGGAGATCCCCAACAAAATGAAATACTCAAAAAAAAAAACTTACTTTATTAGCAATAGTTAGGACAAAACCTTGATTAAAAATGAAAATAAAGTAGAATCAACAACAAAATATACCTTCTTCAAGAAAACAGTGGTAGAAAATAAAAATACTTTCTTCAATTTCTCCAACGTCACATGATACCTCGTCAATATAACCTTAAATCTGAAAATGGCGACACAAACTACACAACAATGGTTATTACAAACAACGAATCAAAGGAAAAACAAAGCAATTACATGAAGGGAAAAGACATTTACCTAGGGTTTTCATCGGAGAAGAATGAAATCGTATGAAAGAAGGAAATTGAAAGATCAACAAAGAGTATAAGTTTAATTTGTATTTTACCGCTTTAATTTATCTTTTACTTTGAATAAAAATTACATGTAAATAGGTTTAAGAGTTGGCATCATATAATAAGTCAGTTAATCCACGTAGAAAGGTTGTGTTACACGCGCCTATGGTCTATAGAAGTTTGTGCAAAAAGTGTTAAAGTAACATCCTATGTAAGGTGTTTAAAATAAAAATCCTCCCGTTAAATTGTGAGAGTGAAAAATTGTGTCAAATTTAGGGGATGCAATATGCGGTGCATGTGTTCTCGAAAGCACTCCCGGGAGAGAGTGGTTTTTTTCTGGACTTTAGGTCATCTTGTGACCTCTACTTTGATTTATGCGATTGTTGCCGCATGTAAGGCGTAAAGAAGGCAAGGAGTTCTTTCCTAAAGGAGTCTTTAACGCTTCTCCAACCCTCCGAAGACACGATCAATATGGAACTAATCTAATGCAGTGAAGGAGGCTTACAACAATGATATCCTGCCTTAGTTGCTTTATCCGTCCCTCAACCTCCCCAGAAAGGTTTGTAGAAAGGGGATTCTTCAAATATCCCATGTTGTAGGGGCTTCAAAGAAAGCTTGTAGTTTAGGGATGCGCAGGTTTGGAACCCTATACAAGGGGCTAGCGCGCAATGACTTTCTCTGATAGAGGCCCGCTTCTTCAAGTTCAAGTTCCGCTTGCTGCTTTTCATTTTGATAGGAGTAGGTGGTTGCAGCTCGCTCACTGTCTACTAAATGAGCCTTCACAGCCCGCCCGGCCCCTATCTTTAATCTTAAGTAAAGTGAGATCTCGTGTTTAGTTGCCATCGTTGAGTTTGGAACCCTGAACAGACTGCCGACGATAAGCGGTCACCAATGACTTCAACTTATAATAATATAATACATTTTATGAAGGCTTAAGTAATACACAGACCCTTTAAGTTGTCTCATATTTCATTTAGCCACCTCAATTTAATCTTTTTCCTATTGAACACCTATATTGCAGTAATTTTGTGCCTATTAAACATTTTTTGCTGACATGACACTGTGTGTGTAATACACACACTAAAGAGCGTGGAAGACATCATTTACTTTAAAAAAAAGATTTATTTTTTAAAAAATTAAAGTAACATCTCCTCTTCTTATTTGACTTAACTTAACCACCATTGCTACCAACTTTCCTCCATCGCCATTCTTTCTTCGATTATTTTTTTCACCTTTTATTTTTCAAGCCATAGTTTTCTTCCCCTTCTTTCACCACCCACCACCGACATAAAAAATATTTAAATATATTGTGGTAAGAAACAGAATCAAAAATAATTTTGACGAAACTTCATTTTTCCCGACGATTCTGAAATTATTTTTTTCAAAATCGTTAAAAAATTTAAATCCTAAAGAACTCACAACATAGAAGAAAAAAAGTATCAACAAATCTAAATTAATATTTTAAAAAAATAAGGAGATCGAGAGAAATACCAATTACAATAATGAATAAGATTCAAGGAAAAGGGTAGTGGATGGATGGAAAACAAATTCATATAATTTTGAATTGAAAGGAAAAGAAATTGAATTCAAAATTACTATCGAAATGCTTCGATTTTGTGTCTCGTGCTAAGGGAATTGATGAAAGGATGTCAGGGGAGGGATGGGGTGGGATGTTCTGGGAAGAAGAAGAAGACAAGGAAAAAGAAATGTTTTTTTAATTATCTTTTTAGTGAAAACATAATTTTTGTTTATTTTATTTTTCAACTAGGTAAACTAACCGCGCTTCGCGCGGTGGTAAACTTCATCTATTAACTTGAAATAACATATGACCATTTGAATTGACATCTCAACAAATCCTTCAAAATCGTTGATGGTACTAATTTGCATAGTCAAAATATATTTTTACTTTTTTTTGGTTTCGAGTAGTACATTCAAAACATGTAAAGCTTTGTGATTTTTAAGGAAATATAAAAAACATGTTTATTTATGTTGGGTGTGACTAATTTGGATCCATGAAAGTAGGCATTTTAACATCAATACAATATGCATTATGTTTGTGACCTTTATTTGATAGAATATGAGAATGTTATCACCTGCCGTCATTATTTTTTTGCAGAATAATATATAGACATACACTTAAGCTTGACTTCAAATGTTTAATTAAAAAATACTCTAATTCGAGTCTCTATATCTATAAATTAATTCATCTCCTTCATGCTAATTAAACACTCACACTTGTAAAATGATACTTTTGTAATGTATATAATTTTTTATTAAGTAGAAAATGAATGTTTTAAAATGTGGTAAAGCACTGACTATCTTAATTTTTTTCAAATATAACCGAAAAATTATTTGTTAGAAATATTTCAATTAATACTTTGACAATGCAAGTATTTTCTATTTTCACTTACTAAAATACTTTATTTGCCTCAAATATTTTCGCTATCTTCCTCTATATTAGATATGAGTGAATTTGGAAATAATGTCCGTAATTTATTACACAAATGCTTGAGCGTGGTTGCATACGTGAAAATGATGATGACTACTCTACCGGATGAAACATCTTTAATTTACAAAAGTTTGCCAATATGTGACATTCTTAGTCTATTTGGTTTAACTGTTTTGAGAAGAGAGATATACATTGAATAACTATAATTTTATTTGAACTTGAAACATAAATAGGAAAAAACATGAAAACAAAACTAAACAATTATTAATTAGTTATATAAAATAATCCCCCACAAATTAATGAGATTCGAACAGTATAAATTTCATTTATAACAAAGACTACAAAAGAGCAAACAAACAGAAAAATTTCAACTACCCTTCATCATTTCAACACTGGACAAAGAAGAAATAACATATCATTTTTTTTACATGTCTTACAATTGTAAAAGATAATGCAAAGTAAATAGTCAATACCTCACTCGATGATAGTAAAATTGCCAAGCTTCATGCAATGTCGCTATGCATTTAAATTTTAAAGGTTCAAGTGCACTACTTCAAATTCCGTGAATATGTTAGCTTAAATGCCAACCACTATTTTGTTGCCCTTCATTTCTTTTTTCTTGTTATCTTACTTGATTGTCTCAAATTACATCTGACTACAACGATCTTATGCTTTTCCAAGTCTCAAACTACGGACTACAAAATCACTTTTTAACCAAAATAATCTGCCTTCACAATACAATGAGGCTTCAACAGTAAAAATTAGAGCTAAAGTTATACAAGAGTAAGCAAATTGAGAAACTCCAAATATCCTTTTTTCACTATGTATGCATGTTTACAAACTTTGTAATGATCCTTATTAATTTTACCCATGATGATTATGTTTTTTACTTAGTACACCATTTACAGTAAAGGTATCTTGTATGGCCAAATAAAACGCAAAATATATGTGATATATCCCGTGTCATATGACAATTATATTACATACATTCTGGAATACTTATTATAAAAGTTGAGATTTTCTCTTGCTGAAGCTGATTATTATCAACATATTATATTAGATTCGCAAGCAAAATTACAAAAAAGAACATTGTCCAGGAGGGAATAAAATCACTTCTCGTCTCCTACACTTACGCATCAATGATTATAGCAGAAACACCTAAAAGCTAGAAAATTTGTTGCAATGCAAAAAAAAAATTGAAAATGAAAATTGAATAAATTTAATCAGACTTATAGCAAATCATGTAATGAACTCTAGTTTACTCTTCGATTTCAAAACACTATTGTAATATAGTGGAATAGTTGTGAGTTTCTAGGGTACATTTTAAATTGAAATTAGAGGATAAAAAAATATAAACTACTTTGTAGATGAGTCATAAATGTGATAATTAATAAAAACCTGCATACATTTTCATTGCAAAAACAATTATTTGGAGACAGATTCACTGCAATCCCAAACTCCGCTCACGAAAAAGTGATTTCTACTTGCTAAAAATAAAAACTACTCAATTGATGAAGGGTGGAGATCCATGTTGCCCTGAATAACAGTTGTAAAGAAAAATATATAACGTAGTAGGTATTTTATTGAGTAAAATAATAAACCTTAGATTTTGACTGTACATTTATTTTTCTTTTTTGAAAACATATGAGACTTTGACCTATAAGTAAAGGAAAAAGTTTGTCTAAATTTACATAAAGAATGAACATGGTTGATATTTACCTAAAGAATCAACATACCCACGCTTTCGGCGAGAATTTAATAATACTTAAAATCTATTGGTCACTAAAACTAAAACACTATATTATCTTACATAAAAGATTAATAATGTAAAAGAAAATGAAAATTATTATATCTTAAAATCATTTAACCTTAATTACATAAACATAAATCAATGACGGTAAAATACATACCAAAATCTCTAACACAAGCAATGGTGTCACTGAGCCACTCAACCTGAGCAATGTACATAAATATATAATTGTGAAGAAGAAGAAGAAAAAGAAATTGAGGTTCAAAATTTTCGTTGTTTTAAATTAAGAGGAAATACCTCTGTTTATTGAAAATAAATGATAGTGTGATCAAATATTTATTGTGCCTTATCGGAAATGTTATGATTATTTGGAAAAGTTGCAACCCTTTCGAAAGGTCACAACCTTTCATAAAAGTCACAACTTTTCATAAAAGTCGCAACTCTTCATTAAAGTCGCAACTTCATAAAAGTCAAAAATTTTCATAAAAGTTAGAACTCTTTCTTAAAGTCGCAACTATTCATAAAAGTCTTAACTTTTTATAAAAATCATATCATTTCATGAAAGAAGATGACTATTTTTTGGGTAAGTCTTCATAAAAGACGTAACTGTTCAAAAAAGTCAATTTTTTTCATAAAAGTCACATATTTTCAAGAAAGGAGAAGACTATTTTTGTAAATAAATAAATTTAAAAGAAAATTTTAGCTTGTGGTGATGCCACGTAGGCAGATCTAGAGTTCTCTTTTATATAAATATATGATTTATTTTTAAGTGTTTTTATGGGCTCAATGTCACATGTGTCTTTTTGATTAACTATTATGCCACATAAGTGTAGGACACTCTCTTTTTTACTTTTAATTGTCAAAATATGTTCAACAGACATTTTTTTTAGTAGAAAAGATGTTCAATTGAAATAAATTTTAGAATAGATGTCTAAATGAAATATGTGAACAACTTTAGGTGAGTTGTAAATAACTTTTAAGTATTTATGAAATAATAAGCATAAAGGTATGGACAAATCCTCCTTTTATGTTGTCCTCCAAACAAAAACAATAGATGCCCAACCTTACTTCCTACTCGAAAGGACGATAATTTTGAGAATCCATATGGTTCGTTCCATTTTCAAATCGTTTCTAAATCTTCCTAAAACTATAACTAACATCTCCATATTAACACCTTCTTTTTATCGCCCAAATTCAGTTTCATACTCAATTCCAAGAATTGACAAGAAAATTGGGTCATTGTTTACTGTATCCGCTGGAGAGCAATTTCAAGAATTTGGGTCGTTATTTTCAGCTAAGTACAGTACCAATGCATCCAGCAATGGCAATGGAAGTGTTGATACGGGTATTGGTGGAAGAGAGTACTTGTTGATGTCGGATGAGGAGTTGATGAAGCAGTGCGAATTGAGTACTTTCAAGGCTTCAGGTCCCGGTGGACAGCACCGCAACAAGCGTGAATCTGCCGTGCGTTTGAAGCATAGCCCAACAGGGATTATTGCTCAGGTTTGTTTTTGATGATTTGGTAGATTTTTATGACCCTTTTTGATTTTGAAATGGAATTTTATTTGCTTGGGTTTTGTTTAGGCTGTGGAGGATAGATCCCAACACATGAATCGTGCGTCTGCTTTATCTCGATTGCGAGCGTTACTGGCACTTAAAGGTATACCATCTACTCTTTGTTGTTCCAAAATGTTTCTTCCAGAACCACTGCCTTATAAGACAAATTTTTATCTTGAACTCTGTTGTTTGCGGCATGATAAACAGCTGTGTAGTATATGTTTATTCACTTTTGAGTTTTGTGTTTGAGAATGGTTTGAGTTTGGGCTGTATAATTGTATCAAGTGATGATCTTGGAGTGCAGTGTTGAGTTAGCAGAGTTGTGCCAGGACTACTAGTTGTGGAACCCATAAAAAGTTGTTTTTGTAGAGCTAGGAAGGGAGCTATAGCAGAGGGAGACCTACCTACTAGAGAGGGAGTCTGGAAACACATAAGTGGCTTCCAAGATGAGTTTCTTCAGAAAGTCGAATGGACTCAACATAAGATTCTGGTTAGACAAGTGGATTGGGGGTACTATTTTGAAGGAGTCTTTTCCTATGATGTTCCAGATAGCCACCAACAAGGAAGCCACAGTGGCCCAATACAGAGTTTATGATATTTGGAGTCCAATTTTTAGAAAGAATTTGCTGGACCGGGGAAATTAATGAACTTCTTCTCTTGCTACAAACACTGGAAAACTGTAACTCAGATAGACTACTTTGAGGAAGCTCCAACGAAGGGATCTTCACTGTGAAGGAAAACTACGACTACTGGTGCACCCAGATTGGCATAGTTGAAGTTTTCCCTTGAAGCATATTTGGAGGACCAAACAACCTCTTAAGGTTTCCTGTTTTGCATGGACAACCCTACATAAGGCATGTTTATTACAAGACAACCTTAGGAAAAATGGCATCATTCTCATCAACAAATGTCTTTTCTGTAAACTAGACAGCGAGAGTGTCAACCATCTTTTTTTGCACTGCCCCACAATAGTCGGCATATGGCATTTTTTCTTCTCATTGTTTGGCCTCTAATGGGTTTTGCCCCTCTCCATCAAAGATGCTTATGCTAGCTGGATATGTAGGAGAGTTGACAACACCATCAAAAGTACTCGGAGGATGGTCCCAACAGTAATTTTTTGGAGCATTTGGAAAGAGAGAAACTGCAGATGTTTTGATGGAATATCAACTCCGATAAGCACCATTAAGACCAGGTGTTTAGTTAGTCTTTATAATTGGCACCTTCTCTCCCCTGTAAACAGTATGGATGATTTTTTGGATTTTGTTAGCTCCTTAACTCTAGCACAGTAGGGTTTAAGGGGGTTTATCTTTTTGGCTGCTTTATAGGTTTTTGCACAATTAGCTTCATGTTATTTTCATGTTTGAAGCAACTTTTTTTTTAGTTGTAACCATTGCTTCTTCTTGATGCCTTTCTAATGCAATTTAATTACTTCACCAAAAAAATAAAATACATGGAACTAGAGAGGAGACTTGATGAGAGATCATCTGTTTCTTTTTATTGGTGTTATGATGCAGACCTACCTTCCTAATCATGATGCAGACCATTTCTTGGTACCATGAGAAATTGGCTTGTTTAATTGCAAATTTCCTTTCGTGATAATAGAACTTTCGGGCTTTAGTTTCTTGAGTTCTATGGTTTAGTTGGCACAAAATAGAGTTAAAATGTTTTGAAGATCGGGGGTGATTAGCAATATGAAGCAGCAGTAGAAGAAAGAGACAGGGTTTTCTAGTAGATGAACGGTGAAAATCTGTTTAAAATAATGGAATACGTAGATAATATGAAAGTACAAAAACTGTCATATCTGAGCATTCATGCATCTTCTTGATGTTTTTTAAATACAACAACTTACTTAATAAAAAAATAAAGAACTGCGTCACAGCTGAAACCACCCCTAAATTTGTGGGAATTTCTCAATTGACTGAACTATGGTAAAGAAAAAGCAGCTTCTGTTATTTTTGGTCTCTTTGCTAATTCCATGTCAAATAAGAATTTGACTAACTTCAATCAATTAGTCAACCATGCCTCAAACCCAAAACTATGTTGGTTTGATCAAGAAACTTGAATAATTAATTTACAAATATTTTGTTTGTGTAGGTTAAAGTACTTTTTACAGTCTGATATCTGTAAGTCAAAAGCTACAGAAGATTTTATCAATAGCTACTTGATCTCTTTCTTTCTTTGAAAATCTATAAATTTGAAAATAAAAAATGCAAACCAAGAAGACGCTAAGTGTAAACTGGACACATTTTTCATAGTTTGGGAGTTCTAAAACTTATGAAGTTTGGTTTTCCTGTGAAGTTTCTTTTTCCTAAGTAGTTAATGGACTGGTTCTACTGTCTGTTGTTTCGTTATTACCTATTGTGTCTTGTACTAAATTACATCTTTTTCTAGTCTGTTTTTGTCTTGAGCCAATGGTCTATCGGAAATAGCCTCTCTACCTCACCTTTGAGAGAGAGGTAAGGTTTGGGTACAATCCACCCTCCCCAAATCTCACTCTATGGGAATACACTTTGTTGTTGAGTTAATGGACTGGTCTTCATCCTTGGATATGTTTAAGTACTTTAGGTTTAGCATGATGTTGATGCGGCTCTCTTTTCCTAGAAGCTTCCATTTATTTATACTTTCTTTATTTTCATCTAGTTAGGAACAACATAGATCTTGATACATATACACCTCCTCAAGAGCTGCTTCAAATTCTTCCTGCCAAATCAACAATCAGGGGATCAAATTGTGGCCCTCAAATTGGACCAAACAATCCTAAATTTGCTTTGGTATGTTTTTCATTTTTTCGTGTCCTTAATATAAATTACTTCTTACTGCCAAATGTAGTGATGTTTTATTGGTTGTCATTCTTCTTTAATCCATAGGGAATGCAAGCTTTACTGGACCTACTTTTTGCTGTTGAGGGTTCGGTATCAGATGCTGCAAAAAAGTTGGGGTAAGGGTTTGTGGAAATGAACTCCATTTTCTTGTAAAGTTAGTTAAACTTGCTCTGCTTGATTGTGTTATTCAATATATCCTTTGTTTCAACTAAGGCAGTTTAACAAGTTAGGCTTCCTACATAGATCCCTTAAATCTTGGACTCACCCAATTGGGAAGCAGGGTACGTTTATTTTGCTGAACTTTTTTTACAGGTTGAGCACAGGGGCTTTATCAAGGTTGCTATTATCTGATGATAATCTCAGAATGGCTGTGAATGAGTTCAGAGTATCCAAGGTATGATGCATGCTTTAGATGGATATTTTAGCTCACAAGTGTTGAAGCTTAGTTTCTTATTTAATTAATTGCATGTATATCTGTATAATCTCCAGCTCATGCAAAAGTTTAACGTTCTTGTGTAACATCAGTTTAAATCACTTGTAGAGATATGGACATCAGCCTGAAAGTGGAAGAAAGACATGTAAGGCGGAGTTGAAATATCAGTATAGCTTTCTCCTCCATGAAATAGATCTTACTGCTTAAGCTTGTTTTCATGTCGGAGAGACACTACCGCTTGGGGGCTGTTTTTTTTGTCTTTAGAGGCTGAAATGAATGCCAAATTATGGGGTTTAAGGGATTCTTAAGATGAGTAAGGACTTATTGATGGTTAGGATTTGAATAGAATGAGAAAGAGGTTCATTATATCAGAACAGCCTTAGGTATCAGCCTTATGTCCTTTGGCATTATATCATAAAGTTGGACTTTGTAATACTTGTGTTCTCAGGCATTACATCATAATGTTTGACTGTGCCATAGTATTAGATCCATGCACAGCAATCTTTTTAAACTCTCTAATCTCTAAACTTCAAGAATTAATAGCATTGTAATATATTTTTTTGGGTAGAATTCGTATATTACATTTAGGTGCAATCTTATCTGTGAAGGAATGTCCAAACCTGCTCAGAGAAAAATTCTCACATCTGTATACAACTTTAAGACAGACTTGAATTACTCATCACAACTTTGAACAGGAGAGAAATCTGCATCTTTTTGAATAAAAATTGTAGAGAGTAAGAAGCCATATAACAGATTGTGCCTCATCAATCTTCTTATTAAAGTCAAGTTTCACACAAATAGCTTAAGTCATATAAACAATTCTCATAATCCCCATATGTTGCCGCATACACAAGGGAGGGAGGGACCAGTACTGATTTCTCACCCTTGAATGTGATATAAAAGGGTTCCTACACATGTTAGGTGTTTGCACTAAGTGGAGAAATGGCAAATATAGAGTGTTAATAAAATTCAGCGGATGTTGATTTTTCCAGCACCAAAAGCAGTAAGGGAAGGTGGTGATCAAGAAGGGTGTATGGAAAAGTTGAGGGGAATAAAGCGGATAGGTGAGTAAATCAAGGTGCTCTCACATTCAAAAGGTTGTGTAGACGCTTACTGATCAAACCAAGTAGGGATGGCTAAAGTTGGAGATATGGGACTTGGGTGGAAAGTAAGCCCGAGAAATTGTGATTCACAGGTGGAAGACAGGGATGACCACACCAAATAAAAGGAAGGTAAACTGTTGAATCTACTTCAAGTGACCCAACTTGGAAAGATGAAAAAAAGTTAAAATGGGAACCACAAATCTAGTAATTGAATAAAAATGTTCTTTTTAGTGTATCTACTTCATAAGATTCTATTACAAAACCAAGTGAGTCGAGATCCATGCGGTTTCAAGTTCAAATTCCAGCAGAGGCAAAAATACTTGGTGATTTCTTCCCATCTATCCAAGTCTTAGTGGACAAAGTTATCGGTACCTGTGTTGGTGGGAGATAGCAGGTACCTGTGAATTAGTCGAGGTGCACACAACTTGGCCTCACGCAATGGTTATAAAAAGAAGACTTTATTTCATTGATGAAATCTAGTACCCTTTCAAATCTTGAAAATTGAAGAATAATATATTTATACTTCTAGTCATCAACACACTTCATAAGTTCCGATTTCAATATTAAATTGAACAATGGTAGTGGCATCACATGCTTTTCCTGCTGAAAATTTGTTATGTTACTGTGTAGGGTATAAAGCCTCTAAAATAGGACTCATTCGTGATGTTAGCATCCTCGGGGTCTATTGCTCTTCATTTCCATTCACGATATCAAGCTTCAGGTGCTGGTGCTGCTGGTGGTTCAGGTTCATACAGTTAAATAAACAATGTCTACATAGTTACATTTGTTTCGGGAAACAAGTAGTGCTGGTGAGTCTTGACTATGTTTTGGCAGCTAGGCAGATAAAGTTGTGCATTGGTAGCTGGAAAAGTCCAGCAACATTTGATTGTAACTTGTAAATTCCTTTTTCTTCTTGTTTTCATTGGTGTTATGTTAGTTTACATTGTGTATTAATTACTGATTAGGGTGGTATTGAATCAATAATAGATAGCTTAATATTTGAGATAGCTTCCAGGGATTAGTTATTGATTACTTCTCTGATCTCTTGACTCTTACGTTTGTGCCAAATGTGACTTGAAAGAAAAAGAAGTAAGATAAATTGCAATGATTATTTAAATTGTCGTAGCAGGTTGTTCGTCTTATAGTTGACACTAGTTTTAGAAGATGTGCGATGCAAGCGTCTTCCATGCTAATAGCTTAATATTAAGAAGGAAATATTATATCGGGGATATCTTTCCTTTATTCTTTTTTATTTTGCAATCTTTTAGATTTTTAATATTTTGTTAATATTTCTTTATCTTTTGTAATAATCTTCTGATTCTTTTTATTTAGTTTTCTTTGTATTGTAGCAATCTCCGACCTTTCTTATGTATAAAAAATATCAATGTAATAAGGAAACATGCATAAATACCCTCTAAATTTATATCTAGTCACTTACATGCTTAAATAATCATGATGATCTATTCCACACCTCTTACACATCTTTACTATTCAAAAGTAAATTTAATACCATTCTGAGATATGTAACACCACTCTCATAGATGTGGTGTAATGCACTCGCCGCCACATCATCGCCATCGATTTTTTTTAATAATTTTTTTGTTTTCTTTTCTTTATAAATTACTCTTCTTTTGCTAACAATGTTTAATACTAATTAATTATTAAAATTCTCTAATAATTATACATTCTTCATCACAAAATTTCAATTACTTCATCTCTTATTTCATTAAAAAACCATATTCGGCTACCTCTTGGACGTGCTTAGACCAGGATTGCTCATCTTTCATCACTTTGAGTGGTGAGTTCTCATGGTTTGAGTGAAAAATCATAGACACTTCTATTATTTTTTATGGTCGTTTGGGGTTTCACACTTGTATGATATACGCCCCAACCATTTCTATAATGTTAGAAACGCTACGTGAGACACAATTACTTTTACACATTTATGTTCAGATTCCTTATATGACATAAGACTTATATTGCCTATTCGCCCTTATTGTACTTCTGGTACGTCTTATGTCAAGTGACTTGTTGGGTCTTTCGGGATAATATACGTCATGTCATGTTGAGGGTGTATTTTGACTCGTGACAATACAATTGTATCAATGTTGGATCAAGTTCAACATTTACATTTGTATAATTGATTGTTATCATTTGTATCAAAGTTGTATCAGAAATGTTGTGTATTTGTATTTTGTAAAAGAGATATGTATAATTAACACTTATCATTGTACATATATAATTAATTGTTATCATTAATATATAACTAACTATTAATATTTGTATTTATATAAATGATTAATATAAGTTGTATTTGTATTGAGATAGAGAAGGAAGAGAGAGGCGCTAGAGAGGGGCACAGAGAAGAGAGGTGAACGAGAGTGCACTTGAGGGAGAGCAAAAGATAGGTGAGAGAAAGTAACTACAAATTCCTAACTTTAACTACAAATTATAATTATTTCAAACTATAATGATGTATTATATATAGAAAAAATTATGTGGATAAGCAAACTTATATTATTTAATTACTCATCATAGCTATAGTTTACTATAATTACCTCTCGCGACTAACATTATACATTAATTATGTGGGCTGACTTCGAGTTTGTATAATTAGTCTTGTT
>CM040628.1:13933687-13945723 GCA_022817965.1 Solanum lycopersicoides | reverse complement strand
TGTAATATGTATAATTCGCCAGGATATACAAATAAATATGTAAATTACAATTTGTATAGCCTATAAACACTATTAAGTTACCTCTCTTCTCGCACTTCTGCCTCTCTCGTCGCCTCTCTCCTTCCTCTCGTAATCTCAGATCGCTCTCTCCCTCCCAACTCTACAATCTCTGCTGCCATTTAACATTTAATATGTATAATACAGTTAATATACTTATATACATATCAATTCACTCTCTCCCACTCTCGCCTCCCTCTTCTCTCACCTTCTCCCCTCTCTCGTATGCCACCTTCTCCTCCTCTCTCATCTTCGTCTCTTCTCCTCCCTCTCCCAATCTCGCTGTCATTTATTACAAATATAATATGTATAATAACAGTTAATATAACAATTATATACATATCAATTCACCTCTCTCCACTTCTCCCACTCTCTCGCTCCTCTTTAGTCACCGTTTCTCCCTCTTACTCACATCTTTCCTCCCTCTCTCGAAGAAATCTCGCTCGAACCTCTCTCTCATTGTTTCCGGCCCCTCTCCCATCTTTCTCGTGGTTCGCTCTCGTCCCTCTTTTCTCCCCTCTTCTCTTTTCTTTCCTCTCCCGTATCGCTGTGCCCTCTTCTCTCAGTCCGGTTATCTCTTCCTCTCTGTATGTACGGAATCATTCTTTATGCCAGCATCATCAATGAATACTAGACATAATATTTAGGAAACACCAAAATTAGTTAAAATATCATGATGGTTCTCCGATGAAAGACCATCTAAATAATTTTCAGGGATCATGAACAATTATCTGCTATGGGCATCAAATTTGATGAAGAAATTAAAGGCTTGCTTCTACTTGGTTCCCTACCAGACTCTTGGGAAACATTTAGAACTTCATTATCAAATTCTGCTATGGATGGTGTGATCTGTATGGATTCCGCCAAGAGTAGTGTCTTGAACGAAGAGATGAGAAAAAAACTCAAGGTTCTTCTTCGTCAGATGTCCTGATAACTGGCCTAAGGGGAGAAACAAAACTCGTGATTCTCAGCATAGAGAACAAAATAGGAGAAAATCCAGAGGCAGACTTAAGGATATTGAGTGCTATCATTGTGGCATGAAAGGGCACACAAACAAGTTCTGCAGGAAATTGAAGAGGGAAAACAAAAAACAAAGAGGAAACTAAAGAAGATGGCAATGAAAATTGCCTAGACACCGTTGTCATCGAAGATCTTGTTACTGTTTTTTGATGCGGATATGATAAATATTGTTTATGATGAGTCAAGCTGGGTTGTGGACATTGGTGTCGCATCTCATGTGACATCAAGGAAGGATATTTCTCTTCCTATACACTTGGTGATTTTGGAATCTTGAGTATGGGTAATGAGATTGTTTCTAGGGTGGTTGGTACTGGTACAACTTGTTTGGAAACTAGTGTTGGAACTAAACTAGTTTTGAACAATATGAAACATGCTCCTGATGTTCGTCTACACCTGATTTATGTTGGTGTTTTAGATGATGAAGGATATATTAGTACCAACGGTGATGGAAAATGGAAGCTCATTAAGGGCTCCTTTGTTGTGGCTCGTGGTAACAAACGTCGTGGTTTATACTGGACTACGACCTCTGCTTGTGTTGGTATGGTGAATGCGGTTGAGAGCAATAACTCTTCAACATTATGGCACAAGAGGCTTAACCACATCAGCGAGAAAGGACTTAATGTTCTAGACAAGAAGAAATTATTGTCAAATTTTCAAAGTGCTAAATTAGAAAAGTGTGAGCACTGCTTGGCAGGCAAACAAAATAGAGTTTCCTTTAAGTCCTACCCTCCTTCGAGAAAGACAGAGTTGCTTGAGTTAGTGCACTCTGATTTATGTGGTCCAATGAAGACAAAAACATTAGGTGATGCACTCTACTTTGTCACTTTCATTGATGATTGCTCGAGAAAACTTTGGGTCTATGTTTTGAAGACTAAATACCAAGTGTTATGTGTCTTCAAGCAGTTTCAGGCTTTAGTTGAAAGAGAAACTTGAAAGGAACTAAAATGCATTCATACTGATAATGGTGGTGAATATTGTAGCCATTTGACGAATACTGCAAGCATCAATGTATTAGACACCAGAAGGCTCCTCCCAAGACTACTCAGCTTAATGGTTTGGCTGAGAGGATGAACAGGACCTTGATGGAAAAATTTAGATGTTTGCTTTCTGAAGCAAAGTTGCCGAACTCATTTTGGGGTGATGCTTTATTGATCGTTGCACATGTTATTAATTTATCTCCTGTTGTTGCTTTGCAAAGTGATGCACCAAATAGTGTTTGGTATGGAAAAGATGTTTTCTATGACCATTTGAGAGTATTTGGTTGCAAAGCTTTTGTACATGTGCCAAAAGATGAGAGGTCAAAGTTAGATGCCAAGACAAGGCAGTGCATCTTCATTGGATATGACCTTGATGAATTCGGTTACAGGCTATATGATCTAATTGAAAAGAAACTTGTGAGAAGCCGTGATATTATTTTCATGGAGAATCAAATAATTGAAGATATTGACAAAGCGGATAAGGTAAAATCTTCAAGTTTTGATGGTATAGTTCATCATGATGACGTTCCTCACACAAGTGTGCATGATGTTGTTGGGCTTGATAATCATGGTGATGCCCAGAATCATGTATCGAATTAACATGTTGATGTTGATAATAACAATGATATTGTTATTGATGATCTTGTTGCTCATGAAGTTGTGGAGAATCAAATATTCCGCTTCGGAGGTCCACAAGATAGCTGTTTTCTTTCTCTCGTTATTCACCCAATGAGTATGTGTTACTCACTGATGGGGGAGAACATGAATGTTATGAGGAGGCCATGGAAGATGAGCACAAGGATAAATGGATTGAAGCCATGCAAGATGAGATGAAGTCTCTGCATGAGAACCACACTTATGAGTTGGTAAAATTGCCCAAGGGCATGAGAGCTTTGAAGAACAGGTGGGTGTTCAAAGTTAAAGTTGAAGAACACAACTTGAAGCCCGGATACAAAGCTAGATTGGTTGTTAAGAGATTTGGTTAAAGGAAGGATATTGACTTTGACGAAATATTTTCTCCTATTATGAAAATGTCCTCGATTTGCACAGTTCTAGGTTTGGCTGCTAGTCTTAATTTAGAGATTGAGCAGATGGATGTGAAGACGACTTTCCTTCACGGTGACCTAGAAGAAGAGATTTATATGGAACAACCTGAGGGCTTCAAAGTAGAAGGCAAAGAAAATTTTGTATGCAAACTCAAAAAGAGTCTTTATGGCCTAAAACAAGCTCCAAGATAGTGAACAAGAAGTTTGAATATGTTATGGGGGAGCAAGGTTATAAGAAGACTTCTTCAGATCATTGCGTATTTGTACAAAAAATTTCTGACAATGATTTTATCCTCCTCCTGTTGTATGTGGATGATATGTTGATTGTGGGCAAGAATACTTTCAAGATTGACGAACTAAAGAAAGAGTTGTGTAAGTCTTTTTCTATGAAAGACTTGTGTCATGCCAAACAAATTTTGGGCATGAGAATTACTCGTCTTAGAGATGAAAGGAAGATTTATTTGTCACAGAAGAAGTACATAGAACGTGTACTGGAGCGCTTCAATATGAAGAATGCTAAGCCTGTTCGTACACCTCTTGCTGGTCATATGAAGTTGAGCAAGAAGATGTGTCCTACAACTAGGGAGGAAAAAGAGAACATGGTCAAAGTTTTATATTTTCCCGTCGTCGGAAGTCTAATGTATGCAATGGTGTGTACTAGACCTGATATTGCTCCCACAGTTGGTGTTGTCAGCAGATTTCTTGACAATCCAGGAAAAGAGCATTGGGAAGCTGTGAAGTGGATACTCATGTATCTTAGAGGAAGCTGAGATGAATGTTTGTGTTTTGGAGCATCAAATTCAATCTTGAAAGGCTATACAGATGCTGATATGGCAGGCGACCTTGATAACAGAAAATCCACTATTGGATATTTATTTATTTTTTCAGGGGGAGTTATATCATGGCAGTCAAAGTTGCAGAAGTGTGTTTCACTATCTACAACTGAAGCTGAGTATATTGCGGCTACTGAAGCCAGCAAGGAGATGATATGGATAAAGTGATTTTGTTCAAGAGCTTGGTTTGAATCAGATGGCGTACATTATCTATTGTGACAACCAGAGTGCAATAGACTTGAGCAAGAACTCCATGTACCATGCAAGGACAAAACATATAGACGTCAGATATCATTGGATTCGTGAGGAAGTGGAGAGTGATCAATTTACATAAAAAAGTGAAAATCCTGCAGATATGCTGACCAAGACGATACCGAAAGACAAGTTCGAGTTATGCAAAGAACTTGTGGGTATGAGCTCTCTCTAAAGAAGATGAAGATACCTTCTTCCAGTAAATGGGACTGGAGGGGGAGATTTGTTGAATCCATCCCATTTTTTGGTCAACTTTTGCTATTCAATTGCTACAAGCAATTGTTAAAAAGGAATAGTAATTGGAGTTGAAAATAAAAGATTTGGTGGTTGACAAATTGGTAAGACTCGCAACCATTTTTTACTTTGCTATATTTACATATGTCATTAGTGACATAGCATGGTTTTATCCTTCTATAAATAGTGCATTCTTGCTCATTTGTAGAACACACCAAAGCTAGAGAGAAAACCACTTTGATAGCAAAGTGAGGTATTCCATTGACTATATAAGAAAAATAGTCTGTGAAGAAAAATAGAGTGTGAGCGATATTTTAGTAAGGTGGAATCAAAAGAGTGTTGTTCCTTTTGAGTGTGAAGTAGTCACTTTGTGTATTGTATTCGTGACTACACAGTGTAAAATTCCTTACTATAGTAATATCAGTTGCTACTCTTGGCCCGTTGTTTTTTTCCTTATTTAGAAGGGTTTTCACGTAAAATTTTTGGTGTCATTATTTTTCCATTTTATTTCCATTACTTTTACCATATATATTTTTGTGCTTGTCCGCGTTTTCCCAATAAAATGGAGTTTTTTTTTTTTTTTTTGACGAAATAGTAAGGGATAGCGTGTGGATTGTCAAACACTTAGATGCACTGTAATTGTTTGTATCCTTAGATAAATGAAATGATAATTTTGTATATATATGACCAATACTCTCTACTTCAATAGAACTTGAAATAAGAAAGTGGTGGGGAGGGCTAGTTATGGAATGTTAATTGGGCAGAATGGATTCAGATTCGATTTTAAGAGGGTACAGATGATTTCTTAACATGAGAGGATGCACTTTACTTTAGTCCAAGTATTTTACACTTTGGGCGAAGGAAACAAAACGAAAGTCTGGTCAATATACGAGAGGTCCAAGAGGATGATGCGAAACTAATGGCAGAATTCAATGTTTGCGATTTAAGTTGTTACAGAATGCTGTGTTTAAAGTTACAACTCTTATCATTGTACATCAACAGTTCCAATAATTTAACACTTTTCCAAATTGTACTGGACTTATCTTATGTTGAAAGATGTTCAGTAACAAATGGATTCGAGTTTCTTATTGATATACAACTTATAACAACTTTTTCGCTTTTTCTTCTGGTCTTAGATAAGAAGTGACTCGTTTATGTGGATCCTTATTTGCTTCAGAAAGAAGAATCTAGCAGCACATGGGGTCATATTCATGGACGAGGATTCCTTAGTATATTTAGACCGATGGACATTCTCGTTAGACCTGTCTCTCGAAACAACAAACATGCTTGTATGCAGAAGAAGTATCTCTAGCTGGACAGTCTTTGGACATAGTTTTGTATATAAGTGAACAAAAAACATCCAAAAAGTTGAAAAATTCATCATTTTATCTGTAAACTGGACTGGAAGGCATAGCCTTTAAGAAACCATGGATGTTATATGGCTTTGGGTACACTACATAAAAAATGATCTTAATTGTCACTAAAAGTGTATTTTTAGCGATAATTAACACTCTTTATTAATGTCAACATTTAATGGCGCTAAAAGTTGTTTCTGTTGTACTGGCAGTTGGATGAGATGGCCTACAAGCACTTAAACAAATCACAACTCCTCACTCTCATAGACTAACCAAATTGATCTATTTCTGTTAGCTTCCACAGTTAGCTATCTAGTTTCTGTTTCTAGTTTGGTTCTCTTTTATTTAATCATTGTCCTTCCTTGGCTTGTAGTGAAATATTAAAGAGGATATTCAGGTCAAGTACCATAGAGGAATATACTGCTCACCCCTACCCTAGATCCATGCAACTTGCATTTTTTGTCTCCTACACATAGGCTTAGTCAATGAGTACATTATAATTCTTATAAACATATTTATATTTTAGTGAAAGGTTTATTACGTGGAGTCTTATGAGAAAAGTTAGGAATTCTATTTAGGGATCAAGTTAGTTTTACCCTTAAATAAAGGGTTCCCTTTCAAGAGAAATAATAAGTCGTTCTCTATTTTCCCTACTATATTATTCTTATTATATTATATAGTTTCATAACACTAAATCAATTTTTTGTGTGCCCATATTTTATAGAGATTATTTATAATATCGTTAAGTTAAGTTGATCTCTCCTCATCAACTTAACGATATTTTAAATAATCTATACATAATATGAACACAAAATTAATTTCTTATTATGAAGCTATATAATACAATAGGAAGAATATAGATCAATATTACAATATATATCAAGTCTAATTATATGCATGTGTAGACTATAATTTTTGTGGAACTTAATTTCTATTAGAGTTCTTTCATGCTATTCTATCTCAAATTCTAACCATCCTTATATAGAGGGTAACATGTATATTCTTTTGATATATATATATATATAAAGAGATCAAGATCAAATATTACCTCTACAACAAAAAAATACTAATGGTGAAAAGTTCTAATCAATTATACATTGCATGGTTATTTATCTTTTTCCTATGTGTCATAAAAGAAATTACACGTTGTTGTCGGTCATCTAACTTGAGAAGCAAAAATTTAAATTCTTTCACCTTAGTTTTTATTTTGAAATATTAAAACTTAAAAGTCTCAGAAATATCATTTTTTTCGACTAATTAAATATAGATATATCTCTGATCTGTCTCATGACATAACAAGTGATCACAAACTCTTCTAAGAGCATGATACTCTTAATAAAAAATTAAGAGAAGTTAAAAACATATATTTCACTCATGTTGCAAAATCAAAGATATATACCAATAGTTTCATAATAATTCGCGCTAAATTGAAAGATAATTTCAGTACATCTCTTTTTATAGATAAAACTGTTGAATGGTATGGCAATAGTTTTTTCTTCCATCACCACTAAGTTGTAGCAAACCTAGACTCCACCCCACTCTATTGTTTCCCTTTCTTCTCAGTACTCAATCAAACTTTGCATGGTCATTAACAACTAGATCGATAAGTACTCCACGTTTTGGCTTCATTCCTTCACTTGTATATATGCACTTATTACCTTATCTTCTAGTACAATATTATGGGCACATTTCTCAACTTTCTCTCTATATATATACATACATCTCATTATTAATTCCTCCTATCCTTAGACTAATAATTTACTATCAAATTTATTCATTTTTTTCCTTATTGGGAATGCAAAAGAGAGTAGAAGTTGAAGCTAATAAAAGAAGAGCTCCAAAAGGGCACTTTGTGGTGTATGTAGGCAAGGAAATGACAAGGTTTGTTGTTCCTACATCTTACTTGAAGAATCCATTGTTCCAAAACATGCTTGATAAGGCTGCAGAAGAGTATGGTTTTCATAATAGAAATAGAATTCTTCTTCCTTGTGATGAATCTACCTTTCAACAACTTGTTATCACAATTTTAGCTACTTCCTAGCTAGTCCATAAAAGTGAGAAGAACAATCTTATAAATTGATCAATCACTTAATGTTATTTGCTTCCTTATTATAAAGTTGAGGTGGTTGTTGAGTATTTAATTTGTATATACTCATGGCGTAATATCATGTATTTTAATATACACTATCTAATTATTTCCCTTCGTTCCAATTTATTTAATGCAGTTTGATCGATTTGATATGGAGTTGGAGAAAGAAAGTTAGATTTTTGAAATTTTTGGTCTAAAATAATAATTAAGTCATGCATGTATGTTTATCTGACTTTAAATCATTTTATTAAGGGTAAAATGAACATTTTAAAATATATTTGTTTTTAAATATAAAAACGTGTCCTTTTTTTTGACGGATTAAAAAGGGAAGCATGCTATATATTTAATTGAGATATAGAAAGTATATAACAAATAGTTAATATGTACTACTAAAATTTTTTGAGCAATTTTCACATATACCAAACATAAAAATTATATTTGTATGTTATAACTATAGTTTGCATAATTGTGCTCCAAAGCAAAATTTATGTTTGGTATGGAGCTTTTGATTTGTATAATTTGCTAGATACATTCAATTTATACAAATTGTTCAGTATTTGTATATACACTTTTCTCTCGCTTTATAAATACAAACACATTTTATACATTTGTATAACAAATGGATTATTGTATATCAAAATGGCTTATTGTATGAGATGTTTGTTGCGAATTACAAATAAATAAATTATGACTATAACATTTAATTTGAATTAATAGTTTGCTATTTCATACAATTTTCTCATATTTTTTTGGTTACTAAAATTGTATAAGAAAGACTTCACGCTGATGCAGGCACATCTCCGTTGACGTACCGCTTCAGCGTGTTTCAAAAAAAGAATTTTAAAATTATTATATCTGTTCTACTTTAATTTAATTGGGTTTTAATTTCTTTTGGAAATTATGAAATCTGTTTTAGCTATGACTTTTATTTTTATATTCAAATTATTTAGTTATAACTTTATTATTTAGAATATCTGTAATATTTGTAACTACTTTGAGTAAAAGAATAACAATCGATGATGAAGAACACTTTAATTATGGACATCTTCACATTAAATTTGTTCACAAACAAAAAGTGATTAACAAATTAAAATATCTAAAAGTCATATTATGTTATAAAATATTATAGTTTGGATATCCACTACACCAAGAAGTTACTCACCCATTATCTCCACTATTTTTCTTATTATGAAGATGATCATAACCTCCATAACCTCCACCTTTATAATCATTATTCTTGTAACCTTTCACTTTTATAACCTCCCCATTATATTCATGTTAATGTCATGTTTATGACTAACTTTTTCTATGCCTCTATGTTACACTATAAATAGAGCTATAAAGTTTCATATTGTATACACTTGAAGATTTGATGAATACTTGAAAGAAAGAAAATGATCTTATATTGTTCCTCTTGTGTTATATTCTTCTTGTCTTCATCTTATGTTGTTCTTTTGTTCTTTAGTTTTACAACACGTTATCAACATGAGTTGCTCATCCTCCGTCAAGAATCAACGGTAAGTATTTTATTTTTATTTTTATGAATTATCCTAGTAATTCTTCATGCAAGGTATACTTCATACTTTCTCGGTTGCATGATATACTTCATATCCTATATATTATTTGTACTAACAAAGTTTGTTTTGTAGTTATTGTAAAATGGTTAGTAAATTATAATTATCTTCATAACAATGTTGAGAGAGATTATTAAAATGTTCAAAATTATTTTAACTTGGGACTTTTATATGATTCTAACATGTTGTTTAAATTAATTTTTTTTTTCATTTATCTTATATATTAAGTAAAGTTCAAATTATATTTATGTTTTTCGATAAAAAAAAAATTGGAAATACATTTGATTTATTAAGACATTAGTTGAGGGTAAGACGGTGAATTCAAGTTTCACCGCACCAAGTGGGTAAGACATCGAGTTAAAGTCTTGGCGCACCATGATAATAAGAAGTTGGGTCAAGTCCCATTGAATAATGACCAAAGGTGTTTTTATATGGGTAAGACACTGGGTTTAAGTCCTAATGCACTACAATGATGATATGATGATGACTAAATACATTTTTATACTTTTGCCTGAAAGTCATGGAATTTACCCAATTAATTTGCTCCATTCTCTTATGTGAATGTGATAGCAATGTATTAATATGTCTGAAAATGACAAGTGGTTGAACGTAAGAATATGGGTATGGTAAAATGTTAATGGTCATCATTGTTGTAATTAAAAGGAAGAACATTATGGGTTCTTAAGATGTTCCTGCAAATGTGAAGGTAATTTTTGTCCATTAAAATTGTATGAAAGGTTATTGGACACATTGTTTCTTAAGATGGTTCTTCAAATGTGAAGGTAATTGTTAAAAGTAATTTTTATCCATAAAATTGGTATGAGAAGTTGAACACATTGTTATTGGTGCAACCTAATTTAAAAAGTTTTTTAAATCCTCCATCAAAATAAAGGAATACAAAGTGGTGGTACATTTGACATCTTAAAGTGATGTGAGGTGAGTCACATAATGCCAAAACATGACAATGAATTTCTAATAAAAACTTATGGAACATGTACAAACGGTTATGACCCATTTCTCGAAGAAAATGTGACTTATCTCTGTATGGATAAGAACATGTTCATGTATTGTTGGATGAATGTCACATCTCACCTCTACGAGAGGTTTCAGAGATTGAAAGAAAATATTTTGACATAAATGGTCATTTTGGTCATATATATACTTTGAGTACTACACAAATATTGTGGTATGTTTTATAATGAACTATTGGAGGACAAAAGAAAGAAGAAGATATTTTCTGTAAAGGTTGTGATCATGTCCAAAATAAATGTTGTTGTGTGGCAACACAAATTTGTCATTGATTATCAAGAAATAAGTCTTGAATGTAATAATTTTAACCATGACAATAATAATAATTTTATCCTTGAAGGAGATGGTCACCATAAGGATGACGTTGTGAAAATAGTTGTAGTACACAAAATTAATTGATAATTTTGAAAGGGCTAATTTGTTACTATTTCGAGGAATGATATTATTCATAATATTGGTGTTGTAGTAAGTCTCAAAGAAGTTTTTTACGTTTTGAAAGAATTAAAAACAAATATTATATTGAGACGATAAATTATAGGAAGATTTAATATCTTCAAATTACTACAATCAAAGTGAGTGATAAATATTTACGTATAAGATTATTCATTTTTTTCGTTGTTTGTTGTATACAAATATGGGCATGGTGATGGAATCACATGCAAAAGTAAACTGAAAGTTTACTTGAATAAATATTAGTTGGCATAATCAGTTGGCCATTTCGAGTCAAATGTGATGCAAAAAAAATTGAGAATTCACGGCTATATGTTGAAGAAATAAAAGATTCTTCAAGAATTCTCTTTTGTAGCTTGTTCTTGTGATAAAATTATCATTGTACCAGCTAAAGGTAGGATTGTATCCCTAAAATTATTTGGAACATATAAAAGGTGAATATGAGCCCCTTCACCTGCCATGTAGACCGTTTACTATTATGATTTAATATATGCATCTATGGTATTGTCACATGTGCATTTGTATCAACTAACAAATTGGTTTTTGTAAGGTTCTTTGCTCGAATTATTAAATTAAGAACACAATTCCAAACTATAAAATCATGTTGATAATGCTGTTTGGTTAAGCGAAAATTGTATGCCTCCAATTATAGCTAGACCAGGGGCGGACCCACATGGAGTCCGCCGGGTGCTCGAGCACCCATTAACTTCGTTACGAAATATATATATCTATGTAGAAATTAATAGGCATTTGTATAAAATTAACATAGAGCACCCAATGAATAAATGATATAGTTGGCCCAATGGTTCTTGGATGGGTATTTAAGACTCTTTTAGTGTTGTTACCAAGGTTCGAATCTCATTGTTAACACATATTTTTTACATTTTCACTTCAGAGCACCCACAACCTTAAAATCCTAGATCCACCACTGAGCTAGACCATCGATTATGAGCACAATTCTCTCAAATAAAATTTGTTATGAGATGAGCTTATTTAGCATGTATACATCAAGCCAACAAGGTTTTCCTAACACAATTGGTTCAGGGTCAGGAACCAAATAATTTCCATCTAAAAATTTGATGTGCACACATATGATTTTATTGCTCCGCACACCAAGATG
>CM040628.1:13923687-13928687 GCA_022817965.1 Solanum lycopersicoides | reverse complement strand
TAAAATTATGTAGTACAATACTTACGTATCTTGTATATATGCCAAGATCTTAATTATTATTATTTTTTATCTAAGTAGATGTCATTATTTTTGGATAATTTACTCACGTATGACTTATGCATCAATACGGAATTTTGGACAAGGAAACACAAATCTTGAATCACTTGGATATCATTTATATTTTTTTATTAATTTTATTTCTAATATTCATAACATTAAACTTTAAATTAAATCTCAACATTTGTAGAAAAGGATAAATTTTCTAGTTTAATTTCCCTCTTAATTAATCAAAGGGTTGAGGGTTCAAACCCACACAACCTCTTAAATTTTTAACTTAATAAAATTCAATACTATGGGGAGGTTGTGGGTTCGAACCCCACAGCCCCCTTTATTTTTTTTTGTCAAATTTCGCTGAAGGGGGACTGTGAGGTGGTGGGTTCGAACCCCCACAGCCCCCTTTATTTTTTATGTTTTAAATTCGCTGAAAGGGGGAGCTGGTCGCGAGTTCGACTCCCCAGCCCCCTCTTATTTTTTTTTTCCTCTTCGCGCGCACTGGGAGGTCGTGGGTTCGAATCCCACGCCTCCCCTTTAATTTTCTTTCTTTCTTCTTTTCGCGAACTTCAGTGACCAAACGGTCACGAGTTCGATTCCCCGCCCCTCCCTTATTTTCTTTCCTTTTCGCGAACTCCAGTGACCAAACGGTCACGAGTTCGATTCCCGCCCCTCCCTTATTTTCTTTCTTTTCGCGAACTCCAGTGACCAAACGGTCACGAGTTCGATTCCCGCCCCCTCCCTTATTTTTTTCTTTCCTTTTTCGCGAACACGGGGCTGGGTCGCGAGTTCGATTCCCCCAGCCCCCCTTTTTGCTTTCTTTTTCCTCGCGACCACTAGGAATAAGAGGGAGGTCACAGGTTCGAAACCTGATGGCCTCACTTCTTTAACAGTGTGAAATTTCCTTCTCCTTATTTTCCATCCGTTTTTGAGTCACATGTTTCATGAGTTTACTTAGTTAAAAGAGTATTATTCCACCCGATATTTTCATTATCATACACACCACATTACACATACGTTACATACATAAGACACATCAAATACACCCATGAAAAATTGACCTAAAACAGTGGCTAAAGCCACTGCCACGATGCACACACACACACATTTTTTTCGCACTTCGAATATCATTTTGTAATTTCCCTCACATAAAACATGTTCGCATTTAATATAAACACGTAAATCATGCCTAAATGTAACAGCACAACATACCCATCCTATGAAATCGTTTGGGAACTAAGGACAAGGACATACGAAGGGGAACAACCTTAGTTTCAAGAGTTTAAGAAACGTTCGAAAGAAAGTACTCTTGGAGAAAGAATTCCATGAGAGAAACCCATACCTTTTGACGTTATTCAAGCTTGAAGCTGCTGCCCGGAAACTCCAAACCACGCCAAATTTACTTCAACGCACACCCTACTCGATGAACCTCTCTTAGCCTTGTCGTTTTGATTCCTTTGTCTTTACTTAAAAAAATTCTAGTGAGTTCTTCAAGTGTGAAGAACTCTTGATGAACTTTTTTCTGCTTTTCTAGTTGTTCTTGGAAGAACTAACGTGAGAAAGAGGTTGAGAACGTGAGAGAGTTGAGAAACGTGAGGAAGAGAGTTGTCTTAGGATTAGGAGACTAAATTTAAGACTTAGTCAAAAGTTAGGATTTTAATTAACTAAAAATAAATAAAGAAAATCTGATTTTCCTATTTATTAATCAAATTAATAATTATCAATTAATTAAGTTACTTATCAACCTTAGATCTTGACACCCCTAAGTCTTGATCCTATTCATTTTTTTTTTTTGGATTGTTACATTACCCCCCCCCTCCTTAGGAACATTCGTCCCCGAATGACACTACCACTTCACATTGTAATTCCCGTCAGATCATAACACAATCACTATACATAGTCAATTAATAGCAGCAAAATACGGAGAGATAAGGAAACGTTGGTTTAAGAGTAGGGAGTCTAACCTCAAGAGCTGAACAAGTGAGGGTAGCGGGCTCTCATGTCGGCCTCAGCCTCCCACGTAGCACCCTCAACAAGATGATTTCTCCACAATACTTTCACTGTGGCAATCTCCTTGTTCCTCAGCCGCTTGACCTGTCTGTCTAAGATCTCAACAGGTACCTCCTCATAAGACAAGTCCTCACCAACTCCCAAACCTTCAACAGGTAAAATTGATGCTGGATCACCTAAGCACTTCTTCAACATAGAGACATGAAAGACTGGATGAACAGAAGCTAGCTCTGCAGGCAATGCTAACTCATAGGCCACCTCACCCACACGCTGTAGGATCTCATATGGCCCAACATACCTCGGACTCAGCTTCCCTTTTCTACCAAATCTCATTACCCCTTTCATAGGCGATATTTTCAAGTAAACCTGGTCACCAACATCAAACTCTAAGGGCCGTTTTCTGTTATCAGCATAGGATTTATGCCGACTGTAAGCAGTAGTCAACCTGTCCCTAATCATTCTGACCTTCTTTAAGGCCTCCTGAATGATCTCCGGACCCAAAATGGATGACTCTCCAACCTCGAACCACCCAACTGGAGATCTACACCTCCTACCATACAGTGCCTCAAACGGTGCCATCCCAATGCTGGAGTGATAGCTATTATTATACGAGAACTCTATCAAAGGCAGATGGTCATCCCAGTTACCTCTGAAGTCAATCACACACGCTCTCAACATATCCTCCAATGTCTGTATGGTGCGCTCGGCCTGCCCATCTGTCTGAGGGTGAAAGGCAGTGCTAAGCTTCACCTGCGTGCCCAAGCTCTTCTGGAAAGATCTCCAGAAATGAGAAGTAAACTGAGCTCCTCTGTCTGAAATAATAGACAAGGGAATCCCATGCCATCTCACAATCTCATCAATGTAGAGTCTCGCATAATCCTCGGCTCTGTAAGTAGACTTCACAGGGATAAAGTGGGCAGACTTAGTCAATCTGTCCACAATAAACCATATAGAGTCATGCTGCCTCCTAGTCCTCGGAAGCCCAACTACGAAGTCCATATTATTGGCCTCCCATTTCCAAGTCGGAACCTCAATAATCTGAGTCAGACCACCAGGTTTAAGATGCTCTGCCTTAACCTGCTGACAATTAGGACAGTTGGCCACATATTCTGCAATGTCCTTCTTCATGCCAACCCACCAATAAATCTGCTTAAGATCATGGTACATCTTGGTGGAACCTGGATGTATAGAATATCTGGAACCATGGGCCTCTGCAACGATTCTGGTCCGCAAATCATCCACATCTGGCACACACAGCCTGTCCTGATATCTAAGTATGCCATCACCTCCCAAAGCGAAAGACTCATTCATCTTCATCAGCACTGAGTCCTTCAGCTCCATCAACACAGGATCTAGATGCTGACCCTGCTTGACTTCAACTACCAAGGATGATTCAGAACTAGGATGAACTGAAACATCCCCACTAGTGGAGTCAACCAAACGCACACCCAGTCTGGCCAGTCTGTGTACATCTTTCACCAGCTCCTTCTTCTCATCCTCAACGTGAGTTGTACTTCCCATGCTCATCCTGCTCAAAGCATCAGCTACAACATTAGCCTTACCTGGATGGTAATGCACATTCATGTCATAATCCTTCAACAGCTCCAACCATCTCCGCTGACGTAGATTCAACTCTCTCTGTGTGAACACGTACTGGAGGCTCTTATGGTCTGTGAACACATCTACATGCACTCCATACAGATAATGCCTCCACAGCTTCAGTGCAAACACCACAGCTGCCAACTCCAGGTCATGTGTGGGATAATTCTTCTCATGAACCTTGAGCTGTCTGGATGCATAGGCTATCACCTTACCAACCTGCATAAGAACACAACCCAAACCAACCCTAGATGCATCACAATAAACAGTGTAATTCTCACCACACTTAGGCAAAGAAAGCACCGGGGCTGACGTGAGTCTGTCCTTGAGCTCCTGGAAACTCTTCTCACAAGTCTCCGTCCATTCAAACTTGGCTTTCTTCTTAGTCAAAGCTGTCAATGGGGCAGCAATGGAAGAAAAGCCCTCCACAAACCTGCGGTAGTAACCAGCCAATCCCAAAAAGCTACGGATGTCAGTGGGAGTAAGAGGCTTTGGCCAGTTCTTCACAGCCTCAGTCTTCCTGGGATCCACCTCCACGCCCTGATCGGACACAACATGACCCAGGAAGGTCACTGATCTCAGCCAGAATTCACATTTGCTGAATTTGGCATATAACTGATGCTGTCTAAGTACCTGCAAGGTTAGTCTCAAATGCTGTTCATGCTCTTCCTTGGTCTTAGAGTAGATGAGAATGTCATCAATGAATACTATGACGAAAGAGTCAAGGTATTCACGGAAGACCCTGTTCATGAGATCCATAAATGCAGCAGGTGCATTCGTGAGACCAAATGACATGACTAAAAACTCATAGTGACCATAGCGGGTACGAAAGGCTGTCTTTGGGATATCTCCATCCCTAACCCTAAGTTGATGATACCCTGAACGAAGATCAATCTTAGAGAAGAAACTAGACCCTTGGAGTTGATCGAACAAATCATCTATTCTGGGGAGTGGATACTTATTCTTTATAGTGACTTTGTTGAGCTGCCGATAATCAATACACATTCTAAGGGTTCCATCTTTCTTCTTTACAAACAACACTGGAGCGCCCCAAGGGGATATGCTCGGCTGAATGAAACCCTTGTCAGTGAGATCTTTTAACTGCAGTTTCAACTCTTTGAGTTCAGCTGGAGCCATTCTGTAAGGAGGAATTGAGATTGGTTTAGTATCGGCTTCTAAATCGATACCAAAGTCAATCTCTCGAAGGGGAGGGACTCCAGGTAAATCATCAGGAAACACATCTAAGAACTCATTCACTACAGGTACTGAGTCTATGGAAGGAATGTCATGATCTAAATCATTAACACTCACAAGATGACACAATAACCCCTTGGACATCA
>CM040628.1:13888314-13923662 GCA_022817965.1 Solanum lycopersicoides | reverse complement strand
TTTATGGCCGCTTAAATTAGATATCAAGGGGTTAGGACGACTCGAATTGTACCCCTCCCAGACTATCTTCTTCTTCATTAGGAAAGCGAAATCTTTACCACTCCACTACGACAGTCCAAGCAAGCATAACAACTGTGAAGCCAATCCATGCAAGAATAACATCAAAATCATGCATGGGTAACTCAACCAGGTTTGCACACATAGTTTTCCACTCACAACTATTGGCAATCCTTGTATACTCTATCAGTTCTTACACTTCTCTCTAAAGGTGTACTAACCACTATAGATCATGTAGAACTTCAGCAATATCTCAAAAGTAAGAGCAAGCAGAGGAGTTACAAAGGAAAGTGTAGACCCTGGATCAAGTAAGCATAAACCATGAAGTTGAGAAACAACTTGCAGCATACCCTGTGACCACATCAGCGGACTTCTCCTGCCTCCTCCCTGCCCTTCAGGGCATAAAACCGGTTCCTCTTAAGGAGGCTCAAGGCCGCTGCACCCTGTGGATTAGCCTAGGCCTGAGCATTACCTCCAGCCTGCCGTCTGTTCTGTGGACAGTCTCTGGACCATGTGTCCACTCTTACCACAAACCGAAGCAGGCATTAGTCCCTGTATGCACTTCTCCACGTGAAGCTCGGCCACACTTTAGCACAATTCTTCTTAGGACGCTGCATCTCACCTCCATTGCCCCTCTTGGCTCAGGTCTTGCCTCCTGTAGTGGTAGCACCTCCTGAGGATTAAAAATTCCCAAAAACTCTGCTGCCCCCTTTTGAACCTTGGCTGCTCACGGACTCCAAAGTTGTTCCTTGTGGCCCTCCATGACTGGGTCCTGCCTGATCTGGAGGCCTGGCCTCCTAGCAATCACGAACACCTCTTCTTTCTGCGCTGTCCTCTACCTGCTGGACATGCCATCAACTGGAAGATCCATATTATATGGAGCATCGCATATCGACACTCCTCCTCCCAGGTCCCATTTGATTCCTGAGAAGAAACCTGCTCAATCTCATCCCTGTTGTTAGCATCAGGCGAAAGTAGCATACCTGCGGATGATTTCAAACAAAGTTCGTATTTTCTCCTCATTTCTTGCTATGTAATTACTAGGGATAGATAACATACCTTGACCCAGCTTAACAAAACTTCAGGGAATACTCCCTGGTACCTGTCATATAAGCCTTGTTTAAGGTTGATGTTAATTCCTTCAACCTTGGCTCCGCTCATCTCCCTGCGGGGAGATCTCTCCAGAGAAATACTGCTTGAACAGCTCCCATTGACTGGCACTCCACCTAAAAAGACACGACTATCTTGCCACATCTTGCACCAAGTCGTTGCAACATCCATTGAGCTGATCGGAAAGCCAGCTCAGCCTCTCAATGTCAGTGGGCCCCCCATAGCCACCAGGATCTTACGCACCTCATCCACAAAACTCCTGGGGATCCTCTTGAAGTCTTAGACCCTGTGGAAAATAGGAGGATTCATTCTCGATGAAATCCTTCAGCCTGTCGAAGCCAATGCTAACGAACCGGTGGGTTCTCCCTCTGAACTTCTGCCGGTTTGACCTGGGCAGTCATGGCCTGGCCTGCATAGTAATGGCCTGTGCCATCTGGGCCAGAGATGCCCCTCACCTCCAGCATCAGCACCCAAACAGGACAATCACGATAGACTCTTTTCGCTAGAATAGACTCTCCAAAAGGTTTAGAAAAACATAAAGATTTACAAAGCCTTTCAGGGAGAATTTCAAAATGATTTGCAACATAAGGAGTTATGAAGGATAAACATGCTCCTTGGTCTAACAAACCATAAACATCAAAAGTAAAGACTTTGATCATACCCGTGACAACATCTGGAGAGTTCTCTTGCTCTTGGAGGTTAGTGATTGCATAAAGGCGATTTGCTCCTCCACGGGTACCAGAAGTAGCTTATTTGGTTACAACCCTGTTTGGTGGGGCAACGAATGAATATTGGGTTGTGTTGCCCAGATTGTCACCACCTTGCTTAATATTAGGGAATTCTCTTATGAATTGACCCTCTTGACTACACTTGAAGCAACCTGTCTGGCCATCACGACACTTGCCAGGGTGGATTCTACCACATATAATACACACTGAACTCTCATTGCCCCTTTGTGCCACACTAATTTGAGATTGGGCCGGTCTAGCATCGGAGTGCTGTGATTTACAACCATTTTACTCACCTTGGTTTCTGAGCGCATGTGCACTTGCAGATGATGGTGCATGCCCCTTTGATTTCTGGAATTGTGGTAGGTTCGAACCACCTTTCTGTTGACCAGACTCATTCCTAGTCTTCGCCTTCTTATTTTGGTACTCTTCTCTATCCTTCACCTTATCTTTTTCAACTTGTTGAACGTATACCATCATCCTGGATATATCCATGTCACCTATCAACATGGCAGCCCTACCTTTCTTGCTTAAATCACAATCCAACCCTGCAACAAACAAACTCATTTTGCTCATGATGTCTTTCACCATCTCCGGAGCATAACGAGATAGATGGGTGAACTTCAACCCATATTCATGAACATTCATAGAGTCCCTCACCTTCGCTTCATTTAGTTCACAAGAAAAAGAATCTCCAAAAGAAGGCTTCCTCGAATCAAGTCCAACTTGGATGTGGTGCATACTCAGCCCTACCATCCTTCCATTAATCAAACCATGTTCTGGCCACACCTTTCAGTTGCTATGTATCCAATTCAACCCTCTTAGCATCGACCACATGCATTACCTCATACACCTTCTTTAACTTCTTTATGAAGATCTCCGGATCTTCAGTAGTGTTTGATCCAGTGATACTAGGAGGATTCATTCTAAGGAACTCACTAACTCTCGAAGTATCCGTCCCTTCCTATTGAGCTCCTCTTTGCTGCCCGACTTGGTTGGTCACAACCTGACTCAACATCCGGATAGCTTACCAGAATTCAACATTGGTAACCTTTCCTTGAGGTTGTGCCTCAGATACATTAGGAACCTCTTGTTCCTCAACATTCCTTCATGGACGACCTCAGACTGCTCTTCTTGGAGGCATGATTTAAAAATACGTGTAAGCACGAATTAGAGAGAGACTTTATATATGAACTATTTGCACGAAAGGAACATGAAATAAGGGAAACATTCATAAATGTTGTAGCCTTTTAATCATAGATGTGGCGCGCTTCACAACGATGACTAAGACTATACAGACACGAATTCATAGACTCCCTAGGACTCTTGAATTATGTGCTCTGATACCAAGTTTGTCACTCCCCGAGTCTACACCCTGGGAGGGACCGACAATCGAAGACCATTGCTGGCCCTCAATCAAACCCCTCGTATGGCTACTTAAATCAGCGGAAGACAAAACCTCAACTTTGATACAAGTAACACATAGTAAAAGGGAAATATGCCATGTCATAAATTTGGCCAAAATGACACTTGAGTCCTAATAACTGAAAACAACTCCAAACGGAAATACTTTAGACTACGAAGCCTCTAAACTGTCTAGAGAGGGATGTTGGGACAAACCCCACACCATCCTAAAAGCTAAACTAATGTAGAAATAAAAAGATGTCCTACAGAATGCGAGGAGGATCACCACAAACTCTAAAGCTCAATCTGGTTCAACGAAGCGATGTGTGTTGATCCTGTATACCCGCGTCTAAATCATGAAACGATGTAGGACAACTGGCATTAGTGCATTAAATGTACAAGTATGCGATTGGAGAGCTAAACAATGACATAAGTTTGAGGGGATTAAATGAACTTACCTTGGCTCTGCTCAACTCAAGAGTATATGTAACACAAATGATACATATAAAACAGTTTAAATCACGTGCGAGATGTATATATATATACAACCGCATATGCGATGCAGCAGGGTGGCCATATGGGCCTCTAACTTCTGGACCCTAGCCAAAAGGTTCAGTGTTGCAGATGGTGGAGTAGACTGAATGGAACTGGATGCTCTACTAGCGTCATGGGAGGACTCAGTAGGGGTGGTATCAACGTGCTCTGAAGTGGCAAGGTCATCCCCTTAGGCTAACTCTACTGGGTCCTCCAAGTTCTCACTCAGCTGCTGCAACTCAAATCTAGGCCCTCTCCGCGGTGCCGCTACATTGGCCTCATCCCTATGAGACCTATATCAATTGTGCCAACCAGAGTACGGAGTGTATCACAGTGTCAAACGGGCACTCTGGCATCCCTGCATAGAAGGAAGATCAGATACGCAAATGGGTAAGTAATGGAGGACTTAAAAGCCCTCTCATTTATCACTGTGATCAACAGCTTCGCGAATTCGATCTCCAAACCTGCCACCAAGGCTGCTTACAATATCGCTCTCTCCCAAGTAAGAATATTATTTGTTGTCGACGGAGATAGGCGGTGGAGGAATAACAACCAGAATAACTTGGATGTGAAAGTGAGATTGGCCTTTTTGATCAGCCCTTTTGGGTCTAACACCCAATTTGCTCCCTCACCGTCGATGTATAGGTACTGAGCAAGCCACCTCTTACCTGTCTCTCTCTTCTCCAAGGTCCTCTGAAACTGTCCACTTTTGACCATATCCCACATGTAATCAAACTCCAGAGTCAAGGATACCCGAGTAATATCGGTGGAGGTGCCATACATAAAACGGTGGATGGTGCTCGGATAAATATCCACCCGGCAGCCCCAAACTAGCACTGTGGTAAGAGGGTATTGTTTGGAAGGTCTCGCGCCTATCCAAAGAACCTCTGAGAGTCACCACATAGGAGGCATAGAACTCTCGAACAATCTTATTATTATACGTCCCTAGACTTCTAGCCATCCACTCGAGCCTATGGGGGATAAACAATCTCTGCACATCAGAGATTGTGTGAGTACTCCCAGTAAGAACTCTACACTCGACCGTCACCAACCGGGTCATCACCCCCTTGTCATTTAGCACCTTGGTGTCCCTGTAGACCTGATACTGACCATCTATGCACCATCGGTTTGGCTCCTCATCAACCGGTGCAGGGACATCTGCCTAGAGTGCCTGGGCAGACTCTGAGCTAGTAGACTTATAAGACGAGACTTAACGGGAAGGTAACTCTAATTGAGTGGCTCTATGTGATACGAAACAGGAGGTAGTGGCCTCATTTGACCTCGAAGAGTGGTCAGACTCTGATCCTGATGCAGTTTTGGAGCCAGATGCTTCTTCAAAACCCAAGGCAGACCCAGATGGTGTGCCGGTCAGTGTGCGCTACTCATCAAACTAAGAAGAAGTTACTACGTTGGAAACCACCTTCTAAGGGGGTAAACCGAGTGGCTTGTGCATCTGGTGAAGGGGTGATGGTGCTTGGGGGGGGGGCATACTCGGGATCCTTCTTAATGTCGGAAGTGTCAATCATCCAATGAGATGGTACGACGAACTTGGACCTACCTTTGGAATAAACGATGTCCGGTTTGGGAGCCATATTTACGTGTAAATTAGTTGTTAGTCTCATATCAATCTTACTATACACGCGAAACAAACAAACCAAAGAAAAGAAACAAAAAGCACATACCAGTTTAGACCTACACTACTGGTTGATGGGCAATATCGACGGACCGTCAATTAGGTCCGTTAGATGACACTTAGAATATATTTAACTTACTCAAATGTTCAGACCTCTAAATTCAAAACGACGGACGTGCAGAATGACCCGTCGATCAATCGACGAATCGTAGTCCAATTCTGTCGTCAAACAAAACATCATCTCTGAATGAAATGATAGACGTGCAGATCGACGGTCCGTAGTCCACTTCCATAGTCTCAAACATAAACATATTTGGGGTGGTCCAATCGACGGCTCATCGATCAATCGAAAGTCCGTCAACGGGGTCTCATGTTGGTGTCGTGAGATAGATTTCAGGACATGTTTCAAACTCCAAATTTTTACACATTTAAACCCACACAAGTTTACACAACACATAGCAACAATCAAAAGACGATTTCTTCATTCCTAGAATTTCGATTTCACAAGATTCATGTTCTAATTCATCGATGCTACAAAACCCTAAGTCGGAAAGTCTATCGTTACTATCGTAAACATATTTTAAACAGATTTCAAAGCAACCCAATCACTTTCTATCATTCCAAGGGACATTTTACACAAGTTTCAACAAGAAAAATCAAACAATTGTGTCCCTCAATCAGAACCCACTTTCTAATTTTTAATTCCAACTGTATGAACGAGAATTCATAAAATAAAGGGAATCGAAATACCTTATGATCGTAGTATAGTGATTGGGAGAGTGATCCTTGCAAAAACCTATGGCCCCGACTTGAACACCGACCGAAGAAGGCAATAGGTACAAAGTAGAATTTTGGAAAGAAGAGGGTTCTGGGAATTTGGGAGAATTTGGGAGTTTGAAAGAATCTTATGGTTATGGAAGGGGAAAATATGATATTTTATGAGAAAGGAAGGAAATAAGGGAAGAACAATGGTTGGGGAAAGAGTTTGAAAACTTTTTTTAGGCTAATGAACGGTTTTAACTGTTAATATTACCGGCCGGGTCAGGTCGGGTCACAACTACTTTGGACCGACGAAACCCCATTGACAGTCCGTAAGTCAGTCAACGGATTGTCGACTGGACCGTTAATTGCAACAATACTTAGAAGAATTTTTAGAAATACCTGGGATCTAGGGACACTATCGATTGTCCGTCGATTGAACGATGGCCCATCGATGGGGTCCGTAGATCTGTGCACCATACCATTTTATGCAGAATTTTAGTTTTGGTCCCTACACATATAACACCCATTTTAAGCTCTTTTTTTTTGTATTTTTCTAGACACTTTTGAGAAACAGACCTTAAAATAATATGTAGACAACACTAATAAAAAAAAATAATGCATAAGAATGAGCAAAACAAAATGAAATAAAAAAATACGACTATTCCTACACAAAAAATAAGAACCTATTGTTGGCTAGAGGATACACCTTTGGTTGCCTCCCAAGAAGCGCTTGATTTAACGTTGTGGCACGACACAAGATCCTTGATTACTCAGACTTCAAGGTGACATACCTTAACCACTTCTTGGACACTCTCTGCATGCCTCAGGTAGATCTTAATCCTTTGCCCGTTGACAGTAACTTTGCACCCTCCTTATTCTTTAACTCAACCACTCCATGTGGAAATACTTTAGTGATAAGGAATGGTCCCATACACTTGGACTTGAGTTTGCCCGGTAACAAGCGTAGCCTAGAGTTGAATAGAAACACCAAGTCCCCAATCGCAAATTCTCGCTTGTGTTACTTCTTCATCTTCTCTTTGTATATGGGTATTACTTGCATAATAAATAGGATGAAGGATTTTATCCCTTCTCTTTCCCAATACCACACCAAGAGCAACCCCACTATCATCACACTTCACCTCAAATGGCTCACTCCAATCTAGAGAAATAATAATGGGCGCGGATACCAACTTCTCCTTCAACTCTCCAAATGCTTTCAGACAGGATTTATCAAAATAGAACTTACATTCCTTCTCAAGTAATTTGTAGAGAGGATGTGTAATTTTTGAGAAATCCTTAATAAACCTCCGGTAAAAGCCCGCATATCCTAGAAAATGTCTCACACGTTTTACAGATATGGGTGGGGAAGCGTCTCTATAACTTCAACTTTCGCTCGCTCAACCTCTATCCCTTTCTCCGAGATGCGATGGCCCAATACTATACCTTCTTTCACCACAAAGTGACATTTTTCCCAATTAAGCACAAGATCAAAGGAGTCGCCAACAACCGAAAAGTCATCCATGAACACCTCAATAGTGTCTTCCACCATATTAGAGAATATTGATATCATACATAGATGTAAGGTGGCCGCTGCATTATATAACCCAAAGGGCATTCTCTTGAAGGCGAACGTCCCATAAGGGCAAGTAAAAATGGTCTTCTATTGATCCTCTGGGGCAATAGAGATTTTATTATAACCTGAATAGCCATCAAGAAAATAGTATTATTATTTTTCCTGCGAGTCTATATAACATCTTGTCCATAAAGGGCATAGGGAAATGATCCTTCTCAGTCCATGCATTCAACTTCTGATAATCCATAGAACTCTCCATCTGGTCATCGGCCTCATTGGAATAAGTTTGTTCCTCTCATTAGGCACTACTGTCATTCCCCCCTTTTTGGGCACACACTGAACAGGGCATACCCAACTATTGTCTACAATAAGATATATGACTCTGGCGTCTCTAGTGCTCAATACTTGGCTTGTGATCGAGTATGAGTTGGATTTTGTGTGAACAAATACCGGGAGGGATCCCAATAATGTCCACAATAGTCCACACAATGGCTCCTATGAACCTCTTCAAAACTTCCACCAGACACTCTACTTGTTGCACATTCAAATTTATTGCAATGATTACCGACAAAGTGTCATCTCTACCCTAGAATACACACCTAGATAAGTTGGTAGAGCCTTAAGCTCTAATTTTGGAGCCTTCTGAATAGATGGTCTCACGGGTGGAGACTCGTGATGTTTCATATCTAACTCTAATTTCTTTGGTTTGAACCGATATTCGTTTCGTTCAAGTGCTGAAACTCAAGACTCATAATATTCAATACCATGACTCTAAGAATTCATGATCACTGTTGCTAGTGCCTCAACACCTAGTCATTCTTCGATTTATACCTCAGGCATACTCTCAACCCTGTAAGATATAGCAGATACTGTTTGGAGCTCACCACTCTACTTCATGGACCTACAAATATTGAACTTTGCTTCTTCATTATTCGACCTAAACTTTATCTTCTCTTTCTCCATATCAACAAAGGCGCGACCAGTGGCAAGTAACGGTCTCCCAATAATAATAGGAACCTCAAAGTCCACATCACAGTCAAGAACCACAAAATCGGCCAAAAATATAAATGACTCTACTTTCACGAGCACATCATGGAGTATCCCAATGGACCTCTTCACTCTTTAATCGATCATAAGTAACCACATTGCAGTAGGCTTTGGGTCACCCAAACCCAATTTCTTATAAATGGAAAGAGGCATGAGGTTTATGCTTGCACCTAGATCACATAGTGATTTAGAAGTGTAATAATCCGATTGCACATGGAATAGTGAAAGTGCCCGATCTTCCTTTTTCTGCACAAGAGACCTTGTAGCAATAACACTACAATGTTGTATTCGGTCATCATCCTCAAAACTTACCGATCTCTTCTTTGTAACCATATCCTTCATAAATTCATAATAACCAGACATTTGTTCTAGACCTTCTATCAAAGGGGCACCAATGAAAAGTTATTTCAACATAATGATAAAACGTTGGTATTTACCATCCTCAGCCTTCTTCACTAATCTCTGAGGGAATGGTGGTAGAGGTATAGGAATGGGGACCACTTTTTGAGGTACCTCTGCTTCTTTCATCATTTTATCCACCAATTCACCACTAGTTTCCACCATCTCTTCATCTTTTCTCATCTCATCTTCTACCACAGACGGCATAGGTGGATCAATAGTTTGCTTATCTCCTCAAGTAGTGACAGTCATGCAATGTCCATCATTTTTAGGATTTTGGATGGTATTGCTAGGAAGAGTTCCAGGTTGGTGCGGGTACACAGTAATAGACAATTGGTTCATTTTGTAACTCAAGATATTTAATCGAGACTGAATGTGCATCCACCTTTTGCCCAATGTTAGCTAAATCACCTCTCAATTCCTTGGTGTGCTCATCACTAACATCAAACCTCATCATCATCTTCTGTAACATATCCTCAACTCCCAGCATACTACCTCTACCATCCCTAGTAACAACTTCCCTATTTTGAGGTGGAACATAGGACACACTCCGATCATTTATCTTACTATAGTTACCCCGGTTGAAGTGGTTGTCGCAGTTGTAATTTACATCTCGAACATATTGTCCCTCTCTATTATAGTTACCATAGTTTCGACCTTCACTTCCTTGAGCTTGATGCCAATTTTTCTGATTGGAGCCTTGGGTGTTTGGTCAGAAACCCCCCGTCTAATCATTCATTGTATAAGTATCATCTTCATAATAGTCCTCATCTGTTGGCGGTGGTGGTTTACTCAAGTAATTCACCGCATTTAACTTCTCTGCACCTCCAGTGACATATTTTAATACCAACCCAAGATCAGTTCTCATTTGAGTCATCTCCTCACGAATTGCATCTGCAGCCGGATTGTGTGTAGCTTGCACTTAAAAGGTGTTTCTCCCAGTGTCTGACTTTCTAGTACTCCAAGCCTTATTGTTGCGAGATATTTTCTCCATCTTCTTTGAGATATTTGTATATGTGCACTCACCATAAGAACCCCCTGCAATAGTATCGAGTACAACTTTATTGTTATAATATTGACCCCTATAGAAGTACTCTTTTAACGAATCATCATCAATGCAATGGTTTGGGACGCCTCTCACGAACGCACTAAATCTGTCCCAATATCTACTTATCAACTCCCCAGGTACTGCCACAAAGTTGTTCACTCTATATTTGTGGTTGAGCTTTTTGGACATCGGGTAATACCGTGCTAGGAACACATCCCTCAACTATCCTAAGTATAAATGGAAATGTAGGGTAACTCACTAAACCATATTGCGGCATCTCCAGTTAATGATAGAGGAAACACTCTCAGACCGGTGACGTTCATATCTATGTCTGGACTCCCCACACAACTTTTGCACACAAACCTCAGTTTGGCAATGTGAGCATGTGGATCCTCTGTTGGTATACCTACAAACAAACCCCTTGTGGTGAGCATCTGCATCAAACTACTAGTTACCAAGAACGTGTGCCCATGGAGTAGAAGAGGTAGGATAAGAGGGCCATCAAAATCAGTGATGTTGACATTGCCCCTATAGAATTCTTGAGGGAGTGGGACGGGAGGCTGCATCCTCAAAGCATAATCAACCTGATGTTTTTCAACTACTTCATTGTGAGCCTCAACCGGTAGTGGAGGATGATGAATTATATCATCACCTAGATTGGCTGGGTTCTGCTGATTTTCCATTCTTTACACTATACAGTTAAGTTTAAGATCAAATGGAATAAGTGGTTCACCTCGGCTCCGTGTACTTGGCATACACTAGAAATAGATGATACGCTCAAACTTACTTCTCAAATAAGAAGCAAAGCGTTCGTATCAAGTAAAGAACCCAACTAATGAGGTTGGGATCGATCCTACGAGGAAAATGGTTCAAACTTAACTTTATTCTATTATTACTACTATTTAGCCAACTATTTTCCGAGAAAACAAAAGACAAAAGAGGGGGGGGGTTATTTTAAATTAATAAAAATAATTAACTAAATTAAAGTAAACACTAACAGATTCAAATCTAGGAGTTTAATTAATTAATAAAAGTAACTAGGGCTTAAGTGTTCCCCACAGGTTCCTAACTTGATAACTTTAACTATAACAATTCTTTCCTAGTATCTTGCATGTAAAGTGATAAGTTATGTATCTCTAAATCCTTGGTCCGGCATCTAGAAAATTTCACTCCGCACCTTGGTCCGGCTACGTGTGTTGCTATACTAACCCTTATCTTTACCTCATATTAAGCATTGTATTCGGTATTTGACTAAGTTATTACCTCGTACCAGCCAATACTAGCCTATTAGATAGTCTACACTAAATCTATGTTGATTATTTTTTTCCTATTATCTACCTCCTTGGTACGGCAAGTAGCATTAAGGCAAATTCTAACATTGGCCCTCCGTTAAAAAGACTTCTACACGAAAGAATTATCAATAGATGCAAGACACCATTCTAGAATTGTTATTTTAGTTAGATTTTACCTTGTTATTCACCCATGGTTCCCACAACCCTAGCTATGGAGTTTAGTTACCCATGGTCATAATTACACAATTCATATTTTTAATGGAAGAATTTATGCACTTACTTTAATGAGAACGAATAAATTCCAGAATTTAACTTGATTAATCCACAAAATCACCAACAATAAATTCCGGAAAGAGTATAGCAATTCCCAAAATCAAGAGTTCAATACTATAACAAGAGAACTAACAATAGTCAAGAGTCTAACACTCGTCAAGAGTCTAACACTAGTCAAGAGTCTAACCCCAAAAACGAGGTTTTTTGAACTATTTATAATAAAAACAAAACCTAATAAACCAAGGATTCTAATTAACGAAAATCTGTCCAAATGCGTCTGAGTCGGCGGACCTCGTGACGGACCGTCATGGATACGACGGATCGTCATGGCCTCTGTCGTCCCATACTTTGCACATTCTTCTGCTGCTTTCTTCATTCCCCTCGACGGACAAGTATGACGGACCGTTCCAAGAACGATGGTCCATCGAGGGTCTCCCTTACAAAATACTTAAACTTTGTGGAATTTGGGTACTGGGACTACTCTTTGATCATCACGACGAACAAGCAAGATTGACCGTCGAGGCTATGACGGTCCGTCATGCACTTCCGTAGTCCCACACTTGGTCAGACTTCCTCTATCTTCATTCAGCAGCTTCTCTCCTCACTACGATGCCACCTACGGACCGTCACAGCCTCGACGGACCGTCATAAGGTCCGTAGGTGGTCTCTTCTGCATTTCTTGCTCAAAAACTTTTGTGTTCATCTTTGGACAGATTTCTTGCAAATAAAGAGAAACTTACATAAAAATTAACACAAAAAGGCTTTAGACACACACTAAACTTAAGGAAAAAGCATTAAAAGTACCGTGAAACCACGGTACATCAACACCCTCAACTTAAATTCGTTGTTTGTCCTCAAGCGACGCACTATGACTCACTACAAAATTTTGTACAAGAGTATCCACATTTTAGCTTTCGCAATCATTTGGCTATCAATCCCGATCATTCTCATTATGTTCATGCATGTTATCACTATTAGGCATTGACTTATGTAGAATCAGACCATGAAACAGACTCACTACGCAATGACACCTATCCTCTTCAATTTCTCACCGAGGTGCTAATATTTCCGGTATTGCAACTACTGTACTCACTTCAAATAACATCCTCATTTTTCACACAATGATTTTAGTTTGAGTATAAGGATTAATTTTTGACACTTACTCTCAGAACAAATTCACAACTCATTTATACATATTGCCATAAGCTTGCCCTTATTTTCACTACTTTAAGTTCGCCATACAACTCTTAGGATCACGATAGGACTTTTTAGCTTGTAACATAGGCTCAGGTTCAGGTAAGGTATATTTAGGTATGCTTGAGTGATTTTTTTTCCTCATTGACATATCGGCTAAGCGTACCACCTTTGTATCGTTTAATTTTGCCCTATTTCTCAATTTTCTTTTCACCTTGCTGTTTTTCCCTTTCTTATCCTTATGTGTAAGTGACTTTTCTCTTTTCTTGTGTTTATTATTTTTTTATTTTTGTTATAGTTAGAGTATTTTTTATTTTTTTAAGTCACTTCTGTTTTGTTCTTTCTTTCTCTTCATTCTTTCAACCCCACTTTCCGGAGTATTCCTTATAACAGCCACCCTCAACTCATGACTTTTCCATGAGTCAAGGTTCACAATACCCATGGTTGGGTCAGGGCCACGACAAGGTTGCTTTATGCATTATCCACCCTCAACTTATGCTTTTGGCATAAACTGAGGTGCACATGTCCGAGGAGGGACCAGGGCCAACACATTGTTCCCAGAGAAGATCAGTTGGGGTGAAAAAGAAAGATCTGGTTTTAGGCTCAAATCATTTGGATCAATAAGGGATTAACTTCATTTGGTGTATCAGTAATGCCTCTCACTGTATCCACAACTCTGGAGCTAGATGCCCCGGCAGCTAACTCTACTACCCTCAACGTACGGGCCTCCTCGTCAGCAATCGAGGCTCTCCTCACAGCCTCCATATCACGGCGCTCCTTCTTCCTTGCCCTAGCCTCATCCTCCTCTCGACCCCTGCGCCTCTTGGCATGCTCCCGTGGGGGAGGTGGTGGAACATCAGAAGTGGCAAATAGAGCAGTCATCATTGTGTCCTCAGTAGACTCTGTAGAAGGGTCCTCAGACTCAGGAACCCTAGCCTCTAAGATCGTATCAAGATCAGCCCGCAAAAATCTCAACCGCAGCCTGAAGGGTCGATATGTCCACCGGAGGTGCTGGTCGGGCTAGCACTCGCAACTCAAAAGCGTCTAAGCGTTGATGAACCTCTGCGATCTTCCTCTCTGTGTGTTGTACCATCTTGCTCTCCATGCGCTCCTCTGCCTCAACAATAGACCTCTGTATCCAAGGCTGGATGTGATGCAGAAGTGTGGCCATCTGAGCCTCGAGTTTTTGGACCCTAGCAAGTGGGACCAGAGTGGCAAAAGGAGCCGAGCGAAAGGAGCTCGGGGCAGTGCTACTACCCGGGATAGACTCAATAGGGGTAGTATCAGTGGGTGCAGAAGCAGCCTAGGAAGCCGCTTGAGCATGCTCTATAGTATCTTCCAGGTTCTCACCAAGTGGGGCCACCTCCGGGCGGGGCCCTCTGCATGGAGCCAACTCATTAGCCTCATCCCTGATGAGGCCGATGTCAACATTGCCCTGCGGGGTCTTGAGCTGATCAATGTGCCAGATGGGCACACCTGCGGACCTGCATAAAGAGAAAACCATGCACGAAAAAGGGTAAGTAGTGGGTGACCTTGAAGGCCCTCTCGTGCATGACCGCCTGTAGAAGCCAAGCGAAGTCAACCTCTAACCCTGCCATCATTGCCGCCATCAGAACTGCGCGATCCCATGTGACTATATTATCTACAGCAGTGGGGGAAAGGCAGTGGCGGACTATCAACCATAGAAACTTGGCCGTAAAGGTCAAGTTGGCCTTCCTTATGGCTCCATTACCCAATCAGCAGCCTCTCCGACAATAGAAGTGCTACCTTTTGGTGGTCTCCCTCAGCGATGGCTCACGCAAGAACCGGCCATCCTTAACAATTTGCCACCGGTAGTCAAACTCGGCGGTGAGAGGGGTCCTGGTGGCATCAACATCCTCGCCGTACAGATACCAGCAGATGGCTGGCAGGGAGATGTCGACCTGTATGCTGCATACTCTGACGTGCTCAAGTGGGGCCTGTTTGGCGGGGGTATCCCTCCTATCGATCTGTGATCGGAGAGTAGCCACATAAGAGGCGTAAAAATCTCGGACCATCTCTTCACTGTATCGGCCCAAAGAACGAGCCGTCCACTCTAGCCGGTGTCTGGTGAAGAGAGTGTGGATAGCCGGCATGGTGGGGAGGCTTCCCGTAAGGACCCGCCTCTCCAGTGTAAGGGTCCGTGTCATGACGCCCTTATCATTTAGCAGCTTGGCGTCGGAATACACTTTGTATTGCCCGTCGACAAACCACCCATTAGGCTGGTCGGTAACCGGGGCGGGAACTCCAGTCGGTGAGCCTGGAGTGGAATCAGTACTGTCAGCCTCATCAGACGAGGCAGACTGTGCAGCTATGGTGGGTCTAGAGGCTTCTGCGGACACGAAGGCTTCCTCCGACCAAGAAACTCCTAAGGATCCAGACGCTCCTTCGTCTTGGACAGCTGACCCAGAAGGTGTGCCGGTCTGTATGCGCTCCTCATCAGACTGGGAGGCAGTGACTATGTCGGACGCCACCTTCTCGGGCGTGGCTCTGGTTGCACGTGCAGCTCGTGCTGGAGTGGTAGTTCCTGGGGGCACGTACTCGGGATCATGCTCATCACCAGAGCCTATCACTAGTCGGGCAGACGGGGCGACAGATTTGGAACGCCCATGTGTGTAAATGCGATATTGTTTCGGTGCCATGAGAGGTAGTACCTGTAAACAATCATTATTAGTACTAGAAGGGACAAACAAGACAAGAAAAAATGAAACAAAAAACACATAAAATAAAAGTTGTAATGACATCTCTGAAGTAGCAGGGAAACACGACAGACCAGTTGACGGCTCGTCGTGAGTATGACGGACCGTCATGGGGTCCGTCATGTATTACTTAGAATCTTTATGTGGAGGCCTTTAGGATGAAAGTCTCTGATAGTTATGACGGATAAGCAGGACGGATCGTCATGGTCATGACAGTCCGTTATACATGTCCGTCATGGGGCACTTACAAAAGTATAGAGTCTGTTAGGAGAGGGATCTTTGACTGTCATGACGGTTGTGCAGGACGGACCGTCGTGGGTACGACGGTCCATCGCATATGTCCGTTGGTGGACACTTTGAAAAAAATTTGAGACCCTTAGAACTGGGTCTCTGACAACCATGACGGTTGTGCAGAACGGACCGTCGTGGGCATGATGGTCCATCGCATATGTCCGTTGATGGAAACTTAGAGAAAACAAATCATGGGGTGTTTGGACGGACCCTATGACGGTCCGTCGTGGTTACGACGGTCCGTCATTGGGGTCTCATTCTGTCATTCAGAGACAGAACTGGTGATAACACAATCATCCCATGTGATTCAAACCAAAGACTCGATATTAACCTACATCTTTCTAACCCAACTACCTAGAAAACTTACAATGCTAAAGCACCAATTTCTCGAGTTTTAACAAGGCAATTCGTGGGACTAAAAACCTAGGTCAGACAAGATTGGATCAAAGTTCAAAGACCCACCAAAAAGAAATAGGCCAATAGTAAATTAAAAACAATAATGTAGTGTAAATGGGTAGAGGTCAGAAACACATACCTGAGAAGAGGAGAAAACAAGCAAGTGAGGCACTCCGCTATGAAGATTCGAAACACAGCAGCAGACTCCGACCAGCAGAAAGGAGATTGGGGAGGGGGAAATGAGAATGTGGGGATTTTGGGAAAGTGATATAGATCAGTTATTGGGGAAGAGGATGAGAATGGAAGGAAGTTGAAAAGGGAGGAAATGGGAGAAAGAGGGGAAGAAACGGTTGAAATGACGGGGTGGGGAGTTTAAAAAGGTGTAAAACTTTTAAAATTCCCCAGCCGGGTCGGGTCGGGTTGTTGGTTAATGACGCGATGAGTCCCCGGCGACGGTCCGTCACAGCTGCGATGATCCTTCATGGGTGCCTTCGCAAGTGCCCTAATTTTAAAAGCAGATAAAAGACATACCTGACATGACGGATTCATGTGACGGTCCATTGCAAGCGTGACGGTCCGTCGATGTATCCGTCAGTGAATGTTGCAGGGTAATTTTCTGCAAAATTTCCTGGTGATGTGCTACTTGAAGATTTAAAACCCATTAGTAGAAAATGCTACCATAACTAGAAAGAAAACTATAGTTGGGTTACAGGATACATATTGGGTTGCCTCCCAACCAGCGCCTGATTTAACGTCGCGGCATGACTGAGGACACTCGATTACTCAGACTTCATCAAGATGGTATGCCTCAATCACTTCATTCGCCGATTCCGCATGACCTATATAGATTTTTATTCGTTGTCCATTCACCTTAAACCGCACACCTTCCTTGTTTTCCAACTCAACCGCTCCATGAGGGAATAGTTGGGTGATCAAGTAAGGGCCAGTCCATTTGGACTTGAGCTTGCCTGGAAACAAGCGCACCCTAGAATTAAATAAAAGCACCGAATCCCCAACTATAAACTCTTGTTTCTCGATTTTTAGTTCATGGTACTTCTTCATCTTTTCTTTGTAGAGGGCTGAGCTTTCATAAGCTTTTAGGCGAAATTCATCGAGTTCATTCAACCCATTTAACCGTTGTTCTGCAGCTTCGTTCCAATCCATTTTCAACTTCTTCATAGCCAACATGGCTTTATGCTCTAATTTAACCGGAAGATGACAAGCTTTCCCATATACAAGTTGGTATGGGGACGTACCTATGGGAGTCTTATACGCTGTCCGGTAGGCCCAAAGAGCATCATCAAGCCTCCTTGACCAATCCGTTCTACTAGCGTTCACTATTTTTGACAAAATCTGTTTGATCTCCCTATTTGACACTTCAACTTGCCCACTAGTTTGAGGATGGTAAGGAGTGGCCACACTATCGCAAACCCCATATTTCTCCAATAATCCCTTGAACAATTTGTTGCAAAAGAGGGATCCCCCATCACTACTAATTGCCCGTGGGGTACCAAATCGAGAGAATATATTCTTTTTCAAGAATGCAGTGACACTCTTCTCCTCATTCTTTGCGAGGGCTGTCACGACTGGAATCTAGACCCCAGACGAAACCGGCGTCGTTGACCTCTCAGAGGTCGCAGACAAGCCTACTTACGTCATTCTTACTTTACATAGGTTAATTTTTAGCGGAAACTTTGAAACTTTTTGTTTCAAAACATTGCTTACTAATCATTTCTAATACATTCGTAATTTGTTCAACATCAACCATCTAAACATTAAGAGATAATCAAATGAAAGGAATAATTCAATAACATAATTGTATAATTGCCAAAATGGCACCCATACATAGTCTGAATAAAATAAGAAAGAAACGCTAGTGGAACATGCTCCACTAGCTCAACTCCTAAACTAAGCTAGAACATAAACAGTAGCATCCTCGAAAGCATGAGGACCTACCAAAACCGGATGAATGTTGGACGTCCGAATAACTGCAGCGATGATCTTGTAGCTCTACCGTCCACCTGTGCCTGCACCTAAAATAGTAGAGTTTGTATAGGGTTAGTACACACTTGTACTAAGTATGGGTATATGCAAGCACACACCAAGGACATGCATGAGAAAGAATAGCTCTTTCCTAACAACATGATTGTTGGAAGTCAAGTCAGTGGACTTGCCAAATTGAGATTAGGAAAGTTTCCTAATTTGGATTAGGAAGGTAAATAATCTTTCCAAATCTGGATTAGGAAAGTCAGTGAGCTTTCCATATTGGGAATAGGAAAGTTATGCCATGAGAATAATCATACATCATACTTTTCACATTTGCACACAGCACATAACATTTACACATAGAACACATCATAGAGCATACAGTACATTTCACATGTAGCACATAACTTCTTTCATATCATTCATTCATATTCCATGAGACCTTGGAATCATGGACTTCACATTAAGACTTTCCAAAATGAGGGCTCAACATATGGGACCTCAACTAGGGAGTCTTCATTAGCAAACACAGAGTCTGCTTCGTTCATTCATACGTACTCTATTTTATTTCATTCATAGACCAGTGTAAACACCAGTTATACCTAGGATGTAGTTTAAGACTTTCATTAGGTTCGTTGTGCAATGACCAAGAATGACCTAATGTCATTACTTGAATCTAACTCACCTTTTGATTATCCTATCCTAACACCTTTGGTATCATTCATTTCATTATGTACATCATTTGAGGCTGGCCTCATTCATTCATTGGGAACTTTAACTTTAACCGACATAGATCATGTGAGCATCATGAAATCCAGTATCTCCCCCACACCGAAAAGAGGTGGAATCACCGGCCAAAGTGACCCAAAAACATGCTAGCGTACATGGGAATTTAACCCCGCCAGATCCCTATATTGGCAGTATAGGTTCGAAGACTAGGAGATATCAGGAGACCCATACCCGGCAGGCCGGACAGTCTCATCTCATGAGAGTTACGTGAACCTCCGCCCTTCCCGAAAGAAGGCATCACCGCTCATAGCTAGTCTATCGGTGCTCAGTATAAAGTTCCATTACATTCATCTCATACGTCATGGAAGCTGGCTTCTAGTATGAGGACATCATAGCTCATTAGATGATTTCTCATCTCATCATTCGTATTGAGTGTGTTAAGCTCAATACTCTCATTAGAGTGTTCATAGAGACTGGTCTCTTCATTATCTTACACTCTCATAGGTGAGTACGTATTGGTAACATTTACTTAGGCTCATTTGAGATTGCTCTCATCATTTACATTAGCCTCATATCATGTTGTCACCACATTCATCATCATTAGCACCTTTGCTTTTCATAGTTATTCACCTCTTATTACGTGAATGTTCATTTCATCATATGCCAATGCACTTGGCCATTTGGTATGTTTCACACCCTTACTTACCCCTTCTAGGGTTTCATTATTTCATTGTTCATTTCATCATTTCATTGTTCATCTCATCATATGCCAATGCACTTGGCCATTTAATGTATTTACACTCATACTTAACCCTTCTAGGGTTCATCATTTCATTTCATACATCTTAAGTTCACTTACTTTTAAACGTATGTTAGACTTATGTGTCTATACATACAAGCCATGAGGCTTCATTCTTAGTTCATTATGTGACTCATACATTCCTAAGATTTCATAGTACAAGACTTATGTATCTTGTATATATATGCCAAGATCTTGATTTCGATCTAAGTAGATGGCATTATTCTTGGATGATTTGTTCACGTATGACTTATGTATCAAACGGAAGTTTGGGCAAGGAAACCCAAGTCTTGAATCAATTGGATATCATTTATATTTTCAATTGATTTTGTTCTAATATTCATAACATTTTAACTCTAAGTTAAATCACAATATTAACATTGAAGGATTATTTTTCTATTTAACCCTCTTCTTAAATTTGGTCGATGGGTTGTGGGTTCGAGCCCCCACAACCCCATTTTCATTTTTTTTTTCATTAACATGTTACTCTCCCTTTTTTTTTCTTAAACCAAGAGGTTGTGGGATCAAACCCCCACAACCTCTTTTATTTTATTCTTAATTTCGCCCAAGTAAGGAGGTTGTGGGTTCGAACCCCCACAGCCTCCTTCTTTTTAATTAAATTTCGCTTAAGGGCTGTGAGGTGGTGGGTTCGAACCCCCACATCCCCATAATTATATTTTTAATATTTTCTCTAAGTTAGGAGCATGTACAGTTAGGTCGTGGGATCGAACCCCCACGGCCTCACATATTTATTTTTTTAGACTTATTTTCGCCTCCTTCATTCCAGCCTTGAGGTCGTGGGTTCGATCCCCACGCCTCACATATTTTATTTATCTTGTTTCTCCCTCTCCTTTGCTGCCCATAAGTCATGGGTTCGATTCCCCCCATCCCCATTTTTTTTATTTTTCATTTTATGGGCAGCAGCTAAGGGGTTCGAATCCCTTAGCCCCAACACATTTTTTAAAAAAAAATTTCAGCCTTGAGGTCATGTGAGGTCTTGGGTTCGATTCCCCTTGACCTCACCTATTTTAATCACTTTTAAAACTCCTTCAAAATTTCCAGAACCTGCCCGAAATCAACATCCCAAGCTGGAAATTTTATTACCTTTTTACAATCTATTTTTCTCCACTTTTTAACATTGAAACCTTAAGCATTTGGAGTAGTGTTTAGTGAATCCTTTAGGTGCATTTTCATGAACATATTTGGCCAAGAATTCTCCATTTAAATTCAGTCTCATTTCCTTTTTATGAACATCACGATCTTCATGACTTTATGTACGTAAAATTAACAACCACAACATTCACAACTAAGGCAACAAGACCGAAACAATGGTCATGTTCACACACACTTTTACACAATTCCGAAACACATACATGGATTGTCATTTTTTTCATAAATTAACGTACATACAACACATTCATATCCAGCACAACATCACATAATCCTAAGTCTACCAGCATTCATACCAACCTACGAATTCGTTGGGAGCTAATGACAGGGACATGCAACGGGGAAAGCAACCTTAGTTTTTGAGCCGAATATTTTGAGTCCTAGGGGTCTGTTGGGAAAGGGACCAAGAGTAAGAAGACCCATACCTTTGTTTTCTTGTTAAATCTCCAGAATGCTGCCCAAGAACCTCTCCAAAAATCAGTCCAAACACCCACACTCATACCTTACCCGACTAGTGTAGTATGCTTTGCTTAACGTTACCGAATTGCTTTCTCTTTTGTGTTTTGCTTGTGAATTCTTCAAGCATGAAGAATTTTTGTTTTATTTCTGACTTTTTTCACGTTTGCAGCCAGAGAGAGTGTGAGAAAGAGAGAGAGAAATCGTGCAAGAGAGAGAGTGGGGGAAATGGGAGATAGAAGTCTAGTAGAAGTAGGACTTTGTGGGTATGAATTAGTCAACTCAATAAATAATTAAAATAAATAGAAAATCTGATTTCTCTTTTTCTTAAATTAGCTAATATTTATTAATTAATTAAATTAATTTATCCATTTAAATAAAAATAAGTTAAATCATTGCTTCCACCTAGGTTCGAACCCGGGTGGAGCAAGACTTCACTTCAAGAGCTCAATTTCGGCTCTCTCTCCCCCAAATTGCCCCTCCACTTTATTAATTAAATAATTACATATGTATTTAGGGTAACTACGATATTACCCTTAGCCTAGCAAAAGACCATTTTACCCCTAGACCCTCAAAACTTAAGCTTTCCTTTCTTTAAGTCCGGTAAAGACTCATTCGAGTATATCTTCGTATTCGAGAGCCCTACATGGTTGGTCCCAACCTTTCCAAGCTCAATTAACCCCCCACGTTAGTTGGATTGGTTGTAGCAAGGGTTCCAAGGTCTGGTTCTACGCGCATTAATCCGTGTGAACCCTGGTCTAATCATAGGCATTCTTGACACACTAAGCATTTCTTATCTTATCCATTTTCAGGGTTGTTACAAGGGCGATAGCCTCCACCCATTTAGATACATAATAAACTGCTACTAAAATATACTTCATTCCATGAGAACTCATAAAAGGACCCATAAAGTCAATACCCCAAACATCAAATAACTCAATCAAACGAATGGGGTTTAGAGGGAGCTCTTGCTTTCTTGAAATGTCGCCATCTCTTTGGCATCTATCACATGCTTTGGTGAACTCATGAGCATCTTGATGAATAGTTGGCCAATATTAACCACATTGTAAGATCTTATGAGCGGTCCAGATACCACTATGATGTCCACCAAAGGGTGAGGAATGGCATGCCTCTAAAACACTTGACATCTTAACTTCTGGCACACAACACCGAATAAGCCCATCGGCACAGCTCCTATATAAGTATGGTTCATCCCAAAAGAACTTCTTCACATCGTACATGAACTTTTTCCTTTGATGAAAGGACAAGTCCGATGGAACAATATCGCTAGCTAGATAGTTCACAAAATATGCGAACTGTGGAATTAAGTCTTGTGAGGCAGCCAATACATGCTCATCGGGGAACGTATCATCAATATCAATCTTATCCCCTAACTCTCTCATAGCTTCATCTTCTAGACGGGACAAGTGATCAGCAACTTGATTTTCGGTCCCTTTTCTATCCCTTACCTCAAAGTCAAATTCTTGCAGTAGTAATACCCAATGAATCAACCTCGGTTTCGCATCCTTCTTTGCCATCAAATATCTCAAGGCTGAATGGTCAGTATGCACTATAACTCTAGTACCTAGCAAATAGGAGCGAAAATTTTCAAAAGCAAATACTACTGCAAGGAGTTTTTGCTCAGTTACTGTGTAGTTCTTCTGGCTTCATTGAGGGCTTTACTAGCATAGTAAATGGGATGAAGGATTTTGTCCCTTCTTTGTCCCAATACCACACCAAGGGCAACCCCACTAGCATCGTACATCACCTCAAATGGACTGCTCCAATCCGGAGAAATAATGATAGGTGCAGATACCAATTTTTATTTTAGCTCGCCGAATGCTTTAAGACAGGATTCATCAAAATAAAATTTACAATATTTCTCCAGCAGTTTGCACAACGGATGCGCAATTTTTGAGAAATCTTTGATGAATCTCCTGTAAAAACCTGCATGCCCAAGAAAGTTTCTCACACCTTTTACAGAGATTGGTGGGGGAAGTCTCTCTATTACCTCGACTTTAGCTCGATCAACCTCTATGCCCTTTTCTGAAATGCGATGACCTAAAACAATACCTTCTTTCAACATGAAGTGGCATTTTTCCCAATTTAGTACTAAATTGCAGTCTTCACATCTCTTAAGAACCTCAGATAAATGGCTCAAACACCGCTCAAATGATTCACCAACCACAGAAAAATCATCCATAAAAACCTCAATAGTATCTTCCACCATGTTGGAGAATATCGACATCATACATCTCTGAAATGTGGCGGGTGCATTGCACAACCCAAACGGCATTCTCTTGAACGCAAAGGTCCCATATGGACAAGTAAAGGTGGTTTTCTCTTGATCTTCTGGTGCAATAGAAATCTAATTATACCCCGAATAACCATCAAGAAAACAGTACCACCCTTTTCCGGCAAGTCTATCCAACATCTGATGCTTGAAGGGCATAGGAAAATGGTCTTTTTCGGTCCATGCATTTAATTTCCGGTAATCCATACCCACACTCCATCCAGTCACCGGTCTCATTGGAACAAGTACATTTTTCTCATTGGGGACCACAGTCATTCCACCTTTCTTAGGTACACACTGAACAGGGCATACCCAACTACTATCGGCGATCGGATATATTACTCTGGCATCCAACCATTTAATGATTTCCTTCTTCACGACCTCTTGCATAGGTGGATTTAAGCGTCTCTGGTGCTCAATACTTGGCTTATGATCGGGCATGAGTTGGATTTTATGAGAACAAATATCAGGAGGGATCCAATAATGTCCGCAATAGTCCACCCATTAGCTCTTTTAAACCTTTTTAGCACTTTCACCAAACTCTCAACTTGTTTTTCATTCAGGTCCGATGCAATGATTACCGGCAAAGTGTCACCATTTTCTAAGAATTCATACCTAAGATGAGGTGGGAGATCTTTTAGGTCTAACTTTGGAGCCACCTCTGTAGATGGTTTCGCAGGTGGAGACTCGTGATTCTTCATGTCTAACTCATATTTCTTCTGTTTAAACCGAACATTACCACGATCAAGAGCCGCGACTAATGACCTATACTCTTCAATGCAATCATTATCAAAATTCATTATCACTGCCGCCAGTGCTTCTACACCTAGACGTTCTTCTATTTGTGCCTCGGATGACTTACCAACTTTGTAGGATATAGCAGATGCCGATTGGAGCTCACCACTCTGCCTCATGGACCTACAAATATTGAAGGTCACTTATTCATTGTTCAACCGAAATTTCATTTGCCTCTTTTCCATATCAACTAAGGCTCTACCCGTAGCTAGGAAAGGCCTCCCAAGAATAATAGGCACCTCAAAATCGACTTCACAATCAAGAATAACAAAATATGCCAGAAATATGAACGACTCCACTTTTACTAGCACATCGTGGAGTATCCCTATAGGCCTTTTTACTGTTCGATCGGCCATCAGTAGCCGCATCGCAGTGGGCTTTGGATCACCCAAACCCAACTTCTTGTAAATCGAGAGGGGCATGAGACTTATGCTTGTCCCCAGATCACATAATGCTTTCGCAAAATGCAATAACCCGATTGTACAAGGAATAGTGAACGCACCCGGATCCTCTTTCTTTTGCACTACAGATCTTGTAGCAATAGCACTACAATGCTACATTCTATCATCATCCTCAAAAGTGACCGATCTTTACTTTGTAACCAGATCTTTCATAAACTTGGCATAACCGGGCATTTGTTCTAGAGCTTCTACCAAAGGGACATTGATAGAAAGCTGCTTTAACATTGTTATAAAATGCCGATATTTACCATCCTCGGTCTCTTTCACTAATCTTTGAGGAAAGGGGGGTCTAGGCATGGGAGTCACCTTTTTAGGCACTTCAGCATGTTTTCCAGTGTTATCTTCTACTTCACCACTAGCCTCTAACACTTCATCATTATCTCTTATCACCTTTTCCACATTAGACGGCATAGGTGGGTCAATGGTTTGCTTACCACCCCGAGTAGTGATTGCCATACAGTGTCCATCATTTTTCGGATTTTGGACAGTGTTGCTAGGGAGAGTGCCCAGTTGCCGTGTGTTCATAGTCGCAGATAATTGGGCCATTTGCAACTCAAGCTGCTTAATCGATATTGCATGTGTATCGACTTTCTGTCGAATACCCGCTAAATCACTCCTTAACTCTTTAGTGCTCATCACTAGCATCGAACCTCCTCATCATTTTGTGCAACATATCCTGAACTCGCGCCACACTACCTCCACCATCCCTAGAAGCAACTTCACGATTTTGAGAAGGAACATAGGGCCCACTCCTATCATTTTTGTTACCATAGTTACCCCTGTTGAAGTTGTTGTCGCGGTTGTAATTTCCATCTTGGACATAATTACCCTCACGGTTATAGTTACCATAGTTCCGACCTTGGTTTCCTTGACCTTGGCGCCAATTCTCCTGATTGGAGCCTTGGGCATTCGGTCGGAAACCCCCCGTCTGATCATTTACCGCATAGGAATCCTTCTCATAATAATATTCATCAGTTGGTGGTGGTGGTTTAGACAAGTAGTTCACGGCATTTATCTTTTGTGCACCCCAGTGACATGTTATAATACCAACCCAAGCTCAGTTCTCATCTGAGCCATCTCTTCACGAATCTCATTTGTGGCTGGGTTGTGTGTGGATTGCACTGCAAAGGTATTTCTTCCAGTATCTGACTTTCTAGTACTCTAAGCTTTATTATTCCGGAAGATTTTCTCTAACTTTTCAGCAATCTCGGCATAAGGACACTCCCCATAAGAACCACCCGTTATAGTGTCCAATACCGCTTTATTATTATCATCCTGTCCCCGATAGAAGTATTCTTTCAGTGACTCATCATCTATGCGGTGATTGGGGACACTTCTCAAAAATGAAGTGAACCTATCCCAAGAACTGTTAACTGACTCTCCTGGTAGTGCCACAAAGTTGTTCACTCTGTCTTTGTGATTTAGTTTCTTGGAGACCGGGTAGTAACGTGCCAAGAAAACGTCCCTTAGTTGGTTCCAAGTGAAAATTGAGTTATAAGGGAGCTCAGTGAACCAAATAGCAGCCTCTCCCATCAGTGAGAGAGGAAATACTCTTAGCCCTATTACATCCAAATTCAAATCAGGCCTCCCTACACAGCTTTTACACACTGCCCTCACCTTAGCTATATGGGCATGTGGGTCCTCAGAAGGTAACCCTGGAAACAAACCTCTAGCAGTGAGCATTTGCATCAGACTACTAGTTACCACAAAGGTGTGGCCTTCTGGTAGAGGGTGCAAGACAAGTGGCCCATCAGAGTCTGCAATATTATCATAACCTCTGTAGTATTATTGAGGACGTGGAGCGGGATTTTATCCCCTTTGTGCATCTTCACCGGGATTATCAGGTAATAACCGACCATGAGCATCAACTGGAGCTGGGATGTTCTGGTTTGAATCATCATTGTTAATACCCAAGTTTCGATTCATATTGCATAGTGTACGCTCTAATTCGTGGTCGTAGGGAAACAAGGGTTCTCTTCCTCTCCATGTATTTGGCATACAAGGAAGTTAGTTCTGCAAAAATCAAAAACAACAGAAAAAGTAAAATCAGGAAAATATTGACTAAACTTTAGTAATAAGTTTAAGTTAATCTAAAAGCTACTTTCCCCGGCAGCGGCGCTAAAATTTGATACGCTCAAACTTACTTCTCAAATAAGAAGTAAAGCGGTCGTATCAAGTAAAGAACCCAACTAATGAGGTTGGGATCGATCCCACGAGAAAAATAGTTCAGACTTAACATTATTCTATTATTACTACTATTTAGCCAACTATTTTCCGAGAAAACAAAAGACAAAAAAAGGGCGTTTTATTTTAAATTAAAAAAAATAATTAACTAAATTAAAGTAAACACTAACACATTCAAATCTCGGAGTTTAATCAACTAATAAAAGTAACTAGGGCTTAAGTGTTCCCCACAGGTTCCTAACTTGATATCTCTAACTATAACAATTCTTTTCTAGTATCTTGCATGTAAAGTGATAAGTTATGTATCTCTAAATCCTTGGTCCGTCATCTAGAAAATTTCACTTCGCACCTTGGTCCGGCTATGTGTGTTGCTATACTAACCCTTATATTTACCTCATATTAAGCATTGTATTCGGTATTTGACTAAGTTATTACCTCGTACCAACCAATACTAGCCTATTAGATACTACACTAAATCTATGTTGACAATTCTTTTTCTATTATCTACCTCCTTGGTCCGGCAAGTAGCATTAAGGCGAGTTCTAACGTTGTCCATTCGTTAAAAAGACTTCTACACGAAAGAATTATCAATACATGCAAGACACCATTCTAGAATTGTTATTTTAATTAGATTTTACCTTGTTATTCACCCATGGTTCCCACAACCCTAGCTATGGAGTTTAGTTACCCATGGTCATAATTACACAATTCATATTTTTAATGGAAGAATTCATGCACTTATTTTAATGAGAACGAATAAATTCCAAAATTTAACTTGATTAATCCACAAAATCACCAACAATCAATTTCGGAAAAAGTATATCAATTCCCAAAATCAAGAGTTCAATACTATAACAAGAGAACTAACAATAGTCAAGAATCTAACACTAGTCAAGAGTCTAACACTAGTCAAGAGTCTAACCCCAAAAACGAGGTTTTTCGAACTATTTATAATAAAAACAAAACCTAATAAAACAAGGATTCTAATTAACGAAAATCTGTCCAAACGCGTTTGAGTCGACGGACCTCGTGACGGACCATCATGGATACGACGGACCGTCATGGCCTCCGTCGTCCCATACTTCGCACATTCTTCTGCTACTTTCTTCATTCCCCTCGACGGACAAGTATGACGGACCGTTCCAAGCACGACGGTACGTCGAGGGTCTCTGTTACAAAATACTTACACTTCTTGGAATTGGGGTACTGGGACTACTCTCTGATCATCACGACGAACAAGCATGACGGACCGTCGAGGCTATGACGGTCCGTCATGAACTTCCGTAGTCCCACACTTGGTAAGACTTTCCCATCTTCCTTCAGCAGCTTCTCTCCTCACTACGATGCCACCTACGGACCGTCACAGCCTTAACGGACCGTCACAGCCTTAACGTAGGTGGTCTCTTATGAATTGCTTGCTCAAAAACTTCCGCGTTCATCTTTGGACAAATTTCCTGCAAATAAAGAGAAACTTACATAAAAATCAACACAAAAAGGCTTTAGACACACAATAAACTTAAGGAAAAAACATTAAAAGTACCGTGAAACCACGGTACATCACTAGACCTGAAAGAAACAAAAACAAAAGAAAAGTAAAATCAGAACATCATTGACGAAACTTCAATAATGTTATTAAAGTTAATCTAAAATTCTAATTTTTCGGCAGCGGCATCAAAATTTGATACACTCAAATTACACCTCCCTAAAAAGCGCTTGTATCAAGTAAAGAACCCAACTATTAGGTTGGGGTCGATCCCACGAGGAAAATAGTTTAGACTTAACTTCAATGTACAATTACTTCTATTTAGTCAAGTTCTTTTCGAAAATAGGTAATTAAAGGGGGGACTGTGAAACAAACTTCTTTAATATCTCTAAGTAAAACAAGTAGCAGGAGTAAAAATTTAGTTTTCACCAAGTTGTGAGAGAAACTAGGGTGTATGTGTTCCCCATAGGTTCATAATGTCGTATTCCTAGATATAATAATTCTTCCTTAGTGTTGTGCATGCAAAGTGATGAGTTAGGTAAATCTAAATACTTGGTCCGATATTTAGAGAATTTCACTACGTGTGTGTAAGCAACTAACCCTTACCTTAACTTCATATTAAGCATCATCTTCGATGTATGGCGTAGTTATTACTTCGCACCGATCGAGCCTAGCCTATTAGAGAGTATCCCACTAAGTCTATGTTGATAATTCTTTTCTTATTACTACCTCTTTGGTCCGGCAAGTAGCAACAAGACTAGTTATAACGCTGCGCTCATTAAAAAGACTTCTAAACGAAAGAATTATCAATACATGCAATAACATATTTGAGAATTTTTATCAAGCTAGTTTACTTTGTTAATCACTCATTGTTCCCACAACCCAGTTGTGGATTTAATTACCCATGCATATAAGACACAATTCATAGTTGTTAAACAATAAAACATGAACTTACTTTGACAATTTGAAAAAAATCCAGAAAACCAACTTGAAATAACAAGATAACACTTGAAAACCAAATCCGGAAATTGAATTATTGCTAAAGTTGCAAAATCCAATCTCGAAACACAAACTAATAACAATAGTAACAATGTCTAACCCCAAAAACGAGGTTTTACACCCTATTCATAGAAAAAATAGTCCTAAATTAAAAGGAATTAAAATAAGAAAAGTTGCCGAAAACGCAGTTGTAATCGATGACCCCCACAGACGGACCGTCGACTGCCTCCTTTGTCCAAACTTAGAATCATTTTTCGTCCTTCAGATGGCATCATCTCTGAATCAATCGAAGGACCAACAACACGGTCCATCGATGCATTTACGGTCTATCGATGCCTTCCGTTGCTCCATCCTTAGAATTTCTCCAACTTTGGGTACTGGTACTATCTTTGATCTCATCGACAATTCAACAAAATGGTCCGTCGACCAATTGACGGACAATCCATCCTCCCCGTAGTCCTACACTTGTTCAGATTTTCCCGAGTTTCTCCATTTGCCTAAACTTCAATCGACGGTCACCACCTACGGACCATCGATGGAACGACAGACCATCGATGCCCTTCGTGGGTCGCTTCTGTACTTCGTTTCAACCGTCTTCGGCATTTTATTTCTGGACATCTTTCCTGCAAACAAACATAAAGATATGTTAAAACTACTACAAAAAAGGCTCTAGACACACACAACTCTTAAGAAAAAAACATTGAAAACACCGTGAAACCACGGTACATCAAAAAAAAATGTCCAAATACAACTCCAACTTTAAAATTTTCAAATAATGTAATTATTATTTAATTTTCACAACAAAACGCCTACATAATTTCACTAAATTACCAGTATTGTTATATATTGTATAAAATGTGAATTGCATTGTCTATATAATATATACATACTATATATTTTTTTATTAAAGAAAATCTCTAAATAGTTGCACATAATATTTTTAAAATGATTTTTTTGGCATAATCTTTCAAGGGAAAATTATGTAACTAAGCTAACTTTTACTATTTAATTATATGTTATAACTATAGTATTAATTAATTATAGAAAAGGGTTAATGTTTAAGATAATGGTTAAGATGGGTCCCATCTTGTATTAGATGTGTATATTCACATTTCCTCTTTTATCCAATTTTTTCACTACCTCTCTCCAACTCACTCATCAATTTACTCCTTAATTCTCTCATTCTCCCTTCAATCTCTCAACCGATTCAAATTTAAAAATTTTGGATCATATTTCCTAACCCTCCCAATCTTGCAAAATAAGGTAATTTTTTTTAATTTTCATTATATCTGATTTTGTATTTGTATAATCTTTTTGATTCTTTTAATTTTTTTCATAGTTCGACAACTAACGGGTCCTTCGGAATAATTTTTCTAATCATGATGGAAGAATCTTCATCAAAGAGAATCACTAGAGGTATAATTTGCATACAACAAATTTGGTTGAGAATTCATCTTTTTCGTTGTATTTTACTCAAGATTTGGAATCATTTACATGCTCTATTGGGAAATCTGAAGCTTTCGGTTCAAATACAACAAAGAAAGAGATTTAATCTAAGTTTATTAATGACCCTATCAATATGTAGTTAAATGAATCCAAGTTGATGATTCTTGTAAAAAACAAAAGTACAAAAAAAACATATTCAAGCAAAAATGACTCAAAAACGGATGATTATGTTGAAACGGATCAACAAGTAGCAGACGATTTTGAGGTATATCATGTTTTCACCTTTTCCTTTTTGTATTCGGATAATTAAAGTTAAATGACACAATAAATGAATTATAATCTCATACAATGTATTTATTTTATAATTAACATCAAGCATACGTATGCATAACTAGTGTGTAATTGTTTATAGTTATACAAATCATGTTGATATATATATAACTACAACGATTTGTATAATAAAGTTATGTTATTTATATACAAATATTTAAATTAAAGTCCTTTATAAGGGGTTCCAATATATATCCATGCTTACATGTTGCGTGTTAGTGTACAATGCATGGCTTATTGTTGACAATGTACATATTCCAGTCGTATAAAATATATTTAAATAAAAATATATATTCAATTATATATACAATTATTTATTATACAAATGAAATAGTGATATACACAAAACTAGTAGAATTAATAAAAAACTATTCAATTATATTCATTCGTTGACTTAAATTATACAACGATTTGTGGAAAATCTATTAATATACAAATCAAAATAATAATATATTAAAAAATGATGCAATTAATTGAAAATTAATAAATTATACTCCACTTGTTGACTTAAAGTATATAACGAGTTGTATAAAATCTATTTAATATACAAATCACATTGTACTTATACAAACTACTTACAAGCACTCAAAAGTTTCTATATCATATTAATTTATTGACTTAAAATATAAAATTAATTAAATACACAAATAATTGTAACATATATAAACTAATCGAATTAATAGGAAATTGTTCAATTACATTCACTTGTTAACTTAAAATATATAACGACTTGTATAAAGTCTATGTAATATACAAAAAAATGGTAATATATACATATTGTTAGAAGTAATGGAAAATACTAAATTATTTTAACTTTGACTCAAATATACAATGAATTGTATAAAATTTATCTAATATACGAACCACATACTAATATATATAGATTGATACAAGTACTTAAAATTACTCAATTTTATACACTTAGTTGATTAATATTTATATAGAATTGTATAAAATCTATTCATTATACAAAACAAACAGTAATATATACAAAATGATACAACTAAACGAAAAACATTCAAATTATATGTTTGGACAAAAAATATCGATCACAAAATCTTAGCGTAAAATTTGATACCAATTGTATAAATCTACAAATTATTTTCAAACAAATTAACTACTCCATATAGAATGTTTTGTCGATATGTGTGGTCAATAACGTAAATACAAATTAAAGATGAATTAACCAAGAAATATATGAAATCATATACATTGAATGTAGTTAGGTTTTTGTTGTCCAAGCCACAAAATACAGAATAAGTTTTGATCAAAGGAAAACAATGAATAGTCCTCAAAAGGAAGAAGTCTTATTTGGTAATGTATTCTAATTATACTAAATTACCTTTCATTAAGACATTCCTCAATTAATGCATAATTAGTTAGATATAATTAAACAGATTATTTTGTATAATTAATTATAAATAGGTTGAATTATAACGTAAATACAAATTAAAGATGAATTAACCAAGAAATATATGAAATCATATACATTGAATGTAGTTAGGTTTTTGTTGTCCAAGCCACAAAATACAGAATAAGTTTTGATCAAAGGAAAACAATGAATAGTCCTCAAAAGGAAGAAGTCTTATTTGGTAATGTATTCTAATTATACTAAATTACCTTTCATTAAGACATTCCTCAATTAATGCATAATTAGTTAGATATAATTAAACAGATTATTTTGTATAATTAATTATAAATAGGTTGAATTATACAAATCATAAACATAATAGCTATTTAAGCTATAGCTATGATACGTAATAGGCAAACAATAGTTAAACAGACCTATTATGTTTCCTATTGTAGCTGTTTGTGAAATTTTCCCTTCTTTCAAACCATTGGATTCTAATATATAAATATTTCAAAACTTATGTATAATTGCAAGTCAAATTACTTGATGCAAAAAAAAAACATATAAACTAACACAATTTAAATTATGAGAATAAAATATTCAGTTCATATCCATATCCTTATTCTTTTTAGGTAACATTGATCTTCTCGATGTAGCTAAGACATGACCAAATTAAAAATATATTTTTTATTGGTTTAATTAGTTTCTAAACAAAAATACACGGAAGGATGATTCTTGTTATTTTTAAAATAGTATAGGGATATTTTTTGCTCACTTAGATAATATAAGGATGTATATTAGATTTGAGTCATAGTTAAGGGATGATTTTAGCCAAAAGCTCAATATACAAAACTTTCATTTTTTTTACAAGAATATTTCAAAACTTGGTATACGATAATATGGACCAATATATAATATTATACAAAATTGTAAGAGGTTTTTATACATTAATTTATACACTACTATACAAAATAGAATTTCATCGAATTTCGTCACTTGATTTCTCTCAAATGACAAGATGAAATCTTCTGAAAATTTGTGGACAAGTAGACTAGTAATGGACTATTATCCACAAAAGTGAGACATCATAAATCACAATCAAATTTGTTTGAAAAATATTTTGAAAATGACTAATGCTTTATTCTTGAGATTTCGCTACAGTAATCGTATATGCAATTTGTGATTTTCTGAAGTTGTGGATGAAATTTTGAGATGATTCTCATTGTATTAGATTCGTCTCATAAAATATCTATCATAGACAGTGGCAGGACCCAGGATTTTCTTTCAGAAGGTTCAAAAATAAAATATAAACAAGTAAATAAGTCTTTCAAGTAAATAAGTCTTTCGAAATGGGTCCTTTGAATTTTTTTTGGTTTAAAATCACACTTTTGGCACATTTTTAAAATAAAAAATGCTTGAAAAAGGTTTTTTTAAAAGAAAAATAAACTGATACTATTAACGAAAATAAATAAATATTGTTGCAGGGATTTGAACTTGGGGCGTGCAGCATAATAATCAGGGGTCTTACCATTGAGTCATCTATTTTTATTTGTTATTATGGGTATTCAAAGTATATGCATCTACAGAAATACATAAAATTAACCTTATATATATCGTGTATTTTTTTGTCGAGAGTGTTCGGGTGAACACCCTGGACCCAATGTGGGTCCGCCCTTGATCATAGATTTTATGAGTTTGAATTATTTGGAGGTGGATATGAGGTTGTCGCCCTATGACAACCCTTTAGCGACCTTAAGCACCTCATTTGGGTACATTATTAGGCAAGCATTGAAAACCTTATAATCTAAATTGTCACGATCCAAAAATCATGAGTCGTGATGGCACCTATGTTCCCAACCGTTAGGTAAGCCAACTCAATAAATTTTACCATTCAACTTAAACGTCAAAAGATAATATCAACTAATATCTAGCATACTAAGTATTCAAAATAAATGCAAAAATTAGAAATACCACCCCCAAGATATAGTATCATAAGTACAAGAGCTTCTACAATAGGATACAAGTCCAAACTAATATGAAAATCTAAACATAAGAAATATCCTATCAGAATTTTAAAATAACCTAATAAATAGAGGTAGATTGAAGGCGTGGGCCGCAGAATATCTCAAGCAGTGCACCACAACTCCAAGATAACCCAAACTCATATTCATGCTCCAAGAACGTGCCCGAATTTGAAGTCCAATTGCACCACAAAAGAGTGCAACAAGTGTAGTATGAGTACGAAACCACGTGTATCTAGTATATATCATTGACCGACAATGAAGAAGTAGTGACAGGAGTTTATGTAGAAAATCAGTCCCTATGTATACAAGTCTATATTATATTTACTAGTCAAGTTCCATCAAATAGAGAAATCAAATATCACGTACTTTTCAACCACCAATAAA
>CM040628.1:13821163-13887314 GCA_022817965.1 Solanum lycopersicoides | reverse complement strand
TTGTGAAATTTTCCCTTCTTTCATATTTAAATATTTCAAAACTTATGTATAATTGCAAGTCAAATTACTTGATGCAAAAAAAAAAAACATATAAACTAACACAATTTAAATTATGAGAATAAAATATTCAGTTCATATCCATATCCTTATTCTTTTTAGGTAACATTGATCTTCTCGATGTAGCTAAGACATGACCAAATTAAAAATATATTTTTTATTGGTTTAATTAGTTTCTAAACAAAAATACACGGAAGGATGATTCTTGTTATTTTTAAAATAGTATAGGGATATTTTTTGCTCACTTAGATAATATAAGGATGTATATTAGATTTGAGTCATAGTTAAGGGATGATTTTAGCCAAAAGCTCAATATACAAAACTTTCATTTTTTTTACAAGAATATTTCAAAACTTGGTATACGATAATATGGACCAATATATAATATTATACAAAATTGTAAGAGGTTTTTATACATTAATTTATACACTACTATACAAAATAGAATTTCATCGAATTTCGTCACTTGATTTCTCTCAAATGACAAGATGAAATCTTCTGAAAATTTGTGGACAAGTAGACTAGTAATGGACTATTATCCACAAAAGTGAGACATCATAAATCACAATCAAATTTGTTTGAAAAATATTTTGAAAATGACTAATGCTTTATTCTTGAGATTTCGCTACAGTAATCGTATATGCAATTTGTGATTTTCTGAAGTTGTGGATGAAATTTTGAGATGATTCTCATTGTATTAGATTCGTCTCATAAAATATCTATCATAGACAGTGGCAGGACCCAGGATTTTCTTTCAGAAGGTTCAAAAAATAAAAATATAAACAAGTAAATAAGTCTTTCGAAATGGGTCCTTTGAATTTTTTTTGGTTTAAAATCACACTTTTGGCACATTTTTAAAATAAAAAATGCTTGAAAAAGGTTTTTTTAAAAGAAAAATAAACTGATACTATTAACGAAAATAAATAAATATTGTTGCAGGGATTTGAACTTGGGGCGTGCAGCATAATAATCAGGGGTCTTACCATTGAGTCATCTATTTTTATTTGTTATTATGGGTATTCAAAGTATATGCATCTACAGAAATACATAAAATTAACCTTATATATATCGTGTATTTTTTTGTCGGACCCAATGTGGGTCCGCCCTTGATCATAGATTTTATGAGTTTGAATTATTTGGAGGTGGATATGAGGTTGTCGCCCTATGACAACCCTTTAGCGACCTTAAGCACCTCATTTGGGTACATTATTAGGCAAGCATTGAAAACCTTATAATCTAAATTGTCACGATCCAAAAATCATGAGTCGTGATGGCACCTATGTTCCCAACCGTTAGGTAAGCCAACTCAATAAATTTTACCATTCAACTTAAACGTCAAAAGATAATATCAACTAATATCTAGCATACTAAGTATTCAAAATAAATGCAAAAATTAGAAATACCACCCCCAAGATATAGTATCATAAGTACAAGAGCTTCTACAATAGGATACAAGTCCAAACTAATATGAAAATCTAAACATAAGAAATATCCTATCAGAATTTTAAAATAACCTAATAAATAGAGGTAGATTGAAGGCGTGGGCCGCAGAATATCTCAAGCAGTGCACCACAACTCCAAGATAACCCAAACTCATATTCATGCTCCAAGAACGTGCCCGAATTTGAAGTCCAATTGCACCACAAAAGAGTGCAACAAGTGTAGTATGAGTACGAAACCACGTGTATCTAGTATATATCATTGACCGACAATGAAGAAGTAGTGACAGGAGTTTATGTAAGAAAATCAGTCCCTTATGTATACAAGTCTATATTATATTTACTAGTCAAGTTCCATCAAATAGAGAAAATCAAATATCACGTACTTTTCAACCACCAATAAAATCCATAATCAACAAAAATTAAGGATATAATGAGATGCAATGCAATGTGACACCATGAAATGATATGCCTCAGATTTTAAGTACTCTCTCAACCGTATATACATGATACTCCTCAAAAATACATCGAGAGTTCATGACCCATGGGGGACTCGCGAGGTCCATATACCGACACAGACGATCTCCACGTATTTGTGCGGACGATCTTATCGCAATATCCTAAAATCAAATAATCCCCAGCACGGACGATCTCCACGTGCACAACCTATAATCATAACCAATCACTCGCACAGACGATCTTCACGTGCCCAAATTATGATCATAACTCAATCTCAATACGGACGATCTCCACGTGTTAGACCTTTACTCATACTCAATCTCATGTCAATGCATGTGAATAAAATCATATCAATCAAAGAGGAGGATACAACATCTTAATAAATCAAATATTGTTATGACATATAACCACTTCAATCATCATAATTATACGAGTACAACAAAGGAACACATCCACACACAACAAATCAAGTCACTAAATACTTCAGCTAATGCCCATATACTTTGACATTCTCAAATTATAATATATCATATTATAGTAATAGATTTTCCATTTTATCACATTGGTACTCATACCAATGTCCGTCACACCATTGGTACGAGACCCCATCTTTCGTCCTTACTCATTGTCTATTGAATTTTAATATTTAATTAGAAAACATCCCTCAACGAAATCTAAAGTCTTAACATACCTCGAAGGCCGAACACGTGTCACGAATCCTCAGAATTTCACCTTTCTCTTTTCGTAAAGCTTCAGAACGTTCTAATATGGGAACTTCCTTGTTGGTTTTGTTGAAGGGATGTTTCTCCTCATCGTGTTCAAATAGAAGTCTTAGTGGTTTGTGGTGTGATAAAGAATTATTAACCCTCAATTATTCTTAATTAATCTCTTTACATGGGCCAAATTACTTGGATATTAAATGAATATGGACTTAGCCCACTAACTATTAACTAATTTACTTTATTTAAATAAATAATCGCTAATTAAATAATTGTAGTTATCAAATAGTTCAAGATTTTCACGGAAAAGTAGTCCTACCTCTCAAAATGACCTAGCGGGTCATTACATCATCTACCACTAAAAAAAATATTCGTCCTCGAACAGTAGAATAAATAAAAGCAATTTAACCCTTAAACAAATAGGTATATAGGATCCACATGTCCGACTCATACTACCAAGTAGCCTCTTCTATCCTTCCTTTGAACTTTTACTAAAATAACTTCTTTCAACCTCAATTTTTGAACATACCTATCCAAGAGGGTTATGCGCTCCTTCTCAAAAGTCAAATTATTATTAAGTAACATGAATCTCATTGAATCACACAAGCTTCATCCTAATGATACTTTTTTAACATCACTTATGAAATATATGGTGAACTCTAGAATTGGCAAATTCAACTCATAAGTCAACTAGTCAACTAATCAACACGTTGAACAACCTCAAAAGGACAAATATATCTTGAGTTCAACTTTTCATTCTTTTCGAATCTCTTCACACACTTCAGGAATGAAACCTTCAACAAAATATGTTCTCCAATTATGAACTCTAAACACAAACATTTGGATTCGTATAACTCTTTTTGTCTATTTTGAGCTATGAGAACCTACCTTAAACTTACTTGAGTCTATCCAAGGACTATTTCGATAGATTTGTGTCTCACGGACTAACCTCAAATTCATCAAACCAACTAATCAAATATCAACATCTTCTACCTGCTCGAATTATAACCCTTGTTGTATCCCAACTCCGCTAAAGAAAAAAACTGACACTAAAATTCACTCGAGTATCCAACATCACCTGCATTAACCATTAAAAATAAAATGTAAATTGTGTGTCTCGATCTGAAGTAATAGTGATGTGCACCTATGCAAGAGAATTATCTTCCTTATATAGATCATGGTTAACTATTCAAAATTATAAGCAATTTAAATTAGTATAAAATGTACATGTTTTGTCAGTCGATCCACGATAATACTTTCAAACTTACCCAAAGCATGTGGTAATCCTACCAAAATGTCCATAGCAATATGCTCTCACTTCCACTCAAATATGGACAGCATATGAGTCACACTCCAAAATTTGGTGTAGTACTTCAGTTGTTTGCAATTCAGATATCAAGATATGAAATATACTACATTCATCTTCATATGACACCATCAATAATTTTTCTTTAAGTTATGATACATCCTACAAGCCCTCGAATGAATAGAGTACCTCAAACTAAGAACCTACTACATTATCAGCCTAATCAAATCACCTATCCGAGGAATACAATACAATAATTTATCCTCAAAACTATATTACCATAAAGAATTGTCTCCTAATTGTCTTCATCTTGTATCACCCTTTCTCAAATCTTACGCAAAATTACATCATCTAATTGTTGAGATACAATATGCTTCAATTAGAACGATCTCACTTCTATGTAAGTTAACTCCCTACCAAATTCTAAAATATCAAGTTTCATAAAGTTATCAAATAAGTTCGGGTCATTCATAGTCAAAAGAAGCTTTCTCACCTACAACAAATCTAGACTATTCGTACCCACCACATTTCGACTTAAGACATTTTCTATCAATCCTTGCACCGATGTTAAAGGATTGTCATTCCGTAATCCTTAAGCAACTCTAACCATCTTATTTGTCTCAAATTGATATTTCTATAGTTAAATATGTATTGGAGACCACAATGTCCCTTGGACACCTCACAATGCACACCATAAGTAATGTCTTCACATTTTTAGTGCAAACACTATAACCGTCAACTCTAAGTAATGGGTAGTATAGTTTTTTTCTTCATGAACCTTCATAACCTTAAACATAAACTATCATATTCTCCTTCTACAGTAATACCCAATCAATATTAATCCAAAAAGTATCTTAATATACGGTAAAATCCTCTCCCTACTCTGATAACGTCAAAGTAGTAGTAAATAAGTTCTTAAGATTTAGGAAGCTCACTGTCACTTATTTCTAAGTCAATCTAGTCAATATGGATGCAATAGAACATCACCGATAATAACCAACAAAGCCTAAGAATTATAAATATTATAACTATAGTAGGTATGACCCAATTTCGAACTCGTAATTCATCATAAACCCTTCCTTTATCATTGTATGTTCCAAATATGTCACCAAACTAACCAAAAAATCATACTTAAAAATTTTCATACATCTTAATCTTCTATAAAATTTAAAGGACAATCCTCAAATAACGCCAATGATCCTCCGTACAATAGGAATATACTACATATATTATCAAAGTTATTGTGGTATCTAATTCTAATTATTTAGAAAAGAATGTCCCTAACAATGTTTTTTATATTATAACCATTTATTAGAAAATCCAAAATTGCTACACTCATAACACTAGATGGTAATATTTATTTGTTTTGATAATTATGAGTTTGAATTGAGAATCGGCGTTATTAAATAATCATAGTCATCAAATAGTTCAAGATTTTCACAAAAAAGTAGTCCTACCTCTCAATATAACCTAGCGGATCGTTACATAAATTGGGTAAAGTAACTAATGGGCTATAATGTAATTATTTCATTTATAATTTGTACATATTCAATGATTTTTTAATTTCAAACACATAATTTGGACCACAATTATTGTGTTTTGCTAAACCTGCCACAATCAATGAGATAGCTCCATATTACCTCTGTTCATTTTTATTTGTCTACTTTGTACTTTGCACGCCCTTAAGAAAAAACGATAATAATAATTTTTTAAATTATAATTCATATTAATTTATGTATAGTTTTAGGTCTTGAGCAATGATTTGATAAATAAGTAACGTTAATGAGAAAATAAAATAAAAAAATTTTCTTGATATATTAAAATTGAAGAGTGGTTTGGAGGGTGGTCATTCACACGGATGACCCGAGATCGATCCCCTTCAATGTCTTATGTGTCGAGCATGTCACATAGGGCTTGCATAGTGCGATTTACATCCCATGTGTGATTTGCAAACTATTACCCAATAGGGGGTTTACTTAAGTGTGCACAGAGTGCTGACAGATGTGGTAGCAATTGCGGGTTATCCTCAGATTTCAAAAATATGACAAAGTAAATAGGAAAATTAGAACACTAAAATAATATATGTGCACGGGGTAAATTGAAACACCAATATGTAAACATAAATCGAACTAGACTAACAAGATAACATGAACCCTAGATTCTATGCATATAAAAAATAGAATGCGTGTTTATATATAAAAAAAAATGAAAAAATAGAATATCGGTATAGGTGGGTTTATACAAAAAAAAAAAGTGTGGAATAGGTGGTTTTATACAAAAAAACAAATTGCATTTTATATATATAAAAAAATAGAATTCGTGTTTATAGTTTGGATAATTTCTAAATGTGTTTATAATTTGGATAGTTATACAAAAAGAAAATGTGTGGTATAGGTGGGTGGGTTTATAAATAAAAAAAGAAATTAGAATTCACTGACGTGAAATTCTGACTCCGCCTCTGACTTTAGATATTAAGTTTTGTTGCAAGAAATCTCCAACAAAAAATTGAATTGAAGCTTCTTTATCGATCGAATTTTAATATTAATTTTACTTGGGTCAACTTCAAATATGCATAATTTCTAAAATAGAAAAAAGAAAAACAAGCAAAACAAAGTGGAACGAGGGGGAGGGAGAATCTACTTGGCCTAAAATCTCATACATACCAAAGGTACATCCGAGACCTTCCTTCCAACCAATTATGAACATATGTATCTCATTACTCACCAAATTAAAAGGTATCTTCTTTTCAACACCATTAATAATTCATAAATCTGAGTCTAAAGTAAAAATTATAATTATTTTTACATATTTTCTGTCCCAAAACAATACATGTCATACCACGACTTATGGTATCAAATTACGAGTCATTGAGTAACTTATTAGTCACTACCTTCTAAGAAGACCCCAAGTTTCACATCAAACAATGCGAGTTGTGTTTTGACTCACAAAAAGTGTAAATATAATATCTTTTAAGTCAATTATCTCATTCTTTCTTCCAACTCATATTTTTTTTTGGCTTTCCACTTGGTATCTGGATTCCACTTGAAGTTTCAATTAAATTCGGATCGCGTTCTACATGGTACGGAGGTACTGCTCCCAACAGAATATTTTTCATATCCAGGCCTCGAGCTGAAGATCTTTTATTAAGGGTAAAACACTCCCATCAGTGCACCTCAACCCATATTGGTCTTCCAACTCAATTGAAGAGCAAGTTCTCTTAAGCAAGTCAATCATGCGCTTAGGATTTTGTTCAAGCAAATCCATCAATAGTTTTTCCTTTCAATTTATTATCTTGTACGAGCATGTAACATAGTTCATTCCAGTGGCAGATCTAAGATTTTCGTTCAGGAGATTCGAAAAATAAAAGTATCAACGTGCAAATAATCTTTAGAAATGGGAACCTTAAATTTTTTGAGGTTTAAAACCACACTTTTAGCACATTTTTTAAAGTTAAAAAACTGAAAAAATGAACTAAAAATTTTTAAAAAAAAAAACTGAAAAATATAAAATGCTTTTAGTGGGATTCAAACGAGTGACACAGAATTAATTTCAGAAGGTCATCATCTTCTCTTTGTTATTGAGGGGGTTCAAAATATATATATCTACAGAAATATAGAAAAATTACTTTACATATATAGAGTATTTTTTTCTCGTGAACCCCCTCGAGACCACGTGGATTCACCCCTGGTTCATTCTCATACCCTACATCTATAATTTCAGTTAGTAAAATCAAAACTAGAATTCTTAAATTTTATGAATTCAAATTCTCTGACTCAAACTTTCAATTGTTGAATCTATTGTTGAAATACATATTGTGTTTCATATTCATTGATGATTCTTGAGTTTAGTCTACCATATGAACCATTCTTAACTAAAATTTTAAGAAAAAATTGTCTATGCATTATTTTCATGAAATTCCTTTTTATCTATTTCAAAATTGTTTATAAAGAAATATAGTGACTTGTAAGAATTTTTTCTAAATGTTATAAATGATCCTTATATCATAGGTCTGATATTCAATGAAAGTTGTCTTATATCATAAAAATTCAGAATATTGGTATGCTTTAGATTGTTGTGAGCGCTCACCAATAGTATAACTCCACAAATTTTGAGTAAAAACTCAACCATGATTTTAAATGTATATGTATGATATACTATGATCATATATAGACTATTTTGGAAGGATTATTTAGCATTGAGAGTGTTGGGCTATTGCCCATGTTCCAGCCAAAGGCCCATGGTCTAATTCTACTTGAAAAAGGATTGGAATTATTTTCTTTGTTTGGTTTCCAATTCTATTAGGAAAAGGATTGGAATTGTAATCCTATTTGTAGTTGGTTTTGGCTTTGTAAGGAAAAGCACAACTCTATAAATAGAGGATGGTCTTGAGAGAATAATTCAATTGCTCATTGGTATTGTCTTTGAAAGACAATAGAACATAAGAGAGGTTTTTGAGAGAGCTTTCAACAAGAGAAAAGAGAGAAGAAAAGGGTTCTTTTGCTGTAGTCTTTTTCTCCGACCAGCAACGTTCAGATCGTGTTTCCCGATTACCTAACCCTTGGATCAGGCTAAAATTTGGACTGAGTGTTCCTGTCATCTTGGTGGTTGATTTGAACGGTGGAGATCGGATTCAGAGTTCAGCAAGATCCTGTTTTAGATCCCGAACAGAAGCTGGGTTTGGGTGGTGTTTCTTTCTATTTATCTTTTGTTGGTGTAGCTATTGTTTGTTCTCTTTTGGCACTTGTTGTGTAGCCATTAGAAGAATATTTGTAACCCTCTTATTGATATAGTGAAGCAATTCGGATCTTGTCGATCCCGTGGTGGTTACCTTCGGTTTGAAGGGTTTTTCCACGTTAAACTTGGTGTTCTTTATTGTTAGATTTTCGTTTTCATTGTTGCGTCACAAAAACTAACTTGTTAGGACCGAAAATTAAGCAGGTGTAAATGCGGAAGCTAGCAAAGCGAACCTCGAAAGACCACGAGTAAGAAGAGAACGAGAAATAAACCAAAAGACACAAAGATTTAACGTGGTTCGGTCAATCGACCTACGTCCACAAATGAGATGAGCAATCCACTATAAATATGAGAGTACAAAATACAGAGGGAAACAACCTCAACCAATTCACTCATAATACATGGGAGGTTCACACAAGTGATAATGTATCAAGCTTGTGACCCACAAATTCTCCCCCTAACCAAAACTCTCAAAGTCCTTAAGACTACATTGTGAATGCTAATTAAGTTAGAAGGAACATGCCTCTATTTATGAGTTCTAAACCTTTTCCTACCAGAAAAAGGACTAGTCAATCCTAAACCTTTTTCTAAAAGGAAAACCTATTTATGGTAAGAAATCAGGGCAAATAAAACCCAACAAATCTCCCCCTTGGCCTAAATTTCTGACAAAATAAATTTGTCCACCTTCTTCACTTAATCTTCAACAACTTGCTTCTCCTCCTCATAATCTTCTTTGCAAAATTTATGTCTCAACACAGAGAACCTCTCTGAAATAATTTCTCCAACATAATATTCATTACTGTCAAAAAGGTTGCTGCTAGAACTACACCCGCCAAGATGAACACCTCTTTCTAACCTGGTTCAATCATCAATTATCGAACCACTGAACCTGACTCCACCATTGAATCTGGCTCTGATACCACTTGTTAGGACCGAAAATTAAGCAGGTGTAAATGCGGAAGCTAGCAAAGCGAACCTCGAAAGACCACGAGTAAGAAGAGAACGAGAAATAAACCAAAAGACACAAAGATTTAACGTGGTTCGGTCAATCGACCTACGTCCACAAAGGAGATGAGCAATCTACTATAAATATGTCAGTACAAAATATAGAGGGAAACAACCTGAACCAATTCACTCATAATACATGGGAGGTTCATACAAGTGATAATGTATCAAGCTTGTGACCCACAAATTCTCCCCCTAACCAAAACTCTCAAAGTCCTTAAGACTACATTGTGAATGCTAATTAAGTTAGAAGGAACATGCCTCTATTTATGAGTTCTAAACCTTTTCCTACCAGAAAAAGGACTAGTCAATCCAAAACCTTTTCCTAAAAGGAAAACCTATTTATGGTAAGAAATCAGGGTAAATAAAACCCAACAGAGAGGATGCGATTTCAGAAAATCCAAATCCCATTATTAGCCATCAAAGGATTTGAGTACACCACTAACCGGTAAGCTCCTTTAGCCTAAAAGATTAAATAGTGGATCTACATCGAATAGATATATACAATACCTTAACAATGTATAGGATGATCTTGTCAATTGAATTAGTTGTTGAATATCATGAGCTCACTGATATATGTTTCAATTTCAAACTGATACATTACTTATGAAGTAATAAATATAACGATTTTTCTCAAATTTACTGTGTTATATATATCTTTAGCTCAAGTCATTAAAATTGTTTTACATTATCAGATGATGAAAGTATTTTAAAACAACTTGCATAGTACTTTTTTTCATGCTCTTTATATAAGGAGAGAATTGTAGAGTCATGAATCATACCACAATTAGGGGTCTTCATGATTTGATTTGGATTGATTATTGATTAAAATCAAACCAAACCAATCTAGTCGATTTTTTAGATTTCTAAAACCAAACTAAACGAAAAAAATAACCATCAGTTTGATTATTGTGGGTTTGGTTCAGTTTGCTTCAGCTTTCTGGTTTATTTGGTTTGAAAGTAATAATTTTTTGAGGACGTACGTAACTCAATAGACACAAACACCAAGTACATGAAAAATCTACGAAAAAGCTAATGTCGGTTCAGTCAAGCAATATTAGAATTATCATTACACGAACAAAGTGATTCTTTTAAGAGAATATGTGACTATTTTATGTGAAGTACAGTAGGTAAAGACTAAAATGGATTTTGACGGACTTGGATTTGAGATTGTTATACTTGGCCTAAGTGTTGGGCTTGAGAAAATGATAAAGTTAAAGACTAAGTTAATTAAAATTTAACAAAATATTTTTAATATGTTTATGAATAATATATAAATAATTATAAATTTATATATCTAATTTATCAATTCGGTTTAGTTATTTTTGCGGTTGTTTTTTAATACAATTAATATCAAACCAAATAGTATCGGTTTTCAAAATTTAAAAACCAAACCTAAACAAAAAAACGAAATATCAATTTTTTTTAAATCGTTTTGGTTCGAATTGCCATTTGATTTGGTTGCTACCATAACCATGAACAGTCCTAACCACAATCACATACCTATACTCTTATAGTATAATTACACTTATAGTATAATTTGCTAATGAGTAATTTTTGAACAACAAACCGTAATGATACCAATACAGTGTATATATATATCGATTTAATATCAATTAAGTGAAATTATCAGGCTTAATGATAGTAATACATTATATGTTACATATTTAGTATCAGTTAAGCGAAATTAGTTTGAGGGTGTATAATGTAATTATTTAATAGATATGAATTAGAAAAAGATACATTTATAATTATTTTGATTTTATGTGATATTTGCTTAGTTTCCATATAGTAATATCCTTTACATAATATTATATTATTATTATTATTATTATTATTATTATTATTATTATTATTATTATTATTATTATTATATGAACGACATTAAATGCCTTCGAGTTGGTCTTTTTTATGAGACAATCATCCTTACATAATATAAGAATATAAACCATGTAACTATATAGGATACGTGTCAAATCGTTGTGGGCAAAATGCCACATAAAATTGCTTCACAGATTATATGCATCTTTACAATCACAAGTCGCATAACTATTAAACACTTTTAGTTGAAATAATTCATAGTTACTCTAATATATATAACTACTAGACACAAAGTATTCATGCTAGCACATAGTTAATATCTATTATTTTTTTATTTTAATTTATGTGATATAGTTAAAATTCAGAAAGTTAATTAAATTTTAATATCTTATAAAACTAAAGAACAAAAGAACAAGATAAGATAAAGACGAGAATATAAGACAATAGGAATAATAAGATCACTTTCTTTCTTTCAAGTATTCACCAAATCTTCAAGTGTATACAATATGAATCCTTATGCATCTATTTATAGTGTAACATAGAGGCATACAAAATATTAGTCATAAACATGACATTAACATGAATATAATGGGGAGGTTATAAAAGTGAAAGGTTACAAGAATAATAGTTATAAAGGTGGAGGTTATGGAGGTTATGATCATCTTCATAATGAGGAAAATAGTGGAGATAATGGGTGAGTAACTTCTTGGTGTAGTGGACATCCACACTATAATATTTTATAACACTCCCCATTAGATGTCCGTAGATAATATGTCTCGTTAAAACCTTACTAGGAAAAAAACCTGTGGGAAAAAATCCTAGTGAAGAAAAAAGAGTACACATATCTTTTAATACACTTAAATGTTGTCTCTTTAAAAACCTTTCCAGGAAAATCCATTTGAAACAAAATCATGGTTAAGGTAAAGAGTATAACGCGTATTTTTCTTTCCTTGATAAAAACTTTACTTAATATATCGGAGATGATGCATTCCGATCTTATATCACAACTTCTCAAATATTGATGTTGGTAATCCTTAGTGAATAAGTTTACAAGATTATCACTTACGAGCCTTTGAACGTCTATCTCACAATTTTGTTGAAGTTCATGTTTGAAAAAGACTTTTGGTGAAATATGTTGTGTCTGATCTCCTTTAATTGTATCATCCATTCAATTGAGCTATATACTATTGTCGTATATGGTGGCTAGAATATGATAAATCACATATTTTCTGAATATGATAGATTATGATTCCAACCAAACACACCACTAACTTACTTCATTGATCAATATGATTTTAAAAAATGGTTACCAATGTTTGATGAATGTCAAGATATTATTGTGCCTCCATATATAAGTAAATAGCTCATTTGCGATCGAGCTTTATGTAGATCAAATAAATATTTTGCATCTACATAATCAAATCATTTCTGACTCATGAGAAATTGATCAATTATATTGAAGCTCGTCTTTTCTTTTCAAAGAAAGTCACACATTTTCTAGCATTTGCTTAACCAGCAATCTGTAAGTGCACCAATTGCACTAATACATAATATTTTAAATCATTTTCATAAGGTTGAAAAGATCATTTATTTGTGTTAAGCAATCTCAAAATCATTGAGTACTCAATGGAATAGATTTAAGACATTTTAACTCCTTCAAGGATTTTCTTATAACCTTCATCGTCTAGTTAGACGTAATAATCATTCATTATGCATATTCAAGTATTTCATCTATTACCAAACTGAAACAAGTCTCATTGCATTCACCATTGGAGAACATATCTCCATTTAATAATGTTTGCGAAAATTATTTATGCCTGAGGCACGAACCGTACTTTATATCTTACGGTTATACATTCTCACAATGATTCATTTCTACCCTCACTAACATATATTTTGATCGACGAACTATATGTTCAAAAGCATCACTTTTCTTAATGAAACAAAATATACTTGAATAGTGTCAATCATTTATCTGTCCATACTATATGAAAGATTCGAATTTAAGATCCTCGTAACCATTTATAGCATTGAGTTCTACATCACATCAAATATACCGTCGATGGCCCTTTTGATATATATTTCAATACGACATAACTTATCGAGATCTCTTCATTTTTCATCATTTTCAGGTACCTGGACTTTTGCCAAGGTTTTATGAAATGATATGTCATAGTGCTCTTTCAAAAAACTTATCTCATTAGCAATGACCATTTTGATAATTTGCTCCTCTCCTTTATCAAGGAGTTTTACATTTGGAATCAATTGGTCTATCACGCTTCTGCATACCATAGATTTTGTCCTTCAAGGACTATTTATTGGAACATTTGCAGCTTAATTAAAATATTGGGTCAGCAAATATATCTGGCAAATTACTTGCAACATTTTGGAAATGAATTATCTCTTGAACTTCAAGTTCACATTTTTTTAACGAGGATCTACATAATTCACCCCACACATAATTTTCAGCTGCTACACACATCTTCCCCTAATGTTAGGAAATCTAACATTCACCCTCAACCTCATTTGGAGATCCATCTTGGTGTGCGGAGCAATAAAATCATATGTGTGTACATCAAATTTTTAGATGGAAATTATTTGGTTCTGACCCTGAACCAATTGTGTTAGAAAAACCTTGTTGGCTTGATGTATACATGCTAAATAAGCTCATCTCATAACAAATTTTATTTGAGAGAGTTGTTCTCATAATCGATGGTCTAGCTATAATTGGAGGCATACAATTTTCGCTAAATCAAACAGCATTATCAACATGATTTTATAGTTTGGAATTGTGTTCTTAATTTAATAATTCGAGCAAAGAACCTTACAAAAACCAATTTGTAAGTTGATATAAATGCACATGTGACAATACCATAGATGCATATATTAAATCATAATAATAAACGGTCTACATGGCAGGTGAAGGGGCCCATATTCACCTTTTATATGTTCCAAATAATTTTAGGGATACAATCCTACCTTTAGCTGGTACAATGATAATTTTATCACAAGAACAAGCTACAAAAGAGAATTCTTGAAGAATCTTTTATTTCTTCAACATATAACCGTGAATTCTCAATTTTTTTTGCATCATATTTGACTCGAAATGGCCAACTGATTATGCCAACTGATATTTATTCAAGTAAACTTTCAGTTTACTTTTGCATGTGATTCCATCACCATGCCCATATTTGTATACAACAAACAAAAAAAATGGATAATCTTATACGTAAATATTTATCACTCACTTTGATTGTAGTAATTTGAAGATATTAAATCTTCCCATAATTTATCGTCACAATATAATATTTGTTTTTAATTTTTTCAAAACGTAAAAAAATTCTTTGAGACTTACTACAACACCAATATTATGAATAATATCATTCCTCCAAATAGTAACAAATTAGCCCTTTCAAAACTATCAATTAATTTTGTGTACTACAACAATTTTCACAACGCCATCCTTATGGTGACCATCTCCTTCAAGGAGAAAATTATTATTATTGTCATGGTTAAAATTATTACATTCAAGACTTATTTTTTGATAATCAATGACAAATTTGTGTTGCCACACAACAACATTTATTTTGGTCATGATCACAACCTTTACAAAAAATATCTTCTTCTTTCTTTTGTCCTCCAATAGTTCATTATAAAACATACCACAATATTTGTGTAGTACTCAAAGTATATATATGACCAAAATGACCATTTATGTCAAAATATTTTCTTTCAATCTCTGAAACCTCTCGTAGAGGTGAGATGTGACATTCATCCAACAATACATGAACATGTTCTTATCCATACAGAGATAAGTCACATTTTCTTTGAGAAATGGGTCATAACCGTTTGTACATGTTCCATAAGTTTTTATTAGAAATTCATTGTCATGTTTTGGCATTATGTGACTCACCTCACATCACTTTAAGATGTCAAATGTACCACCACTTTGTATTCCTTTATTTTGATGGAGGATTTAAAAAAAAATTAAATTAGGTTGCACCAATAACAATGTGTTCAACTTCTCATACCACTTTAATGGATAAAAATTACTTTTAACAATTACCTTCACATTTGAAGAACCATCTTAAGAAACAATGTGTCCAATAACCTTCATACAATTTTAATGGACAAAAATTACCTTCACATTTGTAGGAACATCTTAAGAACCCATAATGTTCTTCCTTTTAATTACAACAATGATGACCATTAACATTTTACCATATCCATATTCTTACGTTCAACCACTTGTCATTTTCAGACATATTAATACATTGCTATCACATTCACATAAGAGAATGGAGCAAATTAATTGCGTAAATTCCATGACTTTCAGGCAAAAGTATAAAAATTTATTTAGTCATCATCATATCATCATTATAGTGCATTAGGACTTAAACCCAGTGTCTTACCCATATAAAGACACCTTTGGTCATTATTCAATGGGACTTGACCCAACTTCTTATTATCATGGTGCGCCAAGACTTTAACTCGATGTCTGACCTACTTGGTGCGGTGAAACTTGAATTCATCGTCTTACCCTCAACTAATGCCTTAATAAATCAAATGCATTGCCAAAAAAATAATTATCGAAAAACATAAATGTAATCTGAACTTTACTTAATATATAAGATAAATGAAAAAAAAATAATTAATTAGAACAACATGTTAGAATCATATAAAAGTCCCAAGTTAAAATAATTTTGAACATTTTAATAATCTCTCTCAACATTGTTATGAAGATAATTATAATTTACTAGCCATTTTACAATAACTACAAAACAAACTTTGTTAGTACAAATAATATATAGGATATGAAGTATATCATGCAACCGAGAAAGTATGAAGTATACCTTGCATGAAGAATTACTAGGATAATTCATAAAAATAAAATAAAATACTTACCATTGATTCTTGACGGAAGATGAACAACTCGTGTTGATAACGTGTTGTAAAACTAAAGAACAAAAGAACAATATAAGATGAAGACAAGAAGAATATAACACAAGAGGAACAATATAAGATCATTTTCTTTCTTTCAAGTATTCATCAAATCTTCAAGTGTATACAATATGAAACTTTATACCTCTATTTATAGTGTAACATAGAGGCATAGAAAAAGTTAGTCATTAACATGAATATAATGGGGAGGTTATAAAAGTTAAAGGTTACAAGAATAATGGTTATAAAGTTGGAGGTTATGGAAGTTATGATCATCTTCATAATGAGAAAAATAGTGGAGATAATGGGTGAGTAACTTCTTGGTATAGTGGACATCCAAACTATAATATTTTATAACATAATATAATTTTTAGATATTTTAATTTGTTAATCACTTTTTGTTTGCGAACAAATTTAATGTGAAGATGTTCATAATTTAAGTGTTTTTCATCATCGATTGTTATTCTTTTACTCAAAGTAGTTACAAATATTACAGATATTCTAAATAATAAAGTTATAACTAAATAATTTGAATATAAAAATAAAAGTCTTAGCTAAAACAGATTTCATAATTTCCAAAAAAAATTAAAACCCAATTAAATTAAAGTAGAACAGATAAAATAATTTTAAAATTCTTTTTTTTTGAAACACGCTGAAGTGGTACGTCAACGGAGATGTGCCTGCATCAGCGTGAAGTCTTTCTTATACAATTTTAGTAACCAAAAAAATAAGAGAAAATTGTATGAAATAGCAAACTATTAATTCAAATTAAATGTTATAGTCATAATTTATTTATTTGTAATTCGCAACAAACATCTCATACAATAAGCCATTTTGATATACAATAATCCATTTGTTATAAAAATGTATAAAATGTGTTTATATTTATAAAGCGAGAGAAAAGTGTATATATAAATACTGAACAATTTGTATAAATTGAATGTATCTAGCAAATTATACAAATCAAAAGCTCCATACCAAACATAAATTTTACTTTGGAGCATGCAAACTATAGTTATAACATACAAATATGATTTTTATGTTTGTTATATGTGAAAATTGCTCAAAAAATAATAGTAGTACATATTAACTATTTGTTATATACTTTCTATATCTCAATTAAATATATAGCATGCTTCCCTTTTTAATCCGTCAAAAAAAGGACACGTTTTTATATTTAAAAATAAATTAATTTTAAAAATGTTTATTTTATCCTTAATAAAATGATTTAAAGTCAAATAAACATACATGCATGACTTAATTATTATTTTAGACCAAAAATTTCAAAAATCTAACTTTCTTTCTCCAACTCTATATCAAATCGATCAAACTGCATTAAATAAATTGGAACGGAGGGAAATAATTAGATAGTGTATATTAAAATTCATGATATTACGCCATGAGTATATACAAATTAAATACTCAAACAACCACCTCAACTTTATAATAAGGAAGCAAATAACACTAAGTGATTGATCAATTTATAAGATTGTTCTTCTCACTTTTATGGACTAGCTAGGAAGTAGCTAAAATTGTGATAACAAGTTGTTGAAAGGTAGATTCATCACAAGGAAGAAGAATTATATTTCTATTATGAAAACCATACTCTTCTGCAGCCTTATCAAGCATGTTTTGGAACAATGGATTCTTCAAGTAAGATGTAGGAACAACAAACCTTGTCATTTCCTTGCCTACATACACCACAAAGTGCCCTTTTTGGAGCTCTTCTTTTATTAGCTTCAACTTCTACTCTCTTTTGCATTCCCAATAAGGAAAAAAATGAATAAATTTGATAGTAAATTATTAGTCTAAGGATAGGAGGAATTAATAATGAGATGTATGTATATATAGAGAGAAAGTTGAGATTTGTGCCCATAATGTGGTACTAGAAGATAAGGTAATAAGTACATATACACAATTGAAGGAATGAAGCCGTGGAGTACTTATCGATCTAGTTGTTAATGACCATGCAAAGTTTGATTGAGTACTGAGAAGAAAGGGAAACAATAGAGTGGGGTGGAGTCTAGGTTTGCTACAACTTAGTGGTGATGGAAGAAAAAACTATTGCCATACCATTCAACAGTTTTATCTATAAAAAGAGATGTACTGAAATTATCTTTCAATTTAGCGCGAATTATTATGAAACTATTGGTATATATCTTCGCTTTTGCAACATGGGTGAAATATATGTTTTTAACTTCTCTTAATTTCTTATTAAGAGTATCATGCTCTTAGAAGAGTTTGTGATCACTTGTTATGTCATGAGACAGATCAGAGATATATCTATATTTAATTAGTCGAAAAAATTGATATTTTTGAGACTTTTAAGTTTTAATATTTCAAAATAAAAACTAAGGTGAAAGAATTTAAATTTTTGCTTCTCAAGTTAGATGACCGACAACAACGTGTAATTTCTTTTATGACACATGGGAAAAAGATAAATAACCATGCAATGTATAATTGATTAGAACTTTTCACCATTAGTATATTTTTGTTGTAGAGGTAATATTTGATCTTGATCTCTTTATATATATATATATATATATATATATATATATATATATATCAAAAGAATATACATGTTACCCTCTATATAAGGATGGTTAGAATTTGAGATAGAATAGCATGAAAGAACTCTAATAGAAATTAAGTTCCACAAAAATTATTGTCTACACATGCATATAATTAGACTTGATATATATTGTAATATTGATCTATATTCTTCCTATTGTATTATATAGCTTCATAATAATAAATTAATTTTGTGTCCATATTATGTATAGATTTTTTAAAATATCGTTAAGTTGATGAGGAGAGATCAACTTAACTTAACGATATTATAAATAATCTCTATAAAATATGGGCACACAAAAAATTGATTTATTGTTATGAAACTATATAATACAATAAGAATAATATAGTAGGGAAAATAGAGAACGACTTATTATTTCTCTTGAAAGGAAACCCTTTATTTAAGGGTAAAACTAACTTGATCCCTAAATAGAATTCCTAACTTTTTTAATAAGACTTCACGTAATAAACCTTTCACTAAAATATAAATATGTTTATAAGAATTATAATGTACTCATTGACTAAGCCTATGTGTAGGAGACAAAAAATGCAAGTTGCATGGATCTAGGGTAGGGGTGAGCAGTATATTCCTCTATGGTACTTGACCTGAATATCCTCTTTAATATTTCACTACAAGCCAAGGAAGGACAATGATTAAAGAAAAGAGAACCAAACAAGAAACAGAAACTAGATAGCTAACTGTGGAAGCTAACAGAAATAGATCAATTTGGTTAGTCTATGAGAGTGAGGAGTTGTGATTTGTTTAAGTGCTTGTAGGCCATCTCATCCAACTGTCACTACAATGGAAATAACTTTTAGCGCCATTAAATATTGACATTAATAAAGAGTGCTAAAATCTTTACCGGCATTAGTTTAGTGTCATTAGAACCAATGTCGCTAAAGACTTTAGGGATATATACAAGGAGAATTAATTGCCGCTAAAACTACGCATTTAGTGATAATTAAGAATTGATTGTCGCTAATGATCATTTTTTATGTAGTGTACCCAAAGCCATATAACATCCATGGTTTCTTAAAGGCTATGCCTTCCAGTCCAGTTTACAGATAAAAGGATGAATTTTTTAACTTTTTGGATGTTATTTGTTCACTTATATACAAAACTATGTCCAAAGACTGTCCAGCTAGAGATACTTCTTCTGCATACAAGCATGTTTGTTGTTTCCAGAGACAGGTCTAACGAGAATGTCCATCGGTCTAAATATACTAAGGAAGCCTCGTCCATGAATATGACCCCATGTGCTGCTAGATTCTTCTTTCTGAAGCAAATAAGGATCCACATAAACGAGTCACTTCTTATCTAAGACCAGAAGAAAAAGTTGTTATAAGTTGTATATCAATAAGAAACTCGAATCCATTTGTTACTAAACATCTTTCAACATAAGATAAGTCCAGTACAATTTGGAAAAGTGTTAAATTATTGGAACTGTTGATGTACAATGATAAGAGTTGTAACTTTAAACACAGCATTCTGTAACAACTTAAATCGCAAACGTTGAATTCTGCCATTAGTTTCGCATCATCCTCTTGGACCTTTCGTATATTGACCAGACTTTCGTTTTGTTTCCTTCGCCCAAAGTGCAAAATACTTGGACTAAAGTAAAGTGCATCCTCTCATGTTAAGAAATCATCTGTACCCTCTTAAAATCGAATCTGAATCCATTCTGCCCAATTAACATTCCATAACTAGCCCTCCCCACCACTTTCTTATTTCAAGTTCTATTGAAGTAGAGAGTATTGGTCATATATATACAACATTATCATTCCATTTATCTAAGGACACAAACAATTACAGTGCATCTAAGTGTTTGACAATCCACACGCTATCCCTTACTATTTCGTCAAAAAAAAAAACTACTCTCTTTTTTGTTGGAAAAACGCGGACAAGCACAAAAATATATATGGTAAAAGTAATGGAAATAAAATGGGAAAATAATAACACCAAAAATTTTACGTGGAAACCCTTCTAAATAAGGAAAAAAATAATGGGCCAAGAGTAGCAACTGATATTACTATAGTAAGGAATTTTACACTGTGTAGTCACGAATACAATACACAAAGTGACTACTTTACACTCAAAAGGAACAACACTCTTTTGATTTCCACCTTACTAAAATATCGCTCACACTCTATTTTTCTTCACAGACTATTTTTCTTATATAGTCAATGGAATACCTCACTTTGCTCTCAAAGTGTTTTTTCTCTCTAGCTTTGGTGTGTTCTACAAATGAGCAAGAATGCTCTATTTATAGAAGGATAAAATCATGCTTATGTCACTAATGACATATGTAAATATAGCAAAGTAAAAAATGATTGCGAATCTTACCAATTTGTCAACCACCAAATCTTTTATTTTCAACTCCAATTACTATTCCTTTTTAACAATTGCTTGTAGCAATTGAATAGCAAAAGTTGACCAAAAAATGGGATGGATTCAACAAATCTCCCCCTCCAGTCCCATTTACTGGAAGAACGTATCTTCATCTTCTTTAGAGAGAGCTCATGTCCACAAGTTCTTTGCATAACTCGAACTTGTCTTTCGGTATCGTCTTGGTCAGCATATCTGCATGATTTTCACTTGTATGAATCTTTTTTATGTAAAATGATCACTCTCCACTTCCTCACGAATCCAATGATATCTGACGTCTATATGTTTTGTCCTTGCATGGTACATGGAGATCTTGCTCAAGTCTATTGCACTCTGGTTGTCACAATAGATAATGTACGCCATATGATTCAAACCAAGCTCTTGAACAAAATCACTTTATCCATATCATCTCCTTGCCGGCTTCAGTAGCCGCAATATACTCAGCTTCAGTTGTAGATAGTGAAACACACTTCTGCAACTTTGACTGCCATGATATAACTCCCCCTGAAAAAATAAACAAATATCCAGTAGTGAATTTTCTGTTATCAAGGTAGTCTGCCATATCAGCATCTGTATAGCCTTTCAAGATTGGATGATGCTCCAAAACACAAACATTCATCCCAGCTTCCTCTAAGATACATGAGTATCCACTTCACAGCTTCCCAATGCTCTTTTCCTGGATTGTCAAGAAATCTGCTGACAACACCAACTGTGTGAGCAATATCAGGTCTAGTACACACCATTGCATACATTAGACTTTCGACGACGGGGGAATATGAAACTTTGACCATGTTCTCTTTTTCCTCCCTAGTTGTAGAACACATCTTCTTGCTCAACTTCATATGACCAGCAAGAGGTGTACTAACAGGCTTACCATTCTTCATATTGAAGCGCTCCACTACACGTTTTATGTACTTCTTCTGTGACAAATAAATCTTCCTTTCATCTCTAAGACGAGTGATTCTCATGCCCAAAATTTGTTTGGCATGACACAAGTCTTTCATAGAAAAAGACTTACACAACTCTTTCTTCAGTTCGTCAATCTTGGAAGTATTCTTGCCCACAATCAACATATCATCCACATACAACGGGAAGATGATAAAATTACTGTCATAAAATTTTTGTACAAATACGCAATGATCTGAAGAAGTCTTTTCGTAACCTTGCTCCCCCATAACATATTCAAACTTCTTGTTCCACTATCTTGGAGCTTGTTTTAGGCCATAAAGACTCTTTTTTAGTTTGCATACAAAATTTTCTTTGCCTTCTACTTTGAAGCCCTCAGGTTGTTCCATATAAATCTCTTCTTGTAGGTCACCGTGAAGGAAAGTCGTCTTCACATCCATCTGCTCAATCTCTAAATTAAGACTAGCAGCCAAACCTAGAACTGTGCAAATCGAGGACATTTTCATAACAGGAGAAAATATTTCGTCAAAGTCAAAACCCTTCCTTTCACCAAATCTCTTAACAACCAATCTAGCTTTGTACCTGGGCTTCAAGTTGTGTTCTTCAACTTTAACTTTGAACACCCACCTGTTCTTCAAAGCTCTCATGCCCTTGGGCAATTTTACCAACTCATAAGTGTGGTTCTCATGCAGAGACTTCATCTCATCTTGCATGGCTTCAATCCATTTATCCTTGTGCTCATCTTCCATGGCCTCCTCATAACATTCATGTTCTCCCCCATCAGTGAGTAACACATACTCATTGGGTGAATAACGAGAGAAAGAAAACAGCTATCTTGTGGACCTCCGAAGCGGAATATTTGATTCTTCACAACTTCATGAGCATCATCAATAACAATATCATTGATATTATCAACATCAGTATGTTGATTCGATACATGATTCTGGGCATCACCATGATTATCAAGTCCAACAACATCATGCACACTTGTGTGAGGAACGTCATCACGATGAACTATACCATCAAAACTTGAAGATTTTACCTTATCCGCTTTGTCAATATCTTCAATTGTTTGATTCTCCATTAAAATAATATTGTGGCTTCTCACAAGTTTCTTTTCAATTGGATCATATAGCCTGTAACCAAATTCATCAAGGCCATATCCAATGAAGATGCACTGCCTTGTCTTGGCATCTAACTTTGACCTCTCATCTTTTGGCACATGTACAAAAGCTTTGCAACCAAATACTCTCAAATGGTCATAGGAAACATCATTTCCATACCAAACACTATTTGGTGCATCACTTTGCAAAGCAACAACAGGAGATAGATTAATAACATGTGCAGCGATCAATAAAGCATCACCCCAAAATGAGTTCGGCAACTTTGCTTCAGAAATCAAACATCTAACTCTTTCCATCAAGGTCATGTTCATCCTCTCAGCCAAACCATTAAGCTGAGTAGTCTTGGGAGGAGTCTTCTGGTGTCTAATATATTGATGCTTGCAGTATTCGTCAAATGGTCCACAATATTCACCATCATTATCAGTATGAAAACATTTCAGTTTCTTTCAAGTTTCTCTTTCAACTAAAGCCTGAAACTGCTTGAAGACACATAACACTTGGTATTTAGTCTTCAAAACATAGACCCAAAGTTTTCTCGAGCAATCATCAATGAAAGTGACAAAGTAGAGTGCATCACCCAATGTTTTTGTCTTCATTGGACCACATAAATCAGAGTGCACTAACTCAAGCAACTCTGTCTTTCTCGAAGGAGGGTAGGACTTAAAGGAAACTCTATTTTGTTTACCTGTCAAGCAGTGCTCACACTTTTCTAATTTAGCACTTTGGAAATTTGACAATAATTTCATCTTATCTAGAACATTAAGTCCTTTCTCGCTGATGTGGCTAAGCCTCTTGTGCCATAATGTTGAAGAGTTGTTGCTCTCAACCGCATTCACCATACCAACACAAGGAGAGGCCGTAGTCCAGTATAAACCACGATGTTTGTTACCACGAGCCACAACTAAGGAGCCCTTAATGAGCTTCCATTTTCCATCACCGTTGGTACTAATATATCCTTCATCATCCAAAACACCAACATAAATCAGGTGTAGACGAACATCAGAAGCATGTTTCACATTGTTCAAAACTAGTTTAGTTCCAACACTAGTTTCCAAACAAATTGTACCAGTACCAACCACCCTAGAAACAATCTCATTACCTATACTCAAGATTCCAAAATCACCAGGTGTATAGGAAGAGAAATATCCTTTCTTGATGTCACATGAGATGCGACACCAGTGTCCACAACCCAGCTTGACTCATCATAAACAATATTTATCATATCCGCATCAAAAAACAGTAACAAGATCTTCGATGACAACGGTGTCTAGGCAATTTTCATTGCCATCTTCTTTAGTTTCCTCTTTGTTTTTGTTTTCCCTCTTTAACTTCCTGAAGAACTTATTTGTGTGCCCTTTCATGCCACAATGATAGCACTCAATATCCTTAAGTCTGCCTCTGAATTTTCTCCTATTTTGTTCTCTATGCTGAGAACCACGAGTTTTGTTTCTCCCCTTAGGCCAGTTATCAGGACATCTGACGAAGAAGAACCTTGAGTTTTTTTCTCATCTCTTCGTTCAAGACACTACTCTTGGCGGAATCCATACAGATCACACCATCCATAGCAGAATTTGATAATGAAGTTCTAAATGTTTCCCAAGAGTCTGGTAGGGAACCAAGTAGAAGCAAGCCTTTAATTTCTTCATCAAATTTGATGCCCATAGCAGATAATTGGTTCATGATCCCTGAAAATTATTTAGATGGTCTTTCATCGGAGAACCATCATGATATTTTAAACTCAACATATGTTTTATTAAGAACATTTTGTTGTTTCCAGTCTTCCGAGCATACAAACTTTCAAGATGCTCCCAAAGGGTTCGAGAATGTGTCTCCCCATAAATATGGTTCAACACATTATCGTCGATTCATTGCCTAATGAATCCACAAACCTGTCTGTGCAACAGATTCCACTCTTCATCTATTTTGTCATCAGGCTTTACAGTGGTAAATACTGGTTTATAAAAATTCTTAACATAAAGCAGATCTTCCATTTTTCTCTTCCAAATGACATCATTAACATCATTCAAAGTAACCATTCTACTTGTGTTGGCTTCCATTGTTTCCCCCCAATAATATTGTTATCGCAAATCAAAGTAAATCTTTTATGATGTGGAAGTTTAGACTGTGATGCAACCACATAGCATACTCAGATAAAACCTTGGCTCTGATACCAGTTTGTTGGAAAAACTCGTATAAGCACAAAAATATATATAGTAAAAGTAATTGAAATAAAATGAAAAATAATGACACCAAGAATTTTAAGTGGAAACCCTTCTAAATAAGGGGAAAAACTACGGGCCAAGAGGAGCAACTGATATTACTATAGTAAGTAATTTTACACTGTGTAGTCACGAATACAATACACAAAATGACTACTTCACACTAAAAAGGAACAACACTCTTTTGGTTTCCACCTTACTAAATCGCTCACACTCTATTTTTATTCACATACTATTTTTTTATATAGTCAATGGAATACCTCACTTGCTCTCAAAGTGGTTTTTCTCTCTAGCTTTGGTGTGTTCTACAAATGAGCAAGAACGCTCTATTTATAGAAGGATAAAACCATTTCTATGTCACTAATAACATAGGTAAATATAACAAAGTAAAAAATGATTGCAAATCTTACCAATTTGCCAACTACCAAATCTTTTATTTTCAACTCCAATTATTATTCCTTTTTAACAATTGCTTGTAGCAATTGAATAACAAAAGTTAACCAAAAAGTGGGATGGATTCAACACTCATCAAATTTGAGTGTACAACATCCATGCTTGTTACAATAGTTTAGTAATGAGTGGCAAAAGACTAAAATATTCTTTAAGTGGCTTCATTTACAGCAATAATGCTCACTGCAGCATTGAAAACTCTAGACTTGCTATTTAGTCAACGGCTTAACTGCTTAGATTTTTTCATTTATCGAAGAATGTTCTTAATTTTCAACATGTTGAAGCACTACCTAAACAACTCATGATACCCAACGAGAGCATTCTATAGAATTTATACCTTGCAATTTCACAATCATTCTGTGCAACATAGAATTAAAATTTTAAAAGTCCACAGGACTGTAGAACCAGTGATCTTCCCTGCCTAACAATTATTCAGAGAATTCTGTTTTGGGCTAAACCATACTACATTACTTTTATTGTTGTATTTTTTTATTTGTTGTGACAAGGGAAACTCGCAGTCACTACTATCCTTTGACCGAGCGCTCCTATATGGTGTATTTCAACAGGCTAATGCTAAATAGTCAGCAAATGCTACCCCTAGGATTAATTAACATACAAAAATGGACTAATAACAGAGTAAAGATAGAATCACACTACTACACAAGTGTTTTAAGATTTCAATTGAAAGCAAGAAAACATACACCAATTTTTTTGTTAATGATACGATTACAGCAGGGGTTGAAGATCCAGAAAAGAATAGTGACATTTGGTTATACATAAAAACGCTGTGGAGGATGAGAAAGATCGAATTTCTCATTATACTCGACGGGGATTTCTCTGTAGAACAGAATTGTAAGGGCCAACATAAGCAATAGGGTTTTGTGTGCAGAGGATTTATAAGCAAAGGAGAGAAAACACCCAAAATATAACACAAAATATTAAAAACAAACTAAATTCCCCAAAATTATTAGTTTTGTCCTCAAATTATTGATAACTTTGAAAGAATATCTGTCTAGTTGATTAACTGAATTTAAATACAGCAATGATCATGTCACATGCATGAAATACACCCAAATTTTGACACCACTAGTTATGTCATATAACAATTAGGAGTGTATCTATTATTTAAGTTGAGTTAGTCAAGTGGAAGGGTGTTTTTGAAGTTGTCAATAGTTTGAGGATGAAACAATAATTCATGTCAAGTTTAGGAGTATTTTCAATAAAAATATAAAGAGATCGATTGAACAATTTGGCGTTGATTGTGAGATGAGCTAATTGACATGAATTTGAACAGGCCGAGGCCTCCAAAAGTTACTTGGATCAAAATAAGTTAGGTTGAAATGCATTTAATATCAAATATGAAAAAATTGTGTGATTAGGTAAACATGTATATATATATATATATATATATATATATATATATATATATATATATATATATATATATATATATATATATATATATATATATATATATATATATATATTTCACATATAAGTACTTAAAAAATAATTAATTACTCTCCATAACTATAGTTTGATAATTACAATTTATATCTGCATGTTATATAGAGGAGAGAGGCGAGCGAGACTAGGAGAGAGAGGGGAAAAAGAGTGGGAGAAAGGTAAATTGTATATGTATATTGGTTAGATAATTGTATATTATACATATGTAATTGTAAATATGGCAAGAGAGATTGGTAGAGATGGGAGAGAGGCAAGCGAGACTGGGAGAGAGAGGAGAGAGGCGAGCGAGATCGAGAGAGGGAGGAAAGAGGTGAGTAAGAGAGGGAGAGAGTGGGAGAGAGGTGATTTGTATATGTATATAATTGTATATAACTGTATATATACATATATATTTGTATAAATAGCAACGAGATTGGGAGAGGGAGGAGAGAGGCGAGCGAGATTGAGAGAGGGAGGAGAGAGGTGAGCGATATCGAGAGAGGGAGGAGAGAGGTGAGCGAGAGAGGGGAGAGAGTGGGAGAGAGGTGAATTGTATATGTATATAATTGTATATAACTGTATTATACATATATATGTGTGGAAATTGCAGCGAGATTGGGAGAGTGAGGAGAGAGGCGAGCGAGATTGAGAGAGAAAGGAGAGAGGCGAGCGAGAGAGGGCAGAGAGTGGGAGAGAGGTGAATTATATATGTATATAGGCTAAAAAATTGTATTATACATATTTATTTGTATATCCTGGCGAATTATACATATACAAACAAGACTAATTATAAAAACTCGAAGTCAGCCCACATAATTAATGTATAATGTTAGTCGCGAGAGGTAATTATAGTAAACTATAGCTATGATGAGTAATTAAATAATATAAGTTTGCTTATCCGCGTAATTTTTCCTATATATAATACATCATTATAGTTTGAAATAATTATAATTTGTAGTTAAAGTTAGGAATTTGTAGTTAGTTTCTCTCACCTATCTTTTGCTCTCCCTCAAGTGCACTCTCGTTCACCTCTCTTCTCTGTGCCCCTCTCTAGCGCCTCTCTCTTCCTTCTCTATCTCAATACAAATACAACTTATAATAATCATTTATATAAATACAAATATTAATAGTTAGTTATATATTAATGATAACAATCAATTATACATGTACAATGATAAGTGTTAATTATACATATCTCTTTTACAAAATTCAAATGCACAACATTTCTGATACAACTTTGATACAAATGATAACAATCAATTATACAAATGAAAATGTTGAACTTGATCCAACATTGATACAATTGTATTGTCACGAGTCAAAATACACCCTCAACATGACATGACGTATATTATCCCGAAAGACCCAACAAGCCACTTGACATAAGACGTACTAGAAGTACAATAAGGGCGAATAGGCAATATAAGTCTTATGTCATATAAGGAATCTGAACATAAATGTGTAAAAGTAATTGTGTCTCGTAGCGTTTCTAACATTATAGAAGTGGTTGGGGCGTATATCATACAAGTGTGAAACCCCAAACGATCATAAAAATAATAGAAGTGTCTATGATTTTTCACTCAAACCATGAGGACTCACCACTCAAAGTGATGAAGGATGAGCAATCCTGGTCTAAGCACGTCCAAGAGGTAGCCGAATATGGTTTTTTAATGAAATAAGAGTGAAGTAATTGAAATTTTGTGATGAAGAATGTATAATTATTAGAGAATTTTAATAATTAATTAGTATTAAACATTGTTAACAAAAGAAAAGTAATTTATAAAGAAAAGAAAACAAAAAAATTATTAAAAAGAATCGATGGCGATGATGTGGCGGCGAGTGTATTACACCACATCTATGAGAGTGTTGTTACATATCTCAGGATGTATTAAATTTACTTTTGAATAGTAAAGATGTGTAAGAGGTGAAATAGATCATCATGATTATTTAAGCGTGTAAATAACTATTAAATATAAATTTAGAGGGTATTTATGCATGTTTCCTTATTACATTGATATTTTTCATACATAAGAAAGGTCGGAGATTGCTACAATACAAAGAAAACTAAATAAAAAGAATCAAAAGATTATTACAAAAAATAAAGAAATATTAACAAAATATTAAAAATCTAAAAGATTGCAAAATAAAAAAGAATAAAGGAAAGATATCCCCGAAATAATATTTCCTTCTTAATCTTAAGCTATTAGCATGGAAGACGCTTGCATCGCACATCTTCTAAAACTAGTGTCAACTATAATACGAACAACCTGCTACGACAATTTAAATAATCATTGCAATTTATCTTCTTTTTCTTTCAAGTCACATTTGGCACAAACGTAAGAGTCAAGAGATCAGAGAAGTAATCAATAACTAATCCCTGGAAGCTATCTCACATATTAAGCTATCTATTATTGTCCATTCAATACCACCCTAATCAGTAATTAATCCACAATGTAAACTAACATAACACCAATGAAAACAAGAAAAAGGAATTTACAAGTTACAATCAAATGTTGCTGGACTTTTCCAGCTACCAATGCACAACTTTATCTGCCTAGTGCCAAAACATAGTCAAGACTCACCAGCACTACTTGTTTCCCGAAACAAATGTAACTATGCAGACATTGTTTATTTAACTGTATGAACCTGAACCACCAGCAGCACCAGCACCTGAAGCTTGATATCGTGAATGGAAATGAAGAGCAATAGACCCCGAGGATGCTAACATCACGAATGAGTCCTATTTTAGAGGCTTTATACCCTACACAGTAACATAACAAATTTTCAGCAGCAAAAGCATGTGATGCCACTACCATTGTTCAATTTAATATTGAAATCGGAACTTATGAAGTGTGTTGATGACTAGAAGTATAAATATAGTATTCTTCAATTTTCAAGATTTGAAAGGGTACTAGATTTCATCAATGAAATAAAGTCTTCTTTTTATAACCATTGCGTGAGGCCAACTTGTGTGCACCTCGACTAATTCATTGGTACCTGCTATCTCCCACCAACACAGGTATCGATAACTTTGTCCACTAAGACTTGGATAGATGGGAAGAAATCACCAAGTATTTTTGCCTCTGCTGGAATTTGAACTTGAAACCGCATGGTTCTCGACTCACTTGGTTTTGTAATAGAATCTTATGAAGTAGATACACTAAAAAGAACATTTTTATTCAATTACTAGATTTGTGGTTCCCATTTTAACTTTTTTTCATCTTTCCAAGTTGGGTCACTTGAAGTAGATTCAACAGTTTACCTTCCTTTTATTTGGTCTGGTCATCCCTGTCTTCCACCTGTGAATCACAATTTCTCGGGCTTACTTTCCACCCAAGTCCCATATCTCCAACTTTAGCCATCCCTACTTGGTTTGATCAGTAAGCGTCTACACAACCTTTTGAATGTGAGAGCACCTTGATTCACTCACCTATCCGCTTTATTCCCCTCAACTTTTCCATACACCCTTCTTGATCACCACCTTCCCTTACTGCTTTTGGTGCTGAAAAAATCAACATCTGCTGAATTTTATTAACACACTATATTTGCCATTTCTCCACTTAGTGCAAACACCTAACATGTGTAGGAACCCTTTTATATCACATTCAAGGGTGAGAAATCAGTACTGGTCCCTCCCTCCCTTGTGTATGCGGCAACATATGGGGATTATGAGAATTGTTTATATGACTTAAGCTATTTGTGTGAAACTTGACTTTAATAAGAAGATTGATGAGGCACAATCTGTTATATGGCTTCTTACTCTCTACAATTTTTATTCAAAAAGATGCAGATTTCTCTCCTGTTCAAAGTTGTGATGAGTAATTCAAGTCTGTCTTAAAGTTGTATACAGATGTGAGAATTTTTCTCTGAGCAGGTTTGGACATTCCTTCACAGATAAGATTGCACCTAAATGTACTATACGAATTCTACCCAAAAAAACATATTACAATGCTATTAATTCTTGAAGTTTAGAGATTAGAGAGTTTAAAAAGATTGCTGTGCAGGGATCTAATACTATGGCACAGTCAAACATTATGATGTAATGCCTGAGAACACAAGTATGACAAAGTCCAACTTTATGATATAATGCCAAAGGACATAAGGCTGATACCTAAGGCTGTTCTGATATAATGAACCTCTTTCTCATTCTATTCAAATCCTAACCATCAATAAGTCCTTACTCATCTTAAGAATCCCTTAAACCCCATAATTTGGCATTCATTTCAGCCTCTAAAGACAAAAAAACAGCCCCCAAGCGGTACTGTGTCTCTCTCCAACATGAAAACAAGCTTAAGCAGTAAGATCTATTTCATGGAGGAGAAAGCTATACTGATATTTCAACTCCGCCTTACATGTCTTTCTTCCACTTTCAGGCTGATGTCCATATCTCTACAAGTGATTTAAACTGATGTTACACAAGAACGTTAAACTTTTGCATGAGCTGGAGATTATATAGATATACATGCAATTAATTAAATAAGAAACTAAGTTTCAACACTTGTGAGCTAAAATATCCATCTAAAGCATGCATCATACCTTGGATACTCTGAACTCATTCACAGCCATTCTGAGATTATCATCAGCTAATAGCAACCTTGATAAAGCCCCTGTGCTCAACCTGTAAAAAAAGTTCAGCAAAATAAACGTACCCTGCTTCCCAATTGGGTGAGTCCAAGATTTAAGGGATCTATGTAGGAAGCCTAACTTGTTAAACTGCCTTAGTTGAAACAAAGGATATATTGAATAACACAATCAAGCAGAGCAAGTTTAACTAACTTTACAAGAAAATGGAGTTCATTTCCACAAACCCTTACCTCAACTTTTTTGCAGCATCTGATACCGAACCCTCAACAGCAAAAAGTAGGTCCAGTAAAGCTTGCATTCCCTATGGATTAAAGAAGAATGACAACCAATAAAACATCACTACATTTGGCAGTAAGAAGTAATTTATATTAAAGACACGAAAAAATGAAAAACATACCAAAGCAAATTTAGGATTGTTTGGTCCAATTTGAGGGCCACAATTTGATCCCCTGATTGTTGATTTGGCAGGAAGAATTTGAAGCAGCTCTTGAGGAGGTGTATATGTATCAAGATCTATGTTGTTCTTAACTAGATGAAAATAAAGAAAGTATAAATAAATGGAAGCTTCTAGGAAAAAAGAGCCGCATCAACATCATGCTAAACCTAAAGTACTTAAACATATCCAAGGATGAAGACCAGTCCATTAACTCAACAACAAAGTGTATACCCATAGAGTGAGGTTTGGGGAGGGTGGATTGTACCCAAACCTTACCTCTCTCTCAAAGGTGAGGTACAGAGGCAATTTCCGATAGACCATTGGCTCAAGACAAAAACAGACTAGAAAAAGATGTAATTTAGTACAAGACACAATAGGTAATAACGAAACAACAGACAGTAGAACCAGTCCATTAACTACTTAGGAAAAAGAAACTTCACAGGAAAACCAAACTTCATAAGTTTTAGAACTCCCAAACTATGAAAAATGTGTCCAGTTTACACTTAGCGTCTTCTTGGTTTGCATTTTTTATTTTCAAATTTATAGATTTTCAAAGAAAGAAAGAGATCAAGTAGCTATTGATAAAATCTTCTGTAGCTTTTGACTTACAGATATCAGACTGTAAAAAGTACTTTAACCTACAGAAACAAAATATTTGTAAATTAATTATTCAAGTTTCTTGATCAAACCAACATAGTTTTGGGTTTGAGGCATGGTTGACTAATTGATTGAAGTTAGTCAAATTCTTATTTGACATGGAATTAGCAAAGAGACCAAAAATAACAGAAGCTGCTTTTTCTTTACCATAGTTCAGTCAATTGAGAAATTCCCACAAATTTATGCAGTTCTTTATTTTTTTGATTAAGTAAGTTGTTGTATTTAAAAACCAACAAGAAGATGCATGAATGCTCAGATATGACACAGTTTTTGTACTTTCATATTATCTACGTATTCCATTATTTTAAACAGATTTTCACCGTTCATCTACTAGAAAACCCTGTCTCTTTCTTCTACTGCTGCTTCATATTGCTAATCACCCCCGATCTTCAAAACATTTTAACTCTATTTTGTGCCAACTAAACCATAGAACTCAAGAAACTAAAGCCCGAAAGTTCTATTATCACGAAAGGAAATTTGCAATTAAACAAGCCAATTTCTCATGGTACCAAGAAATGGTCTGCATCATGATTAGGAAGGTAGGTCTGCATCATAACACCAATAAAAGAAACAGATGATCTCTCATCAAGTCTCCTCTCTAGTTCCATGTATTTTATTTTTTTGGTGAAGTAATTAAATTGCATTAGAAAGGCATCAAGAAGAAGCAATGGTTACAACTAAAAAAAAAGTTGCTTCAAACATGAAAATAACATGAAGCTAATTGTGCAAAAACCTATAAAGCAGCCAAACAGATAAACCCCCTTAAACCCTACTGTGCTAGAGTTAAGGAGCTAACAAAATCCAAAAAATCATCCATACTGTTTACAGGGGAGAGAAGGTGCCAATTATAAAGACTAACTAAACACCTGGTCTTAATGGTGCTTATCGGAGTTGATATTCCATCAAAAACAGTTTCTCTCTTTCCAAATGCTCCAAAAAATTACTGTTGGGACCATCCTCCGAGTACTTTTGATGGTGTTGTCAACTCTCCTACATATCCAGCTAGCATAAGCATCTTTGATGGAGAGGGGCAAAACCCATTAGAGGCCAAACAATGAGAAGAAAAAATGCCATATGCCGACTATTGTGGGGCAGTGCAAAAAAAGATGTTGACACTCTCACTGTCTAGTTTACAGAAAAGACATTTGTTGATGAGAATGATGCCATTTTTCCTAAGGTTGTCTTGTAATAAACATGCCTTATGTAGGGTTGTCCATGCAAAACAGGAAACCTTAAGAGGTTGTTTGGCCCAGGGGCGGACCCACGTTCTATCCAGGGTGTTCACCCGAACACCCTCGATAAAAAAATACATTATATACCTAAGGTGAATTTTCTGGATTTGTATTGATATATATATTTTGAACACTCTAAATCACAAATGGATGAGATAGCCTACTGGTAACTGAGCTCAAAGTTATGCGCGACGTTCAGGGTTCGAATCCCTGCATTGTGGCGTTCTATTTTTACATTTTTTGGTTTCAGTTTTTTTTTTTTTTTTAGTTAGATATTTATACTTTCAATTTCCGAACCTCCTCAATGAAAATCCTAGGTTCGCCACTGGGTCCTCCAAATATGCTTCAAGGGAAAACTTCAACTATGCCAATCTGGGTGCACCAGTAGTCGTAGTTTTCCTTCACAGTGAAGATCCCTTCGTTGGAGCTTCCTCAAAGTAGTCTATCTGAGTTACAGTTTTCCAGTGTTTGTAGCAAGAGAAGAAGTTCATTAATTTCCCCGGTCCAGCAAATTCTTTCTAAAAATTGGACTCCAAATATCATAAACTCTGTATTGGGCCACTGTGGCTTCCTTGTTGGTGGCTATCTGGAACATCATAGGAAAAGACTCCTTCAAAATAGTACCCCCAATCCACTTGTCTAACCAGAATCTTATGTTGAGTCCATTCGACTTTCTGAAGAAACTCATCTTGGAAGCTACTTATGTGTTTCCAGACTCCCTATCTAGTAGGTAGGTCTCCCTCTGCTATAGCTCCCTTCCTAGCTCTACAAAAACAACTTTTTATGGGTTCCACAACTAGTAGTCCTGGCACAACTCTGCTAACTCAACACTGCACTCCAAGATCATCACTTGATACAATTATACAGCCCAAACTCAAACCATTCTCAAACACAAAACTCAAAGTGAATAAACATATACTACACAGCTGTTTATCATGCCGCAAACAACAGAGTTCAAGATAAAATTTTGTCTTATAAGGCAGTGGTTCTGGAAGAAACATTTTGGAACAACAAAGAGTAGATGGTATACCTGTAAGTGCCAGTAACGCTCGCAATCGAGATAAAGCAGACGCACGATTCATGTGTTGGGATCTATCCTCCACAGCCTAAACAAAACCCAAACAAATAAAATTCCATTTCAAAATCAAAAAGGGTCATAAAAATCTACAAAATCATCAAAAACAAACCTGAGCAATAATCCCTGTTGGGCTATGCTTCAAACGCACGGCAGATTCACGCTTGTTGCGGTGCTGTCCACCGGGACCTGAAGCCTTGAAAGTACTCAATTCGCACTGCTTCATCAACTCCTCATCCGACATCAACAAGTACTCTCTTCCACCAATACCCGTATCAACACTTCCATTGCCATTGCTGGATGCATTGGTACTGTACTTAGCTGAAAATAACGACCCAAATTCTTGAAATTGCTCCAGCGGATACAGTAAACAATGACCCAATTTTCTTGTCAATTCCTGGAATTGAGTATGAAACTGAATTTGGGCGATAAAAAGAAGGTGTTAATATGGAGATGTTAGTTATAGTTTTAATAAGATTTAGAAACGATTTGAAAATGGAACGAACCATATGGATTCTCAAAATTATCGTCCTTTCGAGTAGGAAGTAAGGTTGGGCATCTATTGTTTTTGTTTGGAGGACAACATAAAAGGAGGATTTGTCTTTATGCTTATTATTTCGTAAAAACTTAAGTCATCTACAAGTCACCGTTGTTTACCTATTTTATTTAGACATTTATTCTAAAAATTTATTTAATTAAACACCTTTTTTACTTAAAAAGAATGTCTATTGAACATATTTTGACAATTAAAAGTAAAAAAGAGAGTGTCCTACACTTATGTGGCATAATAGTTAATTAAAAAGACACATGTGACATTGGGCCTATAAAAACACGTAAAAATAAATCATATACTTATATAAAAGAGAACTCTAGGTCCGCCTACGTGGCATCACCACAAGCTAGAATTTCCTTTTAAATTTATTTATTTACAAAAATAGTCTTCTCCTTTCTTGAAAATATATGATTTTTATGAAAAATTATGACTTTTTTGAACAGTTACGTCTTTTATGAAGACTTACCCAAAAAATAGTCATCTTCTTTCATGAAATAATGTGATTTTTATGAAAAGTTGAGACTTTTATAAATAGTTGCGACTTTAATAAAGAATTCTAACTTTTATGAAAAGTTTTGACTTTTATGAAAAGTTGCGACTTTAATGAAGAGTTGCTACTTTTATGAAAAGTTATGACTTTTATGAAAGGTTGTGACATTTCTAAATGGTTGCAACTTTTCCAAATAATCATAACATTTCCGATAAGGCACTATAAATATTTTGATCACACTATCATTTATTTTCAATAAATATAGGTGTTTTCTCTTATTTTAAAACAACGAAAATTTTGAACCTCAATTTCTTTTTCTTCTTCTTCTTCACAATTATATATTTGTGTACATTGCTTAGGTTGAGTGGCTCAGTGACACCATTGCTTATGTTAGAGATTTTGGTATGTATTTTACCGTCATTGATTTATGTTTATGTAATTAAGGTTAAATGATTTTAAGATATAATAATTTTTATTTTCTTTTACATTATTAATATTTTATGTAAGATAATATAGTGTTTTAGTTTTAGTGACCGATAGATTTTAAGTATTATTAAATTCCCGTCGAAAGCGTGGGTAATTTTATGTTGATTCTTTAGGTAAATATCAACCATGTTCATTCTTTATGTAAATTTAGACAAACTTTTTCCTTTACTTATAGGTCAAAGTCTCATATGTTTTCAAAAAAGAAAAATAAATGTACAATCAAAATCTAAGGTTTATTATTTTACTCAATAAAATACCTACTACGTTATATATTTTTCTTTACAACAGTTATTCAGGGTACATGGATCTCCACCCTTCATCAATTGAGTAGTTTTTATTTTTAGTAAGTAGAAATCACTTTTTCTTGAGCGGAGTTTGGGTTTGCAGTGAATCTGTCTCCAAATAATTGTTTTTGCAATGAAAATGTATGCAGGTTTTTATTAGTTATCACATTTATGACTCATCTACAAAGTAATTTATATTTTTTTATCTAATTTCAATTTAAAATGTACCCTAGAAACTCACAACTATTCCACTATATTACAATAGTGTTTTGAAATCGAAGAGTAAACTAGAGTTCATTACATGATTTGCTATAGGTCTGATTAAATTTATTCAACTTTCATTTTCAATTTGTTTTTTGCATTGCAACAAATTTTCTAGCTTTTAGGTGTTTCTACTATAATCATTGATGCGTAAGTGTAGGAGACGAGAAGTGATTTTATTCCCTCCTTGGGCAATGTTCTTTTTTGTAATTTTGCTTGCGAATCTAATATAATATGTTGATAATAATCAGCTTCAGCAAGAGGAAATCTCAACTTTGATAATAAGTATTCCAGATGTATGTTATATAATTGTCATATGACACGGGGTATATCACATATATTTTGCGTTTTATTTAGCCATACAAGATACCTTTACTGTAAATGGTGTACTAAGTAAGAAACATAATCATCATGAGTAAAATTAATAAGGATCATTACAAAAACTATAAACATGCATACATAGTGAAAAAAGATATTTGGAGTTTCTCAATTTGCTTACTCTTGTATAACTTTAGCTCTAATTTTTACTGTTGAAGCCTCATTGTATTGTGAAGGCAGATTGTTTTGGTTAACAAGTGATTTTGTAGTCCGTAGTTTGGGACTTGAAAAAGCATAAGATCGTTGTAGTCAGATGTAATTTGAGACAATCAAGCAAGATAACAAGCAAAAAGAAATGAAGGGCAAGGAAATAGTGGTTGGCATTTAAGCTAACATATTCACGGAATTTGAAGTAGTGCACTTGAACCTTTAAACTTTAAACGCATAGCGACATTGCATGAAGCTTGGCAATTTTACTATCCTCGAGTGAGGTATTGACTATTTACTTTGCATTATCTTTTACAATTGTAAGACATGTAAAAAATGATATGTTATTTCTTCTTTGTCCAGTGTTGAAACGATGAAGGGTAGTTGAAATTTTTCTGTTTGTTTGCTCTTTTGTAGTCTTTGTTATAAATGAAATTTATACTTTTCAAATCTCATTAATTTGTGGAGGATTATTTTATATAACTAATTAATAATTGTTTAGTTTTGTTTTCATGTTTTTTCCTATTTATGTTTCAAGTTCAAATAAAATTATAGTTATTCAATGTATATCTCTCTTCTCAAAACAGTTAAACCAAATAGACTAAGAATGTAACATATTGGCAAACTTTTGTAAATTAAAGATGTTTCATCCGGTAGAGTAGTCATCATTATTTTCACGTATGCAACCACGCTCAAGCATTTGTGTAATAAATTAAGGACATTATTTCCAAATTCACTCATATCTAATATAGAGGAAGATAGCGAAAATATTTGAGGCAAATAAAGTATTTTAGTAAGTGAAAATAGAAAATACTTGTATTGTCAAAGTAATAATTGAAATATTTCTAACAAATAATTTTTCGGTTATATTTGAAAAGAATTAAGATAGTCAGTGCTTTACCACATTTTAAAACATTCATTTTCTACTTAATAAAAAATTATATACATTACAAAAGTATCATTTTACAAGTGTGAGTATTTAATTAGCATGGAGGAGATGAATTAATTTATAGATATAGAGACTCGAATTAGAGCATTTTTTAATTAAACACTTAAAGTCAAGCTTAAGTGTATGTCTATATATTATCCTGCAAAAAAATAATGACGGCAGTGTGATAACATTCTCATATTCTATCAAATAAAGGTCACAAACTAATGCATATTGTATTGATGTTAAAATGCCTACTTTCATGGATCCAAATTAGTCACACCCAATATAAATAAACATGTTTTTTTATATTTCCTAAAAAATCACAAAGCTTTACATGTTTTGAATGTACTACTCGAAACCAAAAAAAAGTAAAAATATATTTTGACTATGCAAATTAGTACCATCAACGATTTTAAAGGATTTGTAGAGATGTCAATTCAAATGGTCATATGTTATTTCAAGTTAATAGATGAAGTTTATCACCGCGCGAAGCGCGATTAGTTTACCTAGTTGAAAAATAAAATAAACAAAAATTATGTTTTCACTAAAAAGATAATTAAAAAAACATTTCTTTTTCCTTTTCTTCTTCTTCTTCTTCCCAGAACATCCCACCCCATCCCTCCCCTGACATCCTATCATCAATTCCCTTAGCACGAGACACAAAATCGAAGCATTTCGATAGTAATTTTGAATTCAATTTCTTTTCCTTTCAATTCAAAATTATACGAATTTGTTTTCCATCCATCCACTACCCTTTTTCTTGAATCTTATTCATTATTGTAATTGGTATTTCTCTCGATCTCCCTATTTTTTTAAAATATTAATTTAGATTTGTTGATACTTTTTTTCTTCTATGTTGTGAGTTCTTTAGGATTTAAATTTTTTAACGATTTTGAAAAAATTAATTTCAGAATCGTCGGGAAAAATGAAGTTTCATCAAAATTATTTTTGATTCTATTTCTTACCACAATATATTTAAATATTTTTTATGTCGGCGGTGGGTGGTGAAAGAAGGGGAAGAAAACTATGGCTTGAAAAATAAAAGGTGAAAAAAATAATCGGAAAAAGAATGGCGATGGAGGAAAGTTGGTAGCAATGGTGGTTAAGTTGAGTCAAATAAGAAGAGGAGATGTTACTTTAATTTTTTTTAAAATAAATCTTTTTTTAAAGTAAATGATGTCTTCCACGCTCTTTAGTGTGTGTATACACACACAGTGTCATGTCAGCAAAAAATATTTAATAGGCACAAAATTACTGCAATATAGGTGTTCAATAGGAAAAATATTGAATTGAGGTGGCTAAATGAAATATGTGACAACTTAAAGGGTCTGTGTATGACTTAAGCCTTCATAAAATGTATTATATTATTATAAGTTGAAGTCATTGGTGACCGCTTATCGCCGGCAGTCTGTTCAGGGTTCCAAACTCAACGATGGCAACTAAACACGAGATCTCACTTTACTTAAGATTAAATATAGGGGCCGGGCGTCCAGTGAAGGCTCATTTAGTAGACAGTGAGCGAGCTGCAAGCACCTACTCCTATCAAAATGAAAAGCAGCAAGCGGAACTTGAACTTGAAGAAGCGGGCCTCTATCAGAGAAAGCCATTGCGTGCTAGCCCCTTGTATAGGGTTCCAAACCTACGCACCCCTAAACTACAAGCTTTCTTTGAAGCCCCTACAACATGGGATATTTGAAGAATCCCCTTTCTACAAACCTTTCTGGGGAGGTTGAGGGACGGATAAAGCAGCTAAGGCAGGATATCATTGTTGTAAGCCTCCTTCACTGCATTAGATTAGCGCCTTATTGATCGTGTCTTCGGAGGGTTGGAGAAGCGTTAAAGACTCCTTTAGTAAAGAACTCCTTGCCTTATTTACGCCTTACATGCGGCAACAATCGCATAAATCAAAGTAGAGATCACAAGATGACCTAAAGTCCAGAAAAAAACCACTCTCTCCCGGGATTGCTTTCGAGAACACATGCACCGCATATTGCATCCCCTAAATTTGACACAATTTTTCACTCACACATTTTAACGGGAGGATTTTTATTTTAAACACCTTACATAGGATGTTACTTTAACACTTTTTGCACAAACTTCTATAGACCATAGGCGCTTGCAACACAACCTTTCTACGTGGATTAACTGACTGATTATATGATGCCAACTCTTAAACCTATTTACATGTAATTTTTATTCAAAGTAAAAGATAAATTAAAGCGGTAAAAGACAAATTAAACTTATACCCTTTGTTGATATTTCAATTTTCTTCTTTCATACGATTTCATTCTTCTCCGATGAAAACCCTAGGTAAATGTCTTTTCCCTTCATGTAATTGCTTTGTTTTTCCTTTAATTCGTTGTTTGTAATAACCATTGTTGTGTAGTTTGTGTCGCCATTTTCAGGTTTAAGGTTATATTGACGAGGTATCATGAGACGTTGGAGAAATTGAAGAAAGTATTTTTATTTTCTACCACTGTTTTCTTGAAGAAGGTACATTTTGTTGTTGATTCTACTTTATTTTCATTTTTAATCAAGGTTTTTTCCTAACTATTGCTAATAAAGTAAGTTTTTTTTTTGAGTATTTCCTTTTGTTGGGGATCTCCTTGTCAGGATATGGACAACTATATTTTAACTTGTTTTCATCAGTCGATCAGAAGATGAAATCAAGGATTTTATTATTTGTCTAAGTGAAAAACGCAGAATTTTTAGAAGATAAGCAAAAATTTAAAAGAATTAGATGAAGATTAAACAAAAATTGACAGAAGAACTTTAAAAATGATGAAGAACTTATCTGAGATTGAAAATAAAAAAGAATATAAATAAAATTCAAGAAGCAATTTGACATGAGATCAGTGAAACCTTCATATATTCTTGATTTTTAGCGAAACCCAATGGTGTAAATTAGACGAAGAAAAAAATGAAAAGACGTGCAGACTGAAACGTAATAGCTGTGAAGATAAAGAGGATAAAAAAGTTCTTGAGATATGAAAACTAAGAGACACATTCTTGAAAGCTTAAAAAAAAAGTGAAAGAGACATATATATGTTTCTAGATACATGTTGTCTGTGTGGGGGAAGTCTATGGTATTTTCTTACTCGAGTGAAATGACGCTTTTGCCCTTGGTCATCTTCTAGAAATACTATATAGGAGAAAATCACTAAGGTATCCTTGGTCGTCCCACCTTTCATTCTTCTATATAGTACTAGATAAGTGTTGTCTGTGCTAAGCACGGGCCCAATGTTTAAAATATATTTCATAATTTTAAATATATTGAGATCGAACATGGTAAAAATATTTTTAAATAATTGTAATTTCAAAAAACAGAATTTCCATTATTGTAGTTACAAATCATATTTCATAGTTGGCACAATAAAAGATTTCACCTATAATTAACATCTATCATAAAGAGTTTCTTTTAATGATGATAAGAAAAAAAAAATTATTTCAAAAAAATATGGACTCAAATGAGTAAATACTCTGTTACATTCTTATGGAAATATTGAATTATCAACAACTTTGAGGTCATCAAGGCCAAACGTACTCAAATTTTGATGAATGATCAACCCCACAATACATCCACCATGATATTGCCAAATGGTATTGATTGTATGATGATGAACTCCTTCCTCATCAACATACCTAAAATTTCAACTGCCAAACTACTGATCTAACTTAAAAATCTCCATAAGAAAGTTAAAACACATGAACTTAAAAGTGCAATAATACAACAAATACTCTACAATAGTTAATATGTGGCTGCACATTTCATTTTAAAACAATAGGATATCAAATGTACAAAAGTAGTTGCAGTAATGGATGGAGTAACAACACGGTCTTACTAACTTGATACATTATAGCTGCCAAATTTGTTCATTATATATTCATGTAAATGTCATACTGATTGTTGAAGTGAAATACTTACATAGTTTAATATTTTTTTGTGGGAGCGCTAATTACATACATTTACATACTTTTAAATTAGACAAAAACAAATGCATCATTCATGCTTGAATCTTCTTAAGCATATTTGGTTAATATCACCTGTCACAATAAAATTGAGGGATAAAATGTCATCATAAAATGACACAACTTACACAACACAAAATATATTTGGGATTTATAAATAATACAATCTAACTGTTACAATATAACAATAAAAACAGCCACAAACAATGTAAGGGTAATAATAATAGAAGCACTATAAGCCACATGACCAAGATATTCAACTATCAACAAACTCACGTATTTTTTCTTCCCATCAATAACATATCAAGCGCAATCCCATATGTGGGTCTGTGGAGGACAAAATGTATGTAGATCTTATTCGACCTTCAATTTTCTTTCCTTTCCATTAAACAAACTAAATTTTATAAAAGTGCAGGGACAATTTTACATGTAACTAACAAATTCGTTACACAATTCATAATAATTTAAATTAACAACATTATTCAGTTAATCGCACGTTAGAAGTTCTTTTTGCAATTAACCTTTCAGTGATTTGTATTCCTGTAGACTATTACATGATTGCCATTTTTTCTTTAGTAAAAGTTAGGTATCTAGCTTCATCAATATAATCATGTATATGAACAAGCACATCAACAAGCGGACTAAAAAAATGTGATCCTACATGGTTCTACTTAATAATCAGCCGATACAACAATATGTGGATTTTAAGACATTAAAGGCAATGTAAACGTTGTAACAACATTAAAGTTGACTCGCATGAATCAAAGGTTTAAAATACTTGAAATAAAAATTAAAGAAAGACATGGTATACAATGTAAGATAAATGTCTCAATAGTTATGGAATTATTATATATTTTCATTTAATTTGATAAATGAAGTACCTGTAAAAACAAAACTTTTAACTAACCTGTTATCACGGAAGATTTTTTTTTTTCAAATTCCACAAAAGCACAGGACAAAAGACATCCACATAGCAATATCAAAAGCTTTCAAAAGAGGGCATTCAGTGGCAGCAACAAAAGAGTGCAAAAATGACCGTTTCGAGAAGCACAACAAAAGTGTTCCAACTGCAATTCAAAACAATAAAAGATAATGTGTCTAGACACTGAATCGAATTGAAATAAAGTAAATACAAAAATAAATAAATTCTATTTATGTTAGTCAAATTGCAAAGGTAAAGTTTTAAACAATGTACAAAATAATTCAAACACCTTTTTAATTCTTTTTCATGGGAGGATTTTTTATTTTTTCCCCCTGAACTAAGATGTTCAATTGTGCGCTTTTTTGCATCCGTAATATTGGTTGTCGTAGATGCCATTGGGTTATGAACCACACCTTGTTTCTCTAGATAAGATAAAATGGATAATTTCTGCGTTGCATTCATTTTTTTTTGTGAATAACCTTTTCATTTGAATGTTGAATATCTTACCGTTCAATTGGTCTTCCACATTTTGGAGTGATAATGTTTCATTCTGAATGAAAAAAAAATTGATTAATAATAACAAGATCATTAATATTTTATATTTTCTATATGTAATAATAACAAGAAATTAAAACGAAATAAAAAATAGAAAGGATCGGATATTATTTAGTTAAGAGTAAATGTTCAACAACAACAGCATATGTAACGATCATGATTTTTTAAATTAAAATTAAAGGGGATCAGAAAAGAAAAGTGAATTAAAAAAAAGATTAAATTTGTTTTTAAGGAAAAATTACTATATCGATGTTTATGTATTTATATCTAAACTCAAATTCAATATTAAAGGTCTTTTAACTAATCAGAGTGAACATGTAACAATTTTAAAACGGTCACGCCTATTTTGATAACATGGCATCTTACGCACAAAGCTTTCAATGAATAAGTATGTGAGATTGATTAAAGAAATTTGACTGTAAATAGACAACAAAAAGTAATAGTTTTGTGTTGCAGAAAAGAAATATGAACTTAAGATATGAAATTTTGAGTGAAAACAGTATACTGAACACGTTACAAAAGGATAATGACCTAATGTAAGAGATAGAACTAAAGTATGTAAAGTCAAAACGTCTTCTATGGTTAAGGCATGACCTAGAATCACGTGTTCCTACTATAAAAGTTTAAATTTTTTACATGATACATAAAAATAGATCTTTATTACAAGTTCTCTCATGCTAGAGTTGTAGGCTTATAGAATTATAGTATCTTTTTCAAGTCAAGAAATCCATATGTTCACATGATTATATATACATTCATTTGAAACTTTTAGGAGTTAGATACTATATTTTTCACGTAATTAAAGAAAGTGATTGAGTATAGTTTAATATATGATTAGTAATCTAAGAATAAGTAATTAATAATTAATTCATGAGATATGTGTATATTGAAGGTAAGTTTCCATTCCCATATCATTTCATTGTTAGATACTATATAATGTATGCTATTTGATAAGGAAATCATGACATATTGTTCGAAATTTGTCAGGTTAAGTTATTTCGACAATAAAGGTCTTCACAACTTACATGATACATAAAAAATGAATCTTTATTACAAATTCTGTTTTGCTAGAGTTCTAAGCCTATGTTCAGTTGTTCACATGTTCATTCAGTTGAAACTCTTAAAAGTTAGATAGTATTTTTTTCCACGTAATTAAAGAAACATATAAGTTAGACAGTTTAATGATTTAGAACATCACCTCGTAGATTCCCTTAATTGTTACAAGGCAGTTGTAGACTTTATAGGCGACTTTAAGGGAGAGTTTACGAAGTAATATGTACCTTGACGAAGCAAATTTCATAAATTTCTTCTGAAGTGAGGTGCAACATTTTTCTGCAATTTCATCTAAAACAATAGCTGTTGCAAAGCCGCTGTTGTCCTTAACAGTAACTTCAAATTGATATCTATTTTGATGATGAATGAAAAAATTTAAAAATAATGGTTAGTTAACAAATTTAGTTTTTTTACCAAACTAACTAAATAATCTTAATTATTTTTTATTAATTTTGTAGATAAGGAAATATACCTAGGAATAAGATGTGTGGATTGGTGACAACTTGTGCAGTAAATTTCCCTTCGGACGTTATATCTTGTAAATAATTGCTTACAATTTGAGCATGCTAACACACTAAAGAGTTGATCCTTACTTGCAAGAGACAATTCACCCTCAACATTAAATACTTGTCCCTTCAAATTCAATATACCCAATATTATTTTTTACTGTAAAATAATAAATTCTTAAAAAAATAGAATAATATGGTTACCGTAGGTTGTGCGTAGATGTTAGCCACAGATATAATCTCATCCTCAAATAGAATCAACATAATAGAGCCTATTGGAGATGTGCTTTTCATCTTATACACAACAAGCTTTGTTTCAATTGTTTTGATCCTACATACAAGTAAAATTATGAATATTTATAAATATTGGCTCACCAAAAACACTTGTATCATTTTGAAAATTGAAAAGAGGATTGTAAAAAATCTACCTGTACATTTATCAAAACAAATAAGAATACTACTAACTTCATTTTATTATAGAAGATTTGTTTTTTAAATTTGGACAAACATTAGGATTGAAATAATCTACCTGTACATTTATCAAAAAATAAATAAGAATACTACTATCTTCATTTAATTATAGAAGAATTTTTCTTAATTTGGACAAACATTCTGTTCAAAATTTGAGAATCAGGAACAAGGCAACCAACGTATAAACCATGAACATAAAAATTCATAACAAGAAGGCATAGAAAACGTCACAACCAAAGAAAACAGTAAAGAAGAAAATTCTAAAATCAGAGTTATTGTGACGAGTTGAAGAAAAAAAAAGAGAAACTTTCACAAACTAAATCACACGATACATGGAATCACCTAATCACCAGAAAAATTGACAATTCGGAAGAATCTAAATAATGCATATTTAATATTTAAAAAAGTATAAATATAGACAAGAAAGAACGGTTACAATCATAGCTAAGCACGCAGGACCTCAGAGAAGATGAATTATGAAATTTCGATGCATTAAATAAAAATGTATATTACCACGTCCTTAACTCAGCAGCCTATGGATATGGATGATTGATTTCAATTGTTGTATTGAATTTGCTCGTCAAACCAATGAATCTATTCGATGTTCCTATGTGCATTTGAAATTGTGGTTTTAGTTTCATCATGTCATATATTAATTTTTTACAAAAAAAGATTAAAAAAATGATTTGTAGTTTTACCTGAGGCTGATTTTCCAATTCTCCTAGCAAGCATGATCGGGTAATCATGAAGTTGGTTGAAAAGTTTAACTCCCTCATGATCAATAAGATCCTCCCAAAGTGTCAGTTTTGTTGGTTTTTTCCTGCATATGTTTCAAAGGATGTTTTCAAAATACATCTTGATAGTTAATAAATTTAAACTTATTGAAAACTGATTTCAAATAGATAGTAGTCTCACTGATTGGGGATTGTGAAGAGAACGATGAGATAATATTAGGTTATGATTACGTAGTTAATGGGTCATTAATACAACACCTTTAAAAGCACACCAAACCACTGTTATTATAGAAGCAAATGTTAGATATTTGTACTGGTGCAGCCAGAGGTCTTTATTAACTTCACACTGGTGCAAGCTAAACTATTATCCATAAGGATGTGAAAGTTACAAACATTTTGGTGGATGACAATTTAGTGGCAAAGGTTTATGATTTGGATTTCTGGATACAAAGTATTCCTCTTTAACAGACTATCTCCACAATATTGGGAAGTAAATTTATCTGAAATAAAAAAGGCAGGAACAAACCAGCAAGAAGATCAATCTTTATAAAAATTGAATCAATTTTAGCAAAGACAAAGAAGAACACTCCTAAAACTTCCACTAAAGTCCCAAAAAGTAGGAGTAACTATTTGGAGAAGACGTCTACAAAGAGAACGTTTCTAAAATTTGAAAGAAATAATCAATTCATTAAATACAAGTATATACATCAACTTTGAAAATGAAAAAGAAAAAAGAAAACTCTACCAAACATAAATAATCATTCTTTGAAACCAAGTAATAAGATACAAAGATGAATGACAAGAGTGATATTCTATATATACTTACAATTTGTCCATGACAATGAACTCTTGAATTCGCTTTCCAGTTGCTGTCTTTGTTGAAGGACTACCATTAATGACAATGGCAAGTACATCTTGCATTAAACAATGACAGAATAGAATAATTAGATCATGGAAAATAAAAATTAGATTTTTTGTGGATAATAATAATAAATTAATAATTAAATAAATTTATAAATACCAAATTCAAATTCTTTTGGTTGATACTCAAAACTGTCAAATTTGGCAAGAGCTAGTCATGTTGGTGGTGGTAATGGATCCTCGGGAGGTTTGACCTGTTCAATTGATTCAACAATGGTGTTTTTGTCGAGCTTCCAAATGTATTTGTTAAGTGGATTTTCGTATCCAAGAGGTGGGACTTTCACATATGCAACAGATACCAAGTAAGTCTTGAAAGGAGCAAATTCTTTTTCAAAATATGTTATATCAGTACTGAAAATGGTGGCCTGAACTTGATTCTCCTGAAATAGAATATGTAAAAAGTTTGATTAGTTGTGTAGAATTTAAAAAGCTATCTTATTATTTTTTTCATATTATTAAAGTGAAAAATATGAAATGATGGATTATTTAGTTAACTCGATTTAAGTGAGGCTTTTAAAATTAATAATATATTTTAATAAATATAAATACCTCTTCATCTTGCAGAATCAAGACTTGGTATTTGTGGTTTTATCGTTGTTGTCCCTTGGTCGACTTTTATCAATAACTTGGACTTTACAGGTCCAATTTTTAGAATCTGGAGTAATCATATTGATGGTATATCTTTGCGCCATGTTGCAATATCTACAATTAAAATACATTATAAGAGGATAAACTAAAGACAAATGTATAATGAAAGCAATATTTATAATAATATAAATAAATTAAAAATATTCATATAGTGTATGCAAGTTGTATATGAGATTTACCATTGCAAATTATAACACAGAGATCAGGAAAAGGCTTTTTCAATGATTTCATTATACACAACATTATATGTTGAATGATCGTCATTTTCGTCAATTATAGGTGGTCTAGTTAATACTTTGACATTGTCGGAACTTGTAGCTCTTGATAAAGCAACATACAATTATCCATGAGAGAAGACAGGTTCGCGTAAATATATACCAACGAAATCTAATATTTGTCCTTGGGCTTTATTTATAGTCATGGCATAACATAACCGTAGAGGAAATTGTGTCCTCTTAAAAGGAAGAGGTAATTTTTCATCTTCTGAAGTCATGAGTGGTATTTGTGGAATAAATACATGAGTATTTTTAAAATCACCGCTAAATATTGTTGCACTAATTACATGAGGTTTAAAATCATTACATATTAAGTGTGTCCCATTGTATAAACCTTCACAAGAATTTAAATTTCTTAATAACATAATCGGACAATTCTTCTTTAAAGTTAATTTGTACGGAGGTAAACCAGTAGGATTTAAAGTGTGTAAGAAATCTTCATATTCACTTTGATCCTTTGGATCAATAGTTTCATCTATAGCAATATATATTTTCTCAATGTTTGAAAATTGAGAGATCAACATGTAATTTATTTCATCAACAAAATCATTTTTAGTTGTTAGAATAGCACGAGAAGTAATAAATGAAGTTTTGTACAATATGTGTATAACTCGGGATAAGTATTTTTAAAGAGAAGATTAAGAGATTCTTTTTCGGAAGTAAAAGGAATAATGAGAGAATGAGAGATTTCAATTTTTCCATGATCATTTGTTTTTTCTTTTCCACTACGAATTCTCATTAAATATTCACAAAATTCAGGATCTTTAGATGCACGCATATTCTTCGATAATTGTAATTTTTCAAGTTGATTCCATATTTCAGAACACAATAAACTTTCGCGAATAAAATCTTCTTTTTTTCCACTACGAACAACAAGGAGAGTTTATCGAAAATCACCGCTAAAAACAACTATTTTACCACCAAATAACGTATTTATTTCCATTAGATCTCTTAATAATAAGTCAAATGCTTCAACCATTTTCTTTTTTGCGATTGAAATTTCATCCCACACAATTAATCGTGCATCTTGTATTAAAGATGCCAACGAACTTTGTTTACTAATATTGCAAGTAAAATTTTCATCGACATCAATTGAAATTTTAAATCGAGAATGAGCAGTTCGATCTCCGGAAAGAAGTGAAGCTGCAACACCAGAACTTGCAGTTGCTAAAGCTATGAATCCCTTATGTCTTACTGTAGTTAATAAAGCAGGATATAAAAAACTTTTACCTGTTCCACCTGGACCATCAATAAAAAATGCCCCAAATTTATTTGACAATACTCTATCAAGAATAATATTGTAAGGTTTTCTTTGCTCAGAGTTCAATTTATTTTTTAATAATAAATCTTTCTCACTAACGATTGTATTTCTTTCATAATGAACTTCTTTAGCTTCTCTTGCTATTGATGAAGGTTTGATATATTCTAGAATTAGTTCGAATTCATTAATGTCACGACCCATTGAATGAAGAATATCATTAATATGATTTAATACTTTGTAACGTATTTCTCTTACATTTATGTTTGAAATTTTCTTGAAATCTTCAGACATAGGGCTTTCAAATCTCTCCCATAATTCTCTAGGATTTGTTGGGTTACAATAAATCAATAACATAGCAAATAATTATCTTAAACTGGATGGCATTTGATAACTTGCAGCTTCAGACATACATTCTATCAAATTATTATCACAAAGTAATAGTTCTTGTTTTTCTGCAGCTTCTCTAAATGAATTATATTGAACTCCATTTACACTTCGTAAATCTTCATATGATTTTGGCCCTCTTACGTTCATTAAAAGCAGTCTAAGATAATATCTTTATCCTTCGGTTGGATGACATATCACTACACGTCCAATAACATGACCTCGTTTATGAGGTGTCCATATTTTATCTGTTGTTGACCATACAAAATATTTTGGAAATTCACGATATAATAAATTTAGGTCCATAGCTTCTTTGTTTGATTTATTCATTAAAAAAATTCAGTTAACATTGTTTTTCTTATAATGGAATTACTTGCAATTTTACAAATGTTATCGGTACTTTTGAAGGAAACAAGTTGTTGTCCATCAAGATGTAGTTGTAGATGATATACACTTGGATTCATTTCGCTAATAGGAAAAGCGAATATTCTCCATGCAGCTTCAGGTGGTGATACCCACCTAGCAGATTGATATTCTTTTATTTCATCTATCTCTAGGTTTACGTCATTAGTGTGCATATGAAATGCTATTTTATCATTCCCTTTGCAAATATATTTATAAATGTACTTAACAACTTTTATATCCGAACAAATCTCTACATTTATATGACAGTTGAATTTACAAAGTAAATGTGAATTGTAAGGAACAACCCACGAGTTATCAAGAAAGTGTCCTCTTATTTTCACACTTTTGCCTGTATTTCGTCTTCTATAAATTGGGTATGAATTTTTTCCTTTAGTTGTTTGTTCTACAAACTCTTTAGGGTACTTATTTTTACAGCTTTCTTTTTTTTTCATACAAGAATTTGTTGGGTTCAAATTACCACAAGGACCATGCATCATGTGTTGTGTAACAAGTGAATATAAATAGAGATATATATTTTCATCTGGTATTTCAGCACATACAAATCGATCATATGCTTCCGGAGTTAGTAATTTGTAATTCTCATTTAGTATGATAAGAAAATGAGCATGGGGAAGTCCTCGTTTTTGAAATTCAATTATATACATAAATGCTGTAACTTTACCAAATATATGCCTTTTAATTACATCATTCTTCAATTCTTCTATTTTTGCTCTAAATACTCTACTAATCAGGTCTGGTCTATTTTGTACCTCATCGGTTGATATAAGTTTTTCTGCTATTTCAGGCCAAGAAGGATTACATGTTATAGTCAAAAATATGTCAGGTTTTCCAAAATGTTGCACTAATGCAATAGCATCCATATACCGTCTACGCATATCTGTTGGACGTCCAGTAAAGCTAGGTGAAAGTATACGTTGTTTTTCTATATGTGAAGCTTCTCTTTCCCCCTTACGCAAAACATCCACAATTCCGTCTAATACATCAGTCCTAACTAAAGATTGATTAAAAGAAGCAAAGTCTAATCGTTGGCTTTCAATTTTTATCCATTCATCTACTACATATTGTTGAAGTAATCTTCCTGCATGTAAGACTATATTTTCATCATCTCTTATTTGAAGTTTGTAACAATAATATTCACGACAAGAAATAGTGTCTCGTTTGTGCTTTTCTTTTAGCATAACTTCGGCTTCCATGTTAAGTAAGTTGTCTATTGAACACATATTTTTTACACTTGATAGTTGTTCTTGTTCGCAATATACTTCAGTTGATGTTATTGAAGAAAACTTAATTTTCTTAATACCACAGTGCCATCCACCTTGACCGTATGGAAATAGCAATGGATATTGCAATGGATCATAACAACCGTAATAATAATGAACCAATTGACTTTTATCACTTTTTGTATAGATTCGAATATGTGGTGTAGGAATAGAATTAGTAATATCTTGTTCTACCCATATTCCTGCAACTTCTGATACTGTTGGTATGTTAGATATACGTTGATCTAAGCTAGAATCACACTTAAGTGCAATATAAAATTCAGATAGTTGTGGAACATCTACTAAAGATTTTAAAAACATAGTGTATGACTTAATTTTTAATATTTTCATCGGAGTTTGCACAACAATTCATTTAATTTATTTGAACATGCCATTCGATTTCTTAATTCATTTTCACTATCAAAGAAATATAATTGAAGATTTTTTCCTTTTTTATCGATAGGAATCAAGTCATTGATGAAATGATACATCTGACCCTGAACTCGGAAAGTATAAATACCGTTATTTCTTTTTGCTAATTCTTTGTCATAAGTTACTCCAAGAGATGTGATAGCAAATACATTATTGTACGTTCTAATGTAGGTTCTAAAATGTTTTGATAGCTCGTTATTTTCTAGATAAAGGTTTTTCAATTCTAATGGAATCTCATGTGAAGTTAATTGAACAGAACCATTGCTACAACAAAACGCAGGAGGTTCATATTCAAATTTTATGGCTTTACAATATTGACAATTTGATACCTCTTTTAATTTCTTGTAATTAATATCTGATGGCACATCAGTACCTATTTCTGATAGGAGCAACATGGGTTCTCTCATAAGATCATAACTTTGTGCAACTGAAACAATGGTGTAATTAGAAGACGATGTAGTAGCCAAATCATTATTCATTGAAATTTTAGATGTGTTATATTTTCTTATTTCACCTCTCTTTGCTCGACGTTGTGCCATAAGAATATTGTTTTTATCAGGTGGCATCAATCTGTATAGTTCACGTCTCCTAGCATTTCTATCCGCGTTTGATTTTTTAAAATCATGAACATTTTTATGATTTCTATGACTTGACATATTTGGGATTAATATAATTTTACATAAAATAATTATGTGATAAATAATAATAGTAATAATTGTAAATAAGGATTAGTTGAGTAAAACTTATCACGCACTGAGAGAAGTGAAACACGGGAGCAAACAACTACTGCAACGAAGTTGAAATTCTGCAAATTTAATAGTTCAAACCATATATTAAATCTAACATAATAGACATGTCTAATAGGAAAAATAAATAAATAAATTTCAAAAATGTAAGGTTGATTTAAACAATAAACTATAATATTATTATTTTTTATTGTGGTCAACGAGTATTCATATAGTCGACCCTATATGTTTGAGATTTGGGCATAATTATATTTATCTTTATAATTGTATTTAATTATTGGTGATTGTTGGCTTTTAGGTCACTGCCTATTTGAGATTTTGATAAAGCTATGGGCTTTAGAGACAAACTTGTACTTTCAGCGTGTTTGAATTGCAACTGTGTTGATTAATTTTTTCAAGAGTGTAATTTCTATAGACTTAATGGATAAAAGAAGCGATGCTCCTTTTTTTGTGAATAGCATGAAAAAGATACTCACAAATATATTTGTCATGTTTTTTCATGTTCTCTTCCAGCCATGAGGTTAGCTTTTGTCAACATCAAGCAAAAGAATGGTATTATCATTTCTAATACATTTTAAAGTCAACAACTAAAGAAAAAAATAAATAACAAATAACATACATCGACAATATCTTGACTATATTCTCTTAGATAGAAACAAAATGAGATGACATAGAGCAATGAAGAAATCTCATAATGTATCACGAGTCATCATGCATCACCCTTAAAAATCATTGCCTATATAAACTTCACAAAGCACTCTGGTGTATCAAGTCAATAAAGGTCTGTTAAATAAGTGATTAGTTGAGTAATACTTACCACACACCGAGAGAAAAGTAAAACACAGGAGCGAACAACTACCGCAACGAAGTCGAAATTCTGTAAATTTAATGGCAGAAACCATTAATTAAATTTGATATAAATGCAAAGGCTGATTTTGAACAACAAATTATAATATTATAATTTAATGTGCTCAAATATGATTCATATAGTGGACCCTATATGTTTGAGATTTGGGCATAAATATTGTATTGTTATTTATGTATTTCAAGATTGCTGATTGTTGGCTTTTAGATATCTGCAAAATTCTACTTTCAGAATGTCTTGATTAATTTTGTCAAGAGTATAATTCCTATAGATTGAATGAATAACTGAAAGTGATGGACTTTTATGTGAGTAGCATGAATAAGACACTCACAACTATTCATTTTTTCATGTCCCCGTGTTCTCCTCCAGCCACGTGGTTAACTTTTGTCAACACTAAGCAAAAGAATGTTACTATTTCTAATATTTTATTTAAAGTCAACAGCCAAAGAAAGAAAACAAACAACAAAAGTTATTTCAGATTGGGGACAAACCTATAGCTTTATTATATTTCATAATATTTGTTACCAATTAAGAAGAAGTATCTATCTCAGTTAAGGCTGCAACATACAATAGGTCACCAATTTTTAAGATAGATTCACTAAAATAGTTTACTTTCAATGAATCATCTCGATATCATCTTAATAATAGTGAATGTCTACAGAAGATTTATATAGGCAAAAAACCCAACTAAACTGCTGTAAATACAAAACATTAACATGCCAGCTTTCTTGAAATTACTACTATATTATATATATATATATATATATATATATATATATATATATAAGAGTAGGAACAAATTACCTGGATTTGAAACAACAGGAGACTACACAAACTTAAAATTGAACTATCTTTTGAGAAGAGAAAAGAAAAATGAAGAGTTATTTAAAGGTTGGATGGAAATTTCTACATAGAAGATATTTTATAATGTGTGTTAAATATTCACCCACGTGGTAAAAAAATAATGGGTAGGTAAATATTGCATCCCCTTATAATAAAAAATAATAATAATAATAAAGTTATATGCTCTCAACCTTTCCTTTAAGTCAAAGTTGTGGCTTATTCACCACACCATCTGTTACTGTTACATCAATGTATCTTTTCTTTATGACACGTGTCCCGTTTACAGCTGTATTCCATCTCTTAGAATTGTTGTATGTATTCCACCTCTTATAATTAACCACTTCCCCTATCTTACCCTTTTTTTATTTTAAATTTTAATCCAGAAAGAAAAAAATTCATAATAAACACTTCTTGTACATCAACATCTCTATGTTTTATATTTATTTATTAATTAAAAATTATTTTTATATATATATATATATATATATATATATATATATATATATATATATATTAAAAAGAAATAAGGAGGAACAGTCTTGCTAAAAGCCTAAAAATAAAAACAAGAGCCTACATATATTTTTCAAATTTGTAGAATGTAATAGGTGTTTATTTTATTAATTGACTGCTAACTTTTTAACCACCGTTTAAATATTATAAATTATCAATTATTATAACTTATAGTAGTATTTTGTAATTTCTACATAGTTTCCACCTATATGTAAATTTTATTTTTAAAAAACATTATGTCCAAAATTACGATTAAAATTCAAAAGTTTGACATTCCGTGTATTTTAAAAGGTCAATGTGAAACATGGAATCCCAAAACATAAGGGATACGAGCATGCATGCAAGAAATACGCAGTAACCCATTTTCCACGTCTTCTTTCTTCATTTGTGAATATATATATATATATATATATATATATATATATATATATATATATATATCTTATATATGAATACGGATGATTTTATTAAAGGATAAAATGAGTGTTATAAAATTAAATATAAAAAAAAAACAGTCTTGCTGAAAGCCTAAAAATGAAAACAGTAGCCTACACCATTGCTAAAAGCCTAAAAATGAAAGCTGGCAGGAGCCTACACCACTCCATTTGTTATTGTGTAAAGCAAAGTATATTTTCTTTATGACACGTCTCCCTTTTACTGATGTAGTCTATCTCATGTAATTATTATAACCACTTTTCCTATCTTCCTTTTTTTTATTTTAAATTTAAATATTAATCCAGAAAGGAAAAAAATTATAAACACTTCTTGTACATATACATCTCTATGTTTCATATTTATTTATTAATTATAATAATTATAATTGTAAATTATTATTCATACTAAAAATGAAAACAAAGCCTAAAAATGAAAACAATAGCCTACACCATTGCTTAAAGCCTAAAAATGAAAGCTGCCATGAGCCTACACCACTCCATTTGTTATTGTGTAAAGCAATGTATATTATCTTTATGACACATCTCCCTTTTATTGATGTAGTCTATCTCATATAATTATTATAACCACTTTTCCTATCTTCCCTTTTTTTTATTTTAAAGTTAAATATTAATCCAGAAAGGAAAAAAATTATAAACAGTTCTTGTACATATACATCTCTATGTTTCATATTTATTTATTTATTATAATAATTATAATTATAAATTATTATTCATATTTTTTTCGTTAGAGATTTTGAGATTCAGACAAAAAGAATGAACACATCAAAAATTAAAATCCAATTCAAGAAAATCTTAAGATATATATAAAATAAAAAAAGGAGGAACAAAAATGAAAACAGTAGCCTACACCACTGCTAAAAGCCTAAAAAGCAGGAGCCTACACCACTCCATTTGTTATTGTGTAAAACAATGTATATTTTCTTTAAGACACGTAACCCTTTTACTGCTGTAGTCCATCTCATATAATTATTTTAACCACTTCCCCATCTTTCCTTTTTTTATTTTAAATTTAAATATTAATCTAGAAAGAAAAAAAATTATAAACACTTCTTGTACATATACATCTCTATGTTTCATATTTATTTATTTATTATAATAATTATAATTATAAATTATTATTCATATTTTTTTCGTTAAAGATTTTGAGATTCAGACAAAATGAATGAACATATCAGAAATTAAAATCCAGTTCAAAAAGATGAAGCAAGAAGTTTGTTGATATAAAAAATTTTATGAACAATTTTTCTCTTAAGATGGGTTTCATATCTGCAGATGAATAACCATTTAATTTTATAACACTCATTGAAGCAAGAAGTTTGTTGATATAAAAAATTTATCAATAATTTTTATCTTAAGATGGGTTTCATATCTGCAGATCAATAACCATTTAATTTTATAACACTCATTTTACCCTTTAATAAAATCATTCGTATTCATATATAAGAATATATATATATAAATAAGAATATATAGCTTATTTTAAATTGCACATTGAATTGAAATTCAAAGAAGGAACTAACGTGGTAGTCTCTTCGCCACCTCCTTGAGAGCCAGTACTGAAGAAAATGCATGTTGATTTGCCTGGCGTTCTCCAGAAAACTCCAGTAGAATCAAGAAACGCCTTAAATTAAGCACACATCATTCCAACCCCATCTTTTCTCTTAGAAGGTACATATTATATTTGAACCTGATGAAACTGGAAAAATGTAAAGCAGAAAAGTAATAAATCTAGAACTTTAACGATACCTCTACTAAGCTAGCTACATTCTCAAGTATTCTACACTCTGTGACTTGCATATCTGCAGAAATCTAACTTAAATTCACAGATGGTTTGAGATCATTTTTTACCAAAGAAGAAAACATACCTGAAGTTTTGAATTGCAAATCGATTAATGGTTGTTGAAAGAAGAGAGGTGGAAGAAATTATGCTTTTGAATCATGTTTGAGTAAGTCTTTCTGCTCGGGATGAATTGAACCTTTTGTTTGATTAAAGACCGATGATTCTACAAAGATGGAAGAGAAATGGATCTACAAAATCTTGCTATTGAAATTGAAATTGAAATTTGTCCATTTTTAATGTGAAATTACATATTTGCCCTTCTTGCTTTTGGAAATGAAATTTGTCCATTTGTTATTAATGTAAAATGACCAGTATACCCTTGATCGTCCTCTCACCACTCTTGTATATAGTAGTAATATATATATAGTAATTAGATAATTGAAGGCCCGTTCACAGGCCCAATATAATTAATCATCTTTACAATGAATATTATTAGATTTAATTAAACTCACATATTATTTTACTATAATTTTTAAAATTTTCTAGAATTTACAAAAATTACAAAAATACCCTATTAGATACATCTCTCTCCCTTATTAGAAACATTACTATCTTCTCTCGAATACATACATATCCTCTATCGAATACATCTTCATCCCCTCTTGAATACATCTCTCTCCTCTCGGGTACATTCATACTCCCTCTCAAATACATCTCTCTCCTTGCGGGTACATCCATACTCCCTCTCAAATATAGCTCTCTCCTCTCAGATTCATCCGTGATCTATGTGTGTGCAAGTTTCGTGAATAGCAATATATCATGACTGATGTATCTGCATGTTTGCTGATAAATCTAAAAAACTTTAATTCTATTTTTTTTTTATAATTTGAAAAAGAGTAGAGATATAATGTAATTAACTCTTAAAATTATGAAAATTTATGTCATTTTAACTTTAATTTATGTAACATATTTTTCTCTATGGTCAATTTCAAAAGAATAATGTGTTAATATATTTAAAAACATTTTGACTTTAAAATACAGTAAAACCTCTATAAATTAATATTGGTAGGACCATAAAATTTTATTATTTTATAGAGATATTATTTAATCGATAAATTAATATTTATTAATTTAAAGAATAGTTTGAAATTTGATGAAGGTTAATTTTGATAATCTCAAAATCATTGCATCTTACTAATTTATGTACCATATTTATTGATTTCACATAGAAAATAGCATACATAAAGTGCAATGAATACATCAAAATCATTGTATCTTATTAATTTCAACGTTGTGATGTTATGATAATAAGAGCTTTCAAGATGTATTATCGAACATAATTTATCGTAGGATATTAGAAGGCTATGGAGTGGGACAAAATGATCCAACAAAGATTAATGTTTTGGATGCTATAAATTATTCCTGTTTGAACAATAAATGTTCAGCAAGAGACAATAGCAAATTATTTTCGATACTGTAAAAATCGTTCCGGAGATGCAATCTCAGAGAATATGAATGAACCTACTTGTGAAAACGTTATTCATGAACTTGAGGTCATCATTAATGATCTCGGTTGCCATAGTAAAATGGACGTGAATAAACTGTTGGATTATCTGAGTGAAAGTGATACTTGTTCAGAGGTCTAGAGTTAGAAGAAATTGTGGATACCATTGAAAAAACAATGTTGATGAGATGAATATGATATTGTACCTTTGCAACCAGATACACGTAAGAAATTACTTATCACATCTAGAACTCTTCACAATTTTATGGTGCAGTTCGAAAAAACAACACCAATTCTCTTGGATGCAATAAGAGAAGTTAGAGATAACTTCAACTATATTTAAATTTTAAGAAGAATCTATTCAGAATATAATCATATTTCACTAAATTGTCTTAGATATATTTATACTTTAAATAGTTATTAATTTATGATATTAATGGGACCATATATTTATACAGGGGTCTTCTAAAAATATATTATCTTATTATTTTATCAAAATTAGTGATTTTTCCATTGGCCCAAGTCGGGACCAAAGGAAAATATTATTTTAGAAAGATTATTAATTTATCGAGTATTAATTTATAGAGGTTTTACTGTATATATTTTATTCTTAGTAAGAAGATTTATAGTCATATGAACATCTATGGTTTGTTTTAGACCACGAATTTTAAAAGGATTTTTTTTAAAAAAAAACTTCATTTTAAGTCAAATAAACATTACATAAATCGAAATGGAGTGAGTATAAACTTTAGTTAAGTTTTTTTAACAAAACTATTTTGTTGTTTAACAAAATTTAAAATGAAAATGTTAAATCTTTTTCACAATTATGTGTTATAGTTTGTTTTATCAATATCTAGTCGATAATAACCAAAATTTAATATGAATAAGGTAATAAAGTAACTTAATTCTGAAATTCAAGTATTGATATTAATTGATAAAATATCTATTTATAGATTGTAAATCATTCATATTCTAATATTTAATATGATTCTTACTTTCGAAGTATGACACTAATATATCATAATTCAAGATGGTAAAAAGTAGAAATCAAGACTAAAAAGTGCAACTCATTATTATATGAAGGTCAATCCATAATTATCTACTGTGGAAGTTTCTTAAGTAAATATAATATAATTCTATGACAAATTAATTTTTGATCCAATATATTTATACTATTTCAAAGTTTATCCCGTTAATTAATTACATATTTTTTTAAACTACCATTATGCGGTCATTATTTATCAATTCTTAAATTATCAACTCTATATTCTTTCTTTTTTTATCTCTTTAGAATTGTGTTATTTTTGTTTTCTTATTTAAGTCACAAATTTTAAAGATAAAATAAATATTATTTTGGAGTTAAAATAGGTTAGATAAAACTATATGAATACTTATATTTAAATTTTTTATATATATAATTAAAAAGGAAATTACATACATGGAATTAAGATAAAATAAATATTATTTTGGAGATAAAATAGGTTAAGTAAAACTATATGAATACTTATGTTTAAAAAATATTATATATAGCTACAAAGAAAATTACATACATGGAAGATTGTAGGATTATGCTGAATATGTTGTAGTAGTAATAAATATAGATGAACGATTTGATTTGTCAAGAATATAAAAATAAAAATATTTTTCACATCATTATTACAATCAATCAAATACAAATTGATTTTTAAAAATAAAATAAAAATGAGTTTGTGGGCCATATATGAAATAAAACTTTTTGTGATTCTTGAAAAGGAAAATTGGAATCTTCTAGAAATCTACTTTGATAATTAATCATACAATTATAAATTTAGAACTTTGCCCATATTAATGATTAAAATTACAAATTGACATTGGTCGTCCTCGTCATGACTCTAAAAATACTTACAAAAGAGTCGCCACTTAATTTATTTTAAAGAAATTAAGAAAACTTGATTTAAAAAGACTTTAACAGATTAAATCTTTATAAATTTAGAGAAAATGGGTAAGAGGTTCTTATTTACGCTTCAAGAAGGATTTTAAGGCATTTGAAGCATCCGCTAACATGCGGTTATCCTACAACTTAGGTTAAGTATTTTTTGATTATTTTTTAGAAAAATAATGTGATATAAACATAATAATACTAATTTAAAATATTTGACTAACTTGAGAAAATAGTTAAGAATATTTTTTTTAATTTTTAAGGAAATGGGTACTTAGTTGAAACATTTGAAATTTTTAGAAAATGAGATTCTTAATGAAATATTTAAATTTTAACAAATTAGATAATGAGATCTTAATTGAAATATTTAATTTTTAATTACAAGTGATTAAAATTTTAACAAAAACTATATTAATTAGAAATTATTCAATCATTTTAGAAAAATATAATTTAAACTTAAACCATTTTAAATTGATTGGAGAGTAAATTGGGTTAAAATTTTGAGAAAATGACTAAAGTAAGGAAATGAAAACATTTTTAAAGTTTATTTGAGAACACACATCTTAACTTAAAAAACGCTTTTAAACTAAGTAAAAATGCTATGTGATTTAATTAAAGAACATGTCTTTTTAAGAACAAATAAATTCAATTCAATTAATGACATAAAATCTTATTAGTAAAAAGAAGCATTAAAAGTAAACTAACATAACAAAAAATAACTCATCTTTTGGGGACTTCAATTAAGTTATTTAGCGAAGCACATAAAGGGTTAGTGCTAATATAAACAAATAAATAGCAATAAGGAGGGTAATAAAAGAATTTGGGCTTAGGCCCAACCTGTCAAACTAATAATGGGTTGAATAAGGTAAAATATGCCCATTTGTCTGCTTAGCCCAAAAATCAACATATACATTGATTGTATATTGTTATATATAACTATATTTTGGTCATTTCCCTTGTATATTGGACTGTATACTCAGTGTAGACAACCTAATTTAGTCCTCCAAACACCTGTATTAATTTTGGTCCTATTTACCGCACTCAAACCGTATATCAGTATATACTTCAATATACAAGTTGTATATCAGCCTGTTTCGGCTTTTCGAAAAAAACTGTTTCACTTCTCTTTTATTGAAAATATAAGGATGACTCGGAGCGACTCAAGGACATGCAAGAGTGGAGTCCGAAGTGGATTCGAATGGAATTTCACATGTCAAAAAAACATAATATTAGTGTTACATTGATCAATACAAATAAGCAAATTATTAAATCAAACGACAATTAATTAAACATTTACCAAGTCAAAAACAAACAAGCACTTGCTAGTTATTTATTATAATTAATGATTTAGGGTGTGTTTGGTATGAAGGAAAATGTTTTCCATGAAAAATGTTTTCCTAGAAAATGTTTTCCTGAAAAACAAGTAGATTTTGAACTTATTTTCTCATGTTTGGTTAGTGAGTAGAAAATATTTTCCATAAATGATTTTTAGTGTTTGATTTATGAATGAAAAATATTTTTTGAGAAACATCTTTTATTTTTACTAGAGTAGAAAATAATTTATGAAATTGAAAATATTTTTTAGAAATAATTTTTTTTTGGGGGGGGGGGGCTGGGGGCTGTCGGGGGGGGGGCAAGGTTTAGGTGAAAAAATAAAATTTTGAATTTGAAAATATTTTTTAAAAATAATTTTTTTTTTTTTGGGGGGTGGGGGTGGTAGGGGGAGGGAGGGAGGGAGGAGTTTTAAAATAAAAATATTTTTAAAAACGAACTGAAATATTTTTGGGAGGGGTGGGGGTGGGGGCTGGCCGGTGGTGAGTGGGTGGGGGTTGGGCTCAGAGATCGGGTGAAAAATAAAATTTTGAAATTGAAAATATTTTAAAAATTGTTGTTTATGCCAAAAAAAATGTAATTTGAAGTTGGAGGAGAGTTTTGGAAAATATTTTCCTTAATTTTTGAAGGAAAGTCATTTTTCTTAATTTTGAGGAAAAATGAGTTGATTTGGAAAACATTTTCCAAGATTTTTGTTTCAACCAAAATGAGAAAATTGGCTTCATACCAAACATACCCTTAGTGAAGCTACCGGAAAATTGCCTTAAACATCTAAGAATCGGGCGAACAAATATTTAGCATAATAAAGTAACCTTGGTAGCATTTTTTTAATTTAAGCATTTCATTGTACCAAGTTAGGCACCAAACAAGAGGAAAAGGTTGGGAGACTTAATGTGTAGTCATGTACATTTAAATTTCAAAAATCCAACGACCCTTTTGACTCAACTAGTGAAACATTTTCAAATAAAATTACAAGGAAGTAAAGCAAGAATGACTGTAAAGATTTACTACCAACGAATGAGCACAAAGCTAATGATCTGTGTATATTCCAAGTGATAAGCCAAACTTTCAAAGAAGAAAACTCACATATTAAATCTAAATACTTAAACTAAACAGAATGAAGAGGAGCCAAAACTTGAGCTTAATGAAGAAGCTTCTAAGCTATTGATATGCTTTAAAGCAAAACTACAAAAAATGAAACTAGAAGAGTAACAGATGATCTAATTTACTACATAATGAAAACAAAAACAGAAGGGTCCTAAGCATCCTTTATCTATTTAAACGGACACTAAATAAGTGATAAAAAAATAGGATAGAGATAACGGTGGTGAGATATTATCACATACTCGAGTATATTAATCTAAGTTATTGATATACAAAGTCAGAGATTCCTAAAATAATACTATCGCCAACATTTAAGTATCACATTAGAATGGAATTTTAGTATTAAGAACTGAAATCGAAACTAAGGTACAAAAATGTTTGAAACAGAAAATTCAGGATGGTCTGATCAAATATACGAAATGTCTATTAACAAGAAATCGAAATCGATGAGACTTAAACATGCTTGAAAGCTAATTTGACAAACTATGCAGTACTAACATATTTCAAAAAAAATAAAACATGAAGGGCACCTAAGGACAGAGAAATAGAAATTCACACAAGATTCAGACAATCTTCATAACTAAAGAAAATAAATAGGAGGAAAATACTACCCCTTTGAGGGCAGCGAACGGAGACTCGACGAGCTTGAAAGAGAGCAACTTTTCACAGAAATTTGACCGAGAAGCAGACCAGGGTGTGTGAAGTAACTTCAGACGAAACCTTTCTCGGAACTTTAGAATTTGAAAATCGTTTTTTTTTAATTTCTTTGAGTGCAGAACAAGTTTTTGCCAAATAACTAAACTCAAAACCGTCCAAATACAATTTTTTCTTCCTCTCCTTAATAATTGGCTTATTTATAAGGAAAGTTGGAGTGATTTTGGGGGGAAATCCGTTGGAAAATTTCAACATGAATTTGAATTTCTTCTGCTCTTTTTGAAGCAACAGTGAAGGGGATGGGAAAAGGTTGTGACATCCGCGAAAAGGGGGAAAAATGAGACGTGAGGGAGGCGGCTGCGCCATTTCAGCAGCTACTGAGGTTGATGTATGCTGGAGAGAAGTCGTCGGGTATGGATGTTATACGTTGGGTTCTTGTTATATTCACTGAGGAAGAAGACGCGTGAGTGGATCGGGTCGGGTCGGTTTTTTGGTATGTTATATACTGTTGATTAGGAATTATTGGGCTGGATCTTTTTGAATTGGAATACAAGAGAATGGGCTGATGTGAATTGGAATGAGCTGCTGAAGATAAGAAATTGGCGCAAATAAGAAAAAGGGTTAGATCGTTTAAGAAGTAGTCGTATTGAGTTTATTTTAGATGAATAAATATCAATTAATTAATGAGCTTTTTAATCTTAACAAAATAAAATAATTAATTTTATTTGAACTAATTAAATAAAATAAAAATAAAAATAAAATAAACTATAAATTAGCTAAACCAACTAGTCAATATTTAAGTAAAATTGAGGCGATTTTCAAATATTTATCAAATATACATAATTATATGAAACATACATATTATTTAATATTATAAAAAATGATACCACTATTTAAATAACTTGAAAACTATATTTATATATATTTTTTGAAATTTTATGAAATTAATTATTTTAAAATAGTTTGAAATTGAAGAAGCTCGATGATTAATTTATATATCAGATGACCAAAATTGGGTGTCAACAGTTGTCCCTCGTTTTACTTGGATTGATGAAAGAAATTCGAGGCAATGAAATTGACGAATCCAATTTTGACCGACCACATCTTCATTTGTAGGAAAGGGTTTTTGTACGGACTTTAGGAATTATGGTCGAACCCTGGAATTGGATTTCCAACAAATCTCAGGCTATATGAGAATTAAGGTCACTTGTAGTTCAATACGTTTGATTTGACGCACGATTATAAAAGAATTCAAAAGTTATTCGATATCGAATATTGAAGACATCGAAATGCTCGAGAATAAGATTTGATGGATGATGTGGAATACAACCGAGTTTTCAATATTAAGCCCGCTACATATCCTTAAATCTTAGGAATCAGACTGCTTGTAGTTCGACTCGATCGGTTGAAAAGAAAATCTATTATGCTAGATAACCTTTGGTTTTGTAAGAGTGACAAGTAAGTCGAGTATGAAAAAAGAGGCTTGCAAACTCTTAGCCATGAATGTGGAGCTCTTCATATCCATGA
>CM040628.1:13714420-13820163 GCA_022817965.1 Solanum lycopersicoides | reverse complement strand
ACAAATTAATTTTTGATCCAATATATTTATACTATTTCAAAGTTTATCCCGTTAATTAATTACATATTTTTTTTAAACTACCATTATGCGGTCATTATTTATCAATTCTTAAATTATCAACTCTATATTCTTTCTTTTTTTATCTCTTTAGAATTGTGTTATTTTTTTTCTTATTTAAGTCACAAATTTTAAAGATAAAATAAATATTATTTTGGAGTTAAAATAGGTTAGATAAAACTATATGAATACTTATATTTAAATTTTTTATATATATAATTAAAAAGGAAATTACATACATGGAATTAAGATAAAATAAATATTATTTTGGAGATAAAATAGGTTAAGTAAAACTATATGAATACTTATGTTTAAAAAATATTATATATAGCTACAAAGAAAATTACATACATGGAAGATTGTAGGATTATGCTGAATATGTTGTAGTAGTAATAAATATAGATGAACGATTTGATTTGTCAAGAATATAAAAATAAAAATATTTTTCACATCATTATTACAATCAATCAAATACAAATTGATTTTTAAAAATAAAATAAAAATGAGTTTGTGGGCCATATATGAAATAAAACTTTTTGTGATTCTTGAAAAGGAAAATTGGAATCTTCTAGAAATCTACTTTGATAATTAATCATACAATTATAAATTTAGAACTTTGCCCATATTAATGATTAAAATTACAAATTGACATTGGTCGTCCTCGTCATGACTCTAAAAATACTTACAAAAGAGTCGCCACTTAATTTATTTTAAAGAAATTAAGAAAACTTGATTTAAAAAGACTTTAACAGATTAAATCTTTATAAATTTAGAGAAAATGGGTAAGAGGTTCTTATTTACGCTTCAAGAAGGATTTTAAGGCATTTGAAGCATCCGCTAACATGCGGTTATCCTACAACTTAGGTTAAGTATTTTTTGATTATTTTTTAGAAAAATAATTTGATATAAACATAATAATACTAATTTAAAATATTTGACTAACTTGAGAAAATAGTTAAGAATATTTTTTTTAATTTTTAAGGAAATGGGTACTTAGTTGAAACATTTGAAATTTTTAGAAAATGAGATTCTTAATGAAATATTTAAATTTTAACAAATTAGATAATGAGACCTTAATTGAAATATTTAATTTTTAATTACAAGTGATTAAAATTTTAACAAAAACTATATTAATTAGAAATTATTCAATCATTTTAGAAAAATATAATTTAAACTTAAACCATTTTAAATTGATTGGAGAGTAAATTGGGTTAAAATTTTGAGAAAATGACTAAAGTAAGGAAATGAAAACATTTTTAAAGTTTATTTGAGAACACACATCTTAACTTAAAAAACGCTTTTAAACTAAGTAAAAATGCTATGTGATTTAATTAAAGAACATGTCTTTTTAAGAACAAATAAATTCAATTCAATTAATGACATAAAATCTTATTAGTAAAAAGAAGCATTAAAAGTAAACTAACATAACAAAAAATAACTCATCTTTTGGGGACTTCAATTAAGTTATTTAGCGAAGCACATAAAGGGTTAGTGCTAATATAAACAAATAAATAGCAATAAGGAGGGTAATAAAAGAATTTGGGCTTAGGCCCAACCTGTCAAACTAATAATGGGTTGAATAAGGTAAAATATGCCCATTTGTCTGCTTAGCCCAAAAATCAACATATACATTGATTGTATATTGTTATATATAACTATATTTTGGTCATTTCCCTTGTATATTGGACTGTATACTCAGTGTAGACAACCTAATTTAGTCCTCCAAACACCTGTATTAATTTTGGTCCTATTTACCGCACTCAAACCGTATATCAGTATATACTTCAATATACAAGTTGTATATCAGCCTGTTTCGGCTTTTCGAAAAAAACTGTTTCACTTCTCTTTTATTGAAAATATAAGGATGACTCGGAGCGACTCAAGGACATGCAAGAGTGGAGTCCGAAGTGGATTCGAATGGAATTTCACATGTCAAAAAAACATAATATTAGTGTTACATTGATCAATACAAATAAGCAAATTATTAAATCAAACGACAATTAATTAAACATTTACCAAGTCAAAAACAAACAAGCACTTGCTAGTTATTTATTATAATTAATGATTTAGGGTGTGTTTGGTATGAAGGAAAATGTTTTCCATGAAAATGTTTTCCTAGAAAATGTTTTCCTGAAAAACAAGTAGATTTTGAACTTATTTTCTCATGTTTGGTTAGTGAGTAGAAAATATTTTCCATAAATGATTTTTAGTGTTTGATTTATGAATGAAAAATATTTTTTGAGAAACATCTTTTATTTTTACTAGAGTAGAAAATAATTTATGAAATTGAAAATATTTTTAGAAATAATTTTTTTTTGGGGGGGGGGGCTGGGGCTGTCGGGGGGGGGGCAAGGTTTAGGTGAAAAAATAAAATTTTGAATTTGAAAATATTTTTTAAAAATAATTTTTTTTTTTTGGGGGGTGGGTGGTGGGGGGAGGGAGGGAGGAGTTTTAAAATAAAAATATTTTTAAAAACGAACTGAAATATTTTTGGGAGGGGGTGGGGGTGGGGGCTGGCCGGTGGTGAGTGGGTGGGGGTTGGGCTCAGAGATCGGGTGAAAAATAAAATTTTGAAATTGAAAATATTTTAAAAATTGTTGTTTATGCCAAAAAAAATGTAATTTGAAGTTGGAGGAGAGTTTTGGAAAATATTTTCCTTAATTTTTGAAGGAAAGTCATTTTTCTTAATTTTGAGGAAAAATGAGTTGATTTGGAAACATTTTCCAAGATTTTTGTTTCAACCAAAATGAGAAAATTGGCTTCATACCAAACATACCCTTAGTGAAGCTACCGGAAAATTGCCTTAAACATCTAAGAATCGGGCGAACAAATATTTAGCATAATAAAGTAACCTTGGTAGCATTTTTTTAATTTAAGCATTTCATTGTACCAAGTTAGGCACCAAACAAGAGGAAAAGGTTGGGAGACTTAATGTGTAGTCATGTACATTTAAATTTCAAAAATCCAACGACCCTTTTGACTCAACTAGTGAAACATTTTCAAATAAAATTACAAGGAAGTAAAGCAAGAATGACTGTAAAGATTTACTACCAACGAATGAGCACAAAGCTAATGATCTGTGTATATTCCAAGTGATAAGCCAAACTTTCAAAGAAGAAAACTCACATATTAAATCTAAATACTTAAACTAAACAGAATGAAGAGGAGCCAAAACTTGAGCTTAATGAAGAAGCTTCTAAGCTATTGATATGCTTTAAAGCAAAACTACAAAAAATGAAACTAGAAGAGTAACAGATGATCTAATTTACTACATAATGAAAACAAAAACAGAAGGGTCCTAAGCATCCTTTATCTATTTAAACGGACACTAAATAAGTGATAAAAAAATAGGATAGAGATAACGGTGGTGAGATATTATCACATACTCGAGTATATTAATCTAAGTTATTGATATACAAAGTCAGAGATTCCTAAAATAATACTATCGCCAACATTTAAGTATCACATTAGAATGGAATTTTAGTATTAAGAACTGAAATCGAAACTAAGGTACAAAAATGTTTGAAACAGAAAATTCAGGATGGTCTGATCAAATATACGAAATGTCTATTAACAAGAAATCGAAATCGATGAGACTTAAACATGCTTGAAAGCTAATTTGACAAACTATGCAGTACTAACATATTTCAAAAAAAATAAAACATGAAGGGCACCTAAGGACAGAGAAATAGAAATTCACACAAGATTCAGACAATCTTCATAACTAAAGAAAATAAATAGGAGGAAAATACTACCCCTTTGAGGGCAGCGAACGGAGACTCGACGAGCTTGAAAGAGAGCAACTTTTCACAGAAATTTGACCGAGAAGCAGACCAGGGTGAGTGAAGTAACTTCAGACGAAACCTTTCTCGGAACTTTAGAATTTGAAAATCGTTTTTTTTTTAATTTCTTTGAGTGCAGAACAAGTTTTTGCCAAATAACTAAACTCAAAACCGTCCAAATACAATTTTTTCTTCCTCTCCTTAATAATTGGCTTATTTATAAGGAAAGTTGGAGTGATTTTGGGGGGAAATCCGTTGGAAAATTTCAACATGAATTTGAATTTCTTCTGCTCTTTTTGAAGCAACAGTGAAGGGGATGGGAAAAGGTTGTGACATCCGCGAAAAGGGGGAAAAATGAGACGTGAGGGAGGCGGCTGCGCCATTTCAGCAGCTACTGAGGTTGATGTATGCTGGAGAGAAGTCGTCGGGTATGGATGTTATACGTTGGGTTCTTGTTATATTCACTGAGGAAGAAGACGCGTGAGTGGATCGGGTCGGGTCGGTTTTTTGGTATGTTATATACTGTTGATTAGGAATTATTGGGCTGGATCTTTTTGAATTGGAATACAAGAGAATGGGCTGATGTGAATTGGAATGAGCTGCTGAAGATAAGAAATTGGCGCAAATAAGAAAAAGGGTTAGATCGTTTAAGAAGTAATCGTATTGAGTTTATTTTAGATGAATAAATATCAATTAATTAATGAGCTTTTTAATCTTAACAAAATAAAATAATTAATTTTATTTGAACTAATTAAATAAAATAAAAATAAAAATAAAATAAACTATAAATTAGCTAAACCAACTAGTCAATATTTAAGTAAAATTGAGGCGATTTTCAAATATTTATCAAATATACATAATTATATGAAACATACATATTATTTAATATTATAAAAAATGATACCACTATTTAAATAACTTGAAAACTATATTTATATATATTTTTTGAAATTTTATGAAATTAATTATTTTAAAATAGTTTGAAATTGAAGAAGCTCGATGATTAATTTATATATCAGATGACCAAAATTGGGTGTCAACAGTTGTCCCTCGTTTTACTTGGATTGATGAAAGAAATTCGAGGCAATGAAATTGACGAATCCAATTTTGACCGACCACATCTTCATTTGTAGGAAAGGGTTTTTGTACGGACTTTAGGAATTATGGTCGAACCCTGGAATTGGATTTCCAACAAATCTCAGGCTATATGAGAATTAAGGTCACTTGTAGTTCAATACGTTTGATTTGACGCACGATTATAAAAGAATTCAAAAGTTATTCTGATATCGAATATTGAAGACATCGAAATGCTCGAGAATAAGATTTGATGGATGATGTGGGAATACAACCGAGTTTTCAATATTAAGCCCGCTACATATCCTTAAATCTTAGGAATCAGACTGCTTGTAGTTCGACTCGATCGGTTGAAAAGAAAATCTATTATGCTAGATAACCTTTGGTTTTGTAAGAGTGACAAGTAAGTCGAGTATGAAAAAAGAGGCTTGCAAACTCTTAGCCATGAATGTGGAGCTCTTCATATCCATGATCAAGAACTTACACGGACATAATTTCCAAAGCTCTTGGTGCATTGTCACTCAGATTGAAAAGTTACCTCCGGGTGAACACCAAAGAATTTCCAGATGCGAAACTGATACCGATAAACCTAAAGGGAAAACCCACATGCCTTCTATTAGAGGTGTGGTTTGATTGTGGAGAAAGTTGTTCCTCAACTCGCGTCCTAATAGTCTGATACTCCTCTTCGGACTATGTCCCAGTTCGCTGCTAAGAAAAAAATTCACATTGTGCTGCATCCTTTTTGATGTCGTCCGCACCTGTGGTTTTATTTGAGTATTCATTCTCTCGGATGCTCTCGACAAAGATATTGAGATAAAACTCATTAGTGTAAAATATAATTTAAATGGAGAAATAACGTCATTTACCATGTCGGAGCTTAATTGTTCTCCTTGAATATTTTACATCAACTTCTTTCAGTTTGGCGTAAAACAAATAAAGCATATATCTCATATTTGCAACATGACTCTTCTATGTACTCTTATTTTAATATCGAAGTAGTAAAATAGACTAATGTAACATATTGATGATTCTCTTGATGGTTTGAATATGATGGTTATCTCGGCAGTTTGAATATGAATGACACTTTCAGCAATTTGAAGATAAATGGCTCTCTTGGCGTTTTGAACATGATGGCCTTCTCGGAGGTTTGAATATGAACAACCCTCACAGAAATTTAAGTATGTAATAGACTTCTTGTCATTACAATATGAATGACCCTCTCGGCGATTTTGAATATGAATGGCCATTTTGGCAGTTTTGAATATAAATGCCCCTCTTGGCATTTTTATATGCAATGGTCCTTTTGGTAATTTAAATATGAATCACCCTCTCAGCAATTATGAATGACCCTTTTGGCGGCTTGAATATGATGGCCCTCTTGGCAGTCTGATTATGCAATGGCCCTCTCGGCGTTTGATATGAATGACCCTCTTGGCTTTTGAATATGATGACCCTCTCTACAATTTAATATGAATGACCCTCTGGGCTTTTGAATATGATGGCCCTCTTGGCAATTTGAATATAAATGACTCTTTTGGCGGCTTGAATATGATGATCCTCCGGCAATTTAATATGAATGGCCTTCTCGGCAATTTGATATGAATGACCCTCTTGACAGTTTAAATATGAATGACCTTCTTGTCTTTGAATATAAATGCCCCTCTTGGCATTTTGATATGCAATTTCCCTTTGGCAACTTAAATATGAATGACCCTCTCGGCAGTTTGAGTAGGATGGATTTGACTATGAATGTTGTACTCTTTGGTCAAGAAGAGATGTTACACTCACTATCGGATATTTGATGATAGGTTCTCCTGAAATAGTTGTTTGATAAATATATTATCTTTGATGATCTTGTTTTACCCTGCATCCACAAAAAAATGTTAGTTTTGGAACACTGATCTGTGTTGTTTTCTTCCGGTCGCCTTGCTTCTTGTCTCGCTATCTTTGGAAGTTTGGTTGACCCTAAGAATCGCAATAAACAAACGACAAGATCATATTTAAATTAAAATATTGGTTATGTATGAAGTATTTAGAAAAATAGTTTCAAAGAAAATCTCTGCCAATTCATTGTCACGACATGCACTACACGAACAAAACCCATTTCCTCAGATTTTGTCTAGATAGGTAGCTTGCTGGAGACTTTAGAACTTCTTAAGAGTATGTAACGTTGAGGCATTTGAAGATCACTTTGATGTTCTAAGTACCCTTAATGGAATTTTTGAGGTCCTTCTAAAAAATTATGTCCTAGTTAGATGTCTTTAAACAAATATGATTATAATCACGGAAGTCATGATATCTTGCAAATTATTGAGATTTTCTCCAATTGCACATTCCAACATGATATTTGACCCTTGTATGTAGGAAATAACTCTTCTTGTAGAATTTTTGAGATCCTTTAAAAAATTCTGTCCCAGTTTTCATTATGAAGGGAAATGGGAATCTTATTGGGACCATGACCGAAATCTTGTGGCGCCTACGTATCCTGTTGAGGCAGAAATTAGGTCAAACGTAGTTCCTCTCTCGAGGATTGACATAATAGAAAATTTTGATAAGGAAACGACCGAGGTCAACATAGGCCGCCTACGTATCTCATTCTTGAGAATTCAGGTCGAACGTAACTCAAGTGCAAGTGGAATGTTTCAAAACATAATGCGATAATGATTACAAGCAAACTGCAATTACAAGGAAATAAAGGAAAAAGTATGAGCCTTCAAATGCAATATCTCTTGACTGCATCTGAATTGATAGCTTTTCGCCACACTCTACCGTCCATCTCTGGTAGAACCAAGGCTCCTCTTGATAGTACTTTGTAGACAACATACGGTTCTTGCCAGTTAGGTGAGAATTTTCCTTTAATTTCATCTTGATGAGGGAAAATGTGTTTCTACACCAATTGGCCTACCTCAAATGTTTGAACTCTTACTTTCTTGTTGAAAGCGTGAGTCATTCTCTGTTGATACAACTGGCCATGACAATCATTCTTTTCTCATCAACCATTGTCAATTGCTCATATCGATGACGAACCCATTCGGCATCTCTCAATCCAGCTTCCTGAATAATCCTTAACGATGGTATCTCAATTACAGCTGGTATCACTACCTCTGTTCTGTATACTAACAGATACGGAGTTGCTCCAGTTGAGGTTCGAATTGTGGTGCGATAACCTATCAAGGCATAAGGCAAATTTTCATGCGAACATTTGTAGTTGTCAATCATTTTTCTCAATATCCTCTTGATGTTCTTATTGGAAGCTTCCACAACTCCATTCAATTGAGGACGATATGCAAATGAATTACGGTGGGTAATTTTTAATTGTTCACATATCTCTTTCATCAAGTGACTTTTGAGATTTGCTCCATTGTCTGTGATGATAGACTCAGGAACTCCAAATGATATATCAAATTATTGCAAACAAAATCGGCTACAACTTTCTTCGTCACAACTTTATAGGAAGCAACTTCGATCCACTTCGTGAAATAATCAATGGCGCCCAAAATGAACCTATGACCGTTGGAGGCATCAGGCTCAATTGGTCCAATAATATCCATGCCCCATGCTGCAAATGGCCAAGGGAAACTCATTGCATTAAGCTCCTGAGGAGATATTTTGATCAGATCTCCATGTACCTGACATTTATGACATCTTCGGACAAATAGGACACAATCATTTCCCATAGTCATCCAGAAGTATCCCGCCCTTAAGATTTTCTTTGCTAATGTAAACCCATTCATGTGCGTCCAGCACACTCCAACATGCACTTTTTCAAGCAATTTTATGGCTTCTACAGCATCCACACATCGCAGTAATCCCAGATCAAGAGTCCTCTTATAAAGAACCTCCCCATTCAAAAAGATGTTGTTTGTCATTCTTCGGATTATTTTCTTTTAGCTACTTGTTGTTTTTTCGGGGTATTCTCCAGCTTCTAAGTACCATTTCACATCGATATACCATGAAGTTTCATCCGATTCTACTTTCACATGTAAACAATGTGTTGGTTGTTCTTTTAAACCTATCTCAAGTGGGTCAATGTAACTCTTTTCTGGGTGTTGTATCATGTATGATATGGTTGCGAGGGCATCAACAAACTCGTTCTGTATTCTCGGGGTGTTTCTAAACTCGATCTTCCTAAATCTTTTGCATAACCTCCGTATCAATTGTACGTAAGGTAAGATTTTAGGATTCTTCACGGCCCACTCTCCTTGGACTTGATGAATCAACAAGTCTGAATCGCCAATTATCAATAATTCTTGAACATTCATATTAAGAGCCATCTTGATGCAAAGAATACAAGCTTCGTACTCAGCCATGCTTTCGTGTATCGAAATCTAAGCTTCGTTGTTGCTGGAAAATGTGCCCTGGTTCATATATCAATATTGCTCCAATTCGTGATCCTTTAGAGTTAACTGCTCTATCGAAGAACATTCTCCACCAAGGATATGATTCTAATATGTCTTACCCTACAAACAATACTTCTTCATCAGGGAAATACGTTTTATGCAGTTCATATCCTTCATCTACTGGGTTTTCAGCAAGGTGATCAGCCAAGGCTTGACCCTTAATTGCTTTCGAGTCATGTACGTAATGTCAAACTCACTCAAAAACATTTGCCACTTTTGCTAGCTTTCTTGTAGGCATTTCTTTCTGAAATATGTATTTGAGAGGGTCCGTTCTCAAAATGAGATGTATTGTATAAGCCGACAGACAATGTCACAATTTCTGAGCCACCTAAGTCAAAGCACAACAAGTTCTCTTTAAGAGGGCGTAACGATCCTCATAGGATGTGAACTTCTTGCTCAAATAGTATATCTTTCTCTATTTTTTTCCGCTCTCATCATATTGTCCCACCACACACCCAAATGCGTTGTCAGAGATGGATAAGTACAATAACAAAGGATTGCCTGCACGTGGTGGCACCAATACTGGTTGATTTGAAAGGTAACTCTTGATGGTGTGAAAAGCCTTCTGGCATTCTTCTATCCATTTGGTTGGCGCATCCTTTCATAGCAACTTGAATATGGGCTCACATAGCACCGTTGATTGAGTTATGAATCGAATGATCTAATTCAGTCTCCCTAGAAAAATCATTACTTCCTTCTTAGTCTTTGGAGGAGGCAAGTCTTGAACTATCTTGATCTTGGAAGTATCAAGTTCGATACCTCTTATGTTAACTATGAATCCGAGTAACTTCCCTGCAGGTACTCCAAATGCATATTTGGCTGGGTTCAACTTCAAATCATATCTTCGTAACATGTCAAAAGAACTTTTCCAGGTGCTTCAGATGATCCGAACTCTCGCGAGATTTTATGATGACATCGTCCACATACACCTCAATTTCTTTATGGCTCATATCATGAAAAATGGTGGTCATAGCTCTCATGTAAGTGGCTCCAGCATTCTTAAGGCCGAACGACATCACTCGATAATAGTAGACTCCCCAAGGCGTGATGAATGTTGTTTTCTCTGCATCTTCTTCATCCATTAAGATTTGGTGGTATCCGCAAAAAAATCCACGAAAGATTGCAACTCATGTTTGGCACAATTATCAAAATGAGACAGATGTGTTGCTAATTTATCAACAAGATAGTTATGAATACAACATACCATTTCTTTTTGTTTTGGCATTTCATTGCATAATAAAGCAACCATTTGAGCATAATCACCAGGATGAAAGCTCATTGATTTTAGGGCATCTGCAAAGTACGGTTTAACAATTGCAGCACAGTTATTTAGGACTTCCTCCACCAAGTATGATGCAATGGGTGAATCCATCTAGATAAAAGAAACCATTAGATTAGAAAAGTGAAAAAAGAAATATTCTAGCAAAGAGGTTCACATGATATTTATTATTACCTGATTATAAATTTTGACCCTATCAAGAAGAAGTTGTAGAAGCTCTACTGAGATTTCATCACTGTCTTCTATGATCTGAGTCATGATTTCTTTCATCCAAGTGAATATATTATGAGGATGGTAGGGCCTTCATAGAAAATATAACATAAATATTATTATAGCCAGCATCTTAGAAAAATATTATCTCTAGAATAACCTTATACTCATATACTGGGACAAAATGACATTGTTTACAATGTCAACAATCTCCTACATGTTTAGGTGTGAGTATATGCAAGTAATTGAATAGCACGTACGGTTGGGAAGTGTTTCAATGCATAAGGGTATTTCAGATTAGCACCTTTCGGAGCTAGTCAGTGCCCACTGGAAGAGCTTTGTCCAAACGGTGTCGATAAAATTACTTTTAATGGATAAGCAGTTAAAAATACAAAACACACTGCAATATCCTTATGAAATGTATATTTCACCCAAATGTAATCTGAAGAAATAAACTAGAACTCTACATAACATTGAAGGATCAGAGAATATGCCTGATGGCCTCGAGAAATTTTTTGAATATCCGAAGATCAGCGTTTCGTTCTGAAGGTCCAATACCATCGCAGCAAACCTTACTTTAGCGAATATTTCTAGAACTCGAATCACTTTTCGTTAGCTGCGGATAGTCACAACACCTAACCTTTTGAAAGTCATTATGGTTTGCCGGAGAATTTCCTCACAAGAAATTGGCAAGGGTTGAAAAAGGAAAAAAATATCCAAGTAAAAACAGAAAGACAAGTTAGAATGGTATAGTTTTGCCTCCATTTGTCTATCATCATCGTAAGGGCGATTTATGGCATATATTAGAGAAGTTTCAGTGACAGACGAAATCATTGAAACTTTGACATCTTCACTCGTATGCCCCAATAGTTCATTCCTAACTAGTGCTTTCATTAAAGGTTGAATTTCACTTGTTGTCGAATCAAATGGTTCTTGACTAACCATTTTCAGTAATGACTCAACTTCCTGACAAAAGAAAAAGGAAAAAAAGATTATCACTTTCATTTTCCAGTCCATGACTCAACTTTCTGACAAAAAAAGTAAATGAGAATTGTTGTTCAACTATAATGATTTTGGACTGGAAAATCGAAGTGATAATCTTTTTTTCCCTTTTATTTTCCAGAAAGTTGAGTCATTACTGAAAACGGTTAGTCAAAAACCATTTGATTCTATAACAAGTGCAATTCAACCTTTAATGAAAGCAGTAGTTAGGAATGAACTATTGGGGCATACGAGTGAAGATGTCAAAGTTTCAATGATTCTTGTATCATTGAAATTTCTCGAATATATGCCCCAAATCGCCCTTACGATGATGATAGACAAATGGAGGTAAAACTATACCATTCTAACTCATCTTTCTGTTTTTACTTGGATATTTTTTTTCCTTTTTTAACTCTTTCCAATTTCTTGTCAGTAAATTCTCCGGCAAACCGTAATGACTTTCAAAAAGTTAGCTGTTGTGACTAGCCGCAGCTATCGGAAAGTGATTCGAGTTCTAGAAATATTTGCTAAAGTAAGGTTCGCTGCGATGGTATTAGACCTCGAGAACGAAACACTAATCATCAAGATACTCAAAAAACAATTCGAGGTCATCAGGTATATTCTCTGATCCTTCAATGTTATGTAGAGTTCTGGTTTGTTTCTTCAGATCAAATTTAGGTGAAATATAAATTTCATAAGGATGTTGCAGTGTGTTTTGTATTTGTAACTGCTTATCCATTAAAAGTAATTTTACCAACACCCTTTGGACAAAGCTCTGCCAGTGGGCACTAACTAGCTCCAAAAGGTGCTAATCTGAAATACCCTTATGCATTGAAACACTTCCCAACCGTACGTACTATTTAGTTGCTTGCATATACTCGCACCTAAGTATGTAGGAGACTGTTGACATTGTAAACCATGTCATTTTGACCCAAGTATATGAGCATAAGGTTATTCTAGAGATAATATTTCTCTGAGATGATGACTATAATAATATTTATGTTATATTTTCTATGAAAGCCCTACCATCCTCATAACATACTTGGATGAAAGAAATCATGACTCGACTCATAAAAGGCAGTGATGAAATCTCAGTAGAGCCTCTACAACTTCTTCTTGATTGGCTCAAAATTGATAATCAGGTAATAATAAATCTCATATGAACCTCTTTGTTAGAATATTTTTTTGTTACTTTTCTAATCCAATGGTTTCTTTTATCTAGATGGATTCACCCATTGCATCATACTTGGTGGAGAGTCCTAAACGACTGTGCTACAATTGTTAAATCGTACTTTGCAGATGCCTTAAAATCAATGAGCTTTAAACCTTGTGATTATGCTCAAACGGTTGCTTTTTTATGCAATGAAATGCCAAAAGGAAAAGAAATGGTATGTTGTATTCATAACTATCTTGTTGATAAAATTAGCAGCACCTGTCTCATTAATGCAGTTTTGCTCCGTATAAGTGCAAACCACATTATTAGTTCATTATGCTCTGGAATAAAATTGTTATGTTTCATAGTCTTATCCTAGTACAGTAATTATAATTAGTCACTGACAAATTGCACAGAAATTGGTATAGTTGTATGCAGTCAGATTTTGAAAAGCAACCAATATTGTGCAGTAACATCTAGAACCACAAGTAAGAGAAATATCTTTTTTGAAAAACTGAAGCTTATATTCCCAAAAAACGGACAAGAATTCACAGTGAACCTAGGTTGAATGCGACTTTGCCAATACCTATCTCCTCTGATTGCTTACCTTTAACTCATTCACTAATCTTAGGTGTTCTTCAAGATCATGTTTCCTTCGAGTAAGTTTATTTGAGCCAGATATTATAGCTTTGTTCTGCTTCTCATCTAGTGCATATGAGTACAAAAATAATAACTCTAAAATAATGTATAGAACAAAACATTAATCAAGTAAATTCAGTCACAGAGAAAAACAAATCATGCGTAGTTCAAAAGATTTCTTCTCAAGTCCTTATTTCTCATTCAAGAGTTGAGATTCCTGATCACACAGTGACAATGAAATGTTCTTAAGTTAAAGGTTGAACCATAAGCATGTTAACGCTGAAGTGAAAAGAAAAATGTGCAAAAGGCCAAAGGAAAATGGCACACCTGGCAAGATCAACATGTTCTCGAAGATATAGAATTTCTTCTTCTTGTGCTTTCGCATGTGAATACAGTTCCTGAACAAAAAATTATTCAGCAAATCAACAAAATGTAGTCTCCCTTCAAACTGAAAATTGTATTTTGTACAAATTTAGAAAAGCTACCATATTTTCACGATTTGCACAACTAAACTGAATACTGTATTCGTTGTTGAGAACCTTCCATGCTATGGCATGCTCATATGATATTGGCCTACCCATGATAGATGCACATATTCCTGCTAGCAGATAGACAAATCCCTACAAAAACAACAAAACAATTTGTAAAATTCTTCACTTACTACCTTTACGACATTTTCTTGTACCAATTGATAATTAACATATAGTTGATATTGTTGGGTATGTTGCAAAAATTGATGGGAAATAGAGGAAAAGAGAGGAACTTGAAAAGTTGAGAACTTGAAAAGGCTTCTTATGCTTTAATGAAAAGACATTTGTCCCTCATCGATGGTGGAAAGAAAAATAGGAGAGTTTAAATATAGAAACACTCCTATTAATTGTTAAAAGGGTTGGAAAGAGGGACCCCCCTCGCGCCATCATCGTCGCTCGCTCGGCTTTGGCAAATGATCGATCGAGTTTGTTTTAATTATTTAATTAATTAAATTATATGGCCAAAAGAAATTTCAATTAATTAGTTCTCGCTTGGCTTCGGCAAATGATCGATCGAGTTTGTTTTAATTATTTAATTAATTAAATTAAATGGCCAAAAAAAAATTCTATTAATTAGTTGACGTATTCAGTTATTTAGTTGAAATTAACTGAAACGTTTCAATTTTTTTTGTTGATTAACCCGACCCGATCCGACTCGGATCCGCGTGTTACCCGTTTTATTTAAACTTTCCTGTTTTATTTAAAATTTCCGCCATGACTGTTCTAAAAGGTTGCAACTTTCATGAACAGTCAATACCATTTGAAAGGTTGCAAACTTACATTAATGGTTGTGTGGATTCTGAAAGGGTTGCAACCTAGGTTCTTCTTGCCTATAAATACAATTCATTCTTCAGAATATTTGCTTACGAATTTTCTGAGTTTCTTCTTCTTCTGCACAAAATTTTTTTTTGTGTACTTTCCTGCTGTTGATTGGTTCGCTTACACCAGAGTTTTGGTATTTATACTCTGGTGATAGAGATCATTTTACCTGGGAGGTTATATTCCAAATAAAACCTCGGATACTAGAGAGGAATAATTTCCTTAAGGAGACATTGTGAGTTCAGTGGACTTGATATTTTCTTGTTAAAACTTTATTCACATTCTGGTACGTTTTACAGATTTCTTTTTAATTAAATTTCTGTGCATCTCTCTTACTGTTTCTATAAATTTCAGTTACTTCGTATTTCTGAACAATTTATTAGAATCAGTAATTTCTGATTTTGTAACACAGATTGTAAACAGATACGTGGTCTAGCACTTGTGAATTCAAAACGAACTTGCTTGATGCTAAATACTGCAGTATCAAATTTTGTTCTGATATTTATTGGAACTAGTTTGTTTTTCATGTTTGCTAAGTTAGAAGGATGTATGTAATTAAAATATGATGGTAGTAGTCTAACCTGCTGCATGATCTTGGAGAACTCCGATAGGAGGACCTTACGACCAGCTTCATCTAGAATCTTATCAAGCATTATATCCTGAAGAACAAAGTGGTTTCAAGCATGTCAAGACCAGCCTGGTTTGCACATCTAAAAACTGCAGATGCCTGCATTAAAAAAGTTCACTGAGTAATTATGAATTGTTTAGTCTCTAGAAAGAATCATGGATAAATACTTATTATTGATTAATTCGTGGTTCAGAACAAGTATAGAAGCAGTATACTGACATTCATTTTTACAGAGCAACACATTATTGCATCACTATGGTGCCACAGTTGTTTCAGAACAGCATCACCAGCTTGAGAATCAACTTGGAACAGGTCTCCTCCTGCATGCACCCTGAAATATAATCGGGAAATAGTTAGACCAGGTAAAACATTCAATGTCACTGCAAGTTCCATGCAAATAATCAGATATCAATTAGTCTCTGAAGTTCAAAGAACCAAGTATAACGAGGTCAAAAGTAATTCTTTTTCCTACTTCATTGCAATGACAGGTTGATTAGTGATATGAAGTTTTACATGTAACGATGCAAAATGGCACATCGATGATGTTTAAAACCCATGCCTATAGCTTCGGAAAATCCACCTTGCTAAAGTGACAGCTCCAGGTGACCCAGGGAAAATTTAGGTGTTAACTGAGAGCTGAGTCAAGAAGGTGCTATGGCCATTGCAACTCTCTGAACAGAGCCTACTATACTTCGTACATATTGGTGAGCCATTGCAGCTACATTATCCTGGTAGTGACATTTAGAAAAGCTACCATAGGTTGTACAGAAAATTGTACATAGGTAGTACATAATACAATTGTACAGAAAATTGTATTCTGTACAAATTTAGAAAAGCTACTGTAGGTTCATTTATCAATATCGACAAGGATTTGCACAACTGAAAATAGTGTTAAACACCGAAAAAAACAAAACTGGAAAGTTCATCAATCAGAGAACAACAAAAAGACTAGAGATATGAAAGTTTTCAATTCACATGGAATCAAAACCTGCAAGTAAAAATATTCACTTGATTCTTACCTCACCTTGACTATTGATCATGAAATAGAGAACTTTAAATCCTCTTCTTGAGCTAAATATAGAAGAAAGCAAAAATTACTATTATATACAGTTTTACACTAATCAAATCAACTCAAATTTTTGAAAAGTGAAATCCAAAGGTTGTCAAAGTAATGTTGACAGATAATACCAACATTGCAACAAAGAAATAAATTTAAAAGACATATCTGATCAGAAAGAGTAGATCAAGTTTTTTTCTAGATATTTTGTCAAACACTTTGTGGATCTAGTAAGTTTTCTTATCTTATAAACAAACTTAAACCAAATTATAAGAAAATTGAAGATAAATGCATATCCATTAGCTAATAGGCTGATAGCACATGCATGTATACATTACCAACGAGAAAGAGAGATCAAATAAGAAAAACATTCAAATTGAGATTCATCAATAGGTTGCTGAAATCAAGAAAATTAAAGAGAGAGATTAACAGTTGGAAGTAAAAGAGAGAGCAAACTGAAAGAATGAGAAATTGTTGATGCTTCAGATTGAATCCGACGTACGTAGCCATGGAAGGAGGCCTGCTGATGCTTGAAAGAAATGTGGTGAATCTAGCTATCGCTTCAGATGGAATGGAAAAAAGGGACGAGACATTTAGAATTGGGGACTGAAATTGAATTTGGGTAGAGAATGTTTGGGAATTTTATTTAATTGAAAGGAGTCTTGGTTGAATTTTTAACTTTTTAAGTAATTGTCATTAAAACTGAGACTAATTGTCGATAAAGGGTCAACTTTTACCGCAAAAGGTCAATTGTCATTAATTATTGACTTTAAAACATGATTTAGCGGCAATTATATTAATGCCGCTAAATAAGTGCCGCTAAATCCTTAATTTGTTGTAGTGAAAGATTATGGTGCAGAACTGATCGGCACTAAAATAAAAGTGTAATGGCCATTGGAGCAAGCGTAAGTTCTTTAAAATATTGATGTGAGGACTGCAACACCATTGTAAATTTAATGCACCCAATGATCCTGCACGCGCACTCTTTTGATGTAAAGTTAAGTTATTGAGTTTGTTCTTTAAAACATTGTGTTGCCTGCTAGGCTTTATGTGCAAGAATATCCTCTGTTGGCATACTTAAAAGTTTTTTAATTGATGGTATAGATCTAGACTATAGTACTAGCATCGGTTTTATTCATAACTTTGTCTTCTACCTTGGCTCATTCGGTATTTCTTGAGTTATGTGGTACTTCATGATCCTTGATTCTGTAAGAAGAGCTCAGAACTTGGAGACCCATGCCTCCACGTGATGGCAGTTGTAGGCAGAGTCACACTATCTCAAGCGACCAACTCTCATTATGGTTTAACCCCTATGTAATCTGGAAGTCATGTAGGACATGACAAAACCATTTCAAGCGACGTTCTCTCATTTTATCATTAACTTGCACCCTCTAGCGGATGTGGTCATTTTTAGTCTTATATAATTAGGCATGATTGCACATCCATCGTAGTATCGCATCTATGCGACACTTATCTTGTGAATATATTGCACTTCAGATACCCTACATTCATTGTTGGACTTATAATTATTATGTAAAGCTTAATATCTATCACATAATATTTCACCATTTGAATCATCCAGTTTTAATTCTATTGAGTAACATCTTCATCTATCACTTCATCCTTCTGGAACATCAGAGTTTAGATATTTAAATTGTTTGCATTTAGGCACGTCCACCCAGCCTAGTCTCACGTCAATTTAGTTCTTCTCATGTTGACTAAACTTTAGAGTTTAGTGCATATATTTAGTCTTACTTTTACTCATCGTATTGGATCACAATTACAAACTTGTATACAAAAATTGAAAAGTTCAAAATTAAATGTATATCCGTCTTGATATAAAACTATTTCTATTTGAAATCTTGGATAAATGTGGATCGAGATGCGGTGGCATGTCAATTGAAGCAGTCGGTAGAATGTCATTGTCGGGTGTATTCGGGTGTATTCCTGCAGCACTTTAGTCATTATTCTCGGATTCTTCTTGTTTACGATGGCAAGCACTTCTTGAACTTGGTGCAATCATCTTTGCTCTAGATAACAAAGACACATACAAAGGAAGACAATGTGACAACACTTAGGCCAGATCTATGTATATATATTCTATGCCTTCTGAAATTATAAAGAACTTACAATATTACAAACTATCAATTGTTATGTTCCTAGAAATAATAGCAGTAAGAATGTTATGTTTTCTCCCAGGCCAACAAATAACACCACACATGAGTCTCTATCTTCATTTCTTAAGATATTCTCGAGATTTTTGTGTCTGATAAAGGCATATTAAGTATACAAGAGCCTCATATCATTTCAAAATTATATTCCTTTGTTCCCTTCTAATTTATATTACATCGAATGTCATTCCAATTTCTACTCTTAGAAGAATTCATAAGTATCAAACGTAATTCAAATTTTTACTGCTAGAAGAATTCACAGTTGGAGATTATAGATTCCCACAAGAAGAGTTTAGATGTTAGCATCATCTAATTTACATCTCGACATAACTACACATAATTGTTATTTAGGGTAATCAATGCCAAGATCATTCACAGTACCAACATGAGCATCAATTTTCAAACCGATATATGTCATCTTACAAATAGATTTGTTGATATTTAAGCATGCCGCAACATTCTAAAATAACTCGAACAGAACCTACCTTGGAGAATTATTGCACTTCATTTGTTGGCATTTAGGCTCAAGCAGGAGTACATGGCGGAGTTGAAAAGCTGCTATTTGTTACATCTCTAATTAATAAATCATTAAGTGTCATCTCTCTGCTACGACTCACATCTCACAGTTTCAAAATTCAAAATTCAAATGGTAAAGGCCTAAACTCTCACATTCGCTTTCCTCAAATCAGAAGAGGAATCATCAATTGAATAGTTTGTTTACTGGTACAAAAATTATAGCAGAAATTCATCCTTAATGTGAATAGTTCATAATAGGTATTAAGAGGATTCATGGCTTATTGTTCTAGATTAGAAATACATATTGTTATTTGTAAGTTTTGATGATGTGACAAACTCAGGGACCTTGTAAAGGTACCAGGTTCTCAACATGAGTTGTGATGATGTGACAAACTCAGGGACCTTATGAAGGTACCAGGTTCCCAACATGAACAGGCCGTTGACTGCCAGCTGGAGCAGGTACAGAAAGTAGGTGCACATTTTCCAATGGCGTCAGAAAGGTCAGACCGGTCCAACCAATGGCAAGAGTTTAAGGAAAGGGACTTGTCTATACAATGTTACTTTTCTAAACATCATTCCTTAGTTTTTGCAACTTGAAAAAGTACTCTCAAGAACATTTGCAAAGGCTATAGAAAATCAAAGTGAAGAATTATTCAATAACAACTGAAAACTCAAAAGCATATCGTGTGGTTGTTTGAGAATATATTCTTGTGGTCTTACATTGTAAACTATTCCTAAATCTATAAAGGAATCAGTGTGGTGGTGTTGAAATTCTAAGTTGTCTAGAAGGGATAGCTTAGTGGGTAGAATAACTTCTACTTAGGCTTATCAAGCAATAGAGGTATTGCTTGATTGTGAGATTAAAAACTTTTTCTCACATTTGTGTAACTGGTTTTACTTTTGCTTGCGAAGATTAGTGAAACAGTTGTGAAAATCCTGTGAGACAGGTCGTGGTTTTACTCCCTTAAGCAAGGAGGTTTCCACGAAAAATTATTGTGTTGTTAAACTGCATTTACTTTCTGTTCATACTTGTTTGTGTGTCAAGGGACCTGGTCCATTGACTGATAAGTGGACGCATAGATTCTAACAAGTGGTATCAGAGCAGGCACTTTCTATCTGGTTAACACCAAGAAAGTGACATCTGTTCTAGGATGGCTGCTCCACTTAATCTAGAAGAAGGTCAGTCTTCAACTAGACCACCTCGTTTCAATGGACATTTCTATAGTTGGTGGAAAGTCAGAATGCATGATTTTCTTATGGCTGAAGAAAGTGAGCTATGGGATATTGTCTTAGATGGACCATTTATTCCAATGATTGATGAGAAAGATGGAGAAAAAACTAGGCTTGTTCCAAAGCCTAGACAAAAATATGATGAAACTGATAGGAAGAAGATCGAAAAAGGTTACAAGGCAAAGACACTTCTTGTCTGTGGGATAGGGCCAGATGAGTTCAATCGTGTCTCAGCCTGTGAGTCTGCAAAAGAGATCTGGGATTGCTTAAAGACAGCTCATGAGGGAACTGAACAAGTAAAAGAGTCAAAGATTGATATGCTCGCTTCTTTGTATGAAAATTTCAAAATGAAAGAAGGTGAAACCATTCATGAGATGTTCACTAAATTGTCATCCATCACAAATGAGTTGAGAAGCCTTGGAGAACCTATCAGTATGAGCAAGCAAGTTAGGAAAGTGCTTCGAATCCTTCCCAAGTCTTGGGAAAGTAAGGTTGATGCTATTACTGAAGCAAAAGATCTGAAAGTGTTAACAATGGATGCTCTCATTGGAAATCTGAAGACTCATGAGATGAATCAAAATCATGATCAGTCAAAGAAGGAAGTCAAAAAGGATAAGTCCTTGATGCTGAAATACAAATCTGAAGAGGACTCCAGTGATGATGATATGGCTTATCTCATCAATAGATTTCAAAAAATTGTGAGAAAGAACAAAGGTTTTAAAAGGGGAGCAAATGGTCCTCGAACTGCCACTCAAAATGATACATGTTACAAGTGTGGAAAAGATGGGCACTTTATAAGAGAGTGTCCATTACTCAAGGCTGAAAATAAAGAATATCAAAAATCAAGAGGTGATAAAGAGAAGAGAAGGGACCTGGTACTCAACAAAAATGATCGGAAAGCTGCTGCTGATTATGTGGTCAAAAAGGCTCTTGATGCATGGGGAGACTCTTCAAGTGACTCAGAAGATCCTGATGAAACAAATGATGTGTCAATGGTGGTGGTTCATGAAGAGGAAACCATATTCAATGAGATGTTTGCTTTCATGGCCCATTCAGAAAATGAAGAAGAGGAGGACAAGGTAACTCTTCTTGATATGAAACATGATCTGAATATTTATTCTCTTAAAAAATTGAGAATATTAGCAAATGTTATGATTGATTCAGTAATTGAGTTAACCTCTGAAAGAGACATTATGAATGCTGAGCTTGACAGTTTAACTGAAAACAAAGATAAAATGGAAGAGAAAATGTTAAAAATGGAAGATAAAATGGCTTCTCTGGAATCTGACAAGACTGAACTTAAAAACAAGTTGTATCAGATAAATGAAGAAGCTGAAAAGCAAAATGGAAGGTCAAATGGTTTACAAGTTGAAATTGAAGAAAAACTGAAAACCTCTGAGGAAAATCTTGGGTTGGCTTTGGAGAAGAGCAACAACTTAGAAAAGGATATTGTCAAACTTAAGGAAGAACTTGAAAAATCTCTTAAGTGGACAAAATCTTCTAAGTTGCTGTCTAGTGTAACAAATCAGAGCAATTTCAATAAGAAGGGTCTAGGAAGTTTGAATATTACTCCTCCCTTTAATCCTCACAGCAAGTATGTTTTTGTGTCTGACAATTTGCTTTGTCTTCACTGTGGTAAAAATGGGCATTTAAAAGAAGAATGTACTCGGTGGAGAAAGTCTCATGAAAGACTCTCTAAGTATACAGAGAAGCAAAGAGTATCAAAAGAGAGACCTGGTCCCCCAAAACAATTTTCAACAAAAAGGTTTTCAAAGAAAGGATCTGATTCTGCTCCAAAATCTTTTGTCAAAAAGATTCAAAAACTACCCCATTGGACTAGAAACAATCTGATCACTCCCTTGTCTGCCTTCTGGGAACTCAAATTGAAATGGGTTCCCAAGCCTAACAAGTGATTCTTGTTGCAGGTGAGTGAGAGGAGCAGCAGTCAATGTTGGTATATGGACAGCGGATGCTCTAAACATATGACTCGTGATATCAAAAATTTCCTCTCACTCAAGACACTTCAAGGAGGAGGTATCTCTTTTGGTGATGGAAAGAAAGGGGTATATTTTGGGAGTTGGTAAAGTGGGTAAATCTCTTGGAGAATCAATTGATAATATGTATCATGTTGGTGGATTGAAGTACAGTCTTTTGAGTGTATCTCAAATTTGTGACAAGGGAAATGAAGTGAAGTTTACTTCTGAGAAGTGCACTGTGGTTAATCTAACCACAAAGAAAGTGATTCTTACTGCCTTTAGAAGTAAAAACATGTATGTGGCTAACTTAGAAACGTCTCACGGAGATGATCTGACATGTCTTAGTGCTCAAAATGAAAATGCTGATCTGTGGCATCGAAGACTAGGGCATGTGAGCTCATCTTTATTGAATAAACTGATTTCTAAGGACCTGGTCCTAGGTTTGCCAAAGTTAAAGTTTTGTGAAAACAAAATATGTGAAACGTGTGTCAAAGGAAAACAAATCAGATCATCCTTCAAGTCAAAGAAGCAAGTAACATCATCAAGAGTATTGGAGCTGTTACACATGGATTTATGTGGACCTTTGAAGGTTCAAAGTAGAAATGGTAAGAAATACATTTTGGTGATAGTTGATGATTACTCTAGATACACATGGACAAGATTCCTAAGATCAAAAGCAGAAACACCTGAAGAATTGGTAGTGTTCTTCAAAATGATTCAAACAAAATTGAATCAAGTGATTGTTGGAATTAGATCTGATCATGGAACTGAGTTTGAAAACTCAAAACTTGATCAATTCTGCATGGAGAATGGTATTAGTCATAATTTTTCTGCTCCAAGAACTCCTCAACAAAATGGAGTAGTGGAAAGAAAAAACAGAACCTTGGTGAACATTGCTAGGACCATGATTATTGAGTCAAATCTTCCTCAAAGTTTCTGGGCTGAAGCTGTCAACACAGCATGTCATGTTACTAACAGGTGTCTGATAAGGTCTTTATTGAATAAGACTCCCTATGAGTTGCTCAACAACAGAAAACCTATGTTGAGTTATCTTAGGGCTTTTGGTTGCAAATGTTTTGTGCTGAACAATGGAAAAGATGATCTGGGAAAATTTGATCCTAGAAGTGATGAAGGAGTGTTCGTTGGATACTCTTCATCAAGTAAAGCATACAGAATTTTCAACAAAAAACTCAATGTATTGAAGAAAGTATTCATGTTGTGTTTGATGAAGATGGAAGTTTGAAAAGTGATGCATCAAATGATGAAGATGAGTTGATTAAGCTGTTTAATTCACAGAAAATTGAAGGAAGTGAAGCTGGTGCAAATGATCAGTTGAGGAATGACAATGATAATGATAATCATAGTCTATCCGAAAAGACTAATGAAGTTGAAAAGTGTGATGAGGGACCTGGTACTACTCTGAACTCCAGTCAGAATACCTCAAACTCTCCAGAAAATGATGATCTCCTTGAAGAAGAAGAACATGCTGATCAGCTGAACCAGTCGATTTTGAGACCAGGATGGAAACATAGTTCATCACATCCTCTTGATAATCTGATTTCTCCCTTGAATTCTGGAATTCACACTAGATCAAAAACAAGAAATCTAGTTGCATTCTCAGCATTCATATCATCTATTGAGCCAAAGAATGTGAAAGAAGCATTAGGTGATGCAGATTGGATTAATTCAATGCAAGAAGAACTTCATCAGTTTGAAAGAAGTAAGGTGTGGTACCTGGTTCCTCGACCTGTTGGCAGAACAGTGATAGGAACCAGATGGGTTTTCAGAAACAAGCTTGATGAAAATGGTGTAATTACTAGAAACAAATCCAGATTAGTTGTTCAAGGATACAATCAGGAAGAAGGAATAGATTATGATGAAACTTTTGCACCTGTTGCAAGGATGGAAGCCATCAGAATTCTAATAGCTTTTGCAGCATTCATGGGTTTCAAGCTGTATCAAATGGATGTCAAAAGTGCATTTCTAAATGGAGACCTGAAAGAGGAGGTGTTTGTTAAACAACCTCCTGGGTTTGAAGATGCTGAGCTACCAGATCATGTGTTCAGATTGAATAAGGCTCTGTATGGTTTGAAACAAGCCCCTAGAGCTTGGTATGAAAGGCTGTCAAAGTTTCTGTTGAAAAATGGGTTCAAAAGAGGAAAAATAGACAATACCTTGTTCTTATTAAAAAGAGAACAGGAACTGCTTATTATTCAGGTGTATGTGGATGACATAATCTTTGGAGCTACATCAGAACATCTGTGTGAAGAATTTTCATCATTAATGGGAAAGGAATTTGAGATGAGCATGATGGGTGAATTGACGTTTTTTCTGGGACTACAAATCAAGCAATTATCAAATGGAATCTCAATCAGTCAGGAGAAGTACATTAAGGAGCTATTGAAGAAATTCAATATGTTTGATTCAAAAACTATTGATACTCCTATGGGAACAAACTCCAAGCTTATAGCAGATGAATCTGATTCTCTTGTGAATCAAACCATGTATAGGGGAATCATTGGGTCATTGTTGTATCTGACTGCTAGTAGACCTGACATTGTATACAGTGTTGGAATGTGTGCTAGATTCCAAGCATGTCCTCGTGATTCACATTTGAAGGCTGCAAAACGTATTCTAAGATACTTGAAGAAGACAGGGGACCTGGTCATCTTCTATCCAGCAGGTGACACCTTTTGATCTTGTTGGTTTTGCAGATGCTGATTTTGCTGGTTATCAAGTTGACAGAAAGAGTACTTCTGGAATGGCTCATTTCCTTGGATCTTCACTCATTTCTTGGGGAACTAAGAAACAGAATTCTGTAGCTCTCTCAACAGCTGAAGCAGAATATGTAGCAGCTGCTGCATGTTGTTCACAATTGTTATGGATCAAGCAACATTTAGAGGATTTTGGTGTAATCATCAAAGCTATTCCTCTTATGTGTGACAATACTAGTGCAGTTAGTATGGAAAAGAATCCAGTTCAACACAAGAGAACTAAGCACATTGATGTTAGGCATTATTTTTTGAGACACAATGTTGAAAAGGGGAATATTGTGCTTACATATTGTCCAACAGAGAAACAAATTGCAGATATCTTCACCAAGGCTCTCAGCAAAGATCAATTTGAAAGAAATAGGTTGAAGTTGGGCATGATGTCCTCTAACTGATTTCCAGAAATTCAATAGTTGAATTCCTTTGATGGCTAAACTTGCAGTGCAGGTATCCTTTGTGTCAATAATATATTATCTGGATTAGATCATTTTGGTACCTATTATAGGTATACATTCAGGAAGGACTAGCTAAGCAAAGACATGGCTAGAACAGTTGAGGAATGATGATAAAGCTGTGTTATGGGACCTGGTCCCAGTCAAGGTTAGCATTTTTTTTACATTAATTTTAAACTGGAAAAAATATGACCGTTGATAAAGCCACGTGTCAGTCATCGGTCATTCTGACCGTTAGTCCCATCGCTTATTCTTCAAGCGACGCGTCAAATCAAGGGACCTAGCACCGTTTCAAATTTTTAAAAAAACCCACCTTCTTTCCGTTTAATTCTTAAATCTGTCATCCAACATTCCTCCACTAAAAGAAAGGAAAAGAAGAGAAAAGTCGAAATCTGGTTTTATCCCCTTTTCTTTGTCTTCGAAAAGCTGTTATTCTTCTCTTCTTCTGGTCAAGATGTCTGATCCTTCATCCGCCTCTAAGCAAATGCTTACTGCTCTTAGTGAGATTGAACCTATTGCCTTCTATTCTCCTTGAGCAGTAGGGTCTAGGTCTAATGTTCCTTCAGGTTCTCCCCAAGATATTCCTGAAAATCCGTTTCACTCCATAGATCTGAACAGCTCTAGTGTCCCTACTGGACCTGGTCCTCATCATGAAATGCTGCCAGATGCTTTGTTTGAAGGAGATTTGCCAAGAAACAAATCTTCTGAGTCAAACATTCTTGCTGCAAGTGAAGAACTGGTAATTGAAAGTCTTGCAATGATGAGAGAAGAAGTCAGGGTAGAACAAAATGAACCTTTTCGAGATGAAGAGATCAGAGAGACTCAACCTATTTTTGATAAAACTCCTGATTTTGGGAGGTATCCATCTTCTAACTCCTCTGACTCTGAAAGTGATGATGAATCTATCCAATGGAAGGTTGAAAGGAGGGATGTAGTGTATCAAGAAAGGGAAAAGAAAAGGTAGTAGAAGAGGTGCCTAGAAGGAGACCTACTACTAGATCTGATGCTAGGAAGTTGCTGGCTGATGCTTTGAAGGCTAGTGCAAGGTCTACAGCAGAAATCAGGAGTGCAGAACATTCAAAGTGTCAAACTTCAAAATGCCTGAATCTGGAGTCATAGAGGTGTCTGCTGAAGAGACAGAAAAGAAGCACAGGANTAGTCCCATCGCTTATTCTTCAAGCGACGCGTCAAATCAAGGGACCTAGCACCGTTCAAATTTTTAAAAAAACCCACCTTCTTTCCGTTTAATTCTTAAATCTGTCATCCAACATTCCTCCACTAAAAGAAAGGAAAAGAAGAGAAAAGTCGAAATCTGGTTTTATCCCCTTTTCTTTGTCTTCGAAAAGCTGTTATTCTTCTCTTCTTCTGGTCAAGATGTCTGATCCTTCATCCGCCTCTAAGCAAATGCTTACTGCTCTTAGTGAGATTGAACCTATTGCCTTCTATTCTCCTTGAGCAGTAGGGTCTAGGTCTAATGTTCCTTCAGGTTCTCCCCAAGATATTCCTGAAAATCCGTTTCACTCCATAGATCTGAACAGCTCTAGTGTCCCTACTGGACCTGGTCCTCATCATGAAATGTTGCCAGATGCTTTGTTTGAAGGAGATTTGCCAAGAAACAAATCTTCTGAGTCAAACATTCTTGCTGCAAGTGAAGAACTGGTAATTGAAAGTCTTGCAATGATGAGAGAAGAAGTCAGGGTAGAACAAAATGAACCTTTTCGAGATGAAGAGATCAGAGAGACTCAACCTTATTTTGATAAAACTCCATATTTTGGGAGGTATCTATCTTCTAACTCCTCTGACTCTGAAAGTGATGATGAATCTATCCAATGGAAGGTTGAAAGGAGGGATGTTAGTGTATCAAGAAAGGGAAAAGAAAAGGTAGTAGAAGAGGTGCCTAGAAGGAGACCTACTACTAGATCTAATGTTAGGAAGTTGCTGGCTGATGCTTTGAAGGCTAGTGCAAGGTCTACAGCAGAAATCAAGAGTGCCAGAACATTCAAAGTGTCAAACTTCAAAATGCCTGAATCTGGAGTCATAGAGGTGTCTGCTGAAGAGACAGAAAAGAAGCACAGGAAGAAAAAGTCAGGAAAAACAAAGTCAAGAGATTCCAAAAAGGTGGAGAAAACAAAATCCACGAGGGAGTGTTCTAAAGGAAAAAGGAAAAGATCACAGGGATCTGGTACCCAAAGAAAAGTTGAAGAGGAGGTCAACAAACAAGAAATTATTGACAACTTGAGAAAGCAGTCTGTGCTGGCTGGGAGAGTTTTTGACATGGGAATAATCAACCTTCCTGGAATGGACTCTCTTCATGATATGGTGGAGATTCAGTCATGGATGCATCTCTTCAACAAAAAATCTCCTATTCTTCATGAAGAGGAAGTGCGTGAATTTTACTACAACATTCAATTTAAGGAAGATGGGAGTGTCCATACCAGAGTGAATGATATTGCAGTGCATCTGGATGAGTTTCTGTTGGGAAAAATTCTTAAGGTACCTCGAGAGGGTACCAGGTCTGTGATTGGGAAAACTTGTTCGGCTGAGTTTGTGGCATTGGTCTCAAAGCTTCCCACAACAAAGTGTGCAGGGTTTTTTAAGAAGGTGACGAAAAATGAGTATCAGTTGGTGTTTGAGTTTGTAAACAAAACTATGCTTCCTCGAACTGAAAAGAGGACCTCAGCTACTTCTACTGATTTGTATGTGATGGAGTTGTTGTGCAAATTTGAACCTCTGAATCTCCCAGGGCTCATGCTTGAACACATGTACAAGACTGTTATTGAGAGGAAAGGAATACATGGAATGGGATATGGATACTTTCTTACTGATGTATTCAAATACTTTAACATTTCTCTGAGCGTTGGCAAGGTTGGTACTGTGAAACAAGCTTTTTCAGAGAATACTCTGGTTGAATGTGAGTGCATTGAAGGGAAAGGAAATCCCAAGAGCAAGATGGCTCAACTCATAGAAGACCAGGACCAACTCAAGCATGAAGTTGAAGAATTAACTATGCGATTGAGTGGAAAAGATGCTAAAATTGCTATACTCAAAGCTGAGCTGATCACTGCACAGACAGAGGGACCTGGTACTTCTGTAGTTCAAGCCTTGGAAAGGGAAAATGCAGAGCTGAGGGCCAAGGTTGTTGCTTTGCAAGAAAAGGCAATAAAGGATAATGATGCTGCAAATGATAGACTCACTCTCATTATTCAGTCCCTTTCTCATCAGCCTCCCCCTTCTTAGTCTGTCCCAATCGTTTTCTGTGTCTTCCTTGTGTGGCTTGTCTTTTTGTCATTGGATTCTCAGTTTGCTATTAATGTATTAAATGTTTATCTTGGAATGCTATTTATATTATTCTTCTGGTGTTCTAGCTACTATCTCTTGTGAATGCTTTCTTTTTTGTTTGATTGCTATCAAGCTTTGGTCTTCTCTGATATTATTGTTGATACTATTGGTTTACTGTATCTCTTTTTTATGATGCCAAAAGGGGGAATTATAACTGATAAGTGGTAGCTGGACATGTTTGTGAGGGGGAATACAGTCAAAGGGAATTTTTTTTCCAGGAGGATGGACAAGTAATTCAGGGGGAACTTGTTATGAAGTTGGAGGAGTGTCTGGAGCATTGTTTGTCATCATCAAAAAGGGGGAAAATTTTATTTGTAAGTTTTGATGATGTGACAAACTCAGGGACCTTGTAAAGGTACCAGGTTCTCAACATGAGTTGTGATGATGTGACAAACTCAGGGACCTTATGAAGGTACCAGGTTCCCAACATGAACAGGCCGTTGACTGCCAGCTAGAGCAGATACAGAAAGTAGGTGCACATTTCCCAACGGCGTCAGAAAGGTCAGACCGGTCCAACCAATGGCAAGAGTTTAAGTAAAGGGACTTGTCTATACAATGTTACTTTTCTAAACATCATTCCTTAGTTTTTGCAACTTGAAAAAGTACTCTCAAGAACATTTGCAAAGGCTATAGAAAATCAAAGTGAAGAATTATTCAATAACAACTGAAAACTCAGAAGCATATCGTGTGGTTGTTTGAGAATATATTCTTGTGGTCTTACATTGTAAACTATTCCTAAATCTATAAAGGAATCAGTGTGGTGGTGTTGAAATTCTAAGTTGTTTAGAAGGGATAGCTTAGTGGGTAGAATAACTTCTACTTAGGCTTATCAAGCAATATAGGTATTGCTTGATCGTGAGATTAAAAACTTTTTCTCACATTTGTGTAACTGGTTTTACTTTTGCTTGCGAAGATTAGTGAAACAGTTGTGAAAATCCTGTGAGACAGGTCGTGGTTTTACTCCCTTAAGCAAGGAGGTTTCCACGTAAAATTATTGTGTTGTTAAACTGCATTTACTTTCTGTTCATACTTGTTTGTGTGTCAAGGGACCTGGTCCATTGACTGATAAGTGGACGCATAGATTCTAACACATATAATATTGGTTCACACCCTGAATAACAAAGAATATTAATAGCAAAACAGAAATCCAGAACTAAAGCGAAGATAATTAAGAAGATCAAGCACTAAAAAAATATGATGTAGTTCAGAAACGTATTTATAAATGACTATTTTTACAAAGATTTTTTAAAGCCATACAAGATTACAAAGTCTGCGACATAGAAAAGGCTGAAAATAGGATAGACACTTTCATCTAACTTTCAAGATGACTTTCTTTGATATTCCAGCTTAATACCAATGTATTCAAATTCACCTAGTAAACTTGAATACATTGTGTAAGATGATAAATGAAAGCATATAGTAGTCTATTAATATCAATGATGTTCCTGTTATTGGCACAATATACAATTATACTTGCAATCCTATTGGAATGTATAGTTATTCCAACAAAACCATATTAGCATCTTTAATAAAGTGGCCTATTAAAACAAAACCAGAGTTGTAGGCCTTTTTTCACTCCTTGAATTACGCTCAGTATGTCGTCATTGCGCTCTCCAATTGCCATGTAATTTTCTATGTATATCAACATAGTTGTAGCGATTCAGAATACACCAACATAAGCCTTAAATTATGTCTTCATAAGATAATTGACTTGGTGAAATTTCAATGACAGACATTAATTCCTTCAAAGTTAGCATTCTTTTATCTTTAATATTTCCCAACGCATCACAAAGAAAATGCATTGCATCATCATCTGTTGAACAATGCTTTTAGGCTTCATAAGCCATCATTCTATAAGTCGATGCCTCATGCTGGTTCTGATTTTTAACCTCATACCACAAGAATCACATAAGTTTTTTCATACCTACCTTGGTTGCTACCTCACTCTACATAATAGGTGCTCCATATCTTACTATTTATGAGTTCTACAACACAACATATAAAAGGCTGGTACATATTGAATTAAATTATGGAATTACCATCAGTAGGAATAACACTACCCTCTCAAACTCCACTCATGAAATTACACTTGATATGTTGTTATTTTTGTATTATGAATAGAAAATTTATTGCATAGTAAACTCTTCATCAAAATTGAAATCTAGAATAGAAACTTCATATGCCATATATTTAAATTAGACAAATTCTTATTGTTCCTACAAATGAATTTTGTTTCTTGGCCCACCACTAGTAAAATTTTCATGTGAGCATCCTATTCTGCAAGCCAAGATTTACTCAAATTAGCCATTGCAACTTAATGTAAATATATTGAACAAAAAAAAAACTTCTAAAATTTATAGCTTTGAGTTGAGGAAACCACACGTAAAGCTACAGATTTTGCTTAACCTTGTTATGTGGACCACAAATGAGTATTTGTGATACTTAGGAAAGTTTAAAATCAGCTACTTCCAAAGAAGAGATAATTTGGTTACTATATCATAAAACAATCATTATTTCTAGCTACTAAATTTGATCTTTATTTTTCACACAGTTGAAACAATACTCATTTGCAGTGATGAATCAGAGAATGTAACTAAGTAGAAGTAATACAAGGAAAGAGAATAGAGATTTTATGTCTCTAGACATAGATTTAATGTGTTACACATAGCATGTAACAGACCAAAATAACCAATGAATTAAACGACTTACCTTGTACATTTAATTAATATGGGAAGGGCTGCAATATTGAATGTCCTTGTGAGTCCAAATGACAGAGTTGGAGGCATGGCAACCTTGAGGAAGCACGATTCCCAGCGGCCATGTATCGATTAAAGCTCACAGTTGTGTTGGCGCTGAAGAAGGAGAATAGAAGGTTGTTTGTTTAGGAATAGCCGATGATTCTACTTCTGTTTTGGAAAAGGGAGGATATTGTGGAAAGACAATTGACATTAGGAAGATAGCTTTCGCCTCTCAATGAACTTACTAAGGAGTGGACATAAAAAATAGTTCAAGCACTCAAGTATTAACACCAAATTACCTCGAATTGGATATGGACAGAATTTTGAACGACATATTTCAAAATTTGAAAAGAATTCTAAAGCAAGCAGAATTACAACCATAATCTGTTTTAACTAAGAGTTTAATGTACCCTTCAACTTCAACAAACATGAAATTCAACCATAAAAATGAAATTTTAACAAAAACTTGATAAGGCAAAGAAATAAAAATAATGCTGAAGCTGGAAGTGAAAACACACACATAATATTTAGGAGAAAAAAAGAGGATACCTTGTTGGGTTATGATTACGATTGGAATGAAAGTTCTTGATCGTTCTTGTCTTCTTGTTGATGTTTGTTTGGATCATGATTGGAGTTTGGAGAGATTTGTGAAGAAGAAGAGAAAAAGTGAGACGAAGAGAACATTCTGGAATGGGAAAGAAAGAAGAGTTCGTGTTTGCTCTAATTCATTTTATCCTTGAATAATGGATATATTTACAGGTTTGCCCTTGGTTGTCCTCCTCATCACATTTCTATATAATAGATAGTATTATATATATATATAAATTCGTTGATATATCTGTTGATCAGCTTAAGAGATTGAACAAGCTATATGGTGTGAGTTAGCTAAAGTGGTTAGAAATATTCTAGAAGCTTCTATAGTTAGTTAAGAAAGTAGTTACAATTCTATACTCTATAAATAAATATTGAACTACAATGTAACTTTACTTTCAATGGAACAGTAAATTCATTTTCATATATGAAAAATGTTCTCTTCTCTTCTCTTCTTTTTGGCTCTTCTCTCTGTACTTGTGTACATTCTCAACCTCCATTAATGGAGTTTTCATGGTATCAGAGCCATTGATCAAAGACTAGTTTCGCTGTAAATCGTACCACTAGGTGCTCAGAGTTCATCCCTATTCAAAGAAAACTCACAAGGAAGCATCAAAGGCTAAATTCAGCTGCAATCTATATTCTGCAAATGGCAATTGAATTAACTACTGAAGAAACAAGTACTGGAGTTACAACCATGGCATCCTTCCCCGTAATTGACCACAATCATCCCCTGTTTCTTCAACACACAGATACGCCAGGTAGCTTTTGATCTCTCTTCAATTAACTGGATCTGAAACTATGCATTATGGAGTAGATCGTTTAGGATTGGATTTGTAGGACATAGCAAGTTAGGGTTTGTTGATGGAAGATTTCCTAAATCTATGTTCGAACCTGTGTTACATGATCAGTGGGAAATGTAATGTTGTAGTTTTATCTTGGATAATGAATGTTATTCGACCTGGACTTCTCAGTTGTCTATGCATCTGATGCTCGTAAGGTATGGCTGAATCTGAGAGAAAGGTTTGATACAGTCAACGGATCTAGGATATTTCATTTACACAGAGAGATTCACACTCTTGCTCAAGGCACAATGACAATTGTTGATTACTTTTCCAAACTGAGGGATCTGTGGGATGAGTATGATGCTCTCATACCGTGTCCCTCATGTCCTTCTCCAGAATCGAGGAAGTTTGGTGAACATTGTGAGTACCAGAGACTTCTTCAGTTTCTTATGGGTCTGAATGAGTCCTATTCACCACCTAGAAGTCAAATTCTTATGATGAGTCCTATACCTTCCTTGAACAAAGCTTATGCTCTGCTTATGGATCAAGAGTGTCAGAGAAATCTAGTGAATTCAAGTTCAATGAACTTAGGATCTGGTATAATTGAAGGCACAATCATGTAAGCAATACGAATTCAAACTCTCATATTGTTTCAAACACATTTAAAGGAGGCAGTTCTGGAGGTTCTGGTAATATCTCTAGTTCATCTAGTAGTTACAACAATAGTGGTGCAAGCTCATCTGGTAATTACAAGAATAGAAGGTATTTGTTGTAATGTGATCACTGTGATTGTAGGGATCATTCTAAGGAACAGTGTTACAAAATTGTTGGATATCCAACTGACTTTAAGTTAAAAAGAAAAGGATAGACTTCTGGAGCCTATGCTAATCAGATTGATACACCTCTTAGTATTGGGTCAACTTCTTCAAATGCAACTCAAACTTCTGGAGGATTTATCACTTAGGACCAGTATCAAAAAATTCTTCAGTTACTATCCAGGAATGAAACTGATAGCACAGTAGAATCTTCTGCCAAGGTGGCTTCTGTTGATGCAGGTATACATACTTCTGCTCTTTTGTGTTCATATGATGCAGGTGAATGGGTAGTAGACACTGGAGCTACTCATCACATCACATCAAATCTTGACACATTAGACACGAGTACTGTATCTGTTCCTAATGCACATAATAAAGTGTATCTGCCTAATGGTAATACTACTGTTGTTTCTCATATTGGTAGCACATGTATGTTTACAAATCAGTCTGTGTCAAATGTATTATACCTACCTGACTTCAGAGTTAACTTGCTATCAGTGTCCAATATCACTAAGGAGCTTAACTGCATGGTGGTATTTTATCCTGACTGTTGACACCCAATTTTGGCCTTCCACAATACAAATTAGTCATCGAGCTTCTTAAATTTCAAACGATTTGAAATAATTAACTTTATAAAATTTTAAATTTTTTTTGAGTTATTTTAAGTAATTTTGTCATTATTTTAAAACGTTAAAAAATAATTTACATATTCTATATGATTTTGCATATATTTATTAATGTTTGAAAATCATCTCAAAAGATTTTAGTTTTAACTTAATATTTGATTAATTAGTTTAACTAATTTATAATTTATATTTTGAGTTAATTATCTTATAATAGAATTAATTATTTTATTTTGTTAAGATTAAGAAACTCCTTAATTAATTTATAAACAATTTCGGGTCACTTCTTAAATCCTTCATTAAGACCAAGTCTTGGGCCCTCTTTCTCTGAATTGCCAGCAGCCCATTCCAACTCCAGCCCAATATCTCCAACCCTTTACTACACAATCAGCCCATCAACCCAACTTCCTCAATTCTATTTTTCTCCTCCACTTACCAGCATATTATATACCCAAGCCCAACAAGAATCTAGCTTATAACTCTCTTATGCAGAAACAATTACATACACAACAATACAAAACCGGCCCCACCCTCAAATCTTCTTCTTCTTCCTTGTGTGTGAAACCCAGAAAATCTACGCCATAAAAACCAGCAAAAATTCTTGCAAATCACGAGAATCCTGCAGCAAATCACGTCCTCTTCCCCTCTCTCTTTCTTTTTCGTTGAAAATTTGGTACCATGGACAGCTTTTTCTTATCTCTTCAAGATTTGAATTTGAAAATTGACCCCGAATCCCTCTATATAAATCTCCATCTTCTTTAGTGTGAGGGCAGAGAAAAATTGTGGTGAAAAAAAAGTTAGAGGAGATCGGATCTTTCTTGAAAAAAAAAATTGATAGGGGAATTTTTTTTAGAGAAGAGAAAAGAAGAAATTGATAGGGAGATTTTTCCATCTAATAATACATGCCTCAAATGTCTTCAAAAGTTTAAGGTCAAGAGTTCAAAAAAAAAAAATTAATAATCTAATTTTCATTTTTCGAGTTCATCGGAATCTTGTGTGGTGGTGGGTGCTCCTCCAAGCTCGTTCATCCCGGAACGCTGCTCCAAAAAAGGTATATAACCTCACTCTCATTACTGTCTTCCTCTCATTCAAAATTTTGCTTTATTCGCTTATTTAGTCGTTTGATCTCTTAGCTTAGTAAGAAGGGGAATTCTTTCGTATGAGCAAGAACTTTTTGTGTGAATATGGTTCAAATGTGCATGTAGGAATGCTGGAAGTTTAGTTTTTGGTTGTTTGTTGCTTTTATTGTGTTGGCTTTCCTAGTATTGTTGTGATTGGTTTTGGAAATGTTTTATTGGCCTTAAATGTTTGTTCTTTCTCATTATGAACCTGCTTGCTGCTTAATTTTTGACACCATATTCATTCTTTGGCCCTGAGTTGAGTTGAATGAACTAAGACGTCAATATTTTGAGTTCAAGCGATATATCCGCCAGTATTTTGAGTTGGTTTATTGTCTTTATTTATGCCCATTTTTGAATTCTTACTAGAATGATTATTGAGCTTGTCTTGGAGCATTGGGGTCTTGTATTTCTTTCCGGACTTTAGCCTATTTCTATTTCTTATTTCTTTTTGAGTCTCTCCATGATTCTTTTGTTTGATTATTATCACTTTAAATCCTCTGTATCAGTTGAATTCATAGTTCGTTCATAGGCTAGTTGATATTCTATTAATAAGACATAATGCAATGTGTTCTTTCTCTTATTATTGATTGCTCCTTGCCTTAAGAAATGTTAACTTGAATAACCTTAACCCCTCTCTTAGCATGATTCAAGTCCCTTATATTATGTGTTCGCTAATTTATGTTTTTTTTTAAAAAAAATTGAACGTGTTGGTATTTGATTGTTTAAATCCTTAGTGTTGGATTCATATCTTAGCTTTAGTGTTTCAACTTCTTTTGACTACCTTGTTGTGTAGTTTTCTTTCAACATCTGTTTATTTTGTTTGTAGGGAAACTCATGAATTTAACCCCCTTTGAAATATAATTTGTATTTGTTTATTTCTAAATCAAAGAATTACTTTCGAAATAATAAAGTAATATCAAGCCAAACTTATCATGATTAAATAACTCTCATTCTCGCATTTTTTCTGTTGCTTTGCTGTTTATTAGTAAGAGCAGATTTTGTTCTTGTATTTTTCTTCATCTATGTTTATTTCGTCTTTTTTGTTTTTAGTTTCCAATTGTACAAAATGTGACCATGTCTGTTTTAATTCCCTTTAGATGTTAGTTACGTTTCTAGTAGGGGCTAAATTATTGCTCAAATGATCAATATCTTCTTTGCTCAAGAGTATAGATAATGTTTTGTTACGCCTATCAACTTAACATTTTCTTAATGTGCTATGACTAGCTTAGATGTACTAATTTGTATTATTTATTTTACTCGCATGTGACACCAATTCGAGTTCACTTTGGACTCTATGCTTGCATTTCTTCAAGTTGAATTCATTCGAGTCAACCCCATTGCTCCGAACAAAAAGGAAAGCTAAAACGAGGCAGTTAAGAAGCAAATTATGCAGTAAAAAAGCATATATGCAGCATGTATACATTCAGTATACATTGATATACAGAACGAGTGAAACAAGATACAGGGGAAAATCGAATTAAATGTTGCAAAGATCGAAATAAGCTGTATACATTTGGTATGCAGTCTAATATATAGGAACATAGGCAAAATATGAATTGTATACATCAGTATACACCTGGCGTATACACAAGGTTGCAAAGGAAGGAATAGGGCTGAAGCCCAAATTGGTTGCAGCAGGCCCAACTCTTCTTTTATCTCTTACTCATAAATTATTTAATTGTGATTTTTTTTTATTTAACCTTAACTTTGACTAGCCTAATTAAAATCCCCAAAAGATGAACTATTTTCTTTATGTTAGTTTATTTCAATATATTTTTTTATCACTCTCATGCTTTTCATGAAATACATTTAGTCAAAAATTTGTTCTTAAATTAATTTAAAATGATTTTTCATGCTTAAATTAATGAATTTTTGTTTGAGTTATTATCTTTTAAAATGATTAAAAATAAATAATCTAATTTGGTTAAATTCTATTCACTTATAGTCTATTTCAAAAATTCTAATTAGGGCATTATCTCAAAAAGAAATAATAAAAATAAAAATTATTCTTTGTTTAAATATTTTCTTAAAGTTCATCAAATATTGTTATATTATATTAAATCATATTCCTAAGAATAGTAAAAATAATAATAATTAACCTAAGTCATAGGATAACCGCATGTTAGCGGGCGCTTCAAATGCCTTAAAAACCTTCTTGAAGCGTAAATAAGAACCTCTTACCCATTTTCTCTAAATTTATTTAAGATTTAATCTGTTAAAATCTTTTTAAATTAAGTTTTCTTAATTTCTTTAAAAAATTAAGTGGCGACTCTTTTCTAAGTATTTTTCTCAAATTGTTTTATACTTAGAACATTTCAAAAAAGTGATTTTTCTAAAGATAGTAAAATTACGGCATAACAATGGGAAAATCAGAATTTGTGTCGACTACAGGGATCTCAACAAAGTCAGCCCGAAGGATAATTTTCCGTTGCCAAACATCCATATTCTTATCGACAACTATGCTAAGCATGAAATGCAGTTATTTGTGGATTCTTACGCATGTTATCATCATATTCTGATGGACGAGGAAAATACAGAACAAATAAATTTTATTACACCTTGGGGTGTATATCATTACAGTGTGATGGCATTTGGCCTCAAGAATGCTGGTGCTACTTATATGAGGGCTATGACGACTATATTTCATGATATGATTCATAAGGAGATAGAGGTGTACGTAGATGACATCATAATCAAGTCCCGCGAGAGTTCGGACCACTTGACGCATTTGAAGAAGTTCTTTGATCATTTGCGTCGTTACAACTTGAAGTTAAATCCCGCCAAATGCACTTTTGGATTTCCAGCCGGCAAGTTATTGGGATTTATAATCAGCAGAAGGGGTATTGAGCTCAATCCTTCCAAAATTAAAGCAATTCAAAAGTTACCTACGCCGAAGACGAGAAAAGAGGTGATGAGTTTCTTAGGGAGGTTGAATTATATCAGCCGATTCATCGCTCAATCAACTGTGGTATGTGAGCCTATCTTCAAGATGAAGAAAGATGCTTTGAAAAAGTGGATTGAAGAATGTCAAACCGCTTTTGATGCTATCAAGAACTATTTATCTAATCCACTGGTATTGGTTCCTCCGCGAGAAGGGAGTCCATTGTTGCTGTATTTGTCCGTCTCAGATAGTGCATTCCGATGCGTGCCTTGTCAACACGACGAGACAGGAAAGAAGGAAAGAGCTATCTATTACATAAGCAAGAAGTTCACTTTATACGAGTCTCGTTACACACTGTTGGAGAGAACATATTGTGCTTTGACTTGGCTTGCCTAGAAATTGAGACATTATTTGTCTTCGTATACTGCATACCTTATTTCCAGGATGGACCCATTGAAGTATATTTTCCAGAAGGCGATGTCGACCGTAAAGTTGGCCAAATGGCAAATGTTGTTGAGTGAATTTGATATTCTGTATGTGACTCAGAAGGCAATAAAGGCACAGACCTTGGTTGATGAAGAATATGAACCACTCAAGACTTATTTTCACGATGAAAAAGTATCATTTGTGGGTGAAGATATTTCTGAAGCATATCCTGGTTGGAGATTATTCTTTGATGGAGCGGAAAATCACCAAGGAAAAGGTATCGGAGTGGTCTTAGTGTTAGAATCCGGTCAACACTATCCCATGACAAATAAACTCCGATTTAATTGTACGAACAACATGGCTGAATATGAAGCTTGTATTCTCGGTTTAAAATTTTGACAAGGATGTCCATGAGCTATTGGTTATTGGAGATTCAGATATGTTGATTCATCAGGTTCAAGGAGAGTAGGCCGTGAAAAATCCGAAGATTATACCTTACGTACAGTATGTACAGAAGTTGTGCAAAAGATTTCGTCAGATCGAGTTCAGACATACTCCCAGAATACAAAATGATTTGGCCGATGCTCTTGCCACCATCGCTTCGATTATTAAACATCCAGATACTGATTACATTGATCCCCTGGATATAGAACTGAAAGAACATCCAGTTTATTGTTCACATGTTGAAGCAGAACCAGACGGTTTGCCATGGTATTTAGATACAAAGAAGTATTTGGAGTCCGGAATTTATCCGGAAGATGCTATTTCCAACTAAAGAAAGTCGATACGTCGTATGACTCTCAATTTCTTTCTAAGTGGAGAAACCCTTTATAGAAGCACTCCAGATTTGGGTCTCCTCAAATGTGTCGATGCTGTTGAAGCTGCGAAGCTTATCGAACAAATACATGCTGGAGTTTGTGGCACGCATATGAATGATCTCGCTTTGGCGAGAAAGATCCTTCAAGCCGGTTATTTCTGGATGACATGGAGAAGGATTGTTGCAAGTTTATGCAGAAATGTCATAAATGTCAAGTGCAAGGTAATTTGATCCTAGTGCCGCATTACGAACTTAATGTTATGAGTTCACCTTGTCCGTTTGTAGCTTGGGGCATGGATGTCATTGGTCCGATAGATCCAGCCGCCTCTAATGGACACATATTTATTTTGGTTGCCATTGATTATTTTACCAAGTGGGTGGAAGCAGCTTCGTACAAGTTGGTAACCAAGAAAGTTGTAGTTGATTTTGTTCGCAACAATATGATTTGTAGGTTTGGAGTACCAGAATCCATCATTACTGATAATGGTGCAAATCTCAACAATCACTTGATGAGAGACATATGTGAGCAATTTAAGATTACTCATTGAAACTCAACCCCTTATCGTCCTCAAATGAATGGAGCTGTAGAGGCCGTCAATAAAAACATCAAGAAGATTCTAAGGAAAATGATTGACAATCACAGAGGTTGTCAAGAGATGTTGTTGTATTCTTTGTTGTGTTATCGAACGACTGTCAGAACATCGATTGGAGCTACTCCATATTTTCTAGTATATGGAACGGAAGCAGTCATACCTACTGAAGTCAAGATACCGTTCTTGAGAATCATATAAGAAGTTGAGTTGAGTAATGCTGAATTGGTCAGCAAGCGGATTGATCAGTTAACCTTGATTGATGAAAAGAGAATGGTCGCTATCTGTCATGGTCAGTTGTATCGACAGAGAATGATTTGTGCTTTACACAAGAGAGTAAGAGCCAGAATTTTTGAAATCGGTAGTTGGTCCTTAAGCGTATTTTTCCTCATCAAGATGAGTACAAAGGAAAATTCGCACCACATTGGCAAAGACCCTACATGGTTTGCAAAGTATTATCTGGAGGTGCTTTGGTCCTGTCGGAGATGGATGGCACCGCATGGCCGAAGCTGATCAACTCAGATGTTGTCAAGAGATATTACGTATGAAGTTTCCGTTTGTATTTCTGTAATTTACTTGTAATTGTTCTATTTGATTGTGTTTGCTTTGTTTAAAATTTTATCCCTCTTGTAATGAACTACATCTGACCTGAATTCTCAAGAATGAGATACGTAGGAGGCCTATGTCGGCCTCGGTCACCCCATTTATCTCTTTTGATATTTTTTTTATTTTTGAACTACGTTCAACCTGAATTCTAAAGAATGAGATACGTAGACGGCCTATGTAGGCCTCGGTCAGTTTCTTTGTAAATTTCTTATCATTGTTAACATTTGAGAGGGAACTAAGTTTGACTTGATTCCTGCCTCAACGGGATACGTAGGCGCCACAAGGATTCGGTCATATCTCTCGTGAGATTTCTATTTCTCTTTACAATAGAAACTCAGACAGAATTTTTGAGAGGGATTCAAAAATTCTCGAAAAGAAGATTTTTCCTCAGCAAGTCAAGACTGAAGATACTTCAAAATTTGCAACTGGGACAGAATTTTTGAGAGGATCTCAAAAATTCCATGGTTTACTTACCGACAGCTTAAAATAAGAGGAGACTTGTAATGAGATAGAAATTTTGAGAAAGGCCTCAAAATTTCAACTTGGGTTCATCAACAGTCTATAGTGACTCTGAATACTCCTCAGCGAATAATCAGATAGACCTCCAAGCATCAGACTCAAAGAAGTTCGCTAAGCCTGACGTGATATGATACTTGGCAATAACCCTTTTCAAAATGCTACTTCTCGAAAATTTATTTTTTTCTTAAAATTTTACATCTGTGTTTCATTTGTTTTGGCTTAAAACATATTTTGTCTTATCTATCAAGAGTTGGGAGATCAGAAAAATCAATCGAAGATAGTATGACAGGGAGCAGACAACCGAATAATCAACATAAATCAGTTCATTTTAAAAACTAACGATTTTTCTGTGATCGCAGGTTTATAGTCTCGCTCTGAAGTCACCAAATTTTTCCGATCGATGAATATGAAGAAGTCAATGGGGCAAAGGCATCTCCCAATTTACAAATTTGTGTGGATGCAGGAATTATTTTATATTGTTCATCGAAGATTTGGAAATGCGAATGATTTATTTCATTCAATTCTCAACCACACGAATTCTCTAAGGAGCGTCCACTTAGATTCAAACATGAATCAAATGAAAACCCCAAGAAAGACAACTTACAGATTTTCGTCAAGGACGCCATCTGCATCACATTATCAGACACGACATTGTCGCTACCAGAAGGTTCATTTTACCGTTATTGTCAATTGAGACGATATGATTATTCAGAAGGCATTCAGAAGATAACTATGTTGCTCGATTGAATCACTTTCTTCATTTGGTATCAAGGATGACATCAAGAGAAAATATTCATACATCGCGGGAAGATATTTAAACCCCGCAAGAGATCATGCATCGCGAGTTAATATTCAAGCATCGCTGGAAGATATTCATGCCCCGCAGAAAATCAGGCATCGCTGGAAGATACTCATGCCTCGCAGAAAATCATGCATTGCGAGTATTATTCATGCATCGCGAGCTAATAATCATGCATTGCGGAAGATCATGCATCGCGAGTCAATATTCATGCATCACGAGTTAATATTCATGCATCACGGAAGATCATGCATCGTGAGTCAATATTCATGCATCGCGTGTTAATATTCAATCATCGCGGGAAGGTGAATACGTGGTCGGTCAAAATTGACTGGGTCAATTTCATTTTCCCCCGAATTTCTTGCATAAATCCAAGTAAAATGAGGGACAGTTGTTGACACCCAATTTTGACCCTCCTCGATAATAATTAACTAGCGAGCTTCTCGAGTTTAAACAATTTAAAATAATTAATTTATAAATTTCAAATAAATAAATAAATAAATAAATAGAGAAATTGGACTAAAACCTCCCAACCTATACCCGAAATTCCAACTACACACTCCTACTTCACGGGTGCCCCATTACCCACCTAAACTATTATTTTTATATATTTTCTACCCACCTAAGTGCTGACCAGTCATGGAGGTGTTGTCACCGCCTCTAGGTGCGTTAGAAGCATAATTTGACAAAAAATTCCTCCTTCTCCAACAGTCATCTTCCCCACTTTTAAATAACCATTACTTTTTCTTCCCCCACCATTAATCCTTGTTTCTTTTGTGAAAAATTCGCAATTTTCTCTCAAAATTAAGTAAGGTTTAGTTGTTAATGTTCATTTTTACTTCAAAATCTAGAATTTAAGGTTTGTAATCTGCTCTAATTTCTTACTTAGGTCTCTAATTAGAATTTTAAATTTTCTCGAAATTCATCAAAAATGGCAAATAAAAATATAATTTGGTTTCAAGGTGGGGGTCCCAGCGCGTGTAATCACGCAGGACGACTTATTTGGTTTATGTGTTGAGGTCATGACTTAGGCGGGTAGAAAATATATAAAAATATAATTTAGGTGGGTAATGGGACACCATGAAGTTGGAGTGTGTAGTTGGGATTTCGAGTATAGCTTGCACGTTATTTTAAATAAGTTTTGACACTTTTTATATTGTTTTAGCTACCGTATATGTCTTATATAATTATTCGTATAATTATTAAAATTTTATCAATATTCAAAATCGGAAAAAAAATAATGATAGTAATATTTTGTTAATTATTTTAGCTTATATTTTAAATCTTTAGTTTATATTCGAGTTAACTATTTTATCTTGTTAAAATTAAGAAGCTCGTTGTTTAATTTATATTAATTCGTCTTACTAAATAAATTTAATTGGGCTACACTCCTAATAAATTAGCTAAAAATTCCCTAAACCCATTTGAACCTTCAATCCCAAGAATTCAAATCCCAACCCAATTCATCATTTCAGCCCATCCCCCTCATTAGCTCCAACCCAATTTTTCATCACCTTAATCCAGCCCAATTATTGAGCCCAAATATCGACCCGGCCCGTCTTTCCCTTTTTATCTTCACAAGGAAATCCAGGAAACGTCAAAACGACTAAACAACACCAAAATACACAACGACACCAAACAGAGTAGCACGGCGTCAGTCGCGTGCGGCAACAACCGAGCGCGTGAACGGCTCTATGCAATCCATACGCGCCTCACGGCTATTCACTCCAGCAAACGACAACAAATAGAAGTCGCACGGTGCCAGACGGAAAGCAAAATCTCACGCGTCTTCCTGCTTCTCGTACGATTTTCTGCGATTTCCAGCTTTCAATCCGTCCTTGTTATTGCGGGATTGCTCCGCGTGGCATAGCAAGGACGATTGAGACGATATGGAGCGTTGTTTCTCCCCTCCCTCTTTCTGGAATGGGACGCTTTTCTTCAGGAAAAGTTGGTCGATTCAAAAGGTGAAAGGATTTGAATTTGGGTTGGAAGTGTTTCTCGATTTTGCCGTTCCTTTTCTCCCCATTTTCGAAACCCTAATTCTCCCCCTATATAATATCTTTTCCTGTTCACTATGAAGAGGGGAAAATTTTTGGAAAAAAGAAAATTTATTGGAGATTTTTTTGGCTTTGGAATTTTTCTTTAGGTTAGAGGATTTGAGGAGAGAAGAGAATTAGTAAGGAAATTATTAGTTTCCGTCCATAGGTTCTTAAGTGAGAGATTTCGCTAGAAACTGATAGTTACATTTTTAAATAAAATATACTAACGGTTTGAATCGAGTGATTGTTCTGCCAATTTTGTTTGGGATTCAAGAGATTATTCAGCTTTCTTTATTGTTCCATGTGCCACCGCTTGTGTAGTAAAACCGTCACATTCCGTTAGTGCTTCTGTCCTGTCTTGCTGCCCGGAGAAAGTTTGTTTAATTGTTCGTGTTCGAGTTGCTCGTGGAAGAAGCCTCCTCCCTGTTCGTTTGTTGTCCCAACTCGCTGCACTTGAGAACGTAAATTTCGCTCCAATCCTAACTACTTGATGGATATGCCGTTTGGTAAAATATGGTTATCTCGATGATTCACTAGTTTTCTCGTTATTTTCTATCTGCCTTCTTTCTTCTTGATTTGTTATAGATTACGTGATAGTCGAATGATTAAATATGATTTGGCGTTTGGTTACAAGAAATACAAGAAATGTTCTTATCATATACCGTTGTTCCGTATGAGTTTAGTCGGCCGATATGTTAAAGAGTTTGTTTCTGTTAAATGAAATCTCTAGCATATATGCGATATTGATTATTACGTCATATTTAGTTTTGTTGTGCTTTAAGTTAAGATGATGTGCTATTGAGTTCTTCATAGAGATATTTTGATACTAGCGCAAATCTCACTGTCTAGATATTAAAAACTGCTCCTTCACATGTTAAGACCAAGATACCCATTAATAGCATTATTGCCTCCTTGTTTGGCTGAACGCTGTTTGTATTTTCGGTTTCCTGTGATGTTGTTTTGGTTCACTATGTTCTCGCAATCCTTGTCTCGTTATGCGACCGTTCCGAGTGCGGATTGTTTTTGTGCATATTTATTTTGATTGCTTGTTTTATTGATGGTTTTTCTCCCTTCTCGTTAATATAATCCCTGGTGTGTTTCACTTGAGCCATGATTCAGATATGCTAAAAAATAATTGTGTTTTTTTGAGTCATGCTTTCTTTTCTTTGTCGTTTTGCTTTTGTATCTTGCCTTTCTTCCTTGTTAAGCTTCGATTACATATGAATTTAGGACTTGCTCATGAGCTATGTATTATTTGTCTTGATGTTGGCTTTGGAAGCTCCGTCATGCCCATGTCCTTCTTTGATATAAGATCTAGTAAGCGGTTCGGTCGACTTCTCTGTCTTAAATACCATTTAAAAGACTCATACTTGTGCTCTTAGATGTTGTTTTGTCCATGCCACAGCTATGTTTTAATTAAAATCCCATATTAATTCAAAATTGGCTTGAGTGTGCACTATTTTGGCAAGACTTTTGATTTATGTGCTCAATTCTAAATTCTTTGTGCTGATATAGAGGAAGATGTTAAAAATAGCGTATGTTAGGGGTTAAAAACTGGCGGAAATAAAAAAGGGAACTCGTAAGTCTACATAATATGTGCTTAAATTGTCAAACTTGGCTTTAGTATTGATAGTTTCTGTTTGAATAGCATGCATGATTTTAGTTAGATTTCTTCATAAGTTAGTAGTATTTTGAGTGGATATCTACCTAATTCTTTTATGTGTTGTTTAAATAATAAACTAAGTGTATTAGAATTTTTTTTATCCTATCGATAATGTGATTTTATTTTATTTTTTGTATGTAAAATAATGCCACCGGGTCCTATGGATCCTATTTTTTGCATTCTCCTTTGGGCCGCAAAGGCCCTAACTTGTCCTTCTCCCTCCAACTCAACAAGTTCGAGATACTAAAATATAGGTCTCGGAGTAAGAGGAAAATGCAAACCGGACCAAGAAGTTGAAGATTTTGGGCTAAAAGGCCCCAAATTTATTTCCTAAATTTTGTATTTTATTATCTTTGGGCCTAAGCCCTTGTTGTCTTTTCTTTCATGTATTTATTGTTTATTTTGTATGATTAGTTTAGGACAAGTACACTCGAAATGGGTCAAAAGGCCTAAAACAGAAGAGGGGTCCAAATACCGGTCCAGGGACTCCAAATACCGGTCCAGGGATTGAAAATTTGGATTTGGACCCAACTCTCTCTCTCTCTCTCTCTATTTTTGTTTTATATATCTGCTTTTACTTGTTGCTAGTTTTAAAGTTAAAGAATCTGAATCCCTGCAAACGCCGTAATGTTTTATCGACTAAAAAATTGAAATCCGAATTTAAATGAATTTTAAGAGGAGGAATAAACTTAAACTCTGAAGTAATTAATTTCTCTTTTCAAACAATTTTTATAAGTTAGGTCATTTTTAGCCAAATAGATTAGTTGTCAGATAATTGCGAGTTAGCAAATATTTTAGGTGCTGTAAAACCCTTCCTAAAATATAAATAAGAATCTCCGAACCCCTTTAAATGTTTCTTCAATTGATTTTCCTGTTTAAGTCTTTTGAAACAAAGTTTTCTTAATTTTTTCTCAAAATTAAGTGGTGACTCGAAAAAGTCAAAAATCATATAAAAAGATTATATTTTTCTGAAAACAAAAAATTACGAATAGAACATCCGTTATTATGAGGCTAAAATATGTAGGAATCCGTTACTTTTTCATATTCCTTTTTCGTGTGTTAGAGGTTATCTCTAAAAAGATTACCTGAAATTCGTGCTTACGCGTGTTTCATACTATCATGTCTCCATGGAGAGCAACACGAGGTCGTCCAACCAGAATTAATGTCGAAGAGCTAGAGGTAACTAATGCACCGAATGTGCAACCTCAAGGAGAAGTCACCAACGCTGAATTCCGTGAGGCTCTACGGATGTTAAACTAAGTGGTGACCAACCAAGTCGTACAACAGAGAGAAGCTCGACAGAAAGAGGCTAACACCTCGAGGATTCGTGAGATTCTGAGAATGAATCCTCCTAGCTTCACCGGTTCGAGCACTACTGAGAATCTGGAAAACTTAGTGGAAGAGTTGAAGAAGGTCTTCAATGTGATGCATGTGTTAGACGTTGAGAGAGTTGAACTAGCCGCATGTCAACTAAAGAATGTGGCTAGGACTTGGTTCGATCAGTGAAAGGAGAACAGAGATGAGGATGCACCATATTCAAGTTGGGCTTGCTTTAAAAAGCCTCCTTGGGGCGTTTCTTTCCTCGATAACTGAAGGAAGCAAAGGTACATGAGTTCCTTAGTTTGAAATAGGACTCCTTGAGTGTTTATGAGTATGGGTTTAAGTTCATCCAAATGTCTCGCTATGCCCCGGAGATGGTTATGGATATGAGGAGCAAAATGAGCTTGTTTTTTGCTGGCTTGGGTCGTGATTCAAGCAAAGAAAGTAGGGCTGCAATGTTGATAGGTGACATGAACATATACAACCTGATGGTCTATATGCAACAAATTGAATAGGAGAAGCCGAGGGACATAGACGAGTACAGGAACAAGAAAGCTAAGACTGGGAATGAGTCTGGTCAACAGAAGGGTGGTTCAAGTCGACCACAATTTCAGAAACCAAAGGGGCATGCACCATCATCTTCTAGTGCAGCTACGCCCAGAAACAGAGGTGAGTATAACGGCCAGAATACACAGAACTTCAAGGATAGACCAGCCCAGTCCCAAGGTAGTGTGGCACAAAGAGGTAGTTGGGCTCCTGCATGTGGTAGGTGTGGTAGAAACCACACGGTAAGTGACGTGATGGCTAGTCGGGTTGCTTCAAGTGCGGTAAAGAGAGGCACTACATGAAAGAGTGTCGTACGAATAAGCAGGGAGGTGGAAAATCGGGCAATATAGATCTATAATCATCAGTTTCTCCACCAGACAGGGCTGCACCTAGAGGAGCCACTTTTGGTACTGGCGGAGGGGCAAGCCGCCTCTATGTAATCACTACTGCCATGATCAAGAGAACTCTCCAGATTTTGTCATAGTTATGATCAAAGTCTTTACTTTTGATGTTTATGCTTTATTAGACCCAGGAGCAATTTTATCTTTTGAAACTCCTTATATTGCAAATTAGTTTGGGATACTTCCTGAAAAACTTTGTGAACCCTCTGTGTTTCTAATCCTGTTGGGGTATCTATTCTAGCGGGAAGAATCTATCATGATTGTTCAATTTCTATCAATCACAAAAACACCATGGCTGATCTAGTAGAGTTAGGCATGGTAGATTTTGATGTCATTCTAGGTATGGACTGACTTCATGCTTGTTATGCATCAATAGACTGTAGAGCTCGAGTTGTCAAGTTTCAGATTCCTAATGAGCCAATCATAGAGTGGTGTAGTAGTTCAGTAGTGCCTAAGGGTCATTTTATTTTGTACCTTAAGACTAGGAAGTTAGTTGCAAAGGGTTGTATCTATCACTTAGTCTGAGTTAATGACTCAAGCATTGAGGTACCTTTCCTTCAGTTAGTTTCTATAGTAAAAGAGTTTCCAAAGATTTTTCCTAATGATCTACCCAGAATTCCTCTTAAGAGAGAAATAGACTTTGACATAGATTCCATATACTCATCGTATATCTATTCCGACATATAGAATGGCACCAGCAGAGTTAAAGGAGTTGAAAGAACAATCCAAAGATTTGTTAGATAAGGGCTTTATTTGACCAAGTGTCTCACCTTGGGGCGCTCCGGTCTTGTTTGTAAGAAAGAAGGATGGGTCCCTTAGGATGTGTATAGACTACAACCAATTGAATAAGATGACCATCAAGAATAAATATCCTCTCCCAAGTATAGATGATATTTTCGACCAGCTTCAGGGTGCTTCTTGCTTCTCGAAAATTGATCTCATATCAAGATACCATCAGTTGAAAGTTAGGGAATATGATATTCCAAAGACAACTTTTAGAACCAGATATGGGCATTATGAGTTTTTGGTTATATCCTTTGGTTTGACCAATGTACCTGCAACATTCATAGATCTTATGAACAGAGTCTTCAAACCTTATTTGGATCTGTTTGTCATCATCTTCATTTATGACATACTAATTTATTCAAGGAATGAAGAAAATTATGCTAGTCACCTCAAGATAGTTCTGCAGATTTTGAAAGATAAGGAGTTATACGCCAAGTTCTCCAAGTGTGATTTTTGGCTTAACTCTGTGGCATTCTTGGGCCAAATCGTTTTTGGTGATGGGATTAGAGTTGATACCCAAAAGATAGGAGTAGTTCAGAGTTGGCCTAGACCCACATCTCCAACATATATAAGGATTTTCTTGGGTTTTCTCACTATTATAGGAGATTTATTGAAGGGTGTTTCCTTTGACCAAACTAACTCAGAAAACAATCAAGTTTCAATGGTTTGAAGATTGTGAGAAAAGTTTTTAGGAATTAAAAAAGAGATTGACTACCAGAGGGTACTTAAGGTTTTGTGGTGTACTGTGATGCATCGAGAGTTAGTTTGGATTGTGTGTTGATGCAAAATGACAATGTTATAGCTTATGCCTCCATACAGTTGAAGGTTAATGAGAAGAATTATGAGAAGAATTATCTGACTCATGACATAGAATTGGTTGTATTAGTTTTTGCTTTGAAGATATGGTGTTCATGTTGACATATTCATTGATCACAAGAGCCTCCAATATGTGTTCACTCAGAAAGATTTAAACCTCAGACAGATGAGGTGGTTAGAATTACTCAAGGATTATGACATGAGTACTCTTTACCATCAAGGTAAGGCTAATGTGGTTGTTGATTCTCTAAGCAGGTTATCCATGGGGAGTATCACCCATGTTGAAGAAGAAAACAGGGAATTAACTAAAGATGTCCACATACTTGCACGCCTGGGAGTCAGACTTATAGATTCCACAGAAGGAGAAATAGTGGTGACTAATGGGGCTGAGTCATCATTAGTGTCAGAGGTGAAAGAGAAACAAGACTAAGATCCCATTTTGCTTGACTTGAAGGTAGGGGTGGGCGTGCGGTTCTTCGGTTCGGTTTTATCAAATTTTGGTTCGGTTCTTCGGTATTCGGTTTTAGAAAAGTATGCACCATACTTATACCAAACTAATATCGGTTCGGTTCGGTTTTTTCTACTTCGGTTTGGTTTAAATCGGTATTTTTAAATCGTTTGTTTGGTGTAAATAAAAATAAAGTTGAAATATATTAAAGTGTTAAGAGTTTTATGTGCTTAATAAAAATAAAAATAAAATAAATATGCGACGATATTTTTGGTTTCTCCCATACCTAAATGAATAAAGAAGAGAGCAATATAAGGACTCATGTACATAAATAGAAGAGGAACTAAATTGTCATTATAATGTTTTATCAGTAAAACATTTTTTTGTCGTAATTGCTAGCTTAAGTAAAACATTTAAATAGGTCATGTAAATATTTTGAGTAAAAAATGTATAAGTATTATTAACTAAGCAATATAATTAAATTTTTTAAAATTTATTTAATAAAACTTCGGTTCTTCGGTGCACCGTAGTTTTGGGACCCTTGCACCGAACTCCGAACCGAAGAACCGAAGAACCGACACCGAAAAACCGAAATAATTTAGTTCGGTTTGGTTTTTCGGTTTTTATGCCCACCCCTACTTGAAGGCACATGTTCATAAGTAGATAGTATTAGCTTTTGATCAAAGGGGATATGGTGTGCTAAAGTATCAAGGTAGGTTGTGTGCACCTGGAGTGGATGGATTCCAAAAGAGGATCATGGAGGAAGCTCATAGCTACAGATATTCCATTCATTTGGGTTCCATAAAGATGTACCGCGATTTAAGAGATGTGTATTGGTGGGAAGGAATGAAGAAGGGCATTGCAGAGTTTATTGCCAAGTGATCGAATTGCCAACAAGTGAAAGTTATACACAAAAGAACGGGAGGTTTGACTCAGAATATAGAACTTTTGGAATGTAAGTGGGAGATGATTAATATGGACTTCAGGCAGCATGATTCTATTTAGGTGATTATCGACAGAATGACAAAGTCAGCCCATTTCTTGCCAGTAAAGACTACCTATTCGGTCGAGGATTATGCTATGTTATAACTTTAAGAAGTGGTAACACATCATGGAGTTGCGATTTTCATTATTTCATATAAAGGTGCACAGTTTGCTACACAATTCCAGATTTCCAGAAAGGTTTGGGTTTAAGGTGAACTTAAACACTATTTTTCATCCTTAGATGGACAAGCAGAGAGTACTATACGGACTTTAGAAAACATGTTGAGATCTTGTGTGATTAACTTCAAAGGGAATTGGTATGATCACCTACCTCTCATTGTGTTCGCTTACAACAACAGTTACCATTCGAGCATCCAAATGGCTCCATTTGAAGCTCTTTATGGGAGAATATGCAGATCTCCAATTGGGTGGTTCGAAGTTGATGAAGCAGGGTTTATAGGGACAAATCTAGTTCACCGAGCTATGGAGAAGGTGAAAGTGATTCACGAGAGATTGAAAATAGCACAGAGTTGCCAAAAGTCCTACACATATATTAGGAGAAGACCGTTAGAGTTTACGGTGGATGATTGGGTGTATCTGAAAGTTTCACCCATGAAGGGTGTTATGAGGTTTGGTAATAAGGGGAAACTTAGTCCCCGGTATATTTTTCCTTACAGAATCTCCAATAGAGTTGGCAATGTAGCTTATGAATTTGAGCTACCCCAAGAATTAGCAGCGGTTCATCCGGCATTCAATATTTCTATGTTGAGACGTGATTGGGTGATCCTTCAATGATTGTACCAATTGAAAATGTTGGGATTAAGGATAACTTATCTTCTGAAGAGATTCCGGTCTAGATTTTTTATTGTCAAGTTTACAAGTTAAGAACTAATGAATTTGCATCAGTCAATGTCCTTTGGAGGAACCAATTCATTGAAGAAGCAACTTTGAAAGCTTAGGAGGATATCAAGAAGAGATATCCACATGTTTTAATCCAGAGAGAATGCAAAACAAGGTACTAAATTCTCTTCTTAGCACTTTATAAGACTATGTGTAAGCATGTTATTACTTGCTTTTGTTTGTTGAGTGTTGAAATGATGTTACTACGCTTAGCTTAGTGAAAGAGTTCTCATTAGAGGACTAATGTTCTCAAGGGTGGAGATATTATAACATCTCGTAACTTGAAATAGATAGGAATAAGCCAAGAAACCAAAAATAATCACTTTTGGAAATAAAGGGGAAAATCTGGAAATTTCCTAAGTTTAAAAAGTGTATTTTAGTCAGTTTTAAATGTCCATAACTTCTAGGTCAGGAGGATTTAGGGCCAGTTCTTTATATGGTTAGAAATTCCTTGGGAAGTTCTTTTCAACGACGTCGAGTTTGCTAGATTTTGATATCGTATGAGGGAGATATGTCTTTTGGAAGTTGAGCTATTGGATTGAGGAAAGTTTAATCCGGATTTTAGTAAGGATAAAGTAGTCTTTTCACCCTACTATTTCCTAATTCATTTTAGGGTTCACTAGGGGTAAAACTAACACTAAAGTCAGTTTTAGAAAAGTTTGAATACCTTTAAAGCTTGGGATAAAAGAGAAGAGAAGAAAAAGAGGAGAGGAAGATAAAAAATCCTTCAAGAACACTTAGGTTTCACGAGTGAAATTTGTTAGGGTGATCCCTATCAATGTAGTGAGATCTTTATGTTGGGTTCTTTCACCCACACACTAACGTGTTTAATTCAGCGCATTATGAGTAGATTGAATGATGAACATCGATGTTCTTGATGAACTATTGTTGAATTCTTGTTGGTTGAGTTGGAATATACCTTTAGTTGTTTTGATTCGTATTTCCGAGCTGTTTTACAAGTCTAATTTATTGGGTATAGAGATGTTACGACCCAAAGTACCCCCTAGGCGTAACCGGTGTCCTTGTCCTCGAAGAGGACTTAGACAAGCCCTTTACATTCGTCATAGCATATCATAGGAAAAGAAAATGCGGAAAATTAAAACTTTACATAGTGAAGTGTACTTAGACACCTCACATATCATATATAGAGTTTACATAGACTCCTGGCATATGAAGTTTACATAGACTTCTCTTTTATCATAGGAAAATCATATAAGAGTCTAAAGTATCATCTCACATATAAACCATCTACAAGAGTACAAACGTTTGGACATAGACAATACAAGTTCAATACGCCATTATAGGCTTACATCAATTGTCTCAATGATAAAGGAAAGAATAAACGTCTATAGAAATAAGCAACAACATAGCTAGAGTAGAACATGACAACATCCCCAAACTTGAGAACTCCCCAATGACTTGGGAAAAGATCCAAGTCTTCCTTCCAAATGGCCACGAAATCCTCAACGGCCCGAACCTCAAATGTTTGGGAAAAAGGGAAAAAATATGGGTTAGTACAAACTACATGTACTAAGTATGGTTCTTATGAATAAAATCATCAATGCATGAGAAAAGACACAATTTAGTCAAAACCATGTATAGTATCAAATAACCCTAATGTTCACATATAAGGATCATCATGAGTTAACCCAACATAACATTAACCCAACACATGAAGCAATCCAAAGCAACACTTGTGCAATACCAATAATATAATCCCATAATCCTATCACATTAAGTCACTTACTTCATACATATGACATAATCTCATATTTCATCATAACATGCTTGATTCATAAAATCATATATAGCTTTACGTATATAACGTACAATCAACTTAATCATACAAGAACACTACTAAGACCATCCCTTGGGATCCCACATGTGCAATGTGTAAGACAAGTCTCATACCCCACCTCACACTATTTAGTAGTCTTTAAGACAACCCTTATAAGAGTTTACATACTTACCTTGTTCATTTAATTTTACATTAGGAAAAGAAGTGCAATAACCGACATTATACCATGTGAGCTACATGGAATCCGGTGTTTAACTCCCAGACACAAAAGAGAGGGTTAACACTTGCCTAAGGTGTAACCCTTTGTAAATAGCTATCTAGGTGAATCCACTAAGCTAGAGTCCTATGTGTGCATATAAATATAGGTCAAGAAGATTGTTACAAGAAACCTTGACTTACTAAAACTGGAGGTTTCCATCTCATGAAACAACACATCTTGGGAATCCGGACTTACTAAACGTGAGACCTCCATCTCATTTACATGCCCTTTCAGTGCTAAGCATTTATTCACTTTTGTAATCATATTATTTCATCATACAAATTCACATTAGTATGTTCTAGACCCTTATGTAAACATCTTATCATATTATCTCATAGGTCATCATAAGTGAAAACAATCCTTTCACTTTAGACACCATTTCACAAGGGAGTAAACCTTTCACTTAGCACTTTATTATAATCTACTTTCAATCATATAATAATTATATCATAACATGCATACATAATTAATGTCTAATTCGATGTCTTAGGGTTAAGGATGAGCAATTCTTAGCATCAACATCACAACCACACATTAGACATAGGAACATTTCTGTGTAAGTAACTCATACTTCATAATTGAATCCAAGAAGAACCAATCAACATACCTCCTTGTACCTTTCAAGAACATTCATACTTCCATTACCAAGAATACATAATCAATTACATAAACAAGGTAAATTCAAGAAGAAATTACATAATTAACAACAATGTAGTCAATCCACATGTTCATCATCTTCACAACTCACCATATCAATTCAAGGTTTTCATGAAATTGGGGAAAACATAGGTTTAGGGAAAACTCATAGTAAATCATCAATTAATAATCAATATATACTTAAACAACATTAAATTATCATAATTTAACACAATTGGTTCATAATTTCGTTTTTCAAAGGAGACCCGTGTATGGAAGAAAACCCTAGTTTTGGGAGATTTAAAAATCATCTTTTGGAGGGACCTCTTGGGGAAAAGAATCTCAATAGTGAAGGAAATCATACCTTAAAGATTAATAACCACAAAATTTGACTAGAATCTTGGAGGATGTGGTCTTCTTCTTCAACCTTCAAAACTTCTTCAATGGAGGATGAATAGAAAGAGAAAATAGAGAGAGGTGAGAGCTATTGGGTTTTTGTTTTGGGCATTTGGTTTGTGTGGGAAATTGTGGTGAAAAACTGATTTAAAATCAATATATAACCCTCCCATAAAATACCTAAAAGACCCCTCACTTAAGACCTTTTAATGAAGTCAAACTCAAATTCTATTTTCAGATTTTTCGTGGGAAACAAGTTCGCATCATGGAGCTGGTTCCGCCTGATTTCCATAATTAATTTTGGATACAAGGGAGTCCGCGAAGTGTCTGTGTCACAGACTAAGATTTTGGCCATGGGTGCACCAAGTCCGCGATGCGGACTGGCTTCCTGTATCGTGGACTTCGTAGGGCGATCTTTGGGGCGGTCAGACCTAGACATTTTGAACCTATATACATTACTTTACCTATTTAAAGTATTTTTTACAAGTTTTAGACTTCATTCAACACTATTACACCTTCACAAGACCTAAGGACGTTTACTAGTTCAATTTCGCTAGTTTTCGGATGACATGGTCGTTTCTTAGCGTTTTGATTCTAATACTTCTCAAAAATATTATTTACAGTTATTTAGTATAGAATCATCATAAATCCTTATGTTAGGCTCCTGATGTATTGTGGTTATACGGTACTTTCAATGTTTAAGTTTAGTGTGTGTCTAAGGCCTTTTTGTATTAGTTTTAATATAATTTTCTCTTTGTTTTGAGGAAATCTGTCCAGAAGGAAAACGTGAGAGTATTGTGTTGAAAGTTGCAGAGGTTTAAAGAATAAAGAGAGAGAAAGTGACTCAAGAAAAGTGAAAGAAAAGTGATAAAACTGAAAATTGAAAAAAAAAGAAAGAATTGAGTCACTTACACAAAAAGGAAAAAGAAGGGAGAATAGCAAGGTGAAAGAATGCAAGAAAATTAAGAAATAGGGCGGAATAAAATGATGAAAAGGTAGGATGCTTAGTCGTTATGTCAAGGAGGACAATAAGTCACTAAATATACATCTAAATGTATCCAACCTGACCCCGAGCCTAAGTTACAAGCTAAGAAACTCCTATCGTGATCCTAAGAGTCTATTATGGTGAACTTAAAGCACTGAAAATAAGGGCAAGCCTATGGCAATAAGTATAAATGAGGTGTGATGTTTTTCTGAGAGCGAGTGTTGAAAAAAAAATCCTTATACTCAAACTGAAATCATTGTGTTAAAAATGAGAATGTTGTTTTGAAGTGAGGACACTAGTTGCAATACTGGAAAATTGGTACCTTGGTGAGAGATTAAAGATGATAGGTGTCTGTGTGTGGTGAGTCTGTGTCATGGTCTGATCCACATGATCAAGTCTAATACTGATAGCATGCAAAACTCAATTTGAAAATAATCGGGATTGATAGCCAGATGAATGTAAAAAGCTAAAATAAGGATACTCTTGTACAAAGATTTTGTGGTGAGTCATAGTGCATCGCTTGAGGATAAACAACGAATTTAAGTTAAGGGTGTTGATGTACCATGGTTATACGGTACTTTCAATGCTTTTTCCTTAAGTTTAGTGTGTGTCTAAGGCCTTTTTGTATTGGTTTTAATATAATTTTCTCTTTGTTTTCAGGAAATCTGTCCAGAAGGAGAACGTGAGAGTATTGTGTTGAAAGTTGCAGAGGTGACGACCTACGAAGCCATCGACGGTCCGTTGTGACCTCAACGGTCCGTAGGTGGCCACCGTCTTAAGAAGAAGAAGGCAGCTAAAGGAAGTTGGGGAATTCTGACCAAGTGTGGGGCTACGGAGGCTCTCGACGGACCGTCATAGCCACGACGGACCGTCCTACACATCCGTTAACGTCAATAGAAAGTAGCCCCAATACCCATCTTCAGAAGATTCTAAGTATGGAACGACGGAGGGACTCGACGGTCCGTCGTGACCTCGATGGTCCGTCGCTCCAGTCGTCGACTCAGACGCGTTTTTTGGACAGTTTTTCCTTAAATAGATTTCCCTCTTTTGTTAGGATTCTAGCATTATAAATACTTGTAAATACCTCGATTTTGGGGTTAGACTCTTGGATATTTTTTAGTTTTATTGTTCTAAGTATTGAATTTTGGGATTTTGGAAATTACTTTATTTTCCAGAATTGTTTGTTGCAAGTTTTTGATTAATTCAACTAATTTTCTGGATTATCTTCAGTCTCATCAAAGTAAGTGCATGAATTCTTATCTAATTAATATGAATTGTGTGATTATTAACATGTGTAACTAAGCTCCATAACTAGGGTTGTGGGAACCATGGGTAAATAACAAGGTAAAACCTAGCTAAAATAACAATTCTCAAATAATGTGTTGCATGTATTGATAATTCTTTTCGTTTAGAAGTCTTTTTAACGGTGGCCAACGTTAGAACTCGCCTTATTGCTACTTGCCGGACCAAGAAGGTAGATAATAAGAAAAGAATTATCAACGTAGATTTAGTATATACTATTTAATAAGCTAGTGTTGGTTGGTGCGAAGTAACAACTAAGCCAAATATCGATTATGATGCTTAATATGAGGTAAAGGTAAGGTTTAGTAAAGCATACACACGTAGCCGGACCAAGATGCGGAGTGAAATTTCCTAGTTGCCGGACCAAGGAATTAGGGATACATAACTTACCACTTTGCATGCAAGATATTAGGAAATAATTGTTATAGCTAGAATTACCGAGTTATGAACCTATGGGGAACACTTAAGCCCTAGTTACTTTCATTACTAGATAAAAATCAAATCTTTGAACTTGTCACTTGTTTACGTAGAATTAGCTAATTACATTTGTTATTCAAAACCCCCTTTTTGTTATTTGTTTTCGGAAAGGACTTGACTAAATAAAAGTAATAGTAGGTTAAAGTTAAGTCTAAATCATTTTTCTCGTGGTATCGACCTCAACCTCATAGTTTGGTTCTTTACTTGATACGACCGCTTATACTTCTTTTCGAGAAGTAAATTTGAGCGTATAAAATTTTGGCGCCGCTGCCGGGGAAAGTGGATTTTAGATTAACTTTATGCTTATTACCGAAGTTTAGTCAATATTTTCTTAATTTTACTTTTTCTTGTTGTTTTTATCTCTTGCAGATCTAGCTTCCGTGTATGCCAAGTACACGGAGTAGAGGAGAACCAATACTCGCACCGACCTCAAACTGGAGCGTACACTGTGCAGGATGAATCGAACTTTGGGTATTCGCGATGATGATCACAACCAGGACATTCCACCTCCGGTTGATGCTCATGGTCATTTATTACCTGAAAATCGTGGGGAAGATGAAATACGGAGGCAACCTCCCGCTCCACGCCCTCAAGAGTATTATAGGGGATATGATAACATTACTGATTCAGACGGGCCACTTGTCTTGCCACCCCTACCACACGGCCATACTTTCGTGGTAACTAGTAGTCTGATGCAAATGCTCACCGCTAGAGGTTTGTTTTCGGGGCTACCTTCTGAGGATCCACATGCTCACATTGCCAAAATAAGGTTGGTGTTTAAGAGTTGTGTAGGGAGGCCTGATTTGAATTTGGATGGAATTGGGTTAAGAGGTTTTCCTCTCTCACTGATGGGAGAGGCTGCTATATGGTTCACCGAGAAACCCTATAACTCAATCTACACTTGGAATCAACTGAGGGATGTGTTCTTATCACGTTACTACCCGGTGTCTAAGAAGCTAAACCAAAAAGATAGGGTGAACAACATTGTGGCACTACCGGGAGAATCAGTCAGTAGTTCTTGGGATAGGTTCACATCGTTCTTGAGAAGTGTCCCCAATCACCGCATCGATGATGAGTCACTGAAAGAATACTTCTATCGGGAACAGGATGATAATAATAAAACAGTACTGGATACGATAGCAGGTGGTTCTTATGGGGAGTGTCCTTATGCTGAGATCGCTAAGAAGTTAGAGAAAATCTCCCGAAATAATAAAGCATGGAGTACTAGAAAGTCAGATACCGGGAGAAACACTTTTACAGTGCAATCCGCACACAACCCAGCCATGGACGAGATTCGTGAGAAGATGGCTCAAATGAGAATTGAGCTTGGGTTGGTGTTGAAACATGTCACTGGGGTGCAGAAAAGGTAAATGCGGTGAACTACTTGTCTAAACCATCACCGCCGACTAATGAGTATTACTATGAGGAGGACTCCTATGTGGTAGCTGAGCAGATGGGGTGTTTCCGACCAAATGCTCAAGGCTCCAATTAGGAGAATTGGCGCCAAGGTCAAAGAAACCAAGGTCGAAACTGTGGTAATTACAACCGAGAGGGTTATTATGTCCGAGATGGGAATTACAACCGTGATAACAACTTCAACTGAGGCAACTATGGTAACAGAAATGATAGGAGTGGGCCCTATGTTCCACCTCAAAATCGTGAAGTTACTCCTAGGGATGGTGGAGGTAGTATGGCGCGAGTTAGAGATATGTTGTAGAAAATGATGAGGAGGTTCGACGATAGTGATGAGTACACTAAATAGTTGAGGAGTGACTTAGCGAGTATTGGGCAGAAAGTTAATGCACATGCAATCTCGATCAAGCATCTTGAGTTTCAAATGGCCCAATTGTCTTCGACTGTGAACCCACGTCAACGGGCACTCTTCCTATCAACACGGTCCAAAATTCGAAAAATGATGGACATTTATTGGCAATCACAACTCGAGGTGGTAAGCAAACCATTGACCCACCAGTGCCGTCTGGTGTTGAAAAGGTGATAAGAGGAGATGATGAGGTAGTGGAGGTTAGTGGTGAGTTAGGAGATAAAACAGAGAAAGAAGCTGAGGTACCCCAAAAGGTGGCCCCCATACCTAGACCACCACCTCCATTTCCACAAAGGTTAGTGAAAAAGACCGAGAATGGTAAATACTGGCATTTTATCAATATGTTGAAACAACTTTCCATCAATGTCCCTTTGATAGAAGATCTTGAACAAATGCCCGGTTATGCCAAGTTCATGAAAGATATGGTTACCAAGAAGAGATCGGTCAGTTTTGAGGATGATGATAGAATGCAGCATTGTAGTGCTATTACTACAAGGTCTCTAGTGCAAAATAAAGAAGATCCGGGTGCCTTCACTATTCTATGTACAATCGGGTTATTACACTTTGCGAAAGCATTATATGATCTTGGGGCAAGCATAAATCTCATGCCTCTTTCAATTTACAAGAAGTTGGGTTTGGGTGACCCAAAGCCCACTGCGATGCGGCTACTGATGGTCGATCGAACGGTGAAGAGGCATATTGGGATACTCCACGATATGTTAGTAAAGGTGGAGTCATTCATATTTCCGGCTGATTTTGTAATTCTTGATTGTGAGTTTTATTTTGAGGTGCCTATTATTCTTGGGAGGCCATTTCTTGCGACGGGAAGAGCCTTGGTTGATATGGAAAAAGGGCAGATGAAATTTCGGTTGAACAATGAAGAAGTGACTTTCAACATTTGTAGATCCAAGAGGCAGAGTGGTGAGCTCCAATCGGTATCTGCCATATCTTACAGGGTTGAAAAGTCATCTGAGGTACAAATAGAAGAACGTTTGGGTGTAGAAGCACTAGCGGCAGTGATCATGAATTTTGATAGCAATTGCATTGAAGAGTATGGGTCATTGGTCCCGACACTTGATCGAGGAGATGTTCGGTTTAAACGAAAGAAGTTTGAGTTAGATATGAAGAATCGCGACTCTCCACCCGCGAAACCATCTACAGAGAAGACTCCAAAATTAGAACTTAAGGCTCTACCACCTCATCTGAGGTATGTATTCTTGAGAAATGGTGACACTTTACCGGTAATCATTGCATCAGATCTGGATGTACATCAAGTTGAGATTTTGGTGAAAGTGCTAAAAAGGTTCAAAAGAGCTATTGGGTGGACTATTGCGGATATTATTGGGATCCCTCCCGATATTTTTTTGCATAAAATTCAACTCATGCCCGATCATAAGCCTAGTATTGAGCACCAAAGACGTTTAAATCCACCTATGCAAGAGGTGGTGAAGAAGGAAATCATTAAGTGGTTGGATGCTGGAGTTATATATCCAATCGCCGATAGTAGTTAGGTATGCCCTGTTTAGTGTGTACGTATGAAAGGGGGAATGACTGTGGTTCCCAATGAAAAAAATGAGCTTGTTCCGATGATACCGATGACTGAATGAAGGGTATGTATGGATTACGGAAATTAAATGCATGGACCGATAAGGACCATTTTCCTATGCCCTTCATGGATCAGATGTTGGACAGACTTGTAGGAAAGGGGTGGTACTGTTTTCTTGATGGTTATTCGGGTTATAATCAGATTTCTATTGCACCAGAGGATCAAGAGAAAACCACCTTTACTTGTCCATATGGGACTTTCGCGTTCAAGAGAATGCCGTTCGGGTTATGTAATGCACCGGCCGCATTTCAAAGATGTATGATGTCAATATTCTCCGATATGCTGGAGGACACTATTGAGGTGTTTATGGATGATTTTTCAGTGGTTGGTGACTCCTTTGAGCGGTGTTTAAGTAATTTGTCCGAGGTTCTTAAGAGGTGTGAAGACTGCAACCTTGTGCTTAATTGGTAAAAATGTCACTTCATGGTGAAAGAAGGTATTTTATTGGGCCATCGCATTTTATAGAAGGGTATAGAGGTTTATTGATCTAAAGTGGAGGTGATAGAGAGACTTCCTCCACCCATCTCTATAAAAGGTATGAGAAGCTTTCTAGGGCATGCCGGCTTTTACCGGAGGTTTATCAAGGATTTTTCAAAGATTGCACATCCCTTGTGCAAGTTGCTTGAGAGAGAGTGTGAGTTTTATTTTGATGAATCTTGTCTTAAGGCATTTGGTGAGCTAAAGGAAAAGTTGGTGTCTGCACCTATCATCATTTCGCCAGATTGGAGTAAGCCGTTTGAGGTGATGTGTGATGCGAGCGGGGTTGCTCTTGGTGAGGTTTTGGGTCAACGAAGGGATAAAAACCTTAACCCCATTTACTATGCTAGTAAAGCCCTCAATGAAGCCCAAAAGAACTACACCGTGACTGAGCAAGATCTCCTTGCAATAGTCTTTGCTTTTGAGAAATTTCGCTCCTATTTTCTTGGCACTAGAGTTATAGTGTATATTGATCATTCTGCTTTGAGATATTTGATGGCAAAGAAGGATGCAAAACCGAGGTTGATTCGTTGGGTATTACTATTGCAAGAATTTGACTTTGAGGTGAAAGATAGAAAATGGACCAAAAATCAAGTTGCTAATCACATGTCCCAATTAGAAGATGAAGCAATGAGGGAGTTAGGTGAAAAAGCTGAAATTGATGATACTTTCCCTGATGAGCATGTATTGGCCGCCTCCCAAGACTTGATCCCATGGTTCGCAGATTTTGCGAATTATCTGGCTAGTGATATCGTCCCACCGGACTTGTCCTTTAATCAAAGAAAAAAGTTTATGTTTGATGTGAAAAAGTGTTTTTGGGATGAACCATACTTATATAGGAGTTGTGCCGATGGGCTTATTCAGCGTTGTGTGCCCGAAGTTGAGATGTTGAGTGTTTTGGAGGCGTGCCATTCTTCACCTGTAGGTGGGCATTATAGTGGTATCCGGACTGCCCATAAGATCTTGCAATGTGGCTACTATTGTCCAACTATCCACCAAGATGCTCATGAGTTCTCCAAGACATGTGATAGATGCCAAAGAGATGGTGGCATTTCGAGGAAGCAAGAGCTCCCTTTAAATCCCATCCTTGTGATTGAATTATTTGATGTGTGGGGCATTGACTTTATGGGCCCTTTTGTGAGTTCTCATGGGATGAAGTACATTCTTGTAGCAGTCAACTATGTGTCTAAATGGGTTGAGGCTATCACACTTACAAATAATGAAGGGAAGAGTGTCACCGCGTTCTGGAAAAAAACATATGTTCCAGATTTGGCACCCCAATGGCTATTATTAGTGATAGGGGATCCCACTTTTGCAACAATCTATTTAAGGGATTACTGGAAAAGTATGGGGTTCGCCATAATGTGGACACTCCGTACCATCCTCAAACTAGTGGGCAAGTTGAGGTGTCAAACAGGGAGATTAAGCAGATTTTGTCAAAAACGGTGAATGCTAGCAGAACGGATTGGTCAAGGAGGCTTGATGATGCTCTTTGGGCCTACCGGACAGCATACAAGACTCCCATTGGTATGTCCCCATACCAACTTGTATATGGAAAGGCTTGTCACTTACCGGTTGAATTAAAACATAAAGCCATGTGGGCAATGAAGAAGTTAAAAATGGATTGGAATGAGGCTGCGGAACATAGGTTAAACAGGTTGAATAAGCTTGATGAATTTCACTTGAAGGCATATGAAAGTTCATCCCTCTACAAAGAAAAGATGAAGAAGTACCATGACCAAAAGATTGAGAAGCGCGATTTTTTGGTTGGGGATTTGGTGTTTTTATTCAATTCTAGGTTGCGCTTGTTTCCGGGCAAACTCAAGTCCAAATGGACTGGTCCCTACTTGATCATCAACTATTCCCTCATGGTACGGTTGAGTTGGAGAACAAGGAGGGTGTGCGGTTTAAAGTGAACGGACTGCGAATCAAAATCTATCTGGGCATGCTGAATCGGCGAATGAAGTGATCGAGGCATACCATCTTGATGAAGTCTGAGTAATCAAGAGTCTTCCGTCGTGCCGTGACGTTAAATCAAGCGCTGATTGGGAGGCCACCCATTTTGTATCCTCTAGACAACTGTAGGTCTTTCGTTACTTTCTAGAAATATTTGCATATTTCTTGCGTTTATTTATGTAATGTTCGTCTGACTGCTCTTTGCTTTTTCTTTAGTAGTGTTGGCTAGAGCATAGAATAGGGTCCGTGTCCAAAAAGTATCCAGAAAATACAAAAAAATTAGCTTAATGGGTGTTAAATGTGCAGGTATCACATCACCAGAAATCTGCAGAAAATTTGTCTGCTGCACCCATCGACGGAACCATCGACGGACCGTCGTGCCATCGAAGGACCGTCGGTGGGATCCGTCATGCCCAAGTATGTCTTTCAAATTTTTCCAAGTTAGGGCACCCTCGACGGACCCCCATGATGGACCGTCGCACCTCTTACGGTCTGTCGACGGGGAGTCATTGCGTCGTTACCCACCAAACCGACCCGACCCGTCTGGCTGAATATTAAAAGTTTTAAACTTTTGAACTTCCCAACCACTCCTAACCGTTTCTCTCCCCATTTCCTACCATTTCCCCCCACTTCATCAGCTTTCCTTCTCCTTTGTTCTGATTTCCATCTCTTCCCCCATATTCCCACAGTCCCTTTCTCTTTCAAATTCTCCAAGTTTCTTCAGTCCATTGGCGGTCGGTGTTCGTGGTTTTTGAGTTGCTGTTCAACTACCTGTGCGTTACTTCTTTCTCTTCTACTACAGTTATCAGATATGTTCTTCGGATCTGTCAATTAACTATCGTAAATTGTTGTTTGATTTCTAATTAAACTTGTCATCTTACTGTATGGTTCTCTAATTTTGGACCCTTATTGCAGGCTAGAACTCTCCCCCATTGTGCTAAGTTCCCGTAGATTACGGCTATTGTAAAGGAATGAGGTTATTTTGTTAGAAATGGCGTGTGTAGCCTGATTCTGTTTCTGACCTAGGGTTGCTACACTCTAGAAAATTGAATGCTAAAACTCGATAACATTCTTGCCCTAGGGATGATGGGATGCGGGGTATATGTTTGGTACACATAGGCTTCCAAAAATTAGTACATAGAGTACCAATGTGGCTACAAAACCAGGTCCTTGAAGGTCAGTATGAGACCCCGTCGATGGACCGTCGATTCTGCAATGGATCATCGTTGGGGTCCATCAAGCCCAACCCCATGGTTTCCCTAAGTGTCCATCGACGGACACTTATTACGGACCGTCTGCCTTTGACGATCCGTCCTGCACAACCGCAGACGGTGTCAGAGCCTTGGTTTCTGACTTGTTCTAAAAATAATCTAAGTTTCCTTCGACGGACCCTTATAACAAACCGTCGTGCCCTCGACGGTCGGTCCTGCACAACCGTCAACACTGTCAAAACCATTGTTTCTGACGATCTTAACATTTATTCTAAGTGTTCCTCGACGGACACTCATGACGGACCGTCGTGCCTTCGACGGTCCGTCCTGCATATCCGTCGTCTTTATCAGAACCTGTTGTTCCTGATGTTTTGAAAAATATCTCCAAGTGTCCCTCGACGAACCCCCCTTGACGGACCGTCGTGCCTCCGACGGACCGTCGATGGGTCCGTCCTGCACTCTGTACTTCTGCACTGCCATTTCTTGTCTATATTTTTGCTGCTTCCACTGGTACTAACTACTTCTCTTTGCAAGTACACATGGCTCCAAAACACGACCGTGTCTATTCACGAGGGTGTTCCAAGTCTGTCGCCCCGTCCAACCGACTGGTCATAGGCTCAGATAATGACCGTGACCCGAAATACGTGCCACCTAGCACCCGAACTGCTACACCTGCTGCCCGCCCCACCAGAGCCACTTTCACGAAGGTGGCGCCCGGCGTAGTCACTGCCTCCTGGTCTGACGAGGAGCGCATACTGACCGGTACACCTTCTGGGTCGGCTGCACAGTCAGAGGGAGCATCTGGCTCTGTGGGGGCATCCGGTTCGGAGGAAGCTTCCGGTTTAGAGGAGGTCTCCGGGTCTGAGGAGGTTTCTGTTCCCGCCACCGCATCCCAGTCTACCTCGTCTTATGAGGCTGATAGTGCTGACTCTACTCCAGCACCCCATACTGGCGTCCACGCTCCGATTGCTGATCAGCCCAATCGGTGGTGTGTTGAGGGGCAGTATCAGGTATACACAGACGTCAAGATGCCGAATGACAAGGGGGTCATAACCTGGACCCTGACACTTGAACGGCGGGTTCGCACAGAGAGCCTTTCCATCAGGCCGGCCATACATGAGTTTTTCACCCTACATCGGCTGGAGTGGACGGCCCGAGCTGTGGGACGCTATAGCGAGAAGATGGTCCGAGAGTTCTATGCCTCATATGTGGCGACTCTCCGATCTCAGCTGGACAGGCGGGCAGCCCCCGCCAAACATGTTCCTGTAGACTACGTCCAAGTCCGCGGCAAGGGGGTTGACATTTCCTTGCCGGCCATCCGAAGTTTTCTTTATGGAGCGGATATTGATGCTACCCGGACACCTCTCACCGCCGAGTTTGACTATCGGTGGAAGTTGATTAAAGATGACCGATTCTAGCGCGAGCCAGAGTTGAGAGAGACCACCAAGTGGTGGATTGCACAGTGCCTGTCTGTCGATGGTGAGGCTGCCTACTGGGTGCTAGAGCCCAAAAGAAAGAATCAAGAAGTCTAACCTCACCTTCACAGCCAAGTTTTTGTGGCTACTAGTCCGAAACTGCCTTTCCCCCACTGCAGCAGACAACATTATCACTTGGGATCATGCAGTATTGATGGCGGCGATGATTTCGGGGTTCGAGGTGGATTTTGCATGGCTACTATAGGCGGTGATGCACGAGAGGGCCTTCAAGGACACTACTACTTACCCTTTCCCGTGCATGGTGTTTGCTTTGTGCCCGTGTGGCACATTGATGTGCTCAAGACCCCGATGGGCATAGTAGATATCGGCCTCATTCGGGATGAGTCCAATGAGTTGGCTCCCCACAGAGGGCCCCGTCTGGAGGTGCAGCCGATTGGTGAGACCCTAGCGGCAACGGTTGAGCAAGCCCAAGCGGCTAACCCGGCTACTTCTGAGCCCACCGACACCACTTCGGTCGAGTCTATCCCGGGTGGTAGCACCGCTCCTAGCTCCTCCTGATCGACTCCACTTGCTACTCTGGTCTCACTTTCTAGGGTACAGAAACTTAAGACCCATATGGCCACACTTCTATACCACATCCAGCCTTGGATGCAGAAGTCTATTGCCGAAGCAGAGTAGCGCTTAAAGAGGAAGATGGCCCAGCACACTGAGCGTAAGGTCATGGAGGTCCACCAGCGCTTGGACGCTTTTGAGCTGCGGATTCTTGCTCGACCATCCCCTACTGTGGATGTGACGTCTCTCCAGGCTGCTATGGCGAGTCTTCGAGCCAACTTAGATACTATACTAGAGGCTCGGGTGCCGGAGTCTGAGGCCCCTTCTGCAGAGCTTGCTGAGGACATGGTGATGGCTGCTCTGTTCGCCACTACTGATATGCCACCACCTCCATCACGAGAGCGTGCCAAGAGGCACCGGACTATAGATGAGGATGAGTCCCGGGCTCGGAAGAAGGAGCGCCACGAGTTGGAGGCTGCAAAGAAAGACTCGCTTATTGATGAGGAGGCCCGCCAGTTGAGGGTTATGGAGGTGGCTGCTGGAGCGTCTAGTTCCAGAGTTGCAGAGGCTGAGAGGAGAACTATCGATGGTGTTGTCATTGTTAAGGACACTACTATGGTGTCCCTACTTCAGAGGGAGCGGGTTTCGAGAAATCGAACCCGTCAGCTTGTTGATCACCGGCGCTTTGCGCCTCATGTTTGCTTCACCTACCACTATATTTTATATACTTTTATGCATTGGGGACAATTGCAAGTTTTTTTTTGTTGGGGGTGGGGTAAATGGAAAGTGAGTGCTAGGGTGAAGTCTGAGTAGCCCAACTCACGATCCTTTCTTGGGGTTTTCTTGCCTATGTTCTTTTCCCCCAAGAAACTGGTTACTTTATTGTTGAACCGGCATGTTGGTATCTTTTGTACATAGTATAGAAATGGACTCTGAAGCATGATGGCTAAACAAAAATGATATCCTGATTTTAACGAAAATGATGCATGACTAGGCATAGTAACTGATAAATGTATGGCTCTAAGCATGACACAGAGATACACTACTACTGCATGACCCTAAATCTAAGACTCGAACTAGGTGTCCGAAAATCTGGTAGAGTAATGAGATGTCAAGAGAGTGTGAGGAAAATTTGAATAGTCCACTATTTGTACTGAGCTAGAACTTGCTTGGTTAGTCCTGCTAAAAAGTAAGTTGTGATAGACAATTACGAAAGGATCATAGGCCCTTGTTAAATATAGCCGATCATTAGCCTAAATAACAGAAAATCGAATGAAATTAATTCCTTCTTGATCCAAACGAATTGAGCCTAAAATAGACCTTTCTTTCTCACCCCAACTGATTTTTTTTTGGGAACAATGTGTTGGCCCTGGTCCCTCCTTGGACATGTGCACCTCATTTTATGCCAAAAGCATAAGTTGAGGGTGGCTAATGCAGCAAACAACCTTGTCGTGGCCCTGGCCCAACTTTGGGTATTGTGTACCTTGACTCGTGGCAAAGCCATGAGTTAAGGGTTTAAAGAATAAAGAGAGAGAAAGAGCAAAAGAAAAGTGACTCAAGAAAAGTGAAAGAAAAGTGATAAATCTGAAAATTTAAAGAAAAAAAAAGAATTGAGTCACTTACACAAAAAAGAGAAAGAAGGGAGAATAGCAAGGTGAAAGAATGCAAGAAAATTAAGAAATAGGGCTGAATAAAACGATGAAAAGGTAGGACGCTTAGTCGTTATGTCAAGGAGGACAATAAGTCACTAAAAATACATCTAAATGTATCCAACCTGACCCCGAGCCTAAGTTACAAGCTAAGAAACTCTTATCGTGATCCTAAGAGTCTATTATGATGAACTTAAAGCAGTGAAAATAAGGGCAAGCCTATGGCAATAAGTATAAATGAGGTGTGAAGTTGTTCTGAGAGGGAGTGTTGAAAAATAATCCTTATACTCAAACTAAAATCATTGTGTAAAAAATGAGGATGTTGTTTTGAAGTGAGGACACTAGTTGCAATACCGGAAAATTAGTACCTTGGTGAGAGATTAAAGAGGATTAGCCATAAGATAAATGTGACATCACCATTAACACAATTTATTAAACAATTAATGGTCCAACATTCATTGTGGTGAGTTTAAGATAAAAAATTAAATGACATTTTAATATGTTTGAAATAACTTTAATTTAGAATCATAAAATTTAAAAATCATTTTTACTTTATTAAACTTTGTGTCAATTATCAAATCAAACTGAAATGAAGGGAGTAATATATTAAAGTTACATAGATTACCTTAGAGAAGTAATGCTTAAAAGTCTATTGAAAACATTATTTTCATTTTCACAAGGTAAAAATAAAACTATATATGTACAAATCATCTCCTCCGATTCCTCTAATAGAATACATTGGATATGTTGTTATCATTGTTGTTATTATATTTTCTCTCTTTTTTCTCCGTTGATTAAATTTATCCTTTTTATTTTATTTGTCTTTTATTTTGATTGGTTTCAAACTTTATTTTAAATGTCTTGTATTTAAAAAAAGTTAATTTCGGACAAATATCAAAATAAGTGGGAAAAAATAATTAAAACCTAAAAATTAAAGGAAACCTTTTAACAAAATAATTTGTTTTCATAATAATATACATGTAATATTTAAAAAATAATTAAAAGCGAAAAGATAAAAAGTTTTTTTTTGAAATAAAAATAAAAAAGTTTAAAATGCGGAGGGAAATAAATATTTTACAAAGAAAGAAATATATATATATATATATATTATATATATATATATATATATATATATATATATATATATATATATATAAGTTTTAATGTCAATAAGTATGTGTATTAACTAATTGTAAATAGACCAATTAAAAAAGGACATGTGTGCAAATATTTTTGTCTTCACTTACCTTCAAGCGCATATACACTTTTTGTACCACGTCAACTTTAGGGTGAGTAAGTGTGTGTTAGTTACCGTAGGATAAACCTCTTTCTGTAATTTTTATTTAAACTAAAGTCCTTTATTTATTGTATTATATGATGCATTTTATATGCATTATCATTACATTTGAGGAGTAAAAGTACACCCTCTAGATAGTAATTGGGAATATATGAGGTAGCATATTACATTTGAGGAGTAAAAGTACATCCTCTAAAAGCTTTCAATACCTCTCGTACGATTCTTGGCGGATATTAGAGTAGTTTTGCATTGGCTTTGAAAGTTTCCACAAGCACAATAAGCTGGTGTGGTTCCACACTAACCACCGAAACTACAACACACTCCAGTAGGACATGATCTATCTATCTATCTATACATATATATATATATATATATATATATAAGTTTTAATGTCAATAATTATGTGTATTAACTAATTGTAAATAGACCAATTAAAAAAGGACATGTGTGCAAATTTTCTTGTCTTCACTTACCTTCAAGCGCATATACACTTTTCGTACCACGTCAACTTTTAGGGTGGGTAAGTCTGTGTTTGTTACCGTAGGATAAACCTCTTTTGTAATTTTTATTTAAATAAAAGTCCTTTATTTATTGTATTATATGATGCATTTTATATGCATTATCATTTCATTTGAGGAGTAAAAGTACACCCTCTAGATAGTAATTGGGAATATATGAGGTAGCATATTACATTTGAGGAGTAAAAGTACATTCTCTAAATGCTTTCAATACCTCTCGTACGATTCTTGGCGGATATTAGAGTAATTTTGCATTGGCTTTGACAGTTTCCAGAAGCACAATAAGCTGGTGTGGTTCCACACCAACCACCGAAACTACAACACACTCCAGTAGGACATGGTCTACGATTAGCTTGCCATCCGCATCGTCCTTGTAGGAGAAAACATTGACTTTGACAATTTTTAGGATCATAATAGTTCGACGTGGTTCCACACCAACCATAGTTACTACAACACACCCGAGTAGGACATTTTCTACCACCAGCTTGCTTTCCGCATGGTACCTTAGGAATTAATGGGGGTGGGGGTGGGGGTGGGGATGGGCATTGGCTTTGACACTTTCCAGAAGCACAATAACTCGGTGTGGTTCCACACCAACCATATATACTACAACAGACTCCAGTAGGACATGGTCTACCATTAGCTTGTCATCCGCATCGTCCTTGTGGGAACAAACATTGGCTTTGACAATTTTTAGGATCACAATAGTTTGACGTGGTTCCACACCAACCATAGTTACTACAACACATTCCAGTAGGACATATTCTACCACCAGCTTGCTTTCCGCATCGTACCTCAAGAATTGATGGGGTTGGGGGTTGGGGTGGGGGTGAGAGTTGGGGTGGGGTGAGGGTTCACATTGGCTTTGACATTTTCTAGAACCACAATGAGCTGAGTTGTTCCCACACCAACCACCATAACTACAACACTCTCCAGTTGGACATGGTCTACCATCAGCTTGCCATCCGTATCGCCCCTCTGGAAACTGACCTAAACATTGGCTTTGGCATCTTTTGGAATCACAATAGTCTGAGTTGTTTCCACACCAACCATAGTAACCACAACACAGTCCTTTAGGACATTTTCAACCACCAGCTTCCCATCCACATCGATTCTCTGGGTACGGGTATGGATATTGATTCTGACAATATTTTGGAGAAGTACAATAATCTGATGATATGTTTTTACACCTACCATTGAGAAAACAACACTCTAAGGTAGGACATTTTCTACCCCCACCTTACATTCCATATTATTTCTGGTATGAGTACGTGACATTATTTTGAAAAGGAAGAGATAGCTCATGGGGTGAGACTACCGTAAGGAGGAACAATGCCAAAACCAGCAAAGCAACAACATTAATTCTCATTATTGTATTAGGATATATAGTTGGAGATGAATGAATTGGTTAGATCATGCTCAAGTATTTGTATATATCAAAACACTCACATTTGTTTCATAGCGACTGTGTTAATCTATATATAAAAAGCATTATATATATACAATAAAACTTCTCTAAATTAATATTGTCGTTATTATATTTGTAGAGATATAATTTTATTGACAAATTAATATTTATTAATTCAAAGAGTATTCTTAAGATTTAATAGTAATGACTTGGTTGGTCATTTTTGGAAATTTTCATAAAAACATTGTTTTACTTGCCCGATATCAACCCTAGGTCATTTCTAAATGAGTTTTGAAATTGATTTCGAGCCTTGCGTAAATAGTTATGAATTTTGTAGTTTTTTTGTATTTGAAAGGCTAAAATTGTTTTTTTTAATGATTTTTTGGGTCTTTTGATGTTTTGAGATTTGGAATAAAATTTCTTCAATTTCATCAGTCTCAAAATGTGGAAATTAGTCTAAGAGAGTTGTCAATTTCAAAATCTTTTTGAGAATTGAAGGTCCTAAGTTGAAGTTTGTTGAGATTTTTGCCTTTGGGTTGACCAACTTTCAAGTTTTGGATGATCGGATTAGAATTTAGGGAGTTCTACTAGATTTAGGGGATGATTTTAGTCTAGGTGAGGTTTAATTGTCTCGATCTTGTTTTTTACTTTTAAGGTGTTATGTTCATTTCTTGTGCCTTCCATGAATATCGGGTACAGAGACCTCAAATACATACTTCAATGATTTCATTGAGTGCGAAATATCGAGTTCAGTCAATTTGCATACATGTTCTGTGTGTATGGGGTTGTAAACGAATCACAGGAATCCTTTTGATGTCTTGAGAGTTGACTGATTTTTTGGTGCCTAAATTTGTACCCTTTGCGTTTACGATAAGCCTTCCACTTTAGTGACGACCTTCTCTAAAGTGAAGGCGTCCTCACTAAAGCAAAGGCTATACATTAGCATGGTTTGCACTCAATTAAGCGGATCCTGGTTCGCAAAAGCGAGACACTCAACTTTTATGCAGTTCGCTTAAGAGAACCTAAGTTCTCTAAAGGGGCATCAAAGAAGGTTTTTGGCCAGTCATTTTGGTTTAACCCCCATTGTTCATTTTTAAGCTTTTTAAAACCATTGTAAGCGATTTTGAATGGATTTCTTGTGCTAAATCATTTATGCATGCTTTTGTGACCCTAAAACCTTGATTTCCTTTTTATCATTTAAGAATCTTAACATCAAAACTTGAAATTTTGATTGACAAATTGCAATGTTTTTTAAGAACTTGAGTCCTAAGTTTAAATGGTGATTGTGAACTGACTTTTTTCCTTTCTAAAAATAGGTTTCACCAATGAGTTCCAAATGTCTTGGATAACATTTTCAAGAAAAGATTTTTGAATTCAAATCTGATTTTTAAAATTGGGTTCTTGAGTTGATTTGACCCAGTTTTCAAAATGTATGTTTTGGGTGTTGTTACTTCTAGAATCTTTTATGATAACTTGATTGAATTATATTATATGACTTTGGACATTGTTTGGAAATGTGAGGCTCAAGTCTTGGATTGACTTTTGATTGATTAAGGCAAGTGGTCTTCTAAATCTTGTAAAACTTGTAAAATTGTGTATTTCACTCATTGTATGTGTTTTGGGGAGTAATGAGAATGATATGATGAGTTCAATTATCCCACTTGATTGATATTAAATTCTCAGTGACACGTCTAAAATTAATTAAAGTCATATTACCCCCTCCTCAACTATTTTAAGATGGAATGAACACACACCAAGAGTTGACTTGGCGTAGTGAGTATGCACACTCTCTTGAAGGCAAGTGAAGATCGAAAAAATTGGACCAATATATGTTTTTAATTGATTTATCGGAAAAGGGTCAAAAATACATCTGAATTACAAGAAAATGTCTAAAAATACCCTTCATCGATCTTTTGGTCTAAAAATACCCTTCTATTCATCCTTTTGGCCTAAAATTATCCTTTCATCCACTTTTTTACTCACTTATACCCTTGCAAGTTGTAACTAACAATCCTCTTCTTTTTAAAAAATATTTATTATGAGACATTTTCTTATTGAATGAAATAAAAATCCACCTCTATTAATTTTTTCTCATACTTTAACCAAATCAAAACTCTATATCTTTTCAAAACCCAAAAATATATATTTTTTAAATCTAGTAATATTTATTTTCTATAGCTTTTTCCCCCAAAAAAAATTGTTTTAGATAATTAATTTTTTAAAAGAAATATTAGTCAATTTTAAGATTTATATTAATATATTATGTCCCAGTAATTTTAGCATGACAAATATTTTTAAAAACTTTTAATTATCCAAAACAATTTTTTTTTGGAAAAAAGCTATAGAAGATAGAAACTACTAAATTTGAAATATACATTTTTATGATCTTGAAAAGATATATTATTTTGATTTTGATAAATTATGGGGTAAATTAATAGAGGTGATTTTTATTTCATCCAATAAGAAAATGACACATAATATATATTTTTTTTAAGAAAAGAGAGGGTTGTTAGTTGCAAGGGTATAAGTGAGCAAAAAGGTGGATGGAAGGATAATTTTAGACCAAAAAAATGAGTAGAGGGGTATTTTAGACCAAAAGATGGATGAAGAGTACTTTTAAATCAAAAGATGAATGGAGGGTATTTTTAGACCTTTTCTTGTAGTTTAGGATATTTTTGACCCTTTTCCGTTAGATTTATTTGCCATTAATTAGTATACATAACTATTGACACTATAACTTATGCATATTTAGTTATTTAAGTATTTACTTACATCCTCACTTTAAACTTTTTATTATTTTATTTATTTATTTTATATCTTTCAATTATTTTTAAAAAATTACCTGTATTTTATAATAAAAATAACAATAAAATTTTAATAACTTTAGCTTTAATATTTTGTTTAATTTTTTTGTGATATAATAAATTTGATCCACTTATTTTGATATCCGTCTGAGATTAACTTATCTTAAATATAAGACCTTAAATTTGAAATTAATCAAAAGAAAATGTAAAGAAAATAAAAAGGATAAATAAAATCATCGGGGAAAAAAAGAGAAAAAAACAATGAATGAAGTTTTTTTAAAAAAAAGAGTTTAAATATAGGCAATGTTATAAATCCATTATATTGTGTGGATTGTCCGTTAAGTCTATTCAATAATTAATTCAATTCATGTATAAGTGCTTCCAAGGTGATAAGAACTTTAAGGGATAAGCATGAATCTACTAATGTGGTGATCTTCGGGAGTCATATCTCAACACTATAAGTAGCGATATCACTCGCCATTTGTAATATACACTTGATTAAGAAGAAAAGTCTTCTCCTTAATCTACTTCTCTTATTTTCTTCTCTTTATACTTATATTGCTTTGAACTTGATATTATAACAGGCAATTTATTTTTGTTTTATAAAATTATGTGCATTAACTTAGTTTAAAAATACGATAAACAAATTAAGAAGATTTTTAAAAAAAAATGTACAAAAATTATTTTTTAAAAAAAATTGTATATAGACACGGTGTCGCGTTTTAAACACTAAGGTGTTATACATTATCCTAATATATTACTATATAAATTGTGGTAATTTAAACTAGTTGCAACACTTTAAAAACAAATCACATCGATAAAGCAATCATGTAAAAAAAAAAAAGGAGAGCTGAGATTATTGAAAGACCGCTTTCGTTAACATTATTCCTTTGTTGTATTACGCATTTGCTAGATTTAATTAGACTGTTGGTTGATTGCTAGACTTTTCTCCTTTTCTTTTTTGTGAAAGATTTTTAGATCGTGTTAATATGAAAATACGTTTTGTTGTATGGTTGTCGCTAATTACAGTTTGAAATTGAGATGCCCTTATTAAAACCTAACTAAGAGTGTGTTTGGTATGAAGGCGAAGCTTTTCCTATTTTCTTATGTTTGGTTGATAAAAAATATTGAAATATATTTTTCTTCGTAAAAAAAGATTCCATAAAAATAAGAAAAATGACTTCACTAATGAAATTAGGAAAAACAAGTGATATTGTCTCCTCTAATAGCCAAACCCTCACAATTACCGCGGCACCACAAACATGCATTCAACCCCATCCACACTAGCTCATCTAGTGGCGAATCAAAAAACTTATTAAAGGTGTCCAAGATTTAGTATGTATATCTGAAAATAAATTTTTGACCTATATATTTCCTATAATTCTTTTATATAAATAATGTATTTTTTTATGAAAGATGTCCAACTAGCCATCCTCCATTACTTTTGCCTACGCCACTGAACCTACACTCCCCCCACCCACCCACATACACACATTCCAACTACAATCCACGAAAAATAGTTTCCTTCATATACCAAACACAAGAGGAAGAAGAGGCAAAAATAGAGAAAGAGAAAAAAAGAATAAGAAAAAAAACACAAAGGAGAAGAGAAAAAAGAGTCGAGAAGAGGGAATATTTAGAAGAATATGGGTAAAAAAAAGGTCAATAATAGTTTTAGTGGGTCGGATCATTAAATGGTATAAATGGATATCATTTTTTAATTTTTTAAAATTTTGATTTTAAAGACATGCTAATATTCAAAATTTTGAAATTGCAAGAAAACAGATGAACAATGAAACTCCATGAGTATACTTGGTAATGTTTCAGATGGATAGTAAATGATTCAGGTTAAAAAAATCATCATAAATATCTCTTTAATTCATGTTAGTTATTCTATCTATTGATGAATAATTTTCCTCTTAATCTTTTTTTTATTTATAAAAGTAGATAAAGTATTTCAGTGTGATCAAACTTCGCATGATGTTAGAAATTGAATTTTGTTGGTTATTTTATTACCACGTTGTGTGTTGTGGGAACTATGAATTTTATTAATATTCTCTTCTAATTATTTGTTTATGTAAGATGTGAGATGATATGAAGATTTTTTTTATAGTTACTACATCTTGACACATAAATTAAGTGATATTTTAATCTATAATGTGCATTGCATTCTTTTTTTCTTGATCGAGGTTTTGTCCCACAGAGTTTTCCTAACAAGGTTTTTAATGAGGCAACAAAAAAAGTGTATTGAAAGATATGTGTACTCTTTTTTCCTTCACTATAATCTTTTCCCACAGGTTTTTCCTAGTAAGGTTTTAAAGAGATACATAATTTGAGGACATCGAAGGGGGAGTGTTATAAATTCATTGTATTGTGTGGATTGTCCATTAGGTCTATCCAAGAATTAATTTAATTCATGTATGGGTACTTCTAAGGTTATAAGAACATTAAGGGTTAAGCATGTATCTACTAATGTGGTGACCTTTGAGAGTGATATCTCAACACTATCAATAGAGATATCACTCGCCATTTGTAATATGTTGAATAATAAGACAAGTCTTCTCCTATATCTACTTCTCTTGTTTTCTTCTCTTATACTTATATTGCTTTGAGCTTGATTTAATAACAAATAATTGTTTTAAAAAAAAATAATTATGTGCATTAACTTAGTTTAAAAATAAGATAAACAAATTATAAGATTACATGGTATCGTGTGTTATACACTAAGGTGTTATACATTATCCTAATATATTATTGTATAAATTGTGATGATTTATAATAATTGCATCACTTTAACAAATCACATCAATAAAGCAATCATGTATAGACAAAAGGAGAGCTGAGATTATAGAAAGACTGCTTTATCAAAATTAAACCTTTGTTTTGTTATGCATTTGCTAAATTTAATTAGATCGTTGGTTGATTGCTAGACTTTTCTTCTTTTCTTTTTTTTTGAAAGATTTTTAGATTGTGTTGATGTGCCAATACGTTTGTTGTATGGTTGTCGCTAGTTAGAGTTTGAAATTGAGATGCCCTTATTAAAACCTAACAATAGTGTGTTTGCTATGAAAACAAATCTTTTTCTATTTTCTTATGTTTGGTTGATCAGAAAAATAAAAATATTTTTCTTAGTTTAAACAAGGTTCTTTAAAAAAAATGACTTCCCTAATGAAATTAAAAAAAACAAGTAATATTGTCTCTTCTAATGTCCAAATCCTCGCAATTACCACGGCACCACAAACATACATTCAACCTCATCCCCTCCAGCTCATCTAGTGGCAAAATAAAAAAATTTATGAAGGGTGTCCAAGATTTAGTATATATTCATGAAAATAAAATTTTGACCTACATATTTCCTATAATTCTTTTATATAAATAATATAATTTTTGAAGAAAGATGTTCAATTGGCTACCCTCCATTACTCTTGCCTACACATCTGAAACTACACTCGCCCCCACCCCCCTCCATACACACACCCCACACACATTCTACCCCATAATCTATAAAAAAAATTAATAGTTTCCTTCATATACCAAACACAAAAGGAAGAAGACTCAACAATAGAGAAAGAAAAACACAGAATAAGAAAAAGAATGCAAAGGAGAAGAGAAAAAATAGAGAAATATGGGTAAAAAAGATCTGTATTATAGTTTTAGTGGATCGGATCATTAAATGGTATCAATGAATATTTGTTTTTAATTTTTTTAATTTTGATTTTAAATAACAAAATTATGTCAACAAAATTTTAACTAAAATCTCTCTCTCTCTCTCTCTCTCTCTATATATATATATATATATATATATATATATATATATATATAACACATGTCAACATGTCATTACCACATTTTTATGGAAATTTAAATTTTAAATCATTTTAAGTAATTAATAATAAATAATTTTTAAAAAAAATATGAATCATTCGAATAATTATAATTTGACCCATTTATGTAATTCTATGGTAGTTACAAAATATTTTTAAAAAACAAAAAAAATATTTGTCAATACCACAATTTATAAAATTATTTGTCCATACCACCATATTTTAGAATTTTTTAGCATTGACACATTTAATACTACGAAAACTAAATTTACTCTTAATATTCAATTATAAATTATTTTGTAACTATTACACCATCTATCTACAAATACATAATTTTAAATACAAAAGCTTAAATTTTAAATGAATATATACAGAACAATTCGCCTGTAACATAATTTTTATAAATCATTTAATCAATCAAAATATAATAATAATAATAATAATAATAATAATAATAATAATAATAATAATAATAATAATAATAATAATAATAATCTTAATGTATGATATAAGAAGTAAAAAGTGTGATGTGTTAGCACCATTATAAAATAATTATTATTATATAAATAAATTTTAAAACTGATTGTAAAAAATAAAACTATGACAAAAACTTATTGTTAAAAAAAAAAGTTGAAGACGGTAGATTCTTAAGGAAATGGAGAAGTTTTTTTTTCATTTATTTTTAAAATTTTATTTAAAATAAGTTTTAAAATGGTTTGTAAGCAAATACAATAATTACCATTAAAATATAAATTTAAAAACTTATTGTTAAGAACTGTGAATTCGTGGGGAAATGAGGTCATTTCTCTTCCCTTTTTTTTTAACAATTTAATTAAATTGTATTCACATACTTTATTTTTATTAATAGAAAGAAAAGTCTTTCAATTTTATAAAGAAAAAAGATATCACGTCTTTTAAAATAAGAAACCTTAAAATTAGCCACGACAAATACATGAATAATAAATTTAAAATTCAAATTTCAAATAATAACTAACCTTATTCCTAAAAAGAATCTCTTAACTTCCTAACCAACATCTTTAAAAAAAAATACTTTTCTTAAAGCATCATTCACATCTTTTTTAATCAAACTTTTCAAAATATAAATACAAACATTTATAAAACAAAATTTATATTAAAACAAAAAATTTATTACACTCGTGTAAGATCATACAAGAAAATGATGGAAAACGTAGTAGTTTATTGTGTGTACATATTTCATTTTTTAAAATTTTTTGATCTGAAATTATTTTGTTATGATGAAAGGAGAAGGATCGCAATTCTCTCAAATACAGCAAAGAAAAAAAGAAACAAATGATGAATAAATGGAGGAATTCTATAGTATTCATAAAAGTAGTATAATGACCCGTAAGATCATTTTTTGGAAATTTATATAAAACTTATTATTTTACCCCTCTCGATAGTTATCCTGAGTCACTTTTGATTAGTTTGTGAAGTTGGTTAGAAATTTTAAACTATGTGTACCTATTGTGAATTAATTAACATGTAATATTTAGATAATTAATTTAGTTGACGGTTAATGGGCCAAGTCCATATTATAAGTAATACCAAATCCCACTTAGCCCATGTAAAAATTAAATAAGGAAATTTTTTCAAAATGTCAATATTTAGTATTTAATAGGGTATTGTGTCAACAGCTTCAATATTTAGTGATAATATCAAAATTTTACCTTATTATGTATGTTATTTATATTTTAATTATTTGGTTTAATTAAAAGGAATACAAAAGTTATATAACAAACAGGAGCGATTTAGGGGAGAGAGATATTTTAAAAAGTAACAGACGCTTAAAACTCTCATTATCAGGCACAAGATATTCAAAAACTAACGAATAAATTTGTCCATTGTTTATGATGTTGAAATCTCTTTTGAAAAAAAAAATCTGGTGAGTTGTATGTTTTGGAAAAGAAACTGGGGAAAATTGTTGCTGCAAAAATATAGGAAAAGCTTTTTTAGAAAAGAAACACGATAAAAAAGTTGAAATGTACATACAGTCAGGTATTTGTTAGTTAATTAATCCTTATATGTTTGTAATTAATTATAATTTGATGCGATTTTCTTTATATAATTGTTAATCATATGTATTTGCGTTTTGAATTTTATGTATTGTGAACAATGCAAATATCATTATTTTTAGGTTTGTTGACTTTGTTTGGTTGTCGAATACAAATATAATGATTGATCGTAAAAACAAAGACTATTCTGATTTGAATTTGTTTTTGAACTTTTCTAGAAAATAGTACCAATAGAATACATAAGTGATGCAGCACAATTTTAGACAACAAATGATGTTCGAAGCATATATTCGAATTACTATTGTAACTAGATTGTTTTGTATTCTGGATACAAAATAATGGTAATGTCGGAATTTTTGTTTTGACTTTGTATATTTTTTTTTTAATACAAAGCATATATGGGGGGCATTAGTTTTATAATTATGCATTATGGACAATGGACTGAAGATAATTGTTATGTTGATTACACAACTGAGGCAATTATAATTAAAGAATATGCATCGTTTAAAGATTTAGTTGATGAAGTTGCTAAGCATATTGGGGTAGATTTGAGGTATAACAGTTTGAAGCTTAAGTATAAAATAGAAGGTAGCATTTCACCTTTGGAGATACACAACGAGATGGATATGAGAGTATATGTGTCATTAAAGAAAGAAGCTCGGAATTTTGCAAAGTTCCCCATTTGTGTAACTATATTTATGAAAGATCGTGATATAAATGGTAGAAATCTATATTTAGAAGATATTGGCATGTGTAGTATAAATGGAGGAGGTACTACTGATAACCAAGCATTGGTTATTAGTGCACCATTAATCAGTAGTAAGTTAAGTAACTCTATTATCTGCAATACGAAATATACAGAATTCATTGAGGATCAAGTTTATAAGGACAAAGGTACTTTGAAAGCTCCAATGATGAAATATGTCATTGATAATAGATTTCAGTGGAAGACAGAAATATCAAGTGAAGATATTTGTATTTATATAGTTTTTATCTTTTGTTATTATAGTAATTATTCCATCTAATATCATGTTTTAATGTGCATTGTTTATTTTCTTTTATAATTCGAGCAGTTATACAATTGTTTGTGTATCTGAAAATTGTGGATGGATAATGAAGGCTTTCAACATCAATAAATTTGGAATGTTTAGAATTAGAAAGTTTGTAGATGAGCATATATGTCCATTTAAAAGATAAGGTGTATAGTCAGAGACAAGCAACAAGCAGTCTTCATGGAGGTATAATAAAGTCCAAGCTAGTTGATCATAAAAGAAAGTTGACCCCAAAAGACATACAAGTTGATGTTAGACTCGAACTTGGCGTAGATATATCCTACTCTGTGGCATTGAAGGCTAAGAAAAAGTCAATAAATACATTAAGGGGGACACCATCTGATTCATATAGTAAATTGCCCAGTTATTTATATATATTGGACACCACCTATCCTGGATCGCATATAAGAATGAAGAAGACGGATGAAAATCAATTTCTGTATGTCTTTATATCTCTGTTTTCGTTCATAAAATTTTTTGAAAATTGTAGGCCAATAGTGTAGTAAACGGCAACCATCTCTAGGGGACTTGTAATGGCACATTTGTGTCTGCAAGCACTCTAGATGGAGCAGATACTATTACATATTTATATTGGCATAAGGAAATATGCATTGTATTCTATTATTAAAATATGTATTTGTTGTATTTTCCCATTTATATCATAATATTTTCATTGTATATATTCAGAAAATATACTGTCTCTAGCATACGGTATTATTGATTCGGAAAATGATGTATCCTAAATTTATTTTTTTGAATAGTTTAGAGAAGCTCATGGTTTAAAAGAGAAAATGTGTGTTGTATTCGACAGAAACAAGATTATTATAAAGGCAGTTTCGAAGGTATACAATATACCACATTAGGCTTGCACGTGGCATCTTTGGAAGAACGTGAAGACACTTTACAAAAAATCATACGACAGTCTTTCAAAAGTGTTTTATGCAATGACAAAGGCATACAAACATTCTGAATTTGATGATCTGATAAAAAAAGTAGAACAGATTGATATTAGGGTGAAGAATTATTTAAAATTGGTTGGTTATAAAAAAATGGGCTAGGGTGTATGCAACAGTTGATCAAGGCTCTGTAATGACATCAAACATAGTTGAATGCATAAATGCATGCCTTGTGGAAGAAAGAGAATTACCTATCTATGATTTTCTTGAGAAAATTAGACAAATGTTTGGTCGATGGAATTTAAAAAATCATACATCTGCTTCTATTACATTCACGACACTTTGTGGTAAAGCACAAAAAATGCTCGCTGAAAATGAAGAACTTTCACTTTGTATGCCGGTATGTTAATGCTTCCTTGAAAGTGTTGTATTTTTTATTTCATCCAGTAAACTATGTATTTGTATAATTGGTATGATTTTTTTTTTTACTTTGTGTAATAGATAATTTCAACAAGTAATTATGTGCACAGTGTTTATCATGAAGGGGCAACATTTATTGTTTGTCTTGCAAGGAAAGAAAACTTACACGTGGAGGAAATTTCAAGTGGATGAAATACCATATTTGCACGCTTGGGCTGTTTTAAAGAAGAAATTTCTTGATCCTGAACCGTATCTTTCTGACGTTTACAATTCAAATACATTACTTGTTACATACGCCAATCCAATCAATCCATTACCTGATCGAAAGGATTGAAATGTGCCTGCACATATGTAGAGAATGAAGTAGTTCAGCCACCAAAATTTAAAAAATTACCTGGTAGGCCTCCAAAAAAGCTTTGTGATAAGTCATACAGTGAGTTATATGAAAAGAAGAACAAGAATTCTTATAGTACTTGTGGCCATAAGGGGCATAATAGGCGATCATGCAGGAACGGACTACGAACTGAATAGTTAAATATGTTTGATTTTTTTTAAAAAAAAAATTGCAAGTGTTTGTAAATATCGTTTATCCTTTGAGATTTGTATTATATGTTTTGATAATGTTCAATGAATAATATTTTTCAAAATATATTTGTCTACGATTATATATTTGTATGTTATTCTGCATTTAGTATTTGTAATATATAAATACAACATTCGTAATCAATATAGGTAACATGTAAACAAAAATTAAACACAAAAATAAGATAAAGACGTTCATATACAAAAAAAATAATAATATTATTTCTAATCAAATAAAAAAATAATTGTTAGATCACTAAATATTACTGCCTATAACATTGTATGTGAATAATCTGGCAATTCAATATGTATATGTATTTGTAAGAACATTAAATAATATGACCTGTGATACTGTAATTTAATGTTCATAAACAAATATATTCGACACTGTATGCACATAAAAGATAAATAAAATACTAAATAAAAACAAAGTAATACAACTAATGTGTCCATATTTGAAAATAAATTAGATTATAATGCAAACAATACAAGTACAACTAATGTGACGTAACGAATACACAAGTTATGACAAAGAATACAGTGTAATTCAACTTTAAGTTTTTTATAAAATAGTACAAATATTAATATGTATCATTAGTTTTTTAGATACAACACTCTTACAGGATGGATCCAAAATACAAGATACAATACATGAAATCAACTAACATAATATACATACATAAAACCAAAATGATAAGTATGCAGAATAAACTTCTACATAAAAGTTAATCAAAATGATAAGTATGCAGAATTATATGCTACATAAAAGTTAATCAAAATGATACGTATGCAAAATAAACTGCAACATAAAAGTTGATCAAAAATAAAGGAAGTAGTTTAGTTTAAAGCGCGATGAACTATCTACTACAAATGCACAACTATTGTAGGTCCTTTTGAGCACAAATTGTAGAACCAATTTTTATTGTCTAAAATATCAACACTAAAATTAAATGACTCTGGAATGCGTGTTTTACCCTTCTTGTATCGGTCCTGATCATGACGTCTAAACAATACACAAAATTTAAAAAGAATACAATTTGCTAGAATTTTATAATGAATACAACATACCAGTAATAATTTAAATTTGTGATCAAACATGAAAATTATATAGGTATCTAATGTATTTGTGAAACTATGCACTAGTATTTAGAGTAAAATAACTAACAACGAATCAAGATGTGGGATGTTATTATAATACAGAATGTACAAAAGATTCACGTACAATAACTGAGTTGTTTAAGACACTTTATAATACAAACTACATGAGCATTCAAGCTCTTGATTAAAATACAGATTCCAAATACACTAACAAGTTCAAAATAAAGTAACAAACAACGATTATGATTATTAAATGATTATGAAAAACAACAACAAATACTAATAATGAATACAAAAAAAAACAAGGCCTCTAATATCAAAAAATGGAGAATACATAATACAAAAATAACCAGAATACAAAAATACATTAAATATAGAAAATACAAAAATGCATACTAAATATCTCATAATAAAATTCCATATACACTTTCAAATCTATTATATAATAGTGCAAACACATTGTAACATGTATTTATTTGAATATTAAAGGCTATTAAACAAATTCAAACTGAACATGCAAGACACAGAACATGCAAAAAAATAAAATACCTCTTCTCCAACAATTTGATCTTCATCATCTTCATCGTTATGAATTTTTGTGGGATTTTGCACACCGACGAAGTTCTGCAATTGTCTCCGTCGTCTATCCTCCATAGATTTAGCAGCTGAACCTACATTATCCTTTACTTCTTGAGTGAAAAAATAGATTAAATGATGGAAAATCAGTAAAAGTTTGATCATTTTGTTTGATACCTCTAGTAACTCTCTAAAAGTCATCTATTGAAGAGAGATTTTTCGATTATCAATCCCTAAAAGAGATTTTAAGAACAAAAACAAATCAAAAAGATTTTAAACAACAATTAAATCAGTAAAAAATAATCAAAAATATGATAAACATTAATACTCAAATCAATGTGAATCTTCAAAATCCAATTCTTGAAACGAAAGTAAAGAAAATAAACCAAAATAAATGATATGTTGAATGTGAATATCAGGGGATAACTGATTTGGATGAATCTTAGAAAGAGAAATTGAAAAAAAAAACATAATTAGGGACTTTAATATTTAACCAATTATACAAATATAGGGACGCGTGTAATTTCATGAGAGAGAAAACAGGAAGTGTATCAGAATACCTTTTTTTTAAAAAGTAATGACATTTTTGACATGTTTGCTAATATTATTAAAGTATGGAGGTTATCACTAAATAAGTTGGTTTTTTTACTAGTTGGCTAAATTTTCCATTAAATAAATCAGAGTTAAAGGTAATTAATATTATTATTTTTAGTCTTATCAGTTGCGGCTAAAATCGGTAACCGAAGGAAACAAAAAGAACATTAAACGACCTTTTGTACAGGTAATTTAATCATCATCATCATTATCGCCTGAATTTTTTGTATTTGTCCCTTCACCCGGATAATGACCACTTAAAAGCACCTCTGAAGCGAACAGAAAGAGATGGCTATATGGGTAAGAACATATTGTGGTTGTGAATTAAAGTGGAGCCGTATGTATGTGATAAGTAAGTAAAATTGAATTGCAAGTGGGAATTGATATACATATTCTAATGTATTGTTTTGAATTGGAAAACAAATACATTCATGCCATATGGATATAATAATTAGATGATGATTGGATGGTCCTATACTTACTGATGATTGAATAATTAGATGTATTTTGACATTAAATTTAAAATCTGCAAATTTAGTTTCTTATACTTAAGTTACTGATGTAGTAACTTGACGTTGGGTTCAATTTTAATTATTTAGTTATCATTATTATCATTAAATATTTCTTATGGTTATAACATAATGATTCAAGTTTTGATATATAAAGATAGAGAATTAAATTTATGATACTTGGAGGGATTGAGATTTAAACCTAGGCTTGAAAATTGGGGGAAATGAGAATTGACATGTTAGCAAGATAAACAACTTGATTATGGATTTGATAAGTTTTTGGGTCTAAAACTGACCTATAGTTTCGAAGTCTTATTGTAATTATTAATGTAAATAGATTGCTTTGAGTTGAAAGTACAATGAAAAGGGAAAGACTCGAGTCTCGGAGTGATTGTTCAACTATTTGAGGCAAGTGAATTTCTAACTCTTGTTAAGTGTATGAAATTCGTGTATTTCTTGTGGTATGTGTTTGGAGGTTGACTTGTCCACCTTGTTTAATTATATTGATGAAAAGGGATGATAAAAGGCAATGTGATTAATTGTTTGTGTGTGTTGGGTTGAGAATGATACGAGTACAGGTGTTAGAAAGGCAAAGTTTACTACTATAGAATGTGGATTGTAATTTGAGAATGTCAAAGCATATGAGCATTAATTGATATATTATTGACTTGATTTATTATGTGTGATTATGTTCTTTACTGAACCAGTATAATTGTGATAATTGAAGTGATTATATGTCATAACGACATTGATTTATTGAGATGTTGCATCATCCCCTTTATTTGATATCATATTGTGCACATGCATTGACATGAGAGTGGGTATGAATAAAGGTCTAACACATGTATATCGTCCGTGTTGAGATCGAGTTATGATTATTTGAACACGTGAAGATCGTTCATGCGAAATTTGTTTGATTTATGATAGTGCGTTGAGATCGTCCGCACAGATACGTGGAAATCGTTCGTGTCGACATATGGACCTCGCGAGAACCCCATGGGTCATGAACTCTCGATGTATTTCTGAGGAGTATCATGTGTATATGGTTGAGAGAGTACTCGATATTTTGAGGCATATCATTTCAGGGTTTCATATTGGATTGCATCCCATCACATCCTTCATTCTTTATGATTATGTATATTATTGGTGGTTAGAAAGTACTTGATATTTGGCTACCTATATTTGATGAACTTGATCTTGTGTGCTGCTGATATTTTGAGTGCCTTTTTGTGGAGGTTGTAATTGATGAATATTGTGAATGTTGTTGAGAATATGGGATTGTTAGAATGTTGTTGTTGAGATATGTGCTTGTAAATGGTGAACTGAAGGTTGAGCTGATTTTATGCAGGTTGTATTTGTGGAGGTTCGGTTGGAGTGTAAGGAAGTACTCATATTTATTCCCTTAGCGTGTGTTTAGAGGTTTACTTGTTGAGTACTATGTGATTTGATACTCGCCTCTTGTTTCTACAATTTTTTTTTAGGTTATTAGCTTGAATCTTTGTGATACATTCTCTTCTCCTTATCTAAGGCTTCTTATGGAGATTGGTAAGATAGTTGCTTGTCATTTCCCGGACCTTCTTACTCTTATTTATGATCTTGTTCTACTCTATGAACAATGTCATATGAGACACGTATCTTTCTGTGACTCATTTGTAATACTTTAGAGATTTGTACACGTGACAATCAGATTTTGGGGGTTTAATCAAGCTGACCTTATTTTCCACTGTATTTTATAGCATTAGACGTTTATTCACGTTTTACTTCCCCATTCACTGTATTCGTTGGATTTTTGGCTTAATTGTCTTGATGGGATAATACGAGTGGCATTACGTCCATTTTGGATCGTGACAAGTGAACCATGTATGACAATCACTGTTTAAATTTAGTGGCGTTCTTTACTTATGTTATTTTCATTTTTTAAAATTTAATAAGTGTTTCATTTTTTAAATAATAATATCAATATAAATAGTAACAACGATAATAATGAATACATATTATATTGTTGTATTATGTTGATATATGTATAATTAATACAATATTATTTTATTTAATATCATGACAAAAAGTAAATCAAAAGTAAAACAAATGAAACAAAAAGAAGAACAAAATATTAATGAAGGGATAGTTAGAAATACATTGGTAAATTTTTTATTTAAAAACACATAAAGTTTATAAATAAAACATTCAAACTAAATCACTACTTCCACTTTTATCTGTTTTTCCCCTTAAAAATAATTAAATTCTTACTCATAAAATCTTCAATCACAACGAAAGTCACAGTATTTAAAAATCTCATATTATTAGTGTAATATTTTAATATATTAATTGTTTTTTTCTTACTATCATAACTGATTTTTTAAATTAAATATATATAAATTAGTTTTATTTTTTGTTGTGCTTGAGTTCTGGATGTTGACGCTGACAATACCAATGATAATAAATTATTAAAAAATTTCATAACACATAATAAATAAAAAATAAATCAACTAACAAAAAAACATTAATTAATAATAAAGGAATAGTTAAAAAATACGTATGTAAAATTTTTTTTAAAAAAAAAGAGATAATATTAGAAGAAAAAGAACTAACCTAAAATTTCTCACCCACCTACTATCCTAATATATATATATATATATTAATGTTCTACCTACTTAATAAAAGAAATAAAAGCTCCACGGATAAAGATCCGATCAAGTAATGTTCATTGCCTTATATATTCATGACATATACACTATATAATAATTTATGGTTGAAATTCATTTAAATTATATACTCATTATAATAATAAAAACAACAAAGTTGTCAAACTTCTTTATTTTTTAAAGCTATCAAATAAAGCAATTAAGTGTACCCAAATAAATATTTCAAGAAAAAAATTTAAGATTGGCGGGAATAAGCGAACTTCTTGACTTTTTGCCCGCCAAACTTCTTTGAGAGTAATTTCACACATGCTTTCTCCAAATTCTGAAGCAATCTCCAAAAATAGATCAAACTTAAAAACATCATTGAGTTATAAATAAAAATTCAACTAAAGAACATGATAATACATTTTATTAAATTTAAAAAAAAAAAAAACTTATTTGGAGGTTTTCAAATAATTATAAAAATATATTTAATCAGATTCTTCAAAGGTGTCAGGTTCTTTAAAATTAGTATTAATTTAAAAACTCCAATACATGTACGAGGTTTGACAGGTAACAAAGTCGAAAAGTCCGCATATTCCACTAGTCTTATTATCTTTTCTTGAAAATATTAGGTAGGATCAATTAATTATTTTATTTGATAGTTTTAAAAAATAAAATTAATTGACGATTTTGTTATTTTTATTATTAAGATGAGTACATATTTTCAATGAATCTCAACCATAAGTTATCATATAATGCACATGGCAGGAATCTATAAGACCATTGAGAATTACTTAACCTAATTATACTTGATCGGATCTTTATCCAATATATGTAATGTATTTGACGTCTGACAAAAAAAATCACAAAATTAATGATATTTTTAGGAAAAAAATCAACATATATATTATAAAACTAAAAGTATAGCTAATATAGCTATAGATATAATAGTAATACAATAATTAAAATTGTGTACTAATCATATTAATTTAATATGCTTACATAAATAAGTTAATAATTTGTATTATTATTATCATATTATTATTATATTATATATTATTGTATAATATTATTATTACTATAATGTATTAAATATATTATTAAGTGCATAATATATTTTATTAATTATTTTTAATTATAAAATTCTTACATTTTAAATTATCCACGCATCACACAAACATGTATGCTAGTATATACATAAAAGGAAAAGAAAAATGACACATGCCATTACCACATTTATTTGGAATTTTAAATTTTTAAATCATTTTAAATTAATAAATAATCATTTAAATAAATATTGAAACATTCGAATACTTACAATTTAACCCATTTATGTGATTCTACGGTAGTTACACAACACTATATCTTCTATTTTATACATACTAGTTAGCTAATGTGCGTGTTAAGCATGGGCCAGCATAATTTTTAATAAGCAAATTTCTCTTGTTTTTATTTATAATTTGTTACGGGCGTTCAATGTAATTTTTCAGCTCTTATGCCATAACCATTTAACTGTGGGAAAATTACGCAACAAAGTAAACTTATACTATTTACTTACTCATCATAACTATGTTTTACTATAGTTACACTCACGACTAACATTATACATTAATTACGTGGGCTGACTTTGAGTTTGTATAATTAGTCACGTTTGTATATGATTCGCCAGAATATACAAATACATATGTATAATATACAATTAATTAATCTATATACATTTATAATTCACCTCTCTCCCACTCTCTGCCCTCTCTCGCTTGCCTCTCTCCTCCCTCTCCCAATCTCTCTTTCCCTATATACAAATGTATGTATATATATAATATACAATTGTATACATATATAATTTACCTCTCTCTCACTCTTTTCCCTCTCTCGATCGCCTCTCTCCTCCCTCTCCCAATCTCGATCGCATATCTCCTCCGTCTCCCAATCTCGATCGCATGTTTCCTCCCTCTCCCACTCTCGCTTGCCATATATACTAATACATATGTATATATACAATTATCTAACCGATATACATATACAATTCACCTTTCTCTCACTCTTTTCCCCCTCTCTCTCAGTATCACTCGCCTCTCTCCTCTATATAACATGTAGCTATGAATTATAATTATCAAACTATAGCTATGAGGAATAATTAGGTTAATTTTAAGTGGCTATATGTGAAAAATTCCTTTTAACTAATAAGGCAGAACATATTTGTTTGAATTAGTAAAGCATGTTTTCGGATTAAGTTGGCATATCTATTGATTTGTCTTTGAATGACATCTACTTTGATACCTTTGTACACTTAACAATATTCTTGATCTACATAGTAATGCCTATTAATTTACTTTCAGTTCTTTGCATACAAAATAAAAGATGCAAAAATAAAAATAAAGTCAGTTTGTCTACTGCAATGTTGATCCAATATTCTGAAATAAAAAAACATAAATAGGCTGTAGCATCTCGTATTCTACAATAAACTAAGGTTAATCTAATAAAAACAAGAAGAATCAAATTGGAAAATAACTAAGGAAATTTGATTTCGAAAGTGAGTTTGGGTCGTTTTCAAACGGCCATAACTTCCCTCTCAGGACGAGTTTGGGTGATTTCTTTATATGGATGAAAAGCTCGTCGGAATATATTTCCAATAACGCCAAGTTTACAAAATTCAAAGGTCGTATGAGTGAGATATTACTTTCGGTAGTTGGACTTTTGGGCAGAAGAAATTCCAAATCCGAATTTATTAAGGGTATTTTGGTCTTTTCCTAAATCAATTATTATTTTCATTTTTGGGTTAATAATTTGGGCTCTAAACTGATCACATTCAGTTTACACATTTAGAAAATAAGATAGGGTTTTGAAGGAAAGGAGAAAAAGAGAGAAAGAAGAAGAAGAAGACGCAAGAACGCCAAGAATTTGTTGCGATATTTCATCGCGGGTGATAACTATCAAGATATACCAGATCTTTTGTGTTGGGTTACTTCACCCACACACCAATTTATTCAATTCAGTCAATTTGTGTGTTATCTCATGTTAGAAGTTAAGATCTTGAACGAAAGTTTCGTTTTCTAGTTGATTGGATTGTTGGTTGCCATTGTTGATTCTTGTTTCTTGAGTCATTTTGAGTGGAATTTAGTAGATTTTGATAGTACTAAGGGTTCCAAGTGTCTAGTGAAAGAACTAGGAAGTTTGGAGAGTTTGGATATGAAAAAACGAGTTGAAAAATTCTTCAAACACACTTGGGTAGGGGCAGGCGCACACTGCGCCAGAAACTAACCTCAATCGACCAGGCACTGGCGCGGTGCGCCATAACCAGGCCTCAGTCAACTAAGGCAGGCGTGGCGCGCCAGCAGTGCGCCCAACCCAGCGTTTTTCGTGCAGTTTTCTTAGTTTAGTCTTTTAAAGTCCTTCCAAGGTACATTAACACCTTCCAGTGATTCTAATCACTTCAAATGATTTCCAAACACCTATAAATAATCCAAGAACTCAAATCAGGATTCTTGAATCCATAATTCAAATTCAAGGAAAGTTAGGATCAAAGTCAAGGAAATAAGAAGTTAAGTCTATAAGTTAAGAGAAAGTCAACGTAAAGTTTATAAAGTGTTCTATAGTCTTTCACAAAAGTTTTCACTTTGTTTTAAAGACTTAAAGTTCAAGTCAAGAAAAAGTAAAGAGTTGAGTTAAATTCAAAAGCTATAAGGGAACTAAGTATTCCCTAAGAGTTAAAGTTTCAAGTGAAGTAAAGAGCAATAGTTGAGTTCATTTCTCTAAAGTTATAAGGGGGACTAAGTATTCCCTAGAGGTTTATAAATGTTTTCATATTTTAAGTTAATAGGAAACTAAGAGTCCAAAAGAGTTTTGAAACAAAAAGGGGAAAATTGATTTCACAAAGGAGTTTTTGAAGCTAAAGGGTTCAGTAAATTATATCAACCCAAAGGAAAGAAAGTTTTAATAAAGTATGAGCTAAAATATGTTTTGGGAGTAGTATTGAGCACCGATGTAGGGATGAGAGTTCATATTAACTCAAATCTCCATGTAAATCATGAAGCATTATGGGAATTGACGGATCATACTTTTTAGATGATCACGTAAGTTTATCTAGTGGATCCACTAAGCAAAGTAAGGTCCTATATCGATGGCAAGGTATAGGACAGTTCTGGCAACATGGAAAAGACGTTGTATCACCACTTAGGCTCATAGTGGTGGTTGTCGGTTAGAGAATCTCCCACCAAAGTTATATTACTTTCATATACAAGTAAAGTTGTGTTTGTTATTGCATTTCGTTAACGATCGGAGTTGTTTACTTTTTTATAAGCTTTACATATATATCACATGTGTTTAAACTGTTTTATATGTATATTCTTTAAGTTAAGTATATTCTTGAGTTAAGTATATTCTTGAGTTGAGTATATTCTTGAGTTGAGCAGAGCCAAGGTAAGTTCATCGAATCCTCTCAAGCTTAAGTCGTCGTTTAGCTATCAACCTCGCATACTCGTACATTCAATGTACTGATGCCAATTGGGCTGCATCATTTTATGATGCCGACACAGGTACCCAGGATCAGCACGCAGCGCTTCGTTGATCCAGACATAGTTCCGGAGCTAGTGGTGAGCCTCCTTGCATTCCGGAGGACATCCTTTTTCATTGCCTTATTAGTTTAGCTCCTACGATGTTGTGGGGTCTTTCCCAACATCCCCTTTTAGTCAGTTTAGATTCATCCTAACCAATAGTATTTCAGTTTGAGTTGTTTTCAATTTTTGAGACTTAAGTTCCATTTTGGCCAGATTTATGATATGAAGTACTTTATTTTAAACAGGTCTTATTCTTTTTTAAGCTGAGTTTAGTCTTCCTTTGAGTTAAGTAAGTCAGGCCAAGGGTTCGCTTGAGGGCCAGCAATGGTCTTCGAGTGCTGGTTCTGCCCAGAGTGTAGGCTCAGGGCGTGAACTTGGTATCAAAGCACAGAGTTTAAGAGTCTAGGGAGTCTATTAATCCGTGTATGTAGAGTCTTAGTCATCAGTGTGAAGCGCGCCACATATATGATTAGGAGATACAATATTTAGGAATGTTTCCCTTCTTTCATGTTCTTTTTGTGCGAAGAGTTTATTTTTGAATTCTCTCTCGAATTTGTGCTTACACGTATTTTCAAATCAGCATGCCTCCAATAAGAGCAGTCAGAGGTCGACCACAAAGAAATGTTGAGGAACAAGAGGTCCCAAATGAACCAGAGGTGCAACCCCAAGGAGAGGTTACTAATGCTGAGTTCCGCGAGGCTATCTGAAGGTTGATTCAAGCGGTGACTAACCAATTAGGGCAACATAGAGAAGCTCGACAGGAAGGGCCTGACACCTCGAGAATTTGGGAGTTCCTTAGGATGAATCCTCCTAGTTTCATCGAATAAAGAACTATTGAAGATCCGGAGAATTTTGTAGAAGAGTTGAAGAAGGTATTTGAGGTGATGCATGTCGTGGAAGCTGAGAGGGTTGAATTGGATGCGTACCAACTGAAGGGTGTGGCTGAAACCTAGTTTGATCAATGGAAGGATGGTAAAGTTGAGGATGCACCACTTCCAAGTTAGGCTTGCTTCGAAAAAGCCTTCTTGGGGAGGTTCCTTCCTCGCGAACTGAAAGAAGCCAAGGTGAGGGAGTTCCTTACTTTGAAAGAGGACTCCATAAGTGTACCTCAGTACGGGTTGAAGTTCACCCAATTGTCTCGCTATGCTCCGGAGATAGTGAGAGACATGAGGAGTAGAATGAGTCTGTTTGTTGCCAGTCGTGCTTCAAGTACGGAAATTAGGGCTACCATGTTGATAGGTTATGGACATATCCAGGCTGATAATATATGTGCAACAAGTTGAAGAAGAGAAGGTGAAGGACAGAGAAGAGTACCGAAACAAGAAGGAAAAGACTAGGAATGAGTCTGGCCAACAAAAAAGTGGTTCAAACAGACCACAATTCCAAAAATCAAAGGGACATGCACCATCATCTACTAGTACATCTGCACCCAAAAACCGAGGTGAATATAGCAGTTACAATTTGCAATACTTCAATACTAGGCCGACTCAGTCTCAAGGTAGTGTGGCACAAGGAGCTAGTTGGATTTCTGCGTGTGGTAAATGTGGTAGAACCCATTCTGGCAGATGTCGTGATGGACAGAGAGGTTGTTTCAAGTGTGGTCATCAGGGTCACTTCATGAAAGAGTGCCCTAAAAATAAGCAAGGCGGTGGAAATCTGAGCAATAGAGCCCAATCTTTATCGGTTGCTCCACCAAATAGGGCTGCACCTAGGGGATCCATCTGCTATCAGCGGAAGGGCAAATTGTATCTATGCAATCACTAGCCACCAAGAGCAAGATAACTCTGTCACGGGTATGATCAAAGTCTTTACTTTTGATGTTTATGCTTTATAGACACATGAGCAAGTTTATCCATTGTAACTCCTTATGTTGCAAATCAGTTTGAAATTCTCCCTGAAAAGCTTTGTGAACCCTTCTGCGTTTCTACACCTGTTGGGGAGTCTATTCTAGCAAAAAGGGTCTATCATGATTGTCATGTTTCCATCAATCATAAGAATACCATGGCAGATCTAGTAGAATTGAACATGATAGATTTTGATGTCATTCTAGGTATAGACTGGCTCCATGCTTGTTATGCATCAATAGATTGCAGAACTCAAGTTGTCAAGTTTTAAATTCCTAATGAGCCAGTCATAGAATGGGATAGTAGTTCAACAGTGACTAAGGGTCGCATCATTTCGTACCCTAAGAAGAGAAAGTTAGTTTCTAAGGGATGTATCTATCACTTAGTCAGAGTTAATGACTCAAGTGTTGAGGTAGCTTCTCTTCAGCCAGTTCTTATAGTCACTGAGTTTCCAGAAGTCTTTCCCGAGGATCTACCCGAAGTCCCTCCCAAAAGAGAGAGACTTCGACATAGATGTCATCCCAGATACTTGTCCTATCTCTATTCTGCCATAAAGAATTGCACCAGCAGAGTTAAAAGAGCTAAAAGATCAATTGAAGGATCTGTTAGATAAAGGCTTTATTCGACCGAGTGTCTCGCCTTAGGGGCTCCGGTCCTGTTTGTTAGTTAAAAGGATGGGTCCCTTAGGATGTGTATAGATTACCGTCAGCTAAATAAGTTTACCATCAAGAATAAATATCCTCTTCCAAGGATAGATGGACTTTTTGATCAACTTTAGTGTGTTTTTTGTTTTTCCAAGATTGACCTCAGATCAAGCTATCATCTGTTGAGAGTAAGGGAATGTGATATCCCAAAGATATCTTTTCTAACAAGGTATGGACATTATAAATTTTTAGTTATGTCCTTTGGTTTGACAAATGCACCTGCAGCGTTCATGGATCTTATGAACTGAGTTTTCAAACCTTGTTTAGATCTGTTTGCATCGTTTTCATTGATGACATATTGATTTATTCAATGAATGAAGAAGATCATGCTAGTCACCTAAGGATTGTTCTTCAGACGTTGAGAGACAAAGAATTGTATGCCAAATTCTCCAAGTGTGAGTTTTGGATTAAGTCTGCCGCATTCTTAGGCAACGTTGTCTCTGGCGAAGGAATTAGAGTTGACACTCAGAAGATGGAGGCAGTTCATAGTTGGACAAGATCCACATCTCCAACAGATATAAGGAGTTTTTTGGGCTTGGCTAGCTATTATAGGATATTTGTTGAAGGATTCTCATCTATCTCTTCTCTTTTGACCAAGTTAACTCAGAAGATAGTCAAGTTTCAATGGTCTGAAGCTTCTGAGAAAATCTTTCACGAGTTGAAAAAGAGATTGACTACTGCTCTGATTTTGACCTTACTAGAGGGTACTCAAGGCTTCATGGTATATTGTGATGTATCAAGAGTTGTCTTGGGTTGTGTGTTAATGCAGAATGGCAAGGTCATAGCTTATGCTTCTAGACAACTGAAAGTTCATGAGAAGAATTATCCAACTCATGACTTAGATTTGGCTGCAAGGGTGTTTTCTTTGACGATATGGATCACTATTCGTATGGTGTTCATGTTAATATATTCACTGATCGCAAGATCCTCCAATATGTGTTCACTTAGAAAGAGCTCAATCTTAGACAAAGAAGGTGGTTGGAATTACTCAAAGATTATGACATGAGTATTCATTACCACTCAGGTAAGGCTAATGTGGTTGCTGATGCCTTAAGCAGGTTGTCAATGGGAAGCACTTCTCATATCGAAGAAAAAGAGAGTTAGCAAAAGATGTGCATAGACTTGCCCGTTTGGGAGTCAGGCTTATGCATTCCACAGAAGGAGGCATAGTGGTGACCAATGGGGTTGAATCATCATTAGTGTCAGAGGTGAAAGATAAGCAAGATCAAGACCCTATTTTGCTTGATTTGAATGCAAGTGTCCATAACCAAAGAGTTCTGGCTTTTGAACAAAGGGATATGGTGTGCTGAAGTACCAAGGCAGATTATGTGTACCTAGGGTGGATGGACTCCAAGAGAGGATCTTGGAGGGGGCTCATAGATCCAGATACTCCATTCATCCGGGTTCCACCAAGATGTACCGCGATTTGAGGGAGGTATATTGGTGGGAAGGCATGAAGAAAGACATGGCTGAGTTTGTTGCCAAGTGTTCAAATTGTCAGAAAGTAAAAGTGGAACACCAATGGCCTGGAGGTTTATCTCAGAACATAGAACTTTCATAATGGAAGTGGGAGATGATCAATATGAACTTCATTACAGGCTTACCAAGATCGCGAAGGCAACATGATTCTATTTGGGTGATTGTCGACATAATGACAAAGTCAACCTATTTTTTGTGAGTAAAGACTACTTATTCGGTCAAAGATTATGCAAAGTTGTACCTTCAAGAAGTGGTAAGACTTCATGGATTTCCAGTCTCCGTTATTTCATATAGAGGTGCACAATTCAGGAAATCCTTTCAGAAAGGTTTGGGTTCAAGGGTGAATTTGAGTACTGTTTTCATCCTTATACAGATGGACAATCATTACGTACTATCCAGACCTTAGAAGATATGTTGAGAGCTTGTGTGATCGACTTCAAGGGAAATTGGGATGATCATCTACCTCTCATTGAGTTCACTTACAACAATAGTTATCATTTGAGCGTCTAAATGGCCCCATATAAAGCTATTTATGGGTGAAGATGCAGATCTCCTATTGGGTGGTTCGAAGTTGGCGAAGAAGGGTTGATAGGGTCAGATTTAGTTCACCAGGCTATGTATAAGGTGAAAGTGATTCAAGAAAGGTTGAAGACAGTACAAAGTCGTCAAAAGTCCTACACAGATGTTAGTAAAAGACCATTAGAGTTTGAGGTAGATGATTGGGTGTATCTTAACGTTTCACCTATGAAAGGAATTATGAGGTTTGATAAGAAGGGGAAACTTAGTCCTTGGTATATTAGACCTTATAGAATCTCCAAGAGAGTGGGCAATGTGGCTTATGAGTTGGATCTCCCCAAGAACTACAAGCGGTTCATCCAGTATTTTATATTTCTATGTTGAAGAAGTGATTGGGCGATCCTTTGTTGATAGTACCAACAGAGAATGTTGGGATTGAGGATAACCTATCCTATGAAGAAATTCCGATTCAGATTTTGGATCGTCAAGTTCACAAGTTGAGAATAAAGGAAGTTGTTTTAGTCAAGGTCCTTTGGAGGAATCAAATCGTTGAAGAAGCGACGTGGGACGCTGAGGAGGATATGAAGAAGATATATCCACATCTCTTTGAATCTGAAGATATTGCAGATCAAGGTAATTAATTCTCTTCTTAGCACTTTGTAAGACTATGAATGAACATATTATTACTTGTTGTTGTTGAGTGCTGAAATGATGTTACTATCCTTAGCTTAGAGAAAGAATTCTCATTCGAGGACGAATGTTCCTAAGGGGGAGATATTGTAACATCATGTATTCTAGAATAAACTAAGGTTAAGCTAAGAAAAACAAGAAGAATCAAATTGGGAAATAAGTAAGGAAATCTGGAAAATTTCCAGATTTCAAAAGTGAGTTTTGGTCATTTTCAAACGGCCGTAACTTCCATCTCAAGAAGAGTTTGGGTGATTTATTTATATTGATTGAAAGATCGTCGAAAGATCTTTCCAACGATGCCAATTTTGTGAAATTTCAAGGTCGTATGAGGGAGATCTGACTTTCGAAAGTTGGACTGTTGGACAGAGGAAATTCCAAATCCGGATTTATTAAGGATATTTTTGTATTTTCCTAACTCAATTATTACTTTCCATTCAGTTTACACATTTAGAAAATAAGTTAGGGCTTTTAAGTAAAGAAGAAAAAGAGAGAAGGAAGAAGAAGACGCAAGAATGCCAAGAATTTGTTGCGGGATTTCGTCGGGGTGATCTCTATCAAGGTATGTGAGATATTTTGTGTTGGGTTACTTCACCCACACTCCAATTTATTCAATTCAGCCAATTTATGGGTTATATCATGTTAAAAGTTAAGATCTAGAAAGAAAGTTTCGTTTTCTTATTGATTGGATTATTGGCACCATTGCTGGTGTGATTCTTGTTTCTTGGAGTTATTTTGAGTGGAATTTAGATTTTGATAGTACTAAGGGTTCAAGTGTTTAGTGAAAGAAATAGGAAGTTTTGGAGAGTTTGGAGATGGAAAAATGAGTTAAAAAATTTGTCAAACACACCTGGGTAGGGGCAGGCGCGGCGCGCCAGCAGTGCGCCAGAACTAGGCCTCAGTCAATTGAGGCTGGGGTGGCGCGCCAGCAGTGCGTCCAACCCTACGTTTTTCATCCAGTTTTCATAGTTTAGTCTTTTAAAGTCCTTCCTAGGTACATTAACACCTTCAGTGATTCTAATCACTTCAAATGATTTCTAAACACATATAAATCATCCAAGAACTCAAATCAGGATCCTTGAACCATAATTCAAATTCAAGGGAAGTTAGGATTAAAGTCAAAGCACTAAGAAGTCAAGTCTATAAGTTAAGAGCAAGTCAAAGTAAAGTTTATAAAGTTTTCTATAGGCTTTCACAAAAGTTTTCACTTTTTTTTAAAGAGTGAAAGTTCAAGTAAAAAAAGAGTAAAGAGTTGAGTTAAATTCTCAAAAGCTATAAGGGAACTAAGTATTCCTTAAGAGTTAAAGTTTCAAGTTAAGTAAAGAGAAAGAGTTGAGTTCATTTCTCTAAAGTTATAAGGAGACTAAGTATTCCCAAAAGGTTTATACATGTTTTCACATTTAAGTTAAGAGGAAACTAAGAGTTCTAAAAGAGTTTTGAAACAAAAAGGGAAAGGAGCTTTCAAAGATAAAGGGTTCAGTAAATTATCTCAATCCAAAGGAAAGAAAGTTTTATTAAAAGTATGAGCTAAAGTATATTTTGGAAGTAGTATTGAGCACCGATGTGGGGATGAGTGTTCATATTAACTCAAATCTCCTTGTAAACCATGAAGCCATTATGGGAATTGATGGATCATACTTTTTAGATGATCACGTAAGTTTATCTAGTGGATCCACTAAGCAAAGTAAGTTTATATATCAATTGCAAGGTATAGAACAGTTCTGGTAGTGTGGGCAAGACGTTGTACCACCACTTGGCTCATAGTGGTGGTTATCGGATAGAGAATCTCCCACCAAAGTTATATTACTTTCATAAACAAGTAAAGTTGTGTTTGTTATTGCATTTCTTTAACGAACGGGATTGTTTTACTATTTTATAAGTTTTACATATATCTCGCATGTGTTTTAGACTGTTTTATATGTATATTCTTTGAGTTAAGTATATTCTTGAGTTGAGCAGAGGCAAGGTAAGTTCATCCAATCTCCTCAAACTTAAGTCGTCGTTTATCTCTCCAACCGCATACTCGTACATTCAATGTACTGATGCATGTTGGCCTGCATCATTTTATGATGCAGACGCAGGTACCCAGGAGCAGCACGCAGCGCTTCGTTGATCCAGACCGAGTTCTGGAGCTAGTGGTGAGCTTCCTTGCATTCCGAAGGACATTCTTTTCATTGCTTAATTAATTTAGCTCCTAGGATGTTGTGGGGTCAGTCCCAACATCCATTTTCAGTCAGTTTAGAGGCTTCGTAGACAATAGCATTTCAGTTTGGAGTTGTTTTCAGTTTTTGAGACGTAAGTGTCATTTTGGCCAGATTTATAATATGAAGTATTTTCCTTTAAACATGTCTTATTCTTGTTTAAGTTGAGTTTAGTCTTCCACTGAGTTAATTAAGTCAGGTCAAGGGTTCGCTTGAAGGCCAGCAATGGTCTTCGAGTGCCGGTTTCGTCCAGGGCGTAGTCTCGGGGCGTGACATAGGCATAATAAAAAGACAAAACTAAAAAAAAAATCATTGGACCTCCAATGGTATGAGTACAAGTTATATCAAGAGTGTCAAAGAAGAGGTAAGTGTTTTATAGTTGAGAACAAAAATGTGTACACTTCAAAAATTCACCAACAGTACATCTTAAGAAGGCCAAAAACTTCAACATATTGCTTCACCTAATTTTTTTAAGGACATCTTGGTCATTCTTATACCTGAAAAGGGAAATAAGAAATTATATACCTCTAGTGCTTATATATTCAAACAACGTAAAAGCTTAAAAGTATCTTCTATCACAATTTGATAAATCAAGCAACTCTAAAATCAATTTGAATAGATATTTCTAGTGAAACAAACTTTGGGTCCATTTTAGTTGAAACTTGGTTCAATTTGAATGGACTACTCACCAAGATGATAAAAAGTTCAATATTATTATCGATAGAACAACATCACACTAGAATTTAGATATTACAAAAATCTGTTATCGAACATTATCAATACACAAAATATCGTACTATAGATCTTTTTTCAAGGAAAGTTTGTTATAGGGACTCAAAATTTAATGAGTACGAAAAAAAATATAGAGTTTACCTGAAAGGCTTAGAAATAGCATATAAATTTAATCTTGAATATTATTTCTCTTCTGCAAAAGACAACATGAAACTCAAGTGAAGCCACGCAATCGAAGCCTCATTGAAAAAATCTGAAAATTCTAATGTGCTTGTTCCCTTTCCATTACAAAAGCTGATCAAACATAGATTATGTACTTCATCTCAACATAATATATTTCACATAAAAAAATTAATTCAACCGTGGATGAAATATTGATGATACTACGACCTTATCTCCAAAACAATCTTTGTATGTAAAGAAAGTACCGCAACCAAACAGGATTATATTTTGGTTTCATAAATTAAAACTCAACTTACAATGAGGTGCCAGCCACAAATACCCTTGAAATAAATAAAAAAAATCACATACTATATCAAGCATTCAAATAAATGTGTTTCCAGCACTGGTAGAGTTTTAAGACAATCTAATTCTACTTTACCTTAATGAATCTTTTATTGAGAATATTTGGCTAGAAAAAGTGAAGTCATTCAAATGACATTTAAAACATGCCTCAGAGCTACATAAACTATTAAAAGTGAGAACTCATCCAAAATAAGTAATTATGAATCATTCCTGTAAAGGAGAAAAGAAGTTATTCATATTTTTTTTTAGAATAACCAACACATAATATAATTTTTTTTCTTTTTTTCTTTCTCATTCGATTCGGTGTCCGATATTCACATTCGCATCGGAAGGAAGTCCCACATTGGAGGTAACAAAGGCAAGAAAACTCGAATTCGAAATCTCTTGATTAAGGATAAAGGATTACTTAGTCCTTCAATTCATCACTACCCGTGTTGGTAACACTTACTATTTTTATTATTATTAGTAACCAATAAATATCTAAAACAATATTTCCATTGTTCTTAGTCACACCAGGCTCAAGTAAAAATTTACAACAGATATCCATTTATGAAGTGTTTCAAAATATAGTAGAAATCAATTTTGTGGAGTATCGACAAAGATTCATTTCAGTTGTATTCTCTATATAAAAGTATGTTTGAGTAAGTAAAGTTTATTCGCCCTTTTCATCTTTATTATAGTGGTATATATTTATTGAAACAAAAGTTAAATCCAATAATAGTATCCTAAAGAAAAATCATTGAAAAGACATTAGATAAATCAATTAAATGTGCACGTTTCTTTGAACATTATTCCATCATTTTCGCCGTAAAGTTTGTTGACATTGAAAATGCTTATCTGACATTCAAAAGACAGAAACACATGAAAGAATTATGACTTACTAAAAAAATGGACTTGATATTACCATTCAAATTCACTTCATGATATATGCAAACATCAACTGATCGAACATTAATATGTTGCTTGAGATGGTGTTGAAGCAATTGATAAATAAAATATTGAACAATAAAATGTAAATCAAAAGACCTTCAATAAACACAAATAACAGATGGAGAGAATTTCAACATTATTAGACCTTGTATTCTTTTTAGTCCCAAGTTTATTGCTGTATATTATTTTGTCATGTAAATAGTGTAGCAACAAAAGTCCCGCATACAATCTTATTATTAGCATTACGACATGAACTCCCAATTCAATTACAGTTTTTAGCAGTTTGCTTGAAATAACACATGCATTACTTTAGGATAGGACTTAATTAAATTATCAAATGTTTTCAACTAGTATTCCAAACAAATGCTTACATACACGTTCAATAAAGAAATACACATATGAAAATAAATACTTCAAATGGAACCAGAATCTATTACATTACATTTCATGAAGTTACTATCCGGTCGAGTTTTATCAGCTTCATTTCTCGATATGTTAAGCCATCATCAAAATTAGAACAAATTGTCGGGTGATCAAAATAATTGACACTTAATCCGTTAATAGCCTTACAAAATTTTTATTCTCATTATTATTTTAAAACAACAGGAGAAAAAAAAAACGCCACATGTCAACGCCATAATTCTTTTATAATTTAAATAATTAAGCATTAAATATCATATAACCATTTAAATAAACATTTTAAAAATAAAAATAGATACATATCAACAACTACAATTTATTTACGTCAAACTTTTTGTATTGATTTCTCTTTTTTAATTGTTTAAATAAATTGGATGTGTTTGTTCCTAATGAATTGCTCTTAACTAATTTTCTTTTAATCAATTTTACAAGTATAAAGTTAAAATTAAAAAAATATTCAATCTATATATCTATATAAAGTTGGATGTTTAGCCTGACATGCCTCAATGATCAGGAAGTCTATTTATTTATTCTCATTTTTGGAGGATTTTTTTGCTATTTTAAGTAAATTGATTTTAATAAGTTACCATTTAATTTCCTCAATTGAAGTCTATAATATTAATTAGTGGGTTTTAATTAGTTAAATTTTGAGAAAGAGAACGTTGAAATTTTCAATTTTACATTTTAATTAGTAGAATTTCAATTTTTAATTTTAATTAGTAGCTCTTAAACGTTTCTTTAAATAATGGATTTTAATTAATTAAATTTTGAGAAAGTAAACGTTTAAAATTCCAATTTTCAATTTTAATTAATGCTTTCTCCGTCCGGTATTATTTGTCATGATTTCTATTTTTTGAGTCAAACTATAAAAACTTTGACTAACATTTTAAGACGTATTTTTTCATCATATTAATATGCAAAAAAAATTGTAATTTATAGTACTTTTCATATAGTTTTAGAATATCTAATTTTTTTGTTTAAAATATCGAATTAATGTGATTTAATTTACCTTTGAAAATTAGTCAAATTAACTTTCGATAAACGCAACATGACAAACAATTCCGGACGGAGGAGGTAGTTCTTAACCATTTGCTTAAATTAAGGCTATAATAATTGGTGACAACATTTACAATTTAAAATTCAGAACCAATGTTTTTCAACATCTAAAAGATTAATGCCTTATAAGTTCGTATTTTACTATTTAATTTTTTAATCTTTTCATTCTTTTTATAATTTTCTTTGAATTTGATTTGATGATTTGCTAATACTATTTTAATAGTTCATAAAAAAGATGTCTAACTTTATTTATAACTAGGAAATTTGGCCGCGCTTCGCGCAGTCTTTAAAATAAATATTAAAGGATTATTTTTTGCCAATCAATTATATAGTTCTCTTTATTTCCAAACGTAATATTATTACTTTATTTTTTTTACTTATATATTAATTATGAAGATCGTTTTGAGATGACGATTAAAATGAAACTTAACAAATTTAACATCTATAATCTATTAAATGAGGGATAGTACATTATTAATCAATATGTCAAATGTCAATATATATCTTCTTAGTAATTTTTTTGTTTGGACAGGTAGTTAATATGTCACTTTCTAAATTTTATTGGAATATCAATGAGTTTGAATCTTTATATTACAACATATACTCCGATGTACTTTTTTTCTTGAGTATATAAGAATTATATTATAAAGTAACTGAAAAATACTAATGAAATACATCTACACGTCTTATTATTCTTTTTCATATTGATATGATAAAACTCCTTTGAATATTTCGTTTTTCAATTGTTTTTGTTCCTTTTTCAAATATACAATTTAAATTTCTATGATTTTTGCATGACTCACGTCTATTGGTATTTTAGATTCTTTAGTTGCATTTATATCAAAAGATAATTGTTATCATTTGTCAGCTTTGTTTTTTCAGAGTGTTATTCAAAATGTTACGTTATTATTAAGTTTCAATATATATTTATCTTTATATTTCATATAAAAGATATAGATTAAAATATAGTAAACGAGTTAATAATTTAAAAAAAAACGTATTCTCATTCGAGGTGTGA
>CM040628.1:13535473-13713132 GCA_022817965.1 Solanum lycopersicoides | reverse complement strand
GCATCTCGAAAAATTTTTTCCTTGATCGAAGCAAGTTTTCAATACTGAGGATAGTACAATCGCCGAGAGCTTGGGAAAATTATGTCCATTGAGTTCTTATTATGATGTGAAGTGCCACCACATTCATACTTAAGAGTTACAAGCCTCCTTTTCATGCTCGGTTAATTTTTGTCACTTGTCCAGAACCAAAGGTTATCTTAACATAATAGATCCTTTTTCAATCGATTGAGTCGAACTACAAACAGCTGATTCCTATGGTTTAATAATAGTAGCGGGCTCGATGTTGAAAACTCGGCTGTATTCTAACATGTCTCTCTTAAATCTTATTCCCAAGCATCCGATTCCTTCATAACTACGATTCGAGATGACTTTTGATTTCTTTCAAAATCGTGCGTTAAATCTAGCGTATCAACTACAAGTGCCTGAATTCTCATATAGCCTGAGATATGTAGAAACCCATTTTCAGGCTCGGTCATAATTTCTAAAATCCCTACCAAATCCCTTTTCTTAAAAATAAATTGTCTATCAAAATTGCCTGGTCAATTTCATTTTCCTCGAATTTCTTGCATCAATCCAAAGTAAAAAGAGGACAGCTGTTGACACCCAATTTTGACCCCCCCGTAGAATTAATTAAGGCTTCTTAATTTCAAAAAATTAAAATTTTTTGTAAATTTAAAAAAATAAATAAAAAGTTTGCATTATTTGAATAATTTTGCCGTTTCTTTAAAAGTTTTAATAATACTCGATATTTTACATAATTATTATTTCGAATGCGAGACCGAAACAGACAAAGCCAGAGGAAAACCCACATGCCTTCTGATAGGGGTGTGGTTTGATTGTGGTGGAAGTCATCCCTCTGCTCGCGTCCTAAGAGTTTGACACTCCTCTTTGGACTATGTCCCAGTTCGCTGCTAAGAAAAAGTTCCACGTTGTGCTGCATCCTTTTTGATGTCGTCCGCACCTGTGGTTTGTTTTTGGTGAATTCATCCTTTCGGATGCTCTCGACAAAGACTGAGATGAAACTCGTCAGCATAAAAACTCAATTAAAAAGGGAGACAGTGTCTCTTACCATGTCGACACTTAATTGTTTTCTTTGACATTTGACGTCAACTCAATCGGTTTGACGTAACGTAAATGGAGCTTATGTCTTATGTATGTAATGCAATCTTCAATGTATTCTTCGTTTGATATTAAAATAAATAAATGTTGATACAGTGCTGATATTTATCTTGATGTCGTCTTTGATGTTCTTCTTGATGTTTACTTTTATCAAAAATAAAATGATGCAGTTGATGTCGATGAGTGAATATTTTCTTCGGATGCACGATTCCTTTCTGGCAGTGCATGATCTCTTGCGGGGCATGGGTATCTTCCCGCGATGCATAAATTTTCGGCGAGGCATGAATATACTTCTCGCGATGTATGAATATTAATTGGCGATGCATGATCTTCCGCAATGCATGAATATTAACTCGCGATGCATGATCTTCCGCAATGCATGAATATTGACTCTCGATGCATGATCTTCTGCGGGGCATGAATATCTTCCCGCAATGCATAAATTCCGCAAGGTATGAAATCTTCTTGCGATGCATAAATTTCAGCGAGGTATGAAATCTTCGCGTATATAATTTTCTGCGAGGTATGAATATCTTCTCACGATTAACTTGTAATGCATAAATATTAACTCGCGATGCATGATCTTCCGCGATGCATGAATATTGACTCGCGATGCATGATCTTCTACGGGGCATGAATATCTTCCCGCAATGCATAAATTCTGCAAGGTATGAAATCCTCTTGCGATGCATAAATTTCAGCGAGGTATGAAATCTTCTCGCGATGTATAATTTTCTGCGAGGCATGAATATCTTCTCGCGATTAACTTGTGATGCATAAATATTAACTCGCGATGCATGCTCTTCCGCAATGCATGAATATTGACTCGCGATGCATGATTTTTCGCGATGCATGAATATTGACTCTCGATGCATGATTTTCCGCGATGCATGAATTCCGCAAGGTATGAATATTAACTCGCGATGCATGATCTTCCGCAATGCATGAATATTGACTCGCGATGCATGATTTTTCGCGATGCATTAATATTTGCTCTTGATGTATGATCTTCTGCGGGTCATGAATATCTTCCCGCAATGCATAAATTCCGCAAGGTATGAAATCTTCTTGCGATGCATAAATTTCAGTGAGGAATGAAACCTTCTCACGATGTATAATTTTCTGCGAGGCATGAATATTCTTCTCGCAATTAACTTGTGAGCATAAATATTAACTCGCGATGCATGATCTTCCGCAATGCATGAATATTAACTCTCGATGCATGATCTTTCGCAATGCATGAATATTGATCGCGATGCATGATCTTCCGCAATGCATGAAATCTTCTTGTCTTGCGATGTATAAATTTCAGTGAGGAATGAAACCTTCTCACGATGTATAATTTTCTGCTAGGCATGAATATCTTCTCGCATTAACTTGTGATGCATAAATATTAACTCGCGATGCATGATCTTCCGCAATGCTGAATATTAACTCTCGATGCATGATCTTCTGTGGCATGATATCTTCCCGCAATGCATAGATTCGCAAGGTATGAAATCTTCTTGCGAAGCAAAAATTTCAGTGAGGAATGAAACTTTCAGAATGTATAATTTTCTGCGAGGCATGAATATCTTCTCGCAATTAACTTGTGATGCATAAATTTCTGCAGGTATGAAATCTTCTCGCGAAGTATGACTTTCTTGCGGGGTATAAATATCTTCCGCGATGCATAAATACGCAAGGTATGAAATCTTTTGCGATGTATAAATTTCAGCGAGGTACGAATATCTTCGCGGTGTCATCATTGGTACCAAACGAAGATGGTGCTTCCATTGAGCAACATAGCGATCTTCTGGGTGCTTTCTAGATAATAACGATAAATAATTCTTTCAGATAGTGTATTGTCCTGGTCGACAATAAAATAAATGACCCTCCGGGTAGTGTATGTCTTGATGGGCAACAAAATAAATAACCCTCCGGATAGTGTATTGTCTCGATGGGCAACAAAATAAATAACCCCTTCGGATAGTGTATTGTCTCGATGGGCAACAAAATAAATAACCCCTCCGGATAGTGTATTGTCTCGATCGACAATAAAATAAATGACCCATCCGGGTAGTGTATAATATCATATCTGACATTATGATGCAACTGACGTCCTTTATGGAAATCATAAACTCTTCCTTGAGATTTCGTTTGATTCACCTTCGAATCCAGCTGTACGTTCTAAATTGACTGAAATAAACAAATCATATTTCCAAGACCCTATAAGCAATAAAATAATTCTTGCCTCTACAGGAACATCGTTAATTTGGGAGAGATTTCTCCTCTCTTGACTCCTCCATATTCATTGATCAGAGGAATTTGCTGATTTCTGAGCAATATTATAAGTCTGATTATGCGATGGGAAGTATTCAAAGCCAATCTAGACTTGTCGATAAACCTATGTTTGAAATTTTGAGTCCATCCTCAAAATTTCTGTCCCAGTTAACGGTATCGGCTTATCTTTCAACTATCGCTAAGCAAATCGTGGAATTTTGAGATCCTCTCAAAAATTCTATCCCAGTTGCAAATATCAAAATATCTTCAGTCTTGACTTGTTGAGGATTCAGAGATATCATTGTTTGTTTTTTGCATGGCAAACTCTGGTGATCTTTGCAACAAGCAAGCTAGCTCAATAATTATCCAACTGTAACGAGGTGGATGTCTCGATAATATTCCAACTGTAACGAGGTGGATGCTCGATAATATTCCAACTGTAACGAGGTGGATGCTCGATAATATTCCAACTGTAACGAGGTGGATGCTCGATAATATTCAACTGTAACGAGGTGGATGCTCGATAATATTCCAACTGTAACGAGGTGGAGGCTCGATAATATTCCAACTGTAACGAGGTGGATGCTCGATAATATTCCAACTGTAACGAGGTGGAGCTCGATAATATTCCAACTGTAACGAGGTGGATGCTCGATAATATTCCAACTGTAACGAGGTGGATGCTCGATAATAATTCCAACTGTAACGAGGTGGATGCTCGATAATATTTCCAACTGTAACGAGGTGGATGCTCGATAATATTCCAACTGTAACGAGGTGGATGCTCGATAATATTCCAACTGTAACGAGGTGGATGCTCGATAATATTCCAACTGTAACGAGGTGGATGCTCGATAATATTCCAACTGTAACGAGGTGGATGCTCGATAATATTCCAACTGTAACGAGGTGGATGCTCGATAATATTCTAATATAATTCAAGAATAGGAACCTGAAATGGAAAAACAAATATATGAACCACTTATGGGGTGGATCGCCCAACAAAACTATATGCAAAGTCTTTGATTGGCCAATCAAAGCACATAATCCACTTATGGGGTGGATACCCAACAAATTATAATTTTGACTCTGACAATTATCAAGAAACACGTACGCCTAAATTGCTACGCGACGAACATACTAAATTGACGTATATGCACGTCGAGACTACGATTCTCTCTTTAAAAGACAGAATTATCGAGGTGAATGACTTAATTCATTCACATGAAGATTAAAGACACTTTTGCCTTCCATGACAAACTCAACAAAACTTAAGTTTGTTTTTGACGTTTCTAATTGTTAACAAAAACTTGTAACAATCTGATAACTCTGGCTATCAAGGAAATATTGCGGTCACCAACATCTTTGTGATGTGATGAACTCGTTGATTCCTTGCAACACTTCTAAATAGTGTTACTTTTAATCATCTTCAGATCTGATGTTGATTTCACATATGATACTGGCTTTACTCATACTATCACCTGCAAAGCTTGACACCAAACGTCAGTATCGATGATGAAGTAAAGAATAAAAGTTAAGTTGAGGAACTAGATTGAGTCACTTGGCTTATCAAGATTAGGCTATAATGAGCCCAACTGTAACTTTGATCATGACTTGCCACTAGCGACCCTCTCACACATTGTTTCTTAAAACTTTGAAATAATATGTCAGCGTTTGTCTTCAACATTCCTGCAAAATAAGATAAAAAAAATTGTTTAAAAATCTCTTGAGGCAACATAATGAATAGAGATAAAATGAGATGGAAGGTTTTCTAAGTCTTGTTGATGAGGCCACGATGGGTGCAAATGATGCTTTTTGACACTCTTGATGTCTTTATATAGCCATTTTTGTGACTTTGATGTTCCTGCATCCAAAGAAAAATTCTTAGTTTGAAAGACTGATTTGTGTTGATCTTGTCTCCACGCTCCTTCATGCGGTTGGCTTACACGGTCGCCCGTCCTTTGTAAGACAGTCTTGATCTGTCTCAGTCTGAAATATATTTAACTCTAGTAACTTGCTTTATTAATTCTGAGGTTGCTCATTCTGGAATTTTGAGGCCCCTCCTCAAAATTTTGTCCCAGTTTGCCTCGATAGTATAAGACTTTTAACAACGGACATTGTTGTGTGGAATTCTTGAGATCATCTCAAAAATTTGTCCCAGTTGCACATTTCAACATGATTCTCCATAAAATATCATCTTGGAATTTTGAGATTCACCCAAAAATCTACCAGTTGCATTTTGGTATTTCAGTGTTGACTTGTTGAAGAAGTCCATCTTCAAATGAATTTTTGAGATCCTCTCAAAAATTCTGTCCCAGTTTCCATTATAAAGTGAAAAATGGAAATCTTACTGGGTATATGACCGAGCCATTGTGGCGCCTACGTATCCCGTTGGAGCAGGAATCAGGTCAAACGTAGTTCCCCCCTCAAAGGTTAACCAAAAACAAACTGGTATTCTCAGTCATTTTTCTTCTTTCTTTCAATAAATTTTGAATGGAAAAGTAATCTTTGAAAACTTTGAATGTTCAACCACTAATCAACACAAATCAGTTTTGAGTACCTGACAAAGAAAAATAACTCAAACAACAAATGTGTTAGTTTGTGTAGGTAGTAGGTAATACAAGATATCACACACAAAGCTGTAAGCACACAAAAGTCGCTTCATTTGAAGAAAGACTAGCCCACATATATAAAAAAAATGATTAGATAGACAGAAATTTGTCTCTCTGATTTTTAGCTTTGTGAGTCAAAATGTCGACTTGAGACGGGACAAAGTCGAATGATTCTTTTGATTTTTTTGACTGAGATGTAACTCTAATTCTTTGTAAGAGTTGAAAATATAAAATTTCTCAGAATGGGGACCGAACCTTAAAAGGCTGCCTACGTATCTCACAAAAGAGAATTCAGGTCCTACGTAGTTCGACCCACTTGAACCTCTTTTTTTTTTTTTTTTTTTTTTTTTGAAATGCTGAATCTTTTTTCTGATGTGCGAGAGTAATTTTTTGAAAGATAAAGTTCGAATTTCATTGGGAAACTAAAGACTCAAAGAGTATTTGGACGTATTTTTGATAGTGACTTGATATTTATGCTTAAGGAGTTCTAGAAAATATTTTTCAAGAATCAGTAGGCTAGAACATATCCAAATGAAGCAACATAATCAAACAAACAATTATAACGCATAAACAGTTATTGCGTGTTCTAAACAACTATGTGACCCTTTTGTGCCAAGGGTAGCCTAGCGATTTGAGGGATGTATACGTCATTTGAAACATTTCATTGTCCCAAAACCCAAATTTATACAAATTTATGAATAAAACTTAAATGGGGATACATAATTGGGGAAAACGGGATACAAAATAATCAGTCCCACGCAGGGGTTCAATCCTATACTATGCTTCCATGACAGTACCTTCGCTCCTGAACTTCTTGTCATCTGCGGGCGTCAATGTCTCTGGATGAACTAGTAGCTTGTGAAACTATTTCTTCTACTAAAATTAACTATAATCTACTATTTACCCCATGGGACACTGATTTTTCAAACAACGTATACATCCTTCAAATTTAAACACATAAGTATGAACGTCCGTTTAGGTCGTAAACCATTTCGGACACAAGGTGGTCTTTCTAATGGGCCCAACACGCCTTGGATGTTGGGTCATCTTAGTTCAAATGCTCCTAAATTCGGAATTTTGGCTCGGCTCTACGCTAGTTTACTAAGAGTGACTTTTGAAAAGACCGGGAACCCAAACGGACAATTTGGGCTGGAACTCGCGACAACCATTGGACGCATGACGAACCAATAAATTGTCGCTAATTCCGAAAAGGGTGAGTATAAAAAAGTTCGACTGCGGTTCCGCAAACCGTCCTTTAATATACTATACAATATATATCGGAATTATGTCATGATATGCAATGCAAGTTTATAATTTAAACAAATTAATTACATGTAAGCAATTTAATAATACAATTAGTTCAAATAGTCAAATCATTTTGGTTAGAACTTAATTAATCCCCAGCGGAGTCGCCATTTCTGTTTTATCGAAAAATATACATACGTAAAGCAAAAAAAAGAAAAGAAATGACTAAGTTTCGAAAAATCAATTAATCTTATGATTTAAGAAAAATCGACTTTTCAAATTGACAGAGTCGCCACTTGATTTTTAGTAAAATCAAGAAAAACTTACAATTTATTTTTTTCAAAAGATTTAAAAACAGATAAAAATCAATTGAAAAGGGTTCGAAGTTCAATGTACATTCCGAGAAGGTGTTAAGCCCTCGGAATGCCCGCTAACTCGCGGTTGACCGGCGATTTGACTAAATGACCTTTTAAAATAATTTTTTTTTTATATTGACTAAATAAGTAATTTTAAATTATTTATTTATTTATTAAATAATATTACTATTCTATTTTAAATGATTATTTTAAAGGGGAGATGAACTAAAGGGAAAAATTTCTAAAGGGAAATAAGTTAAAGTATTGACAAGGTTAATAAATAAACATACATACAAATATATATATATAAACTAAGAAACATATATATGTAGCTAAAAATTTAATATCTATAACGATAGAAAATGGCTATCATTAGGGATTAATTAAATTAGAACCAAAATCAAATAATATGTTAGTGGCTACAATAATAAATAAAGAGTAAGTATAGAAGTATCAAGTTTGGGCCTTTGGCCCAAATTACCAAGTCTTAAACCTGTCCAAAATCTAAAATTTTGTCCAAAATGGATTTGGGCCCAAATTTCACCAAGGTGATTGCTGAAAACTGTTACGGCTTTTGGGCCTATCTGCTTTGGAAAATCAGCGTATACATTTGATGTATACTAATGTATACGACCTGTATACAATCCATTTTCGTGTATATTGGGATATATATGGAATGTATGCTGTCCCAGATTAAATTTTTAGCACCTGTATAATTTTTGAACATGTATATCGTACACTTTAATTGTATATCAGTGTATATAACAACATATCGGTCCCTTTTGAGCCTTTTGGAAACCTGTGAATTAATTCCCAGCAGCATATTTGCTGCTTTCAACCTGCATATCATGTTTTTCAGGGGCTTTTTTAGTGCAGCAATTCCGGGATAGTACGAGCAGAGGTATGCGAAGAACTGATCCACACAATACGCAAATATAAGCCGTAACGAAGGATCCCGAAATAGAACTCTAGTTTCTAACGAACATTGAGAAATTGCTTGATTAAATTGCTATGAGTATAAGTAGGTATATATATATATATATATATATATATATATATATATATATATATATATATATATATATATATATATATATATATATATATATTATCTCCAAAATTTCCACCTCTAAAAAATCTGTTCTTAAGAAAATCTCTACTTAACAATATTCTCTCAATATTTTTTAATGTTTTCTTATCTAAAGCCGACCTCTCTTCTCTCTTTTTCCTCTCCTCTTTTTTTTTTTTTAGTGAAAAATAGGATGTATATATATATAGGGGAAGATTAAAGTTACTCTTTTGGAGAAAAAAAAACCCGGATAGGAACGTGGGGGCAAAAATGAGAATCCCTCCATTCCCCAAATTCAAACTAAATCCCCCAAAATTCAAATTAAATCCCCAAAATTTAAATTAAATCCCCCAAAATCCGGATGGGAAAATATATTGGATTGCAGTAATTTGGAGGAATGGGCTGGAATTGCATTGGGCTTGGCTGAAAGTTTTAAAAAAAAAAAATCTTGGCTGAAGAAATTGAATTGGGCCTATTTAAAAAATTGAATGGGCTGGAGGGGGTAATTTAAGTTTGGTCGGCTGGAGATATGAAATGGGCTGCTGACAACTGAATTAGATTTTGGCCCAATGTTTCTCAAAGTTGAGTTAAGTTGGAAATTTAAAATGAATTAAATTTAAGAAATAGCCAAATTGTGTTACATTAGTAATTTGGCTAAACCTTAAATAAGACAAATTAATATTAATTAATTAACAAGCTTCTTAATCTTAACAAAAATAAAATAATTATTTAATCGTAAACTTAGTGATTCAAAAAAATATAACTAATTTAAAAGACTACTCACTAAATTTAAAATGTTTTTGAGATTTTTTTTTTATTTTGAATAATCATAAAATATATTAATTATATACATAATTATGTAAAATATATATTATCTAAAACTTTAAGAAACGGCAAAAATTATTCAAAATAATGCAAACTTTATTATTTATTTTTTTAAAATTTACAAAACTAATTATTTTAAATTGTTTGAGAATTTAAGAAGCTCATTAATTAATTTCTACCGGGGAGAGTCAAAATTGGATGTCAACACTTAATATATTAAAATAATTTAATAATTTAATCATAATTTTGTGTTTATTTAATGATACTCATATGGAAAGTTTTTATGTACAAAATGTTGTGTTTTATTTTTATAATACATTAAAAATCAAATCAACTTATTTAGTCATTTGTATTCATCTTTTATTTAAAATTTTCAAAAGATACATCTTTAACAAAAATAAATTAATTTATCAAATGCATGAATAATTTTTTTTGGCATATATGTTTGTCCTATTTTAAAATTTCATACTTTATATATTAAATATTTGTATTCACTATTTTATTTATTTTGATCTATATTTAGTTATACTTTTAAAGAGTTAAAAAAATATAATTTTCATAGTATATAAAATACAAGTATTTAATATTATAAATAATTGCGTGGAGCGCAATTAACATATAAGTAAATCAAAGCAAAAAGAGAACAGTTTTGACTAAAAAAATTTACAAAATCTTCAATTATGGAATCAATATTTTTATTTATTAGATTTTGTTTTCAATTACTTCTTCCAATTCATATAAAATAGAACGTGAAATAAAAAATAGATAAACTAAAGTGGAATAAAAAATAATAAATAAAATAATAAAAACGTGGTTCATCAAATTATACTATTTTTTTTTCAATTGTTATTTTTTATTTTGGCAAATAATTCAAATATCTTTTATCATAGTTCATATATATATATATATATATATATATATATATATATATATATATATATATATATATATAACATTTTTCTCATCACGAGTACATCAAATGTGAATTAAAATACATTAATATTTGCCTCAAAAGGGTTGTCTTACAATACACATTTATATAGATATTTATTAAGAAACACAATAAATTATCATAAGTTTACACATTTAAAATTTGAGAGTTATGAGGAGCTATAAAGATTATGAAAATATAAATTAGAGCCTAAGATTCTGTGGTCAAGAATTGATCTCTTGAACATGAATAACTAAAAAGCAAGAAAAAATCAGTATGCATAATTCATAACATTTTCCTCTATCATGAGTACATCAAATATGAATTAGAATACAATAACATTTGCTTAAAAAAGGATTGTCTTACAATACACATTTATATAAATATTCATTGAGAAACACAATAAATTATCATAAGTTTATTTACACATTTAAAATTTGAGAGTTATAAGGAGTTATAGAGATTATGGAAATATAAGTTATGAAGACAAAGAGATACATATTTCTTAGTTTAAGAAGAGAAAATTAATGAGATTAATTTTAGGGAATGCTAAATTCAAAGTTTCAATTATGTTTGCAAGATTAGTTTATCCCTTATCTATTTAATAGGAGAAAATGAAAAGGTAAGAAACTTAAAATGTTATTATAACAAATTACAATAAAAAAAGTTCTCTACTCGAGATTAATTTTGTGAGTCACAAATTTACATATATTTTCATACGGTTTCATAACTAACTTAAAAAATGCAAACTTTATATGTTTAATTAAACAATAACAATGTAGTGTATTCTTACAAAGTGATAACGGGTGTGCTCAATTAGAATATATCATCAAAAATATTCAATACTAAAAAAAATATTTATTCATTTATTTTGTGATTGATTACTAATATAATAGACCATATCATATATTTTTAGGAACAAAAATATTAATTTAGTAGATATTAAAAAAGTGTACCATAGTTAATATACCTTTAATTCAACCATGGAAAAAATCTAAAATATTAATTAGATAGAAATATATATATATATATGTATGTATATATATATATATATATATATACAAAAACAAAAATGTGCATCTTTCTCTTCTTCAACAACAACAACAATGAATGGAATAATCATTTTTTGTTCAAAATGAAGAAATAAAATAAAAGAGAACAAAATAATATTAATTGAATCAAAATAATACAACAATGAATCTTCAAAATGTTTGAAATCAATCAAACTTTTATACTACTACAACTCTCTATGCATGAATCTCCAAGATAATTAAGTTTATTTCTTCATTTTGTTGAACTTGTACCAAATAATGTGATGAATCTTTCAAGAGTATACCGATGATCTTTATCAAAGTGAAGATCATATCCTGACATCATCTTTTCTATGTCTTCTTTTTTGATTACTTAACTACATGATTGATGAAGAAAAAGATGAAGAAAATAAAATTAAAAGATTATACTACTAAAAAGAAAAAATGGAAAAATGGAAATGAACATGCAACATCTCCATAGATGATTGGTTTTTATAGATAAAATATAATCATAAAAATAGTTAAAAGGGAATTGAAAAGACATGCTGTTTAAGTAGAGAATGTCAATAGATGGGGGCCTTTTGTAACTCATTTCATATGATTACAATATTAAATATGATTGAATTTTATAATTAATAAAAAAAATCTTTTATGAAAAGAATTAAAAAAAGACAAAAAAAAGAAGAAGAAACAAATGGAGGTCATATAGAGGTGCCACATCAGCGATTTGGGATTCAGATTTTATATATATATATATATATATATTGATTTTTCATTAATCATTTCATTCTCTTTATAAATTTCTTTGGATTTCATTTGATAATTTAATAATAATATTTTAAAGTTGTTAGCGGAAACGTGAAATTAAAGAACAAGTAAGAACAACAATATTTAACATGGTTCGGATCAAAATGATCCTACGTCCATCAAAGAACAACTGCACCAATATTTATTTCACTCTACAAAGAATACAAGTGAAATACTACAAGAGAGAGAACACAAAAGCCTTAGAAGGTGAGAAGGGAAGTGAGAGGATGATTTGAAAATGAATTAAGAGCTACCTATTTATAGGAATAAATTCATCCTATTGATGTCATCCATGGCATCACTATGTGTCAAAATTGTCAAGGTTAAGAATATGAAACCATTTTATGGTTTGCCTAATTTCACCTACCAAGACACAATCTTTGACTTTTATTTTGTACTAATTATCTTCCTACCAAATATTCATGTTAATTCATCTTCCATTTAGTTTGATACCACAAGAACCAAAACCAACTCTTTCAATATCCACCTTGGTTTGTGTTCCAAGCATGAGTATAAACAAGTCCGGTCAAAACTTCTAAGCTTACTGGGCAATCCCATTGTAAGAAACAAGAAGAATCAAACCTTTGTTGAACATACCAGCTCCACCTAGCAGTTGTTCTCTTAGAGTTGCATCAATTGATGCATACTCCCGCCAAGTCCTTGCAGTGTGCAAACTTGGCAAGCGGGACTATTTTGGTCAACATGTCTGCAGCGTTATCGTCTGTGATAACCTTCTCAACCTTGATAGCTCCCTTTTCTACGACATCTCGAATAAAATGAAATCTGACATCAATGTGTTTGGTGCGCTCATGAAATCTTTGATTTTTAATCAAATGAATAGCACTTTGACTATCACATTTTAGAATTGATTCAAGCTGAACCGAACTCAATTCTGCCACCAAACCTTTCAACCAGATAGCTTCTTTCACTGCCTCCGTTGCTGCCATATATTCTGCCTCTGTTGTAGACAAAGCGACAATCGACTGTAAAGTCGATTTCCAACTAACGGCACTGCCAACGAGAGTAAAGATGTATCCAGTTGTGGACCTCCTTCGATCAAGATCCCCTGCATAGTCAGAATCAACATAACCGAGAATTGAAATACCTTCACTTTTCCGAAGGTTAGGCCAACATCAGGAGCTCCTTTGAGATATCTCAATATCCACTTGACAGCTTCCCAGTGCCTTTTTCCTGGATTTGCCATGTACTTGCTTACCACACTTACAGATTGGGCAATATCTGGACGTGTGCATACCATAGCATACATAATGCTACCAACTGCACTCGCATAAGGAACCTTTGACATATGCTCCACCTCATCCATAGATTGAGGCATTTGTAACTCTGAAAGCTTGAAATGAGAAACTAACGGTGTACTTACAGGCTTGCTCATATGCATATTGAATCTTTCAAGAACTTTTCCGATGTACCTCTTCTGAGAAAGATGTACAACACCATTTTCTCTTGAAATTTCCATTCCAAGGATTTTCTTTGCAACTCCTAGATCCTTCATGTCAAATTCCTTGCTCAACAGTTTCTTCAAAATATTTATCTCTGTGATGTTGTTAGCAGCAATAAGCATATCATCAACATACAACAATAGATAAATCATAGAGTTACCAGACATCTTCTTGTGATACACACAACTATCAAATGCACTCCTCGAAAATCCATGTGTAGTCATGAATGCATCAAACCTCTTGTACCACTGTCTAGGGGATTGCTTCAAACCATACAAAGACTTCTTCAGTTGGCATACATGGTCTTCTTTTCCTTCAGCTAGGAAACCTTCTGGCTGATCCATATAGATTGTCTCTTCTAGATCACCATGTAAGAAAGCAGTTTTGACATCAAGTTGTTGAAGCTCTAAATCAAATTGTGCAACCAATGCTAGTAGCACGCGAATTGAGCTATGTTTCACGACTGGAGAAAAGATCTCATTGTAGTCAATTCCCTCCTTCTGACTGAAACCCTTTGCAACCAATCTCGCCTTGAATCTAGCATCTTCCACTTCTGAAATACCTTCTTTCTTTCTGTAGACCCATTTGCATCCAACTGTCCTCATCCCCTTTGGCCTTTTAACTAAGACCCATGTATCATTTTTGTGAAGAGACTCCATCTCTTCCATCATGGCTAACTGTCATTGTGCAGCATCTTTGCAAGAAGTTGCTTCATCATACGAAGAGGGCTCGAGATCCTTAATCTCTTCTTCTGCAGCTACGAACGCATGTGCAATCAGATTTTCTTGCTCTATAAGACGTTCCGGTTTCCGTATCTGCCTTTTGTCCCTTCCCTTCGCAATTGTGTATGGTTCATTGGAAGCAAGTTCTTTAAGATCTGCATCTTTTGACTCATCAATTTGAGTCTCTTGATCCCGTTCCTTGGTAAGCTCCACCGGTAGCTCCACCTGCTCGTTGTTCTCGTTTCTAGATAACTCCACAGAAACTTTACGAGGATCAAGTATAGAGGATTCATCAAAGGTAACATCTCTACTAACTACAAATTTGAGTAAAGACAAACACCATAGTTTGTACCCTTTTACTCCATCTACATACCCTACGAATATGGCCTTTTTAGCCCTTGGTTCAAGCTTACCTTCATTAACATGATAATAAGCTGGACACCCAAATATTCGCAAGTATGAATAGTTAGAGGGTTCACCTGACCAAACCTCATTCGGAGTCTTAAAGTCAATCGCTGATGCTGGAGACCGATTGACAATATGAGAAGCAGTATGAACTGCTTCAGCCCAAAATACTTTGGACATCTTAGCTTGTAAGAGCATACAACGAGCCTTCTCAAGAAGAGTTCTGTTCATTCTCTCGGCAACTCCATTCTGCTGTGGTGTGTGCCTGACCGTCTTATGCCTTGCGATCCCATGAACCTTGCAGAAATCATTGAACTCTTCACTGCAAAACTCCAAGCCATTGTCCGTGCGAAGATACTTGATTTTCCTCTCCATTTGATTTTCAACCAAAATCTTCCACTCTTTAAATGCTTCAAAAGCATCACCTTTTGTCTTCAGGAAACGCACCCAAACCTTTCGTGAAAAATCATCAATGAATGTGAGAAGATACCTCTTTCCTCCCTTCGATGGAAGCTTAGAGGGACCCCATAAATCTGAATGGATGTAGTCTAGCACCTCTCCCGTCTTGTGCTTGCCAGTGCTGAAGCTGACCTTTTTCTGCTTCCCTAAGACGCAGTGCTCACAAAATTCAAGTGTGCTGATCTTCTCACCATTCAAAAGGTTGCGGTTGCTCAACATCTCCAATCCTCGTGCGCTCATATGGCCTAGTCTCATGTGCCATAATTTTGCCTTGTCATCATTAGATAACTGCACTGTAGATGCATTTACAGAGCCAATAATGGTGCTTCCCGCAAGTGTGTAGAGGCCATCCTCCAGCTTGGCCTTCAACATGACTAAAGACCCTTTAGTCACTTTCATAGTTCCTCCTTCACTCATGTACTTATAGCCTTGTTTATCTAAAGTACCCAGGGAGATCAAATTCTTCTTTAGATCAGGAACATGACGGACTTCTGTAATAGTCCTCACGATTCCATCATGGCAGCGAACATGAACTGAACCAATGCCAACTATTTTACAAGTTGCATTATTGCCCATTAATACAGTTCCTCTGCTTGTTTCATAGCTGCTGAACCAATCTTTTCGGAATGTCATATGCAGAGTACAACCAGAGTCTAAGACCCATTTGTTGTCATAGACTCCACTATTGCATGATGTTGTTAGTACATAATCATCATCATTATCATGTACTTGCTCAACAATGGATGCGCTCGCCTTTTCTTTGGACTTCGACATAGGGCAATCTCGTTCAAAGTGCCCCTTCTTGTGACAGCCCCAACATTCCGCATTCTTTTTGTTCACACGAGACTTTGATCTGTACTTCGATTTGCTCCTTCCCTGTTGGCTAGTACGACCTCTTACAAAGAGTCCACTAGCTTCGTCACTTTTGTCTCCTTCAAAATGCATCCGCACATCACAAGAGTTTAGTGCTTGCCGCACTTGCTCAAGTTTAATAGGTTGTTTGCTATACATCATTGAATTCTCAATATCACGATATTTTGAAGTCAATGAAAATAGTAAAGAACATGCAAGCGTCTCCTCGTCCTTTTTAATTCCAGCAGTTTGTAAGTCCATCACAAGTTTATTGAACGCATCTAGATGGTCTTGCAACAAAGTACCTGAATCCATCTTAAATGTATGAAGACGCCGTTGTAACAACATCCTTGTTGTCACTGACTGGTCCTGGTAAAGCCCTTCCAGCTTTTCCCATAACTTTTGGCCGTCTCTTCGGTACTTGTACTCACTTCACAAAGTACGTTAGGTGCAAGGACAGTTGGATTGCACTCAATGCATCTCCTTCAATCTTTTCCTTGTCGGAATCCGATATCTTATCGGGGTACTTTCCGTCAATAGCATGGATTGAACCTTCCCTCCGCAGTAACGCTATCATCTGGATTTTCCAGATATTGAAGTTGTTGCGCCCACTAAATCTATCAATTTCAAACTTCATGGAACTCATTTTTTTACTTGTTCTTCCTTTTCTACTACAATGTATTTGGAACTACAGAAAACCAAAGTAATCCTTTTCTGATGTGGAAGTTCAGACTGTGCTGCAACCACAGAGCATACTCAGACAGAACCTTGGCTCTGATATCAATTGTTAGCGGAAACGTGAAACTAAAGAACAAGGAAGAACAACAATATTTAACGTGGTTCGGATCAAAATGATCCTACGTCCACCAAAGAACAACTGCACCAATATTTATTTCACTCTACAAAGAATACAAGTGAAATACTACAAGAGAGAGAACACAAATGCCTTAGAAGGTGAGAAGGGAAGTGAGAGGATGATTTGAAAATGAATTAAGAGCTACCTATTTATAGGAATAAATTCATCCTATTGATGTCATCCATGACATCACTATGTGTCAAAATTGTCAAGGTTAAGATAGCAAACCATTTTATGGTTTGCCTAACTTTCACCTACCAAGATACAATCTTTGACTTGTATTTTGTACTAATTATCTTCCTACCAAATATTCATATTAATTCATCTTCCATTTAGTTTGATTCCACAAGAACAAAACCAACTCTTTCAATCTCCACCTTGGTTTGTGTTCCAAGCATGAGTATAAACAAGTCCGGTCAAAACTTCTAAGCTTACTGGGCAATCCCATTGCAAGAAACAAGAAGAATCAAACCTTTGTTGAACATACCAGCTCCACCTAGCAGTTGTTCTCTTAGAGTTGCATCAATTGATGCATACTCCCGCCAAGTCCTTGCAGTGTGCAAACTTGGCAAGCGGGACTATTTTGGTCAACATGTCTGCAGCGTTATCGTCTGTGATAACCTTCTCAACCTTGATAGCTCCCTTTATTACGACATCTCAAATAAAATGAAATCTGACATCAATGTGTTTGGTGTGCTCATGAAATCTTTGATTTTTAATCAAATGAATAGCACTTTGACTATCACATTTTAGAATTGATTCAAGCTGGACCGAACTCAATTCTGCCACCAAACCTTTCAACCAGATAGCTTCTTTCACTGCCTCTGTTGCTGCCATATATTCTGCCTCTGTTGTAGACAATGCGACAATCGACTGTAAAGTCGATTTCCAACTAACGGCACTGCCAACGAGAGTAAAGATGTATCCAGTTGTGGACCTCCTTCGATCAAGATCCCCTGCATATTCAGAATCAACATAACCGAGAATTGAAATACCTTCACTTTTCCAGAAGGTTAGGCCAACATCAGGAGCTCCTTTGAGATATCTCAATATCCACTTGACAGCTTCCCAGTGCCTTTTCCTGGATTTGCCATGTACTTGCTTACCACACTTACAGATTGGGCAATATCTGGACGTGTGCATACCATAGCATACATAATGCTACCAACTGCACTCGCATAAGGAACCTTTGACATATGCTCCACCTCATCCATAGATTGAGGCATTTGTAACTCTGAAAGCTTGAAATGAGAAGCTAACGGTGTACTTACAGGCTTGCTCATATGCATATTGAATCTTTCAAGAACTTTTCCGATGTACCTCTTCTGAGAAAGATGTACAACACCATTTCTCTTGAAATTTCCATTCCAAGGATTTTCTTTGCAACTCCTAGATCCTTCATGTCAAATTCCTTGCTCAACAGTTTCTTCAAAATATTTATCTCTGTATGTTTAGCAGCAATAAGCATATCATATCAACATACAACAATAGATAAATCATAGAGTTACCAGACATCTTCTTGTGATACACACAACTATCAAATGCACTCCTCGAAAATCCATGTGTAGTCATGAATGCATCAAACCTCTTGTACCACTGTCTAGGGGATTGCTTCAAACCATACAAAGACTTCTTCAGTTGGCATACATGGTCTTCTTTCTTCAGCTAGGAAACCTTCTGGCTGATCCATATAGATTGTCTCTTCTAGATCACCATGTAAGAAAGCAGTTTTGACATCAAGCTGTTGAAGCTCTAAATCAAATTGTGCAACCAATGCTAGTAGCACGCGAATTGAGCTATGTTTCACGACTGGAGAAAAGATCTCATTGTAGTCAATTCCCTCCTTCTGACTGAAACCCTTTGCAACCAATCTCGCCTTGAACCTAGCATCTTCCACTTCTGAAATACCTTCTTTCTTTCTGTAGACCATTTGCATCCAACTGTCCTCATCCCTTGCCTTTTAACTAAGACCCATGTATCATTTTTGTGAAGAGACTCCATCTCTTCCATCATGGCTAACTGCCATTGTGCAGCATCTTTGCAAGAAGTTGCTTCAACATACGAAGAGGGCTCGAGATCCTTAATCTCTTCTTCTGCAGCTACGAACGCATGTGCAATCAGATTTTCTTGCTCTATAAGACGTTCGGTTTCCGTATCTGCCTTTTGTCCCTTCCCTTCGCAATTGTGTATGTTCATTGGAAGCAAGTTCTTTAAATCTGCATTTGACTCATCAATTGAGTCTCTTGATCCCTTCCTTGGTAAGCTCCACCGGTAGCTCCACCTGCTCGTTGTTCTCATTTCTTGATAACTCCACAGAAACTTTACGAGGATCAAGTATAGAGGATTCATCAAAGGTAACATCTCACTAACTATAATTTGAGTAAAACAAACACCATAGTTTGTACCCTTTTACTCCATCTACATACCCTAATATGCCTTTTTAGCCTTGTTCAAGCTTACCTTCATTAACATGATAATAAGCTGGACACCCAAATATTCGCAAAGTATGAATAGTAGAGGGTTCACCTGACACAACCTCATTCGGAGTCTTAAAGTTAATCGCTGATGCTGGAGACCGATTGACAATATGAGAGCAGTATGAACTGCTTCAGCCCAAAATACTTGGTCCTTAGCTTGTAAGAGCATACAACGAGCCTTCTCAAGAAGAGTTCTGTTCATTCTCTCGGCAACTCCATTCTGCTGTGGTGTGTGCCTGACCGCTATGCCTTGCATCCCATGAACCTTGCAGAAATCATTGAACTCTTCACTGCAAAACTCCAAGCCATTGTCCATGCGAAAATACTTGATTTTCCTCTCCATTTGATTTCCAACCAAAATCTTGCACTCTTTAAATGCTTACAAAGCATCACCTTTTGTCTTCAGGAATGCACCCAAACCTTTGTGAAAAATCATCAATGAATGTGAGATGATACCTCTTCCTCCCTTCGATGGAAGCTTAGAGGGACCCATAAATCTGAATGGATGTAGTCTAGCACCCTCCGTCTGTGCTTGTCAGTGCTAAAGCTAACTTTTCTGCTTCCCTAAGACGCAATCTCAAAAAATTCAAGTGGCTGATCTTCTCACCATTCAAAAGGTTGCGGTTGCCTAACATCTCCAATCCTCGTGCGCTCATATGGCCTAGTCTCATCTGCCATAATTTTTCCTTGTCATCATTAGATAACTGCACTGTACATACATTTACAAGCCAATAATGGTGCTTCCCGCCCAGTGTGTAGAGGTCATCCTCCGCTTGCCTCAACATGACTAAAGACCCTTTAGTCACTCATAGGTCCCCCACTCATGTACTTATAGCCTTATTATCTAAAGTACCCAGGGAGATCAAATTTTCTTTAGATCAGGAACATGACGGACTTCTGTAATAGTCCTCACGATTCTCATGCAGCGAACATGAACTGAACCAATGCCAACTATTTACAAGTTGCATTATTGCCCATTAATACAGTTCCTTGCTGTCATACTGCTGAACCAATCTTTGGAATGCATATGCAGAATACAACCAGAGTCTAAGACCCATTGTGTTCATAGACCCACTACTGCATGATGTTGTTAGTACATAATCATCACATTATCAAAGACTTACTCAACAATGGATGCACTCGCTTTTCTTTGGACTTCGACATAGGGCAATCTCGTTCAAAGTGTCCCTTCTGTTAACAGCCCCAACACTCCGCATCTTTTTGTTCACACGAGACTTTGATCTGTACTTGATTTGCTCCTTCCTTGTTGGCTAGTACGACCTCTTACAAAGAGTCCACTAGTTTCGTCATTTTGTCTTCTTCAAAATGCATCCGCACATCACAAGAGTTTAGTGTTGTCGCACTTGCTCAAGTTTAATAGGTTGTTTGCTATACTCATTGAATTCTCAATATCACGATATTTAAAGTCAATGAAAATAGCAAAGAAATGCAAGCGTCTCCTCGTCCTTTTAATTCCAGCAGTTGTAAGTCCATCACAAGTTTTATGAACGCATCTAGATGGTCTTGCCAATAAAGTACCTGAATTCATCTAAATGTATGAAGACGCCGTTGTAACAACATCCTTATTGTCACTGATTGGTCCTGGTAAAGCCCTTTCAGCTTTCCCATAACTTTTGGCCGTCTCTTCGTACTTGTACTCACTTCACAAGTACGTTAGTGCACAGGACAGTGGATGCCACTCAATGCATCTCCTTCAATCTTTCCTTGTTGGAATCCGATATCTTATCGAGGGACTTTTCGTCAATAGCATGGATTGAACCTTCCTCCGCCAAGTAACGCTATCGTCTGGATTTTCCAGTATTGAAGTTGTTGCGCCCACTAAATCTATCAATTTAACTTCATGGACTCTTTTTTTTTTACTTGTTCTTCCTTTTCTACTACAATGTATTTGGAACTACAGAAACCAAAGTAATCCTTTCTGATGTGGAAAATTCAGACTGTGCTGCAACCACAGAGCCATACTCAGACAGAACCTTGGCTCTGATACCAATGTTAGCGGAAACGTGAAATTAAAGAACAAGAAGAACAACAATATTTAACGTGGTTCGGATCAAAATGATCCTACGTCCACCAAAGAACAACTGCACCAATATTTATTTCACTCTACAAAGAATACAAGTGAAATGCTACAAGAGAGAGAACACAAATGCCTTAGAAGGTGAAAAGGCAAGTGAGAGGATGGTTTGAAAATGAATTAAGAGCTACCTATTTATAGGAATAAATTCATCCTATTGATGTCATCCATGACATCACTATGTGTCAAAATTGTCAAGGTTAAGAATATGAAACCATTTTATGGTTTGCCTAACTTTCACCTACCAAGATACAATCTTTGACTTTATTTTGTACTAATTATCTTCCTACCAAATATTCATGTTAATTCATCTTCCATTTAGTTTGATTCCACAAGAACCAAAACCAACTCTTTCAATCTCCACCTTGGTTTGTGTTCCAAGCATGCGTATAAACAACTCCGGCCAAAACTTCTAAGCTTACTGGGCAATCCCATTGTAAGAAACAAGAAGAATCAAACCTTTGTTGAACATACCAGCTCCACCTAGCAGTTGTTCTCTTAGAGTTGCATCAATTGATGCATACTCCCGCCAAGTCCTTGCAGTGTGCAAACTTGGCAAGCGGGACTATTTTGGTCAACATGTCTGCAGCGTTATCGTCTGTGATAACCTTCTCAACCTTGATAGCTCCCTTTTCTACGACATCTCGAATAAAATGAAATCTGACATCAATGTGTTTGGTGCGCTCATGAAATCTTTGATTTTTAATCAAATGAATAGCACTTTGACTATCACATTTTAGAATTGATTCAAGCTGAACGAACTCAATTCTGCCACCAAACCTTTCAACCAGATAGCTTCTTTCACTGCCTCCGTTGCTGCCATATATTCTGCCTCTGTTGTAGACAAAGCGACAATCGACTGTAAAGTCGATTTCCAACTAACGGCACTGCCAACGAGAGTAAAGATGTATCCAGTTGTGGACCTCCTTCGATCAAGATCCCCTGCATAGTCAGAATCAACATAACCGAGAATTGAAATACCTTCACTTTTCCGAAGGTTAGGCCAACATCAGGAGCTCCTTTGAGATATCTCAATATCCACTTGACAGCTTCCCAGTGCCTTTTTCCTGGATTTGCCATGTACTTGCTTACCACACTTACAGATTGGGCAATATCTGGACGTGTGCATACCATAGCATACATAATGCTACCAACTGCACTCGCATAAGGAACCTTTGACATATGCTCCACCTCATCCATAGATTGAGGCATTTGTAACTCTGAAAGCTTGAAATGAGAAGCTAAGGTGTACTTACAGGCTTGCTCATATGCATATTGAATCTTTCAAGAACTTTTGATGTACCTCTTCTGAGAAAGATGTACAACACCATTTTCTCTTGAAATTTCCATTCCAAGGATTTTCTTTGCAACTCCTAGATCCTTCATGTCAAATTCCTTGCTCAACAGTTTCTTCAAAATATTTATCTCTGTGATGTTGTTAGCAGCAATAAGCATATCATCAACATACAACAATAGATAAATCATAGAGTTACCAGACATCTTCTTGTGATACACACAACTATCAAATGCACTCCTCGAAAATCCATGTGTAGTCATGAATGCATCAAACCTCTTGTACCACTGTCTAGGGGATTGCTTCAAACCATACAAAGACTTCTTCAGTTGGCATACATGGTCTTCTTTTCCTTCAGCTAGGAAACCTTCAGGCTGATCCATATAGATTGTCTCTTCTAGATCACCATGTAAGAAAGCAGTTTTGACATCAAGCTGTTGAAGCTCTAAATCAAATTGTGCAACCAATGCTAGTAGCACGCGAATTGAGCTATGTTTCACGACTGGAGAAAAGATCTCATTGTAGTCAATTCCCTCCTTCTGACTGAAACCCTTTGCAACCAATCTCGCCTTGAACCTAGCATCTTCCACTTCTGGAATACCTTCTTTCTTTCTGTAGACCCATTTGCATCCAACTGTCCTCATCCCCTTTGGCCTTTTAACTAAGACCCATGTCTCATTTTTGTGAAGAGACTCCATCTCTTCCATCATGGCTAACTGCCATTGTGCAGCATCTTTGCAAGAAGTTGCTTCAACATACGAAGAGGGCTCGAGATCCTTAATCTCTTCTTCTGCAGCTACGAACGCATGTGCAATCAGATTTTCTTGCTCTATAAGACGTTCCGGTTTCCGTATCTGCCTTTTGTCCCTTCCCTTCGCAATTGTGTATGGTTCATTGGAAGCAAGTTCTTAAGATCTGCATCTTTTGACTCATCTTTGAGTCTCTTGATCCCGTTCCTTGGTAAGCTCCACCGGTAGCTCCACCTGCTCGTTGTTCTCGTTTCTAGATAACTCCACAGAAACTTTACGAGGATCAAGTATAGAGGATTCATCAAAGGTAACATCTCTACTAACTACAAATTTGAGTAAAGACAAACACCATAGTTTGTACCCTTTTACTCCATCTACATACCCTACGAATATGGCCTTTTTAGCCCTTGGTTCAAGCTTACCTTCATTAACATGATAATAAGCTGGACACCCAAATATTCGCAAGTATGAATAGTTAGAGGGTTCACCTGACCAGACCTCATTCGGAGTCTTAAAGTCAATCGCTGATGCTGGAGACCGATTGACAATATGAGAAGCAGTATGAACTGCTTCAGCCCAAAATACTTTGGACATCTTAGCTTGTAAGAGCATACAACGAGCCTTCTCAAGAAGAGTTCTGTTCATTCTCTCGGCAACTCCATTCTGCTGTGGTGTGTGCCTGACCGTCTTATGCCTTGCGATCCCATGAACCTTGCAGAAATCATTGAACTCTTCACTGCAAAACTCCAAGCCATTGTCCGTGCGAAGATACTTGATTTTCCTCTCCATTTGATTTTCAACCAAAATCTTCCACTCTTTAAATGCTTCAAAAGCATCACCTTTTGTCTTCAGGAAACGCACCCAAACCTTTCGTGAAAAATCATCAATGAATGTGAGAAGATACCTCTTTCCTCCCTTCGATGGAAGCTTAGAGGGACCCCATAAATCTGAATGGATGTAGTCTAGCACCCCTCCCGTCTTGTGCTTGCCAGTGCTGAAGCTGACCTTTTTCTGCTTCCCTAAGACGCAGTGCTCACAAAATTCAAGTGTGCTGATCTTCTCACCATTCAAAAGGTTGCGGTTGCTCAACATCTCCAATCCTCGTGCGCTCATATGGCCTAGTCTCATGTGCCATAATTTTGCCTTGTCATCATTAGATAACTGCACTGTAGATGCATTTACAGAGCCAATAATGGTGCTTCCCGCAAGTGTGTAGAGGCCATCCTCCAGCTTGGCCTTCAACATGACTAAAGACCCTTTAGTCACTTTCATAGTTCCTCCTTCACTCATGTACTTATAGCCTTGTTTATCTAAAGTACCCAGGGAGATCAAATTCTTCTTTAGATCAGGAACATGACGGACTTCTGTAATAGTCCTCACGATTCCATCATGGCAGCGAACATGAACTGAACCAATGCCAACTATTTTACAAGTTGCATTATTGCCCATTAATACAGTTCCTCTGCTTGTTTCATAGCTGCTGAACCAATCTTTTCGGAATGTCATATGCAGAGTACAACCAGAGTCTAAGACCCATTTGTTGTCATAGACTCCACTATTGCATGATGTTGTTAGTACATAATCATCATCATTATCATGTACTTGCTCAACAATGGATGCACTCGCCTTTTCTTTGGACTTCGACATAGGGCAATCTCGTTCAAAGTGCCCCTTCTTGTGACAGCCCCAACATTCCGCATTCTTTTTGTTCACACGAGACTTTGATCTGTACTTCGATTTGCTCCTTCCCTGTTGGCTAGTACGACCTCTTACAAAGAGTCCACTAGCTTCGTCACTTTTGTCTCCTTCAAAATGCATCCGCACATCACAAGAGTTTAGTGCTTGCCGCACTTGCTCAAGTTTAATAGGTTGTTTGCTATACATCATTGAATTCTCAATATCACGATATTTTGAAGTCAATGAAAATAGCAAAGAACATGCAAGCGTCTCCTCGTCCTTTTTAATTCCAGCAGTTTGTAAGTCCATCACAAGTTTATTGAACGCATCTAGATGGTCTTGCAACAAAGTACCTGAATCCATCTTAAATGTATGAAGACGCCGTTGTAACAACATCCTTGTTGTCACTGACTGGTCCTGGTAAAGCCCTTCCAGCTTTTCCCATAACTCTTTGGCCGTCTCTTCGGTACTTGTACTCACTTCACAAAGTACGTTAGGTGCAAGGGACAGTTGGATTGCACTCAATGCATCTCCTTCAATCTTTTCCTTGTCGGAATCCGATATCTTATCGGGGTACTTTCCGTCAATAGCATGGATTGAACCTTCCCTCCGCAGTAACGCTATCATCTGGATTTTCCAGATATTGAAGTTGTTGCGCCCACTAAATCTATCAATTTCAAACTTCATGGAACTCTTTTTTTTTTTACTTGTTCTTCCTTTTCTACTACAATGTATTTGGAACTACAGAAAACCAAAGTAATCCTTTTCTGATGTGGAAATTCAGACTGTGCTGCAACCACAGAGCATACTCAGACAGAACCTTGGCTCTGATACCAATTGTTAGCGGAAACGTGAAATTAAAGAACAAGGAAAAACAACAATATTTAACGTGGTTCGGATCAAAATGATCCTACGTCCACCAAAGAACAACTGCACCAATATTTATTTCACTCTACAAAGAATACAAGTGAAATGCTACAAGAGAGAGAACACAAATGCCTTAGAAGGTGAGAAGGCAAGTGAGAGGATGATTTGAAAATGAATTAAGAGCTACCTATTTATAGGAATAAATTCATCCTATTGATGTCATCCATGACATCACTATGTGTCAAAATTGTCAAGGTTAAGAATATGAAACCATTTTATGGTTTGCCTAATTTCACCTATCAAGACACAATCTTTGACTTTTATTTTGTACTAATTATCTTCCTACCAAATATTCATGTTAATTCATCTTCCATTTAGTTTGATACCACAAGAACCAAAATCAACTCTTTCAAAAGTTAATCGAAAAGATGTCTAACTTTATAAGTAAGTTCAAAATGATTTGAAAAGATCTTCTTATGAAAATTATATAAATTATTATGGAACATTGTTAAGGTGAGAACAACGTCTGGTTATGATGCAAAGTTACATATTGTTCTTATAATTTATATATTTATTAGTTTTCTATATTGTACTTGGTGTTCACATTGCGGGCTAATTATATATGAATTCACAGTGCGCAAGGCTCCATTTGGAGGAAACACTTCCTACTAAGGATTTTTTTGTACTCAAGATTCGACGAGACATTTAATGAATGGAGTAACAACCTCTTCCAGTACACCTCATCTTTTCATGTTTGCTTATAAGTTTTTGTCTCTGAGTGAATGTAAAATTTAGTTTTATTGTGAAACATATGTTAGTTAATATGCGTAGAGTGTTTTTCCTTTTTTACAAAATACATAATATTTTAGTATTGTGAAGTAGTTGATTACTAAATTGTTGATCTTGTAATATCAATCATTTTTAAAAATTTATCCAAACAATTTATCGTTTACAGTGAAAAAATTTATTTTCTTTTACTTATGATCTATAAAACTATTGTATTGATTTTTTATTATTTTTTAAAAAGAATATACGACGGTTTAACTATCTAATTTCTATTTCGTATCTACAAAGTGAAATAAGAAGGAAAAGAGAGAAGAAAAAGAATATAAATTTTAGAAAGAAAAAAAAAGACGGGAGAAGAAGATGATGTTGAGAACAAGGGTGAAAGGTTATGTTTAATAGGTGGCCAATTATAATTTGGGGCATGTGATTTAATTGGGATGAATTTGGGGCAGGTTTAAAAAGTAATGGTTAGGTATGGTGAGTTTATAAATTATATTAATTAATTAAATATAATTAATAGGTAAGTGTCACATATTTTTAAAAATATTTAAATAATTTGAATAAAAATTTGCTAAAGAAGTGGTCAAATTTGGACCTAAAGGTTGATAATAAGAGTATTTTGGAGCCAATAGGTTGATGACAAAGATATTTAAGAGCAAATAGGTGGATTGGAGTAATTTTGCACCAATTTCAATACTTCAAGGATATTTTAAGCCCTTTTCCATTTTTTGTTATGTTATTTCTATATTTCAGATTGTTTTTATTTAACATGAATATTTTTCACAGTCATTTTATTAAAAAAATTGGAATTTGATCTCATAAATAATGGATACGTTTAATTGATTTTTTAAAATTCATTTAGTTTTCTTTTTCAATTTTTATCTCTTTTATTCTTTTAGCTTCTATTTAAGAGAAATAAAAAAAATTCCTCTTAAAGAACGTTTGTTTCACAATTTTATCTCTTTATTATTTTAGCTTTTATTTAAGAGAAATGAAAAAAAAATCCCTCTTAAAAAACGTTTTGTATCACAATTTTATCTCTTTATTCTTTTAGATTTTATTTGAGAAAAAAAAAATCTCTTAAATAACGTTTGTGTCACAATTCATACCAAAAAATAAATACCAAAAAGAGACTTTCGGAAGAAAAAGTGGATTACAACTCATATCTTAAATTATCATATATTTTTCATTACTTATTTATTTTATGTTATTTCTATATTCTAAATTAAAATTAATTATTTTTATTTAACATGAAATATTTTTTCACACTCATTCTATAAAAATATTGGGATGTTGAAAGAGCTATAGAAAGTTGCTTTGTTTTGTTAAAGTTGATTTCTTTTTGAAAAAATGGTACAATATTAGTTATCAATCTTATATTATCTTTTTTCTTTTCTTCTTTATTTGATTGTTTTCTTTATTTTAATTTTTTTATTGCAATTAAAAAAGATAATGAAAAGGTATAAAAAAAAATGAATATTCACATTTGTGTGATTTGTTAATAAGTAGTCACAACTCACATATGAAAGATTTCATTTTACCTTTTTTATAATTAATTTTTAATTTTACGAAATTATATTAACGTATTTTGATATGACTTCTAATCTAATAAATTAGCCTAATATATGGTTAAGAGTATATCAATATTTTGATAACCTTTTAATATTACACATTAATGAACTAGCACATTCTTTCATATTCCATTTTAATGGAGAATAAAAGAATTCTCACATGTTCCATTATATTTACCATTTTGTTTTATTTAAGATATTAAAATATAATGAACTTGCTTTATGTTCGAGTGCGGTTATGGCTATGATTACTATTCATTGCAAGATAAAATTAGATGAACCGAGCATGAGTAAAATTTGTTTGAGTTTAGATAGGTAGAGGTCGGACATGAGTATATTGGAAGATGAATTATTTATTTTTTAAAATGAGTAATTTCATTTAATTTAAGGGTTTCTGTCCAATTGAAGAGTACATATCACAAGTTTATAGATGATGTCAGGTATGAATGACCGGATGATACAGCTGAAGGTAAAACCAACTATTAAACAAAATTGAGAGATATTTTTTTTCCTTCTCCCTACAATAAAATTAAGAAATAATGATAAGATTAAGCAATATGATATATTAGACATATAATTAATCGAAAAAAAAGTTAATTCTAGTACATATATTTTAACACTCGAACCACTATGTTCCCTAATATATAGATAATGGTGCTGAATTTTAGGAGCACATAACAATTCAATTCAAATTAAAAATTAACCACATTAATTCTAACAAACTAATCTATGTCACATTATTTATTTATATTAGTCCAACTTCTATTTTTTAAATAACTAATTGGTAAAAATTAATAATAATAAAAAAATTATATTTTATTAATAATAATAATAATAATAATAATAATAATAATAATAATAATAATAATAACAATAGTACTAATTATATTATTATTAACAATAATAATAATAATGATACCCAAATCGTCAGAACTATTTTTAAACTAATTATAACATTCAAATTATATATATACCAACTAACAAGATCTATTAAATTGTTTTTAAGACCTCAATTTTGTTGCAAATTTTAAAAGTTAAATTTACAAAAGTTTCATATTATTCAATACACAAGTTATAGTATTAAAGATGATAAAAAATATTTTGTTTTTCTTTTATATATTTTTTTAAAAAAGTTACAGTTATCTTTTATCATAGTAGTTTAAGTGAACAATTTTCCAAGATTTTAGGTCTTATCTCTAATACTTTCACATAATACATAATTAATTATTAAATCAAAATATAAATAGCAGTTAGAACTTTTACTATAAAACACAAAAGAATCATACAAAGAACATTTCTTCGACCATATTAAATTAAATTCTTACCCTCTTCAACAAAGAACAGATCTTACCCTCTTCAACAAAGAAATAATATGGTATTTCAGTATTTAACAAAGGAGATCAATTCAACACGCCATCATGCATTTAAGGTCAATAAGAAATAAACAAAGATAGAGTTTAATCATATGTAAGTTTATTTTTCAATTCATTAAGTTTCAATGTATATAAAGTTTTTTCTGTATTATGCAATAATTGTTTATTTTTTTTGTACTGAGTAATCAAAATAACAATAACTTAATTTCTCAGTTTTGACTTCAACATGCATAAATCAAATATCCATCAAACATTTGATAAATTTTATTAGTGTATTTTTTGTCAAATAGTAATACGAAAATGACATTAAGGACAAACCATGTTTTCATGTTACTAACTCTTGAATATTAGTTTGAAAAACATTGTACACTAGCAATAAAATAAATTTTGAAATCATCAAATCTATTTTTGGCATGATTTTTGAATTAATGCTGGCATAATTTAAAGTCTGTTACTTAAAAGAAAATAAAATTATCTCTTTTTTCTTAAATGTACTTAAAATTAATAATTTCTTGCTTTGTATAGTGATTTTTCCTAAATAATATATTCACATTTCGATTTATTATTATTTATTTAATATTTATTTTGTTTTGTATGAATATTTTCTAACTTATTTCTTCTTTGTTTTACACTAATGTTGGATTGTAAAATTTATGTGCTCTATATATTTAATTTTGTAAGTCTTTTTATTTTGTGTTGATATATTTTTAATAAACGAAATACTAAGTTGATATATCATATTGCTCTTATTAGTTATCCTTTTGATTTGTTTAGATTTATCATATTTGTTTATTCAATAGATAAATTAATACACATTTGATCCATAAAATTAATATATATATTGAAACAAAAGACTTATATTGACAAAAGACTATTAATTTGTTTTGTACCTTTAATTTTTGAATTTAATTTAAAGATAATCACGTCACTCCATATAAAGTAGGATGACATATAATACAACAAAATCACTTATTAAATCTCAATTTATTAAAAAAAATTATATATAAAATAGTATATTACTACGTGCGCGCTCGCACACTCACACACACTCTAGTGGAATATATAATAACATATATATAAAGAGTAAGGATAAATCTATCTTCTAACTATAGATAATAGGAGAAGAAGAAAAAATGTCACATAACAACATCACAATTTTTTTAAATTTAAATAATTAATAATTAAATATTATATAAATATTTAAACATTTAAATAAAAGATTAAAAATTAAAAATAGATACATATTATCAACTTAAATTTATTTACGTTAATTTTTTTTGTATTGATTTCTCTTTTTAATTGTTTAAATAAATTGAATGTGTTTGTTCCTAATGGATTGCTCTTTCCCAATTTTCTTTTAATGAATTTTAAAAATATAAAGTTAAAATTAAAAAATACCTAATATATAGATGATGGTGCTAAATTTTAGGAGCACATAACAATTCAATTCAATTAAGATTAAAAATTAATCACATTAATTCTAACAAACTAATCTATGTCACATTATTAATTTATATTAGTCAAACTTCTATCATTTTAAATAACTAATTGGTAAAAATTAATAATAAAAAAATATATTGTTAATGATAATTGTAATTATTATTATTATTATTATTATTATTATTATTATTATTATTATTATTATTCAAATTATTTTTAAATTAATTATAATATTCAAATTATATATATATATATATATATATATATATATACACTAACTAGATCTTTTTAAATGTAATGACCTGCTAGGTCATTTTGAAGAAAAAAATACTTATCGCTCTTTCATAAATATCTTTTTTGTAAATTTTTAATAAGAATTTTGAATTACTCATTTAATTATGTATATTTTATTGATAAGAACTCTTTAATAATTAATATAATTAGTAATTAATGAGTCATGTCCATGATCTATTTAATATCATATACCCATTTGGCTCATGCATGAGAATGAATTAAAGTAGAAGGGGGCTTAGTTTTTATTAGCTACAAAGAAAAGAAAAATATTCATGATAGAGGCAGAGGGCATTATTCGGCGCCACAAGGAATACATTCTCGCTCCAGGTAAAATAAGAATTCGCCTACTTTTCATCTCTAATTTGTATGTATTAATTTTAGGAGTAAGATATTAATTAATTATAAATAGATAAGTTGGAAGAGTTGAATATTTATAGAATGTTGTTTAGTCACTGTTGTTTGAAAGAATTTTCGCCAGAAACAATAACAAACATATTATATTTAATAATTTGTAATGATGACACTTTCAAACATAATTTCATGCACTACCAATATACTTTTCCATACTTTAATTCATATGGCTGCCAAACTGTTAGTTTCATTTTTAGAGGTACAAGATTTTAGAGTATCTCACTTAAAATGACATGTGAATTTGGTATATCCATACATATTGACACTTATATATTATCCTTATTAGCCTAGAAATAAAAAGAGAGTATAAGTGAGTGATAAAATTTGATGATGTGATTAATTTTGACTTTAGGTGTATTGAGAAATTGACATTTAACTCTTGGCTTGAATTTTCGAGAAAATAAAAAGAGTTGGCATGTTAATTGATATCAAGATTTAGAAAATTGATTATAGGTATGGATGAATTTGTGGATCTAAGCTAGACATATAACATATAGACGTTATTAGTTTTGAAATCTTATTGTGATTACCTATTTGAATAGATTGTATTTATTTGGTAATCCAATGAAGGGGAAGACTCAAGTTTCGGATTGATTTTTTGACTATTTGAGGCAAGTGGATTTCTAAACCTTTGTTAAGTGTATGAGATTCGTGTATTTCCTTGTGGTATGTGTTTGGAGTAATGGGACTTGGTGAAGGGTTGATTTGTCCACCTTGATTAATTCTAATGATGAAAAAGGGTAATAAAAGGTAATGTGATTAATTGTTTGTGTGATGTGTTGAGAATGGTACGAGTACCCGTGTTATAAAGAGAAAGTTTATTACTATAGAATACGGATTGTAATCCGAGAAGGCCAAAGCATATGGACATTAGTTGATTTATTATTGACTTGATTTATTATGTGTGATTGTGTCCTTTATTGAACCCGTAATATTGTGATAATTGAGGTTATTATATGTCATAGCGATATTTGATTTATTGAGATGTTGCATCATCCCCTTTATATTGATATCATATTGTGCACATGCATTGACACGAGATCGGGTATAAGTAAATGTCTAACACATGGAGATCGTCAGTGTTAAGATTGAGTATGATTATAATTTGGGCACGTGGAGATCGTCTGTGCGAGGAAATGATTATGATTATAAGTTGGGCACGTGGAGATCGTCCGTGTGAGGAAATGATTATGATTATAAGTTGGGCACATGAACATCGTTCGTGCTGGGGATTGTTTAATTTTATAATAGTGTGTTGAGATCGTCTGCATAGACACATGAAGATCGTTCGTGTAGGTATATGGACCTCGCGAGTACCCATTATTCATAAACTCTCGATGTATTTTCGAGGAGTATTATGTATATATGGCTGAGAGAGTACTTGGTATCCTGAGACATATCATTCATGGTGTCACATTGCATTGCATCCCATGACATCCTTCATTCTTGATGATTGTGTATTTTTATTGATTGTTGGAAAATACTTCATATTTGATTATCTTTATTTGATGAACTTAATCGTGTGTGTTGTTAATATTGTGAACGCCTTTTGTGGAGGTTGTAATTGTTGAATATTGGGTTTATTATTGAGAATGTATGATTGTTAAAATGTTGTTGTTGGGATATGTGCTTGTAAATGGTGAACTGTTAGGTTGGGCTGGTTTTATGCAGGTTGTAGTTGTAGAGGTTCAGTTAGGGTGTGAAGAGTATCCGTATTTTATCTCCTTAACTTGTGTTTAGAGGTTTATTTGTTAGTACCGTGTGGTTTGATACTTACCCATTACTTCTACAATTATTTTGTAGGTAATTATTAGCCTGGACCTTCATGATATTTCCTTTTATCGTTGTCTGAGGCTTCTTGTGAAAGTTTGTGAGGAGTTGCTTGTCATTTTGGCAGACCTTCTTACTTCTATTCATGATCTTGTTCTATTCGAGAAACAATGTTATTTAAGACTTATATTTGTTTTCTTCTTTGAATCAATTGTAGTATTATAGAGACTTGTACACGTAATAACCAGGTTTTGGAGGTATTTTTAAGTTGAATATAAATTTTTGCATTTTTATTGTAATGGTTGAATTTTAGTCTGACTTGTTTCGGTGGGATAAAACGAGTATCACCACGTCCATTTTTGGATTGTGACATTAAGACCTCTATTTTGTGCAAATTTTAAAAGTTAAATTTACAAAAGTTTCATATATTATTTAAAACACGTTATAAAGATAATATAAAATGTTTTGTTTTTCTTTTATTTATTTTTTAAAAAACGTTACAGTTTATCCTTTACCATATAGTTTAAGTTAACAGTTTTCCAAGATTTTAGGTCTTATCTCTAATACTTTCACATAATACTTAATTATTAAATCAAAAATATAAATAGCAGTTAGAACTTTTACTATAAAACACAAAAGAATCACACAAAAAGAACATTCTTCGCTAATCATATTAAATCAAATTCTTACGCTCTTCAACAAAGAAATAATATGGTATTTCAGTATTTAACAAAGGAGATCAATTCAACACGCCAACATGCATTCAAGGATAATAAGAAATAAACAAAGACAAATTTTAATCATATGTAAGTTTATTTTTCAATTCATTACGTTATAATGTATATAAAGTTTTTTCTCTATCATGCAATAATTGTTCTTTTTTTTCGTACCAAGTAATCAAAATAACAATAACTTAAGGATCAAGAATCATTACTCTTTCGTTTCGACACAAGAAAAAAAGGATTTTCTTACACCCTTTTGTGACAACCCATTCAGTTGGTTTGAGCACTAGAACTTTTTATTTGATAAAATACTTTTCGATAGATTTTAAATGGGTGTTTTGGGCTATTCATAATTATAATTATAAAATTAGTGGATAGTTTTAAATAATTTATTTAGTTGATGTTTAAATAAAATAACATTAAAATTTATAGTGGATCACTTTCACATTTTTATAATTAGTCATAATAATAATAAGGGTTCCTATCTTGAGTCATAAACTAAAAGAGAACTCTAGCGGCGACAACACGATAAGCGGAGAGGCAGACTAGTTCTTCAGGTGAACAAATTATTTAGTATTACAATATTGAAATTGTTTGAAATTGAATATTTGATGTTACTGGTTTGAAAATTAAAAAAAGAGTTAAGTTGCAACTTAGTATTGTCTTCATGCACGTGATCTTGTAGGGAAAAATATAGGAAATTAAAAAAAATGTAATCATTGGCAAGACAAGGATATTATGCATATTTTGATTGGGTTTCGTGTAGTCTGTGTTACACTTACTCTTATTTTGTGGAATAATTATTATGAACATAAATTAAAGGCGGAAATTATTTTACGATTAGCGTTTAGTTTGAATTTTGAATTAAGTTTTAATGGGTAGTGTGAGATAATTATTTCAAGGATTATGAGATTGTCACAAGGTCTTGAATTTAATTATTAATTAATGATTACAAATGAATTGGGGCTGCAATTGGACAGTGATGTTTGGAAGTAGTATATAGGAATATATGGTATATGGTATGAGGTGCTGGAATGGTTATCATTTCCGTGAGTTGTTCATAGGTTGTAGTCGTGAGTTCTTTTCCATATATAGTTATTTATTTTAGTTAATATATTATGATTTGAATTTTAATATATTGAGAGAGATAATTAAATATTACGTATATTATATTTTATGAATATTATTAGATTATGTAATTTGAATGGAACTCGATATTTTTCAATTTGTATAAGTGAAGAATGGCTAATATTGCCACGATGATAGGCAACTATGATAGATGATTGGAGGAATAAAAATAATATTATCATGGGATGGATGATTGTTTGGTTTTTTCAATTCAAGTTGCTGTACGTAACTTGATGACCATTTTGGGTTTTTATTTTATTTTATTGTTATAGTTGCTCCATGGAATCAAGTATTGATACTACTAATTCTATATATATAAAAATTGAATCTATGAAATTAGGCATGTTCAAGGGCGGACCCATATGGTGTCCGCCGGGTGCTCAAGCACCCATTAACTTCCCTACAAAATATATATATCTATGTAGAAATTGATAGATATTTGTATAAAATTAACATAGAGCACCCAATGAATAAATGATATAGTTGGCCCAATGGTTCTTGGATGGATAGTTACGGCTCTTTTAGTGTTGTTACCAAGGTTCGAATCTTTTTGTTAACACATATTTTTTACATTTTCACTTCAAAGCACCCATAACCTTAAAATCCTAGATCCGCCACTGGACATGTTAAACTCTAGGTTTTAGGCTATAGGATTACGTACTATTATGTATTGAGTTGGAAAGTAACGATGTTTGAATTACTATCATTATTTAATTATAAATTGATTGAATTACATTGGCATGTGGTAAAGAAAATGGCTAGCATAGCACTGTGGGTCAATGACTTATTTTGATTAACTTCTGCAGTTATGATAACTGCAGTGGAACGTGGTCCTTTAATTTGTCGAATAGTAATGACTTAATTATAGACTTGAAATTTAAGAAATATAGTATTTTCCCTCTTAATTGAGATCACGGTTGAGACTTGGTTATAGGATTTAACGTGTTTACTTACGAATTATGCATAATTATAGATTTGAAAAGTTCGGAGGCGTTAAGAAAAGGGAAGGCATTGGAGAAGTAACTTGCCTAAAGTCAGTTCTTCGGTGGAGGTAGGTTATGATTTATTTCTATTTGATAGATAAACTCTCAATAGCGATTGATATGTATTGAGTGATATTGTAAAGTCTCCTATGTACTTGATTGTGTGGTTTGTGGTTGGCCTAAAATTATGAGACTATTGAATTTCTAATCTTGAAGCCTCTCTATTAAAATGACGCCTTGAATAAAGAAGGCTTGATGAAATAAAATAATGAGATAATTGGATCGGAGTGTCACGTTCCGACACGGTATTATGGGATCGGAGTGTCACGTTCCAACATGATATATGGGATTGGAGTGTCACGTTCCGACACAATAACATTAAAGAAAAGGAATCTTGAATTAACTTAATATACTCAATCTCAAAGAACCCATTTTTCAAATGAGTATGGTGTGGAGGAATGAGTCCTCATAGGTGTGATTGATGTTGTGATTGATGGTGTACCTACTAGGGTGTTATTGTCACTGGTTCATGTGTTTGTTGCTTGCTACCTGTTAAGTATTGTAGTTGATTTTATATTATTATTTAATATATATTGGTTTCTATTTTGAGTTGGCCGATGATACCTACTCAGTACGTGTTTCTTGTACTGACTCCTACTTGTATTTTCTTCTTTGTTCTTTTGTGGAGTGCATCAAGTGTACCATCGACTTCGAACCGACCTCAGCTCTAGCCAGTCTCCAGCACATCAGAGTTCAGGGTGAGCTATTGTTTCTAGCTCGTGCTGGATTCTCTCATTCACGTCTTGATGTCTTTGTATTTCGAACATGGGCCATCCTTTTGCTTATTTTGGTTTTTTAAACACTCTTAGACTTGGTAATTTGAAAATAGATGTCCTTGATGTGATGACTTTCAGATTTTTGGGATAATAAATGTTAAACTTTTGAAGCTTATTTAATTGGTTACTTAATAAGTTTTGGAGCTTCCGCAATATTTTTTTTGTTATTTATAGTTGAACTATTGGTTTATGTCGGAGTTTAGATTTGTTGGTTCGCCCACCTAGGAGGTTAAGTGTGGGTGCCACTCACGACTCATTTTGGATCGTGACACCTTTCTTGTGTCGAAGACTAGGAAGACAAATAATTTCTACTAGAATTTTTTCTTCCCCGCATTTATCCCCCACTTCCTTATGTCTATCTACCATTTCACCACCAAGGCATCTTGAAAGTGAATTGTATTCCATGAATATGATATCTATCTAGTGTTTTGTCATATTTTATCATCTCGTAAATATGAGTCAGAGATATATGGATATATCCATTTCATGTCAAAACAGATTCTTTATTTGTACATCGATTCTTCTGGCAAGTCTGATTAGCCATGTCTTTGTTTATGTCTCTAGACACAGAATTCCTAATTCAAATTGAAATGTACAATGATTCGGGAAATAAGATTTTCCTCTTCTTAAAACAGAAAAAAAATACATCCCCTTCAATTTCTCAGTTTTGACTTCAACATGCATAAATTAAATATTCACCAAATATTTCGATAAATTTTATAATGATTTTGTCAAATAATAATACAAAAATGACATTAGGGACAAATCATATTTTCATGTTACTCACTCTTGAACATTAGTTTGAAACAAATTGTACACTAGTAATAAAATAAAGTTCGAAATCATTAAAAAAAATATTTGACATGATCTTTTCAATTAATGTTGGCGTAATTTAAAATTTGTCACTAAAATAAAAAAAATCATCTCTTTTTTCTTATATTTACTTAAAAAATAATATATTTCTTGCTTTGTATAGTGAATTTTCCTAAATAATATATTCACATTTTGATTTATTATTATTTATTTTGTTTCGTAAGAATTTTTTCTAACTATTTCTTCTTTGTTTTACAGTAATGTTGAATTGTAAAATTTGTGTACTCTATATATTTTAATTTTGTAAGTCTTTTTATTTTGTGTTAATATATTTTGTATAAACGAAATACTAAGTTGATATATCATATTGTTTTCATTAGTTATTCCTTTTGATTTTTTTAGATTTACCATATTTGTTTATTGAATCGATAAATAATACATACGTGATCCATAAAATTAATATATATATTGAAACAAAAGACTTATATGGACAAAAGATCATCAATTATTTTTTGTACCGTTAACTTTGAATTTAATTTAAAGATAATCATGTCATTCTATAGATAAAATAGGATGACATAATACAACAATATCACTTGTCAAATCTCAATAAGTCAAAAAGTTTTTTTTTCTTATAATAGACTATATTATTATTTCAAGAATATATATATATATATATATATATATATATATATAAAAGATTAGTGAAATATATAATAACTGTTATGAAACTATATAGAAAAGATTTCTTACTCATCTTAAAGTGTATTCATGATTCATATATCTTATTCACAATGAAAGAAAACCCTCTATTTATAGGGGAAATCTGACTTGGTCCCCAAGTAGGATTTCTAACCATATCCTAAAAGGACTCCACATAATTAGACATTCACTATAATACAAATATGTTTATAACACTCCCCCTTGAATGTCGATAGATTATGTGCCTCGTTAAAAGCTTACTAGATAAAATCCAATGGGAAAAAAATCTAGTGAAGGAAAAAGAGTATACATATCTAATAATACGCATTATGGATGCCTCATTAAAAACCTTACAAGGAAAACCCAATGGTACAAAACCTTGTGACGAAAAAAGAGTACATCGCGTATTAACTCCCCTAATGAGAACATCAATCCATAAATTTGAATCTTCGTTTTCCAAGCTTGAGCACCATCTTCTAGAAAGTTGTAGTTGGTAGAGACTTGGTGGATAAATCAACTATATTATTACTTGAACAAACATGTTGCATGTTGATATCGCCGTTGTTGGGAGCTCATGAGTGTAGAAAAACTTTGACGAAATATGCTTCCTTCTATCTCCTTTTATGAATCTTCCCTTCAGGATAAAAAATTTCTGCAAATTCCTTACTTCAACTTCTTTAAGCAAATAATCTATTGCCTTTTGAAAACTCTTCAAGAGTTTCAATTCTAGTTATCAATTTGCATGACAATACTTCTATATGTTTTATGCATTTTGAATCGATTTAATCCTTATAAGGATTATAAGCAAGTTCTCCAAAAACTTGACATACTTTAAATTTTGAATCCTTCAAGACTTTTCATATTAATTTTGTCAAGTGATTGAAAACATTCAATATTAAATGTATGACTTCTTATAGTGCCTAGATTGTAACTCAAATAAGCTTTACGCTTACCAAGATGCATCATTTCACTTTTCATTTGATAACTACTTCTATATCAACATGCTTTAATAGATGTCGAATTCATATCCTCATAATCTTTTACAATACTGCGTGCTATTGTATCAAAAATATGTCAACTATATATCATTTTGCATCGATTCTCAATACAACATAACTTATTGAGATCTCATCACTTTATTATTTTTTAGGTAGCTACCCCTCTCATGAGGTTTCATAAAGTGTTATGTCGTAGGCTCTTCAACAACACATTGTCTACTTATTATGATCATTTGGATTCTTTGATCCTCCCCCCTTTTCAAGGATTATTTCATTTAGAATTGATTAATCTATCATGCTTCATGCATGTCGTAAACTCTATCCTTAAGGGACATTCAATAGGAGTATTTACAATTTTTGTGTTGCTTCTAATCTCCCCCTTATGTTAGACAAACTAACATATATCTCAATCTTTTAGAGAATCTATCTTTGTGCATCATAGTATATTCATTAATCATATATTGCACTTCAAAATTATCAGATGAAAACTATTTGGTCCCTGACCATAAATCAATTAACAGAAAAATTGATCATAACTTATTGGTTTGATTGATACAATTACATTTGTATGTAATATCATATTTCAGATCAACACATGAAACTTTATTTTCATAAGCAATGATTTAATATGTGAGACATTTAATGTCACATCATCTCATATATTTATCAATATTATCAAGATGAATTATCTTGATTTCATATTCTGAAAGTTGTGCTTTTAGCTCAATTATCTTGCTCGAACAATTTTGCAAATATCAAACTGCAAGTTAACAACAAATGCACATGTGATTATATTATAGATGCATCGCTTTATCGTATCACATGATAGGTGAACAGCCCATATTCAACTTTTATACTTTTCAGAATTTAGAGATTTAGTCTCAACTTTAGTTGATTCAATCAACTTACATGAAAACGAGCAACAAAAAAAATCTTCGAAGAATCTTTTAGTTCTTCAATGTATGTCTATTATTCAATATACACATCTTTGGGATGACCAAGATATTCATGCCAACTAATAAAATTATTAGTATTAGTAAGCTTCATATTTACTATGTCATGTGTCTTTTGCTATAGTAAATTTCTTATTTATTACTATTATATGAGAAAGTGTCAACTCTAACACTCCGTGGCAAATTTCATATTTATTTTTCTCAATTACTCTACCTCTTCTAAAGGTTAGTCGTGGTCCCATCACTGAATAGACTAATCTGATTATCAGAAAATTATATTATTTATGTGAATACTTTTGCAAACATCAAGTTGCGAGATAACAATATGAACACATGAAACCATCTAGCAGAAACATATATTAGGACCATTACGTATCTAAACAATCCACTAGGTGGATAAATAGTTCTACAAAGATCTGTATATGTTCCTAGAACGCAGGAGATTCAATCTCAACTTTCGTTTATGATGGTCTCACCATTAACTTGCCTTGCGAACAAGCAGTACAAGAAAATTCACCATTTAAAGAATCTTTAAGTTCTTTAATGAATGTCTATTCAAATTATATATAATTTACCTCATTATTATTGACTCATGATGTCCCATACAATCATGGAAAAGTAAGACAGTATTGGAATTTCTATTAGAACGTGCCTCAATTGCACTAATTACTATCCAATGAAAGTCAAAAGATAAAGTATGGAACTTTTCTTTAACATATGTCTTCCCAGAGACAATCTGGTGATACCACATCTACAATCAAAGAATGCGATCTTTTTCACGCCTAGCATGATGGCTTACACCACATTCACTTTAAAGAATGAATCTGTATTTTTACCATTGTCAAAAGCTCTCATTCTTCATGAATAGAACACAATCATCTAAGTACAACAAATTTTGATAACTTAGTATCTTATTCCATATTCATGTGCATCATTTAATCAATTGTCTTCTTTTAGACATTTATGCACTGTTACATTCACTTTGGGGAATGGATCTGCTTCAACGAGATATATTTCATGACTAATTTTTATCAAAAACTCATTATTTGCCTTAGTCATCATTTATATAATCAATATGGTGCATTGAGACTCAAACCGAACGTCTTATGTCATAATGTCATAAATCAATGAGCGACTTGAACCCAACATCTTTCATCACAGAGCATCAAGACTCATGATGTTTTACCCTCTTGGTGCAATTGGAAATAAATCCATCGTCTTATGCTTTTGGTGCGATAAAACGTAAATCCACCGTCTTACCCACAATGAGGCTCAACCTCAAGCGTTCGCCATAATTGTAATTTATCACTTTTAATGATCATTAATATGATAATATATTATAATTACACACAAAATTAAGATTGATTTCTTATAATAACATTAGTAGTTAATAGATATAATTTAATAGATCACATACCTTTAAGAAATTCGCTTCCCAATCGATTACAATTAAACGTATAAAAAGTCGACAAGTCTCTTTAAATACTTACTCCAGATGGTAACTCCAGATCTGTCACATAAATAATTATAACGTAAAGATAAATCATACCTTGAATGTAAGAACTTTATTGCAAAACTTATGCAAGATCTCTTTTGCAATTTTTCCGTCTTCTATCATAATTCTTTAAAAATAGAACAATCGTCTTTACCTTGAATGTAAGAACTTTATTGCAAAACTTATGCAAGATCTCTTTTGCAATTTTTCCGTCTTCTATCATAATTCTTTAAAAATAGAACAATCGTACTGATAACGTGTTATGAAACTATATAAACAAGAAGAAAAATAAAGTAGGGAGAAGAGAAAATACTTCTTATTCATCTTGAAATATATTCATGATTCATATATTTTATTTACAATGAAAGAAAACCCTCTATTTATAGGAGAAAGCTGACTTGGTCCCCAAGTAGAATTCCTAACCATATTCTAAAAGGACTCCACATAATTAGACATTCACTATAATACAAATATGTTTATAACAATAACATATATATAAAGGGTAAAGATAAATTTTTATTTTTAATTTAGAAAAAAGATAAGGTCAAAAAAGGAAAATAATTTATATATTTTTTAAAAGTAAAACTTAAATTATAAAATAAAATATACATAACGGTTAAATATTTTAAATTCGTGGGATCACTTTAAAATTTATTTAAATTTCATCACTTAATTTTGTGTTATGGAAGGTTACTTATAGTTCATAAGATATAGGTAACTAACTTTTTTAGAAATATTTACTATTTAAAACATAAAATAAAAAAATCAAAATGTTACATCGAATAGATCATGATTTTTATTTTTCCTTACCGTTTTCTTAATCATATTTTAATTTTAATTAAAATGTTTCTTCTTTGGTTTTTTTTTTTTTTATTAATGATATTTTTTAGTATTTTATTAAAATTTATATTTTCACAATTCTTTAATTTAGTGATGCATAGCTATTTAGTCTAATTTTAGTTTTTATTTACGTGAGGATTAGGGGTGTACATTCGGTTTTTCGGTTCGATTTTATACTATTCGGTTTGGTTTTTCGGTTTTTGGTTTTGAAGAAGTGTAATCCAATCCAAACCAAAATTAATTTGGTTTGGTTTGGTTTTTTTCTTTTTGGTTTGGTTTTTTTCGGTTTGGTTAATCGGTTTTTGTCAATAATTAGAAACATAACAAAATTATTTGTAATTTATAGAGTTATATATATATATATATATATATATATATATATATATATATACACTTTTAAATATAAATCACAAGTAAAACGTAAAACATAATCTTAAAAGTATATCAATTATAGATGTTCAAACATAAGAAACTAAACTTAATCATAATTAAAATAACTAAAAAGGACAAAGGTGTTTAACTCCAACTTAATTCTAAATTATATATATATATATATATATATATATATATATATATATAATATATATATATATATATATATATATCGGTTCTTTTGGTTTTTTGGTTTTCATTTTTCTAAATCCGAAACCAAACCAAAAAGACAAACAAAATAAATTATAAATCCAAAACCAAACCAAGAATCCAAAAAACCAATTCAAATTAGAATTTGGTTTAGTTTGATTTGATTTTTCGGTTTAATCCAAATAATGCACACCCCTAATGAGGATTTATAAATTTTACTTTAATAACATTTTATTTTCATTATTTATTTTAAATTAAAATTAAAATTAAAATAATCATGAAAAAAAAATTACGTCAAATTAAAATATGTTTTAAGATTTTTTTTTCCATACATACCTCACCATTAACCATATATAAGTATATAAATAGATTGTTTTATCAGTTGATCTTTTAACCAATCAAAAAATGTAAATCACGAATTAAATATACAAATTACTAAAAAAGATTGATACAGTTTTAGTTATTATTAACTATTGATATTTGTTTATGCTTATTAATTAATATTTATTTATGTTTATAAGTTTTAAAAGAAGTCCATTTATAACATTTGTATAAATAAATATATTAGTGAAATATTTTCATCAAAATCTAAATAATATATGCAGATAAAGAGAATTAGGGAACTCTTATCGTGGAAAGTGTAAAATAATTTATTTGTTTTCTATTTCTATTTATGCATAAAAAAAATTTGGCAATATAAATTTTTTTCCTTCTTCTTTGAATGTGACTTTGTAGTTGTTGAGACAATGTCACTATAATAACTTCATACTGTTAAACAAAAAAGTTTTTTAAAAAAAATCATACTTAGAATTAACACTATCAGTGAGATTTGATATATAGATATAACAACTTTTTACGCATTGAAATCTTTTATCAATAATTATTGTACATCATTAGTTTATGTTGATTTTTTTCCTTTTTTGTTTATAACTTTTAATGATTTCAAGTTTTTATTTACAGGATGATTTGTGTTTGATTCGTTGGATTTGAATTTTTATTTTTTATTTTTTATTATTTCAATATATTGTTAAAGTTATTATGTATACATATCTAATGTGAATTATTTATCCCTATTTGATAATATAATTTAATAATAAGTTAATGTTTTAAATTGTCAATAAATTAATATTTATAATTGCATTTATCAACTAACCGCGCAACGCGCGAATATACTAATTTTAAATAAAACAAAGACAAATTATTTGTCAATACCACAATTTAAAAAATTTATTTGTCATACCATAACTTTTTAGCGTTGACAATTTACTTTACTCTATATTAGAAGCCAACAAGTAGAGGGCGAACGTTGCAATCTTCTATCTCTCTGTTGTTGTTTTTTTAGTATAAGCTATATAGAGGATGTATAAAATCATGTTATGTGTTGTAAAAGTTGAACTATTTAAACCCTCTATTTTGCTTTACTTTGTTCCATATGATAATTTAATAACATGTTGTTTCTTTTCTTTTTTTTAATTTGGGTTTCAATTTATTCTTGGTTATTCTGCATTTCACTCTTGTGAATATTGTTTTACTCTTAAGGTTTCTTATGCGACCTTAGCGAAGATGTTTTAATTTTGTCGGATTTTTGGATAGCTTTTGTTGAAATTTCTTCATGCATGTTAGGAGCTGTCTAATTTGCTCATGTGTGTTTTAATTTTCACAAACTACTAAATTAATTTATATCCCCATAATATTCTTGAATCAAGTTTCTGTCACATTTATTGTTGTTTTTATGAGATTTTGATTAATTGAATAGTTTGTATTATATTGATTTTTTCTTTTAAATAATGATATATTTCAGTTGAATTTGTCATAAATATTAAGCTATAGTGTCTTCAATAAACCAACCATAATACAAGATGCATATTGGTGTTGCATCCATATAAGACGAGTTATCTATGAAAGTTAATGAGACGTCAGCTTACAGGTAAACAAAACAAGTTTCTTTTCTCACAATGTATTCTTTTCCCTCTTTCAGGAAGAAAATTCTGCTTATTAAACTTTATCTAGAGTGATGGTATAAGTTTTTTTTTTGCTTTTTACTTGGCGTTAGAAGCTTTATCTCACTTCTCTCTTGTTTTTTTTCCAAATAACATTTTTTGTAGTTGCACTATGTTAAGCATTTTGTTATCAGTTCCTTTATTGCGCATTTTTTGCTTTTTGAGTAGTTTATAGTAGAGCTTATATTATATTTTGATGTTTCTAATTTGGTTTTATTTACTCATGTAAGTTTTTAGATTGTTTTTTCATTTTTGTGTTCTTTTTCATTATTTTCACGTGATTCTTCACTATCTTTTCTTGGTGAATAAGAAAAAATGTGAGCAGTCACATGTGGGTTTGTCAAAAAAATATTATGGAAGAGAACAAAGATAAGCTGAACACGCCAATTTTAATTTATACACCAAAAGTTCTTTTCTTTTGAACAATTATATTCAAACTCTACAATCTCAAATAACAAACACGTATGTTATACATGTCATGAACACACTACTTTTATTTTTCTCAGAGATTTGTGATTATAGTCATTATTGCTGATGTTTTGTCTTACTATCGACGTCAGAGCAGTAAATTGTGCTCGGACCTAGGCCTTTCAACAACTACTGCAACGCTCAAACCCAAAAGTTCAAGTCTGAAACGTCGATGACGATGATGTGTTTAAGGATGAAACTTTTGATTTATCTATCAAATATTTTCGGTCACTTGATATCTGAAACAGGGCGCAAGAGTTGGAATAGGAAGCAACTGCCCTAACCACACGACATCTTCGACTTTACCAGCTAGAGTCAATTGTAAGTTTACTATTCATACAACTAATTTGATGGGTATTCAAAAAGAACTTGCTTAATTTTATTTTTTGATTGATAGTGTTGTTTTGTGTGTTCATAGAACTGATTTAGTATTTGAGATCTGCTGATTTTCTGAATGTGCACAGACTAATGTTTTGGTTGTCAAAAAAAATGTGATTATAATCTTAATTCTAGCTCTGAAATGTATACATTGCCTTTCTTGCATTATATTTGTTTTAGAATGTCTGAAAATTACTTTACAAAGTTTCAGGTGAAATTGGGGAGAATTTTTAGAATTTGTTTTCTAAAGGTAAGTTGCCCGTAACATGATATATGGACTTCCCAAAGATAGATACTTTGTTAGTTCTTATTAATTTTTAATCTGGAACAAGTTTGCAAGAACCTGATGAAATAGAAAGTTTATTGCAAAATATAATTAGAGACTTCTTTAGACATGAAAAAATATTCTGAGATAATTGAATATATCAAAATGCTATATACCCACAGATATTATGGAATATCATAATTGTAATTAAAATATCAAATATAAAACTTCACTCTCAAGAAAACTAACTCTATCTTCAACGATAATAAAGAAGAAGCTATTTACATTTTTAAATGTATAATTTAGCTCTATTCATAACAAGTACTTGACATAACTAATGAGATGGAAACACAAAGTTTAACTTCACACCTTCATATTTAATGGTATTCCATTGTATTTTCTTTAGAAAAAATTAAATGTTTGCTAAAATTAGAAGTTAAATGAAGAAAGATCAACAGTGAAGCAACAATTTCAATTTTCACTTAATTAGCAGTTGCAATTGAAATTTTTGTTTATACATTCTCCTTTAGGCTTGAGTTTAAGCAAGGAATATATTTTGATATTATTTGTGTGTGATATAATTGACGTTCATTTTCCTTTCTTTTCGATTTATATTCATTCTTAATTAGTTTTTTTCATTTTCATTTCTTTGTTGCTTCTACTGACATATTTTTATCTCTTTGTTTGACTATATTTCTTTATTATTCTCTTTCTAATGAAATTTTAGGTCACTTTTCAAAGTTGATTAGGTTGATGATGAATATCTTATATTTAAATTTGTTGCTCTTTTATTTGTTCTATCCGTGAATCATCTTTTGAGGTTTGATGTATATATACTTGGTCTTTTCTTTTACAGGATTTTACATGCATGTTATTATTATTGACTCGGAGCGCACTTGAAGACCCAGAAAAAATATTTGGAAGAAGCCAAAATATATAGAAGAAGGTTATAAGTTTTGAAGAAGTGAATACGACTATTAAGTGTAGATACATTCTATAGAAGGTCTGTCATTGGAGTAAGTCATCAAACACGTATGTCTTCAAGAATTCTCAAGAATTCTCGACAGGTAGGTGAAATTCTTTATTTTTTTTCTCTTTCCATATTTTCATTTTCCACATAGCTAACTCTTTTTAGTTATTATTAAATAAAGAGTTTTTACTTAATTTTTCTTAAAATCAGAGTTTGAGGTGTAATTTGTCCCATCTATCTTTATTCTTGTTGGTTTATATTTCTTTCCTTAAAATAGCTTCTTCATATGCATGTCTTTTCTCTGTCTTATCAGGCTAGATATGTTCTTTGTAATTTTACCTTTTTCTTAATAAGATGTTTCTATTGTTAGACTTTGTTTCTACTCGAACAAAATTACAAATTATCTCATGAACTGTACGTCATTGACGTTGAAGCTTGATTATTCTCCAATTGCACTTAGAATTCTTTGGAGCTTAGTAGAATAAATGGGCGAGGACTTCCAATACTTTGGAGCTCAATAGAATAAATGGGTGAGACCTTTCAACAGAGGTACTGTTTGTTTTATCGGTATGTTGATATCTCACATTGAGAAGCAATAAGTGAACTCTAACACTTATCTTAATATGTTCTCTTTGTTGAAATTGCTGATCCAATTTTTCATATCTTTATGATATTCTTTAATTTTTAGGAAATTTTGAAGGTGAATCAAAAACAAAGCTTGAAGCTCTACAACTTTCAAACCAACGAGACACTAGAAGAACCTCTGATGGATGAAATTTATTAGATAAACAACCTTATTAGGCATTAGTAGTGTTACTCAAATACCTACATGGTCTAGATAAAGGTGTGCTTTGATGTGAACTTAAATATTATTTAACATAGTTGCAAATGTTTATAATTGTGTTACTCAATCGTCCATCATTTTGAAGTGTATGTTGGGCCCGTGCTCAAGCACGAACCATGCCCTCCTAGTGTATATATATATATATATATATATATATATATATATATATATATATATATATATATATATATATATCGGTGCTTTGGATTGGCATCTTAATAGGAAGAGTGAAAATAAAGAATTACTACCCTATTTGCAAGGAGTTACCAACAATATCTATCTCTCAGATTGCAGTGTTAATTTATTTTCGGAGGCAAAAGGTTGCAATTGCGCTGCTGAAATTATGTGAGGAGATGATTAAAAACTGTTAGGATATACTATTAACCAATTTTGATATAGTATTATTATTGAACAATTGTTTATTCATTTATTCAATTCAATAAAGTGTTACATTAAATAGATTAATTGTCATATATGTGTCCTTAACTTATACAGTAGATGATTTGGTGTATAGAGTTTAAGCTTATACACAGAAGATCAAATCACCGATTCTTATAAGTTAAAAGTTATAGTTCACAATCATAGATGAAAATCTGGACAAAATCATAAAACATGTTGTAGCACGAGATTAAATGTAATTTATCTTGATTATGAGAATGGTATAGTTCGAACTTCTCGTGCTAGTGCATTTGATATGTATGAACGGAACCGAGCAGAGATAGTTGTTTTAGACTGAATTATAAAAACATATTCTCTAAAATGTTAAATATACTTATATTCTTAATCTTGATATAACGATTATGATCTGTATATATTAATTATCGTTTTGATTTATTAAAAGGTGAGATTTTGAGATGGATCAATATGCCTGGTAGATTGGATGATAATAATATATATTTGTGAAATAATTATTTAGTTGATGAAATCCATGTTTCAGTACATAGATTGATCATACACCTTTTATGAGAAGCTTATAAGTTTTCATGTGTAAACTCAACTATTGGATTTATAAATTGACACATGAAATAAGTTAAGTATTGCTCTAAAGGAAGTTAATCATTGAATTAAATTCTTCAGTAATTTAATTTATTGATTAGTATCGGTGATCTTAACATGGGAAATTACATAAGTGTTTAATGGTGAATTTTGAAATAAATAGAGGAGTTCAATTACGAATTTTTAGTGGAAGATTTGTAATTTATTATGGTAAGAATAATTCAAATTAATTATTTGAAATTATTTCCAAATTAGAATGCCTCAGTAATAAATTATGTGGTCCCTCCAGTGCCCAATTTAACTAGAACTCAGAATCCTATTTTCTAGTAAAAAAAAGAAACGTGTTTCTTGAAAAAAAAAAGAGAAACATGTTTTCTTGATTTTCTTGAAAGAAAAAGAATTCTCTTGGAATGGAAAGACAACTGTATAAGTAGGGATTTTTTCTGACCTAGAAGAGATTGAATTCAATATTCTATACAATACCTGCCCACCCAAGTATTGAGAGAGTTCAATTTTTAATTGGGATCACTGTAGAGTTGGATTTTTCAAAATATATGCACACGCTTCAAGAGGTAATCCTATTTTCAGCATACTTTGTATGTGATGCGTATTTATATTGTTGTCTATATTCATGTGAGATGTATGATTCTGGAATGCTTCCGTTGTGCATGCTATTTTCTATCAATTGGCATCAATAATCATACTTGCATCTTTATAGATAACCTAAAATATGCGTATGTGTAAATTTTACGAGATCAATTTATCTCTTAATTTGTGACTTAGCTTTATCCTAAGAGAAAACAATTAGTACGGAATGTAATTTTTTTTGTTAGTGGAGGCTGCTTTTGACGTGAGGAATTTTTTTCTCATGTATTGTGTCGCCTGGAATTGTTTTTCATAATGATACTACTGATTGTTTTCTTTTTTGATTTATCAAGAGCAAGAATTGTGTGTAAGGTTGAAGCAGTAGTGTTTGTGAGTATTGCTTTAATTTTTTATTCATAATGGTACTGTTTTCTTGTTTCCTTATGAACTAACAGAAAGTCTATCAAGTATTGGTTGCTATGTGTTCTTCTTGGTCTCACATGAATTTCCTTACTATAATTTTCTTGTAAGAGTCATTCTTTAATTGATAAACTATTAAAACAAAAGAACAAAGTTAGAGGGGTACATGTGGCGGCTAAGCTACAGGTCAAGAAAATTATTTTTGGTATAAAATTTTGAAACAAATAAATAAATGGTGATTAGAGTTCTTTTCTTTAATTGTCAAGATTAAATAGTATTGAAGTATTAAGTTTATGTGTTGGCTTAGACCTTCTTCCCATCGGATGAATTTAATACAAGTCACTGCGTACTAAATCGCTAGTTTGATAATCTCTATTAACTCTCCTAAACTGAGTAATATATGATTGGACCAATGTAACTAGAGGATTTTCACTTGACTTAAACTAACAGTAAACTCTCAATATGAGTTAGGTTTGTATAAGCTTATGGAGTGAATAATCGGTCATTATATACGTATATTGTATGAGTAGTCCTCAAATCCAGGCCTGCATATCGAACGGTTCGGTTCGATTTTGAACATTATCAGTTTTGTTTAACGGTTATCAGTTTGTAAACTAGCTAAACCGTTAAAGAACCATTAAATTATCGGTTAATCGGTTATCTTTCCTTATTGGTTTGGTTATCGAGTTAACCGTTGACATATTACACAATTTTTTAAAATTAAAAATCGCATGAAGAACAGATTATGGCCATTACCAAATACTCAAACAGTGCTCGATCAAGGCTTCTCTGACTTTCTTTTACTTGCTAACAAAGCATGTATTATGTATTGCACATTTGCACATTTTGAAACAGAAACAGAAAATGATGGGCAAAAAATGAAGGAAGAATAAACTAACTTCGGGGGATATATCCCCTTCAACAATAGTATGCTATGAAGTGAGGCCTATTGAGGTTGTTATGTTTGCTTCGTTTTATGTGATTTCAACCAAATGGTGAAATCTTTAGAGGTTGAAAAACATAATAATCATATGATAACATGGATAAATAGGAATGCCAAACTAGAGAAAACTGTGTGGCCTATTGTAGAGATCATTTTCACCATGAAAGTTGTGAATGTGATGTGATGTGACCAAACATTAATGTTGTTGCATTTCTACCCTACCAACTCCTAATTCTTATGTATAATTCACATTGAATGATTCTTATTTATGATAAAGAAAGGAACAATGTTTTTAAAAACATTTTTTTGGGTGAGTTCCAGGGCGAGTCTCGGGGCGGGGCGTATCAAAAATGCTTTGGGGCGTAAATGAAATGCATAGTCTCATGTTTATGGATGATTTCATGATTTTAGATCTAATCTAAAGTATTGGAATCAACTTGGAATGAAGGGTACATCACTTAGAAACTAGTACGGAAAGATAAGGAAAGAACGGGGTCTCCAGGGGGTCGGGGCGCTTTGAGAGGCGCGCAGCGCCGGAGCTTGACGAACAGAGGTTGTCCTTAGGCGCTTTGGCAGGCACAGCGCGCCAGATCTTGATGGACAGACTATGTCCTGAGGCGCTTTGGAGGCACGGCGCCCTAGTGCCTATCAGACGGGGTTTTCCGACTTTCTTCTTCGTTTTTCATCTCTAAACCATCCCAAACTCCCATGGATCTCACTTCATGAAGTGAATAAGGCGTACGCCCACCATGCTAGGTGTGGAAAAGGTCGCGTCCCTAATCCTGGTCGTGGTCGTGATTATGATCAAGAACGTAAATTTTTTTCTGGTGTTAATCATTCATCAAATAAAAATCACAATCAAAAGAAAAAAAAAAGGATGAGAAACGTGAAGCAACTAGGGAAGGTTGTTTTCGATGTGGTGGAAGAGTTCATTATGCACGTGATTGTCGTACTCCCAAACACTTGGTTGAGCTTTATCAAGAATCGCTAAAGAAGAAAGAGAAAAATCCTGAGGCAAATTTTATCTCTGAAAATCAAGTTGACATCATGCACTTGGATGTAGCAGATTTCTTCGCACATCCTAAAGGAAAGATAGATCACTTAATTGGTGATGATTCTGTGAACATGGAAGAGTGATTTTATTATTATTATTATTAATAATTTTTTTGCTAGAAGTTATCAATAAATTTCATGTAATGATAGTGGTTTACATGAATATTAGCATCTTAAATTAGTTTAGTCATATTCTTGTAGTTCATTAGTTTGTTCCATCTTCATTAGATAATATATATTTTTCATTGATTTATTTATATGATTCTAATATAATAGTGTCAGTCAAATACTATACTTCATCATGTGTTTGTATTATATTAGGTCTTTAACTTGATCTAATGTTTAAAACATGCAGTCTGTTATTAACTAGGATTTATCATGTGTTTGTATTATATTAGGTCTTTAACTTGATCTAATGTTTAAAACATGCAGTCTGTTATTAACTAGGATTTATCATGTGTTTGTATTATATTAGGTCTTTAACTTTATCTAATGTTAAAAACATGAAGTCTGTTATTAACTAGGATTAAATAAAGATTTTTATTTTAATTTTTTCTAACAACTCGTTATTGACTTAGAGGAAGCAGTAAATTAAGACTCAACTTCTATATTTAACTATTAGTTTATTACATACCCTTTTGACAATACTAATATTTAATATATATTTATTTTGTGTATGTCATTTCATTAGAAGATATGAATAATTCTAAAAACATATTATCGAAACATGAAGACATTTGCTTGATTGATTCTGGTACAACACATATGATATTCAAAAACACGAAATATTTTTCTCATTTAAGTATGGGCAAAATGAATGTTATTACAATTTTAGGTAGTACTAATATGATTGAGGGCTTTGGATCTGAAGAACCATTGTAAATTTGCCCAAAGAAACTAAACTCATCATTAATAATGCTATGTTTTCTCCAAAGTCTAAGAGAAACTTGTTGAGTTTTAAAGATATTCGTGAAAATAATTATGATCTCCAATCAATAGACGAAATAAATCTTGAATATTTTGGTATCACCAAGAATATCTCTGGGCAGACATCTGTTATAAAAAAGTTCCCTACTTTATCTTCTAGCTTGTATTGGACAAAAATTAGTGCAATTGAGGCACATTTACAGCAAATAAAAAGTTTACTGATTTCAATACATTTGTACTTTGACATGATTGTCTGGGACATCCTGGGTCTATAATGATGAGACGAATTATAGAAAATTCGAATGGACATCCATTAAATGACCTAAAAGTTCTTTTAAATGGTGAATATTCTTGTACTGCTTGTTATCAAGGCAAGTTAATTGTGAGACATCACCAACGAAAGTTGAGATTGAATCCCCTGCGTTCTTGGAACGTATACATGGGGATATTTGTGGATCTATTCATCCACCTAGTGGGTCATTTAGATACTTTATAGTTCTAATAGATGCTTCTTCTAGATGGTCTCATGTGTGTCTATTGTCATCTCGTAACTTGACATTTGCAAAATTATTGGCACAAATAATAAGGTTAAAGGCACACTATCCTGATAATCAGATTAAGTCCATTCGTCTTGATAATGCTGTAGATTTTTCATTTCAATCATTTAATGATTATTGTTTAGCAATTGAGATAAGAGTTAAACACTCCGTTGCTCATGTTCATACTCAGAATGGTCTCGCTGAGTCATTAATTAAACGTCTGGAATTAATAGCAAAATCATTGCTTATGAAAATTAGGTTGCCCACTTTTGTATGAGTGTTTTACTTAAAAATATATGTATGTAAAGTAAAAAAAAATGACTAAGTTTCGAAAAACCAATTAATCTTATGATTTAAGAAAATTTGACTTTTCAAATTGACAGAGTCGCCACTTGATTTTTTAGTAAAACAATCAAGAAAAACTTACAATTATTTTTCAAAAGATTTAAAAACAGATAAAAATCAATTGAAAAAGGTTTGAAGTTCAATGTACATTCCGAAAGGTGTTAGGCCCTCGGAATGCCCGCTAACTCGCGGTTGACCGGCGATTTGACTAAATGACCTTTTAAAATAATTTTCCAAATTTAACTAAGTTAAATAAATTCAAATTTTACTTATTTATTTATTATTATACTTTCTAAATTAATTATCTTAAGGAGGGAAATAAGCTAAAGTGTTATTCTAAATGGGATAATTTAAACATTTGACAAAATTAATAAATAAAATAAATACTAAGCAAAATCTATATGTATATGTATATATTAAATATGTAAAAATGAAGAAAAATGACTTTCGTTTGAGAATTAATTAAATTGGAACCAAAATGTTAGTCAATAACAACAAATCAATAATGAGGGAAGAGGAGAGGAGAGTTTCAACTTAGGCCAATTGCCCAAATTCATTAAATTGGGCTTTGGCCCACCTGTCCTAATTCTAAAATCATCACAAATGGACTTGGCCTTTTGCCCCAAATTCAGCTATGTGGGCCTGCTGAAATTTTCTGGGCCTTTGATCCTACTTTCCTTCAAATGACATGTGTATACACTTTGTGTATATTATGGTATATATACCGTATACAATCCATTTTTGGGCCTGCCAATCCTGTATTTTTGCTGAAACTTACACCCAGTATTTTCTGCCTGCGTTTTTCTATTTTTTGCACCTGTATATTATATTTTATGACTGTATATCAGTATATACAGCCGGTATATCGAACTGTTCTTCAACTTTTGGGAGGCTGGAAAATTAATATCCAGTAATGACTTTACTGCTTTTGATCTGTACACCAATTGGAGGGGCTGGACGACTCGGAAGGAATAGTTTTGGAGCCTTTATGGCTCGATGAGAAACCACAACGAGATGGACTAAAGTCCGTGAGGACTCGAGGAGAGTTTCACATGCAATAAAATAGAAATGAATTATCCATAAAGTGATGAAATAAGGCACATCTTAAACACAACATAATTTATGAGTAAATAAAAAAAAATTAAGAGATTCGAGTTAAGCCGAAATATATAACTCAAAAAAAATTAAAGATCTTACAACCTTCAGATAATAAAGACCTACATCTTGAGAAGTAAATGATGCAAGAAGAAATGATATTTACCTTTCTGAATGCAGCGATTCCGGGATAGTACGAGAAGGGGAGGCAGCGACTTCACCTCACAATTCGAATTCGAACGACGATCGAGAATTTCAAGTGATATCTTGGACCCGAATACGACTTGAATGTGTTTAATCTATGTATTCTTTGCCTATATTTTTTTTGTTTGAACTACTATGAATGTTCAAACTTTTTTTTTTGCCTAATATCAATGTGTGTTATGAATAATGAATGAATGAGAAAGAAGAATGAATGAATGAATGAATGAATCCCTTAATGAATCCCCCCCCCCCTCCTTTCTTGAATTCTTCAATGAGAAAGAAGAAGAAAAAGAAAAGGTATTTATAGGAGATTTTTATGGTAGATTTAGGGGGGAAATGGAATGGATTTTGGGATGAATTTGAATTTCAAATTTCAAAATTCAAAATTCAAATTCAAAAAGTTTTTTTAGGGGGGCAAATGGAATGGATTTTGGAATGAATTTGAATTTCAAATTTCAGAATCAAATTCAAATCTCTCAAAAGTGTAGTTGAGAATTAGTGGGCTGTAAATTGTATTGGGCTGCAGTAATTTGGAGGAAAGAATTGGGCCTAGAAAATTGTAAGAAAATTTGAAAAAGAATGGGCTGCTGAAGGTAATTATGAAGAATGGGCTGGGAAATATGGAATGAGCTGCTGAAAATTGAATTGGATCTTGGCCCAAATGTTTTTCAAAGTTGAGTTAAGTTGGAAGTCTAAGATAGATTAAATTTTAGAAATAGCCAAATTGTGTTACATTAATAAATTTGGCTTAACCTTAAATAAGATAAATCAATATTAATTAATTAACGAGCTTCTTAATCTTAACAAAGAATAAAATAATTAATTTAATCATAAGCTTAGTGATTCAAAAATATAATCATGATTTAAACTAAACTAATTTAAAAGAATACTTACTAAATTTAAAATATTTTTGAGATGATTTTTTGAATAATCATAAAATATACATAATTATGTAAAATATATATATTATCTAAAAACTTTAAGAAACGGCCAAAATTATTCAACATAACGCAAACTTTATATTTTTTCCTAAATTTACAAAACTAATTATTTTAAATTATTTGAGAATTTAAGAAGCTCATGAATTAATTCCTACTGGGGATGGTCAAAATTGGGTATCAACAATGGGGACATGCAATTTTGCATGCTGCAACACTTATTCGTCTCAGATCGATAAATTATCATAAGGTTTCTCCATTGCAATTAGTTATGGGTCAAGAGCCTAATATATATCATTTAAGAATTTTTGGATGTGTTGTACATGTGTACATGTGCCTGTGGCACCACCAAACCGTACTAAGACGGGCCCTCAAAGAAGGTTAGGAATATATGTTGGGTTTGAGTCACCCTCTATTATTCGCTATCTTGAACCATTGACTGGAGACATGTTTACTGCTCGATTTGCAGATTGTCGGTTTAATGAGACAGTTTTATCAAAATTCAAGAAAGAGAATAGTGAAATAAAATGAGAAATTTTGTGAAAAAATTTATCATTATCTCATCTTGATCCATATTCTTCTACTTGTGAGCAAGAAGTACAAAAGATTATTCATATGCAGAAAAATGCAAATCAAATGCCAGACGCATTTACAGATTTGAAAAGGATTACTTAATCACATATTATTGCAGAGAATGCCCTAATTCGAATTGATGACCCTATAGGACCATCCACGAATGTCATAGCTAATGAGTCAAAAGAACGCCTAAAGCGTGGTAGACCATTGGGTTCTAAGGATCAAAATTCTATAAAAAGAAAGATTAAATGTCAAGATGACACTATGAAAGAATCTCATATGGAAATTCAAATTTTGAATAATTCTGATATTCATGAAAGAATCAATGAACTTGAAACTCAAGGAAATAATGAATCGTTCAAAAATTTAAGAGATGTTGAAACTAATCTGAATCGATCGAAAATAGTGGTTGATTATGTCTTTGCATATAATGCTGCAACAAATATCATGCAATATAATGAGGATCTTGAACCTCAATCTGTTATAGAATGTCGACAAAGAAATGATTGACCAAAATGACAAAAAGCAATTCAATCAGAGTTGAATTCACTTGCCAAGCGTGAAGTTTTTGGACCTATAATTTAAACACATAATGGTATTAGATCTGTTGGTTGCAAATGGGTTTTTGTGTGGAAAAAAATGAGAAAAATGAAATACAAAGGTATAAAGCACGCCTTGCGGCACAAGAATTTTCTCAAAGGCATGCGTCGATTATGAAGAGACATACTCACCCGTTATGAATGCAATAACATTGCGTTATCTTATTAGTTTCACAGTCCATGAGCAACTTGAAATGCATTTGATGAATGTGATTACAACCTACCTTTATAGATAACTTGATAATGAGATATACATGAAATTCCTGAAAGATTTGCGATGCCTAAATCATGTAATTCAAAATCTCGAGAGATGTATTCAATTAAATTGCAAAAATCATTATATGATTTGAAGCAATTTGTACGTATATGGTATAACCGTCTTAGTGAGTATTTAATAAAGGAAGGTTATACAAATGATGCAATTTGTTTATGTGTATTTATAAAGAAAACAATTGTACTTATTGTTTATGTTGATGACATAAATCTTATTGGAACTCCAATAGAGCTTCAAAAGGTAATTGATTGTTTAAATAACGAATTTGATATGAAAGATTTGGGAAGGACAAAATTATATCTTGATTTGCAAATTGAGCATTTGAGAAATGGTATTTTTGTTCATCAATCTGTCAACACAGAAAGAGTGTTGAAAAGATTTTGTATGGATGAAGTGCATCCATTAAGTACTACGATGGTTGTTCGTTCACTTGATGTGAATAAATATCCATTCAGACCTCAAGAAAAGGATGAAGAAATTTTTGGCTCTGAAGTACCATATCTTAGTGCAATTGGTGCACTAATGTATCTTGCTAATACTACAGGGCCTGATATAGGTTTTGTTGTGTCGCGCCCTATTTTTCGCAAAACGAGTTTTGTGCACGACCTAACAACTCTTTTAGAATTTTGGGCTTTGAAGAGTCGTCACCTAACGAATTAAGGCGTGTTATGGCACATATCTAACCTAACTATGTTAACTAAGGTCAACAAGTCAGAGATCAGGGTAAGAGTTCAAATTAGCTCGAGGAAAGGTGTTAGGCATCCCTCGAGGTCCACAAATGTCGGTCCCGACCGTATCTCATGCAATTCATGTGGGGTTACAAGTAGCAGATAAGGTCACTTTATTATTATTTATTTTTACACATACTAGCTAGGTGATGACATAATGTTAAACAATTAAAAAAAAGAATTTTATTTATTTTTTATTAATTTAAATATGCAAGGCTAGGTGATAGCAATAAATAAAACATTAGATATGAATTCAGAAATAAGCGAGAGGATAGATAAGAGACAAATAAATAAGCAAACAATTTTATTATTTTATTTTAAACTACCCCAGATAAATATAATTATCAAACAAATAAAGGGGTAAAAGGAAAGGGAAACTCTAAGAGAGACTTTTGGATCAACACTCAACTTTTCTTTTTTATCTGCCGTATAGGGAAAGACAAAACCAAGGTTTGTCTTTTCAAGCCTGAGTTGATGTAATCATCTCCGTAGGGCCAACTACCCCTACCCAACCATCGCATGCATTTCGTACCTAAAAGGTGCCTAATCGTCCAACTTGATGTCAAGAGGATTGGACTTAATAGAATGACTTAGACAAGAAAAAATAAGACCCTCCTAGACACCTAGTCAAACAAAAAGACAAATAAGACGGTCATTTTAGCATTGTAAGTCTCAATTTGATCTCTAAATTTTAATTAGACATGCTTGCAAACAACACATAATTGAGAAAAGGTCTTCATGTTGAGTGTGTGAACATACAAATAGACAAAGTTATAATAACAAAAATTTAATTATGAGTGGGCAAAAATTATGACATGGATGCAAATCTTAGTATTCAACTGATTTAAAGTGAGCAGAAATTAATAATAAAAAAAATATTTTTGATTCCAAGTGGCAAAGAAGTGATCCCACATACATATACATTTTAAAATAGTAGCCAAATAAATTATTAAGACAAAAAATATTATTTAGAACAATAAACTTTATTTGTTTAAGACATAAAATTATTTTAAGGACAACAATAGATTTATTACTAACGCAAAAAAATATTTTTTAATAAGTTAAAATTTATTATTAATGCAAAAAATTATTTTTAGAACATTGATGGATTTACAGATTGGTTATTAATGTTAAAAATATAATTTTTAGGCAAAAATTAATTACAATGCATAAATTAATTAATAGTAGATTTTAGATGCAAAAGAGGTTAATTATGATGCAGAAAAATGTTAACTATTTTTTTTTGCAGATTTTTCTAGGCAAATTAGTATGACAATTGTTTAGAAAGAAACACAAAATAATAATGTATGCAGAAAATTGTTATTTCACATAGAGCTGAAAGTATTTGGCAAATTATGTTGTTTTAAAACATGCTGAAAATTATTAGAAAATGACTTTAATGAACAATCTTATTTAATTAGATCCAATAGACATGATTTTCAAGTGAACATGTTAAAACTTGTTAATAAAAACTGACATTAACAAATAAGGGGCAGATTGACATTTAAAGTTTTAATTCCTTTCGAAATAAGTTAGCATGCTAGAAATTAGTTGGTGATTACTATGAACATGATTTCTAGGCGATTAGAAAGTCAAAGCAACACATATACGCATGTTTTTCTAACTCCCAAGTGATGTAAAATATTTATATCCTATAAGCATGCTTTCTAACACGAATTTTTTTTTGCAAGATAAAAGATAGATTGGCACATAATTCCTCTCCCCTTAAACGATCCCCAATATACTTAATATATATATGGTTAGCGAGTTTTACAAATATTACAAAAATAATGAACCAAGTACACATTAAAATAAATAGCTTCGTTCGGAATTTTCTTCTAGGCGACTCTTCAACATCTTGAACTCTAAGTTCAGACCTGTTAGAAGGAATGTAACACTATACGATGGAAAAATAATCGTAACGTCAAATATTCATAATAATCAATTACTCTCATATATTGATTATGTATGTAAATAACCACAAAAGGAGAAAGAATAACCATAATTATATTATCACACGTAAAAGGATGATGAAACTAATTTGGATGCTTCCTTGTTGTTTTATTTTCCAATACACAAATATTTATAATTATGCAAAAATCAAATTTAAACTAATAAAGATGACTGACCAATTATGTAGAAAAATTATCAACAATAGAGACAGCATAATCTGAACACAACAAAGTAGCAAAAAACACTTGTATGCTTATCAGAATCTTAACTTATTTTTAAGAGTAGAGCAATATTATTAGTATTCAAGTATGAGTAAAGAGAAAATGAGAGAGTTAAGAATAAAGTAGCACTCGTATTATAAGAATGAGTGAATGATGAGTTGAGAGAATGAATGTATGTGTATGAGTGAAGAGAGAGATTGTGAGAAAAGTGAGTGTATATGTGAATGAATGTGTGTGAAAGAACTTGTGAAAAAAGTGAATGAATGTGTGTGGGAGAACTTGTGAGGAAAGTGAATGAATAAGTTGATAGAATGAATGTCTGTGTATATGTGAGTTAAAAATAATGAGAGGAGGAAATTCTATTTATATAACAAAGAGGGAAAACACATCAGAAAAGAAATAAATTAAAATAAATTAGGAGTAAAAAAATTCTTGACATATTATGTCATAATCAGTTAACAAATATTACCATCAATGAAGATACCAAATCGACCAATACAAAGGAAATTTACGTCTAAGACCAGTAAAAGAAAACTTTTGATGACGGTCCATTAAAGCTTCAACAATAATAAAACTCAAAGCAAATTAACATCTAATAGTATAAACGCATTCCGGGAGAGCAATGAAGTTTTAACAAGATATTCAAATTGATGTCAGCCTGGATGATACTTAAACTGACAATAATGAACAAACTTCAGAATATTAACAAGATGCACATCGATTTTCACATAAGCCTAAATGAAATTTTCATGAAAATTGAAATTAAACTAACAATAATGAACAAACTTCAGAATATTAACAAGATGCATATCGATTTTCACATAAACCTACATGAAATTTCCATGAAAATTGAAATCAAACTGCAGGTAAAAGAGAAAGAATAAAAATGCTAAAGGCGAAATAATAATTTAAAGCTAATGTATCCGGACGGATCTCAACAAATCCGTCTCGAACTTCGCTGGAAATTGTTGCTGCCGCTGTGCTGTTCCCGCAACTGCTTCTGATGTCTCTGCAAAGGAAGAGGAAAAGAAAAGGAGAAGAAGAAGGGGAAGGGAGAAAAGAACGAGACAGAGGCGGAGAGACAGAAGGGAGGGGAAGGAGAGAGGGAGAGGAGGCACCTGCAGGTTGCGTGCAGCTGCTGCTGCCGGTGGTGGCTTGTTACGGACTGTTGCCTCCGGTTGCAGCGCTGCTTCGCTGCCTTCTCTCATGGGTCGGAGCTGCGTGGTAGCTCGCTGGAGAGGAGAAGAGGAAGAGAAGAGCGAGGGGGAGGCAGGGAGGAGGAGCAGCGCCTGGGAAGAGAGGGTGGGGGCGTCGCCACCTCTGGCTTTCGCCGGCAAAAATGGAGAGGAGATGGGGCAGCTGACTTTTTTTTGGAGAAGAGAGGGAGAGAATGAGTGAGGTCCTTTTTTAGGTTTAGGAGTCTTTTAGATGTAGAAATGGAGGGATTAATCTAGACCTTTGAATTAATTAAGATGTAGGGTAAAGTTTTGATCTTGAATTTAATGAATTAAATAGACAGATGAGATTCAAACATGAAGTCTTCAAAATCTGGAAATTTGAGATAATAAAGGGCTATACTTGCAATAGAGGGGGCAGCTGACTTTTTTTGGAGAAGAGAGGGAGAGAATGAGTGAGGTCCTTTTTTAGGTTTAGGAGTCTTTTAGATGTAGAGATGGAGGGATTAATCTAGACCTTTGAATTAATTAAGATGTAGGGTAAAGATTTGATCTTGAATTTAATGAATTAAATAGACGGATGAGATTAAAACATGAAGTCTTCAAAATCTGTAAATTTGAGATAATAAAGGGCTATACTTGCAATCAACTATGTTGTCATAATTGAAATGTCAATTGAATTGAATGGCTAAAATTGAAAAAAATTAGAATAAAATAGGCTAAGATTTAAATGATTTTGAGGAAAAGTAAAAACTTGCTATCCAATTGAAATATCACATATTTTTCTATTATATAGAATAGTGAAGTGGATGACAACCAAGGGCAAAAATGTAATTATTATTATACAGAAGAGTGAAGTGGGATAACAATCAAGGGCAAAAATATAATTTCACGCTAACAAAAATCTATGAAAAAAGATAATAAATAATTCTAGAATTATCTTTCTATATATGAAGTGAATAATGGTTAAGGGCAAAAATATAATTTCACGCTAACAAAAATCTATGAAAAAAGATAATAAATAATTTTAGAATTATCTTTTTATATATATGAAGTGAATAATGGTCAAGGGCAAAAATATAATTTCACGCTAACAAAAATCTACCAAGAATGATAACAAAAATATTAAATAGTTCTAGAAACATCTTAAGTTATTATTATCACCATTAACTTATTTTGTTATTACTTCACTTTCTTTTTCTTTTCTTTTGTGATTTATTGTGATATTCATTATGCTTATAAAAAAACCTACTTTTTATACAAAAATATCATGAATTAATTATTTCAATCTTTATTTTGCCGCTAATAATATACTTGAAAATAAATTAGTGTGATAAAATTAATAATATATATTAGATTGAAATTAAAGAAAAAGATATTAAAAAGTAACTTTACAAATAAAAATGAATAGGATGATATATTTGTATTAAAGATGACCAAGAATAAAAATGTAATTTCATTCTAACAAAAATTTATCAAGAATAAATAATTCTAGAAATATCTTTTTATATATGAAGTGAATGATGATCAAATGTAAAAATGTAACTTCATGCAAGCAAAAATCTACCAAGAATGATAACAAGAAACTTAAATAGTTCTATAAACATCTTTAGTTATTATTATTAGCATTACCTCATTTTTGTTATTTATTCATTATTTTTATGAGTTATTGTGATATCTATTTACTATATGAAATTAAATAAATAATGATTACGTTTAACTCTTAATAAATATATATCAAGTATAATATTAGGTGGAACTAATCAAAATTAAAATCAAAATTTATATGTCTATTAAATTGTGTATTGAAATATTTTTTAATTTTGTGATCTTAAATATGATATATAAAAAATTAAAATTCAGAAGCTATTTTTCTTTTTGAAATGAAATAAAAATAAGTTCATATAAATCAAAAAAGAGGGAGTCATATATTAAAAATAAAATATATATGTGTTATTATTGAAATGAGCTTTCATATATATTTTTTTTTAAAAATTTGGCTTCCTTCTATTAATTTGTGCATATATGTGGAGTTTTAAAGATTTGAACATTTTAATATAGAAATATAATGATTTGAAAACTTTAATTCTTTGTTTTAATTACTAATTTGTTATATATTTGAAAATTACATTAAAAAAGAAGCTTAAAAACGCAATGTAACAATTTAAGATATTTTTAGAAAAACATAGTTAAAAAACGTAATGAAATTTGATTGACTCATTTATTTTATTGAAACAAAAAAAAGTTGTATATATTGTTTGAAAATAACGTAAGAACTAAAAAGTATTATGAATCACAGTAAAATGACAACTAAAAATATGTGAGAATCATATAAGAAATTTCGTTTACTTTCCTAAAATTACTTGTATCACATAAAATAAAACAGATGGAGTAACATATATTATTCGAAAATAACATAAAAGGTACATAAATTAACAATTTAAAATATTTTTTTAGAAAACACATAAAAAATTTACTTCACTTTTTCAAATTTTATTTGTGTCACATAAATTGGAAGAAAAATAAACTAACATACGTTGGGCTTACGCTTGCGCGGGCATGATATGTAGTTTTTCTATTATATAGAAGCATGAAGAATAGGACGACCAAGGCTATTTTAGTAATTTTACACTAACATATCAAATTTATAGAATCATCTGTATTCTTCTCCAGCATTCCCAAAAGAAATAAACGCAACATCTTCTCAATTTCGTACCACTATTCAAGTTCTCTTCATCATTCTTAATCTCAAGTATCACCTCTGTTATACTTCTTACACGAATCTTCTTCAAGCACAACTGGGTTGCTTAAAAGCTGATGATATACCCACACTGCGATAAGTCTTTTCATGTTTTCTCAATCCATTTTTGTTTGTGGGTCTGAAACCCTGTGTAGAATGTTAACATGTTTGATTTTAAATATTAAACATTTCAATATATCTTTTTGAGAATCTTTTATGTAGTTTTATATTTTCGCAGGATTAATTATCTAGAATTGCACTATAGGAAAGACTCAATTGATCAAGATGTCACCTATAGGCTATAACTCCAATAGTAACTTCAGAGTCGTTGAAGTGAAGGTAAATGTGTACTTCGATGAGTAAATATAAGTGTTGAATTGCATTCAATGTGCTCAATCAATATGAAAAGTCTACACTCATGTTGTTTGGATTCCACACCCACATCTATGTAAAATCTGAGTTAACTTTAGTTTGCTATTAATTTAACCTGCTTTATGTGTATGTCCCACACTAAGACAAGCACACTATCACAACTTGTGCAAGTTAGCAGTCAATTACTTCATTGACCTATCAGTACCACACTAAGAGTTTGGGTCGTTTGGTTGTTCCAAACAAGTTATTTATCATGGGTTAGGTTAGCTATCCTGGGATAACTTATTCCACTGAGATAACATATCCCACCATGTATATGAGATTACTTATCTAATGACTATTGTATAAATGGCGGGTCAAATAAACAAGATACAAAAACTTTATCCCATCACTATTTTCTTATCATTTGTTGCAAGATTTAATGGAGCATGCATGTGTAGTTATTTTCTGTTGAAAGATTTCTGATGTTCACTAGATGTTTGGGAAAATGTCTAAACTTAAAAAACAAACATACTTCGTTTACATTGTTAAGAAAAATTGGATTTTGTCTACTCCTTTAAAATACCTTGAATATTTAGAATTGTACCATAAACTTGGTATCATCTCATTCCCTCATTAGTGAATGGTACAACTTCTCAGGTTAACATTACATGTATTGATCCCTGTGTTAATCCTTAGTTATTTTATTTCATTTGCTCATATTTTAATTTCGTTTCTTGTGTAACGATTCAATGTTGTTTGAGATGGAAAATATTGTAATAACAAAAATATAAAAATTCACCTGATAGGTAGCTGGTTGTACATATATGTATGTATGTTTATCATAAATCATAATTTATGCTAGTTTTGAACTAATATGATTTAAAGAGGTAAATTAAACTTTGTTTTCCTTGTACTATCAATAATCTGCCTACCTAACATATGATATTATTCATTATGCAAAGGAAATTAGCTTATTATGCAAAATGATTATTTGACCAGTAATTCTCTATTTCATTTGATACATATGACCGTCATGAAGGATTTGTACAATCATTTGACACATCCAACGACTTCAAATTGATCGACACCCTTGATTATTTTTTCTGTACACTATAGTTATTAGTAGCTTTTCTAACAATGCAACTCAGGAAATCTTAATCCTATGTTACATATAAAGTGGGTAGAGCTCCATAGAGATCATGCTGGTTATGATGATCCATCCATGGTGACCGATATAAAGAGCATTGAAGGTAGAAATTAACTCTTCATTTGTCATCAGAAAGGTAGAAGTACAAAAGAAAACAATGCCCACCCCTCATGGTCATGGGTGTACTTCAAGAATTCTCATTCATAACATTATTACTAATTACTATCATTAAACATACCAAGTAATCTGTTATGTGGTTAATAATAACATATCAAATTAAATTGATTTTTCCATTAATTAAGAAACAAGTTAGGCTGAAGTTGATGCTCATAGCCTCTCAAGTCGCAACATGTTCCCAGTTTAATTTTATTGCTCAGTTATCAGATTTGGAGAGTTTATGCATCGTTCAGTTGCTTGAAAGGAATATTTTTTAATTTGATACCTCAAGGTTAGTTATGTAAAAAATATGAATTGATAACTACTAAATATTCTCCCTGCAACTATAGAAAGGCTTTAGGAATGATGAAATATGTTGATCATCGTGTCTTCCCTATTGTTACGTATGTTGACATTCCAGTGTCTTTTGCTGATTTAAGATCTGAAGAGCTAAGTTAGGTGTGAGTCTTTACCTCGACTTTCAGATATTGCATTATTAGATTACGTTTGGTCATGTAGAATCTATAATCACCTCCAATATTTTCATGTAGGGTGAGCCAATAGCCCACAATTTAAGGACAATGTTTGGGCTGAAAGTACCATCATAACAGTTGTAACTAATGAAGGTTGGTTCATTTGTACTTCTTCCACATTTTTGCTACTTATCAGGCATGTGACAATTTGAAGAATAAGAAAAGCTCAAGTTCAAAAATAATGTTTTGTGCCTGCTATATCAACCAAAAACATGTTGTGTTAGCTTTAAAACGTGGACACATTGTGCATATGTTGAGGCATGGATGTTGTAGTTGTTGCTTTTACACTTCTTACATTTTTTCTTTGGATATCTCAATCTTATTTATATCTTTACAAAGTCTGTGCCTCTTTGACCAGTCCTAAAGCTTGTGTTGTAATATTATGGAAGTTTTCACAAGAAGCTCCAAAGCTATATGAGAAATAGTTGTTCAAGTTTGTGAAATTAATGGGTTTATCATTAATAAAATTCTGATTGAAAAGACAGTTGAGAATATAAGGATCACAGCTCAATAACATTACGAACTCTTGATAGCAAATGCAATTATTCCAGTAAGTATCATCTCTATACTTTTAACCTTTACACTTTTAACTTTGTTCCAGATAGGAAAAATTTGAATCTATGGTGAAGGGTTAGTGATACAAGTAGTGTGAAAGAAACAATGTTTAGTTGCACTTTTAGAAGACGGGGAAAAGATGCAAACATAAGATTGTTGCTCCTTTATCACTTATAATGACCGTTTTTGATGAAGTAGAAAAGAATTTTGCACACCAAGAATAGTTCTTCATCCCTTATTTATATTTTGTACACTCACAAGGTTCTTGATTCTTGGATGTATAGAAGATAGGATTTATTCGTAAAAAATGTAACTTTTGTATCTACATTTGATATACTTCTTTTATATGAGTGTGTTATTGCCCTTCTTTTACTGTTGATTTTTATTACTTTTTCCAAAAAAAAAAAAAAAAAAAAAAGAGTAGACACAACTTGGACTCTAAGTTGAGCTTTATTATGCTTTTGGTGCTATTGCACACTTCTCATTTATAACAAAGGTTAAATGCAAGTCTAATAGGTATTAACTACATGACATGAAAGTCTAATTCTAGATAGGCATGCCTGTGCTTAGCACGGGCCCAACATGTTGGATTTTAAAACATCTGTTTTACTGTAGTCATTTTGAGGTGTATATCTATAACCAAAATAAAGTTATACTTCATATTTTTGTGCCAAAAGAAACAATCCTCTCAATTCAAGATCAAAAACTTTGTACAAAAGATTTGAACTTTAAAGTACTATTCACATAGAATCGGTTATTTAAAGACTGACTGGTGTGTCTCTCATACGTTAGCACTTAGCAGGCAAAGAAGTGGGAAACATGAATTTTCCTTTTTGCGAGAACTGATATACAAAGTATGTTAGGATAAAATTTGAATTTTATGTAGTTCTAGGGTTTTGTTGCTAATGGTCAAATGGATTGACTGGCATATTTGGTAGTTTTTTCAGCATATTCATCCCAGTTGTAATCCAGTTATCCTTTAGTACCACCTCTATTTGCTTATGGGTTATCAATCATTACGCAATTGGTTAGTAGTTAGATTAATTCATAAATCCTGATTGTTTGTAGCCTAAATAGCATGGCCCATTGTGGAAAACTTGACGTTCTATTTTTTTAGCCTAAATAGCACGACTCATTGTTAAAAACTTTGAGGTTCTAGACCAAACCTAATTTTTAAGCATGTTCCTTGCTGTACTAAATAAGTGATATCTTACAGGTCGGTTTTGCCTAAAAATAAGAAAGGAAGTAGAAGATCAGTCCTTTGTATTTGTGAATTAATTTTGGTTGGACATTTTTATTTGAATTTTATTTGTCAATATTCATTTAAGTTGTGCTATGAACCAATATAAACTCAAGATAGAGCGATGAACCATCTAAACGCATTGAAACAACTGACAATGATTTCAATGGTAACCGCCTAATTGTGCTCTCTTAAGTCTAGATGCAGAAGGTTGCAGTGATGCGAGAATGCTAAAGTTGGATGGCTTGCTAAATATTACTTCAACGAACAAAAGACAATATCCTGATAGAGAGCCTAACAATTGCATAGGTGCTGTTTTTTGGAAGGTAATTCACATAATGAAACAACTTTTGAAGAGATTTTCTCTCGATATTTTTTTCAATGTATAATGATAATCCATGTTTTTCTTATTACCTTTATGGTTTTGATAGATTTTCTTAAAAGTGTCATTTCAACGATTGAATATGTGCAGGTGAATAACTTAGTACGATTTTTAATATTGATAAAATTACGAGTGAAGAAACGACATCATACTCATCTGCTACTCCAGAAAATCATGGTATGTTCTTATTGTCTGCATCGTTCTTTTACCCCAAACAATTTTACATTATATGGTTTGCTTACTTATCTTGTTTTATTTATTTCAGATGTCTTAGATGGACCATTATCAGATCGCCACTTTAACCACTGGGGAATGGTAATGATAGCTCCTCCTTAAATTGATTCTTGCATATGCTTGTTTTCATCAATTGTTTTGTATCAATTTGGTTGCAACATGTAATGCTAAGAGGAACTCAATCTGATCAATTATATTTTGGTCATTGTTTGCATTAATTTCCGGCATCTCCATAGAGTTGTTACCTGTCAGCATTGGCTTATCAAAGAAAAAAATAAGGAATTGTTAATTGGTTTATTCCTAGTGATGAAAGGATCCTATATTGGTTTGAGAAAGAATTAAATTTTTAATGTATCCTTAGATTGTAGCCACAGGTTTTGACATTTATTAACTTGGTGCCTCCTCGACTCCTATGAAGGAGTATAACTTTACTATTGGGTGTAGTACTCATTTAGTAGTTCTTTTTTAAATGTTTTTTTATTTGATTTAAATGGATAAAGATTCGGTCAAGTATAATTAGGGCAAATGATGTTCAATAATCTTATAGATTCATGACATGTGTACTATATAATAATTTATAGTTGAGATCCATTGAAATTATATATTCATTATAATAATAAAAATAACAAAGTTTTCAATTATTTTTATCTTTTAGAACTATCAAATAAAACAATAAAGTGTATCCATGTTAATATTTTCAAGAAAAAAAAATAAGATTGATTACTGACCTAACTTCTTCGCGAGTAATTTAATACATGCTTTCTTCAAATTCTGAAGTACTCAAAAAAATAGATCAAAACTAAAAACATCATTGAGTTCTAAATAATAGTAATTCAACTAAAGAACATGATAATACATACATTTTAAAATAACTTATTAGGAGGTTTTCAAATAGTTATTGTTTACATCCCCACTCTGTTCAAATAGGGCAAAACGTCGCGGCAACTCGAAAAATAATAATTAATTGATTCAATTTTAAAAGAGTTTTTAAAAAATAAATGAGTTTTTTAAAAAAAAAAAAAAAAAGGGAGTCGCCACCTAATTTTAGGAAAAAACTAGGAAACCAATAAGTGATCTACGAAACCAATTTGATTCTAGGTAAGGGTTCAAATTATTCCGAAGGGAAGGGGTTAGGCACCCTTCGAAATCCACAAGTGTGGGTCCCGGCTGAATTCATTTTTTTTCAAATTGAGGAAAAAATAAAATAATATACAAGTAATATAAATATGCAATATACACAAGTAATAAAATAAAATAATAACATAAGAAACGGCATAAGGTTTGCCTAACGTCGATATTTACATAACCATGAATAAAAATATAATTTGAGCTCTTCGAATAGTTTCAATGGAAGCAACTCTGTGTACCTGTAAAGACACTTAGTAAAAGTGTTAGTAATAAATAAATATGAATAAATATGAATATAAGAAATAATAACTAAAAAATAAAAATCCGTCTTATTAACATTGGAGGCCTTGGAAATCGACGGTAGTTTTTTTTCATCGGCCAATTTAATTTGTTTCTTAGCAATTAAATAAAATTAACAAGTAACCAAATGTCTCTAAAACAATCCACGACAAAAACTACAACTTAGAAATAATAACAATTATTGAAGGTAATAAACTTATAATGTGACATTTCATGTCAGACCCCTCAAAAGAATTCAAATAGTTGATCAAATTAAGATGAACAGTTAAGACAACTAACATTATTGAAAATGACAAATTGAATATATAAAACGCTAGAAGAAACAAATAAAATAAGCAAATATATTTTGACCATCAAACTAATCAACAAAGGAATATAATGTAATTAAATTTATAGCTCAATAATAATAATGGTAATATATTAAAATAATAAAAGTGAATCGACCTTGTAACAACAAAAAAGATGGACATCATCATTAACTAAAATTGCTTTAAAATGAACAACATTATTATTCACTGCAAGGAATAAATAATAAAATAAATAATTAATAATAATAACTAAGCATATTCACCAACTAAATATATCCGGATCAATTGAAGACAATAACAATAAATGAAAAAAAATGGAATAAATCTAAACAATAACAAGCATTAAAACTTGAACTAAAAATTTCCGTCTTTTAATATTACGTAGGCCTCCAAAACCGACGGAGAATTTTGTCATTGGCCATAACTCCTAAACTATAACTAATACACAAATAAATTTCTAAAGAAACATAAGCAAAACTAAAGAAAAAATAAATAAATAAATTTACAACTAACAGTAAATAAAACAGTAGGAACAAGAGAAACGCTACTAAAATGTCATACCACAACCTAATGCACGAAAGCTAAAACAAAGCTAATTAACATATAACAGATAGAAAAGTAGAAATTAAATAATACAAAGCTAAGAAAGAATTTACCTAGTTCTGGGCAGCGAACCAGAACTGCGAATTTGACGGAGACGATCCACCACCTCCCCAAACTCAAACAGCCGCGAAAATATTTTAAAAATATTAAACTATGGAACCAAGAATTCTCGAAAAATTTCTGGGTACTCTTTGGTCTCCTCTTTTTTTCCTCCCTCTTTGGTGTAATGAAGAGGGCTTATATAGGACCAATTTTGGGTTCAAAATAGATGTGGGAAGCGATGTGGGACAAATGCAAAAAAAATCCAAAATTTGTCTATTTGAATGGTTTTAAAGTAATTAATTAATAGGATGAATTCACATAAATTAATTTAGAGAGCTTCTTAATCTAAACAAAATAAATTAATTGATTCGAATATGAATTAAGTGATTTTAGCAAATCGAAATTGAAACTATAAAATTATGAATTTTTTAAAATGTTAGGCCAAAATTGGGTGTCAAAAACTGTCCCTTTCGTTGTTTATGATTGATGAAAGAAATCGTGGACAACGAAAATTGACAAACCCAATTTTGATCGAACACATGACCTTTGTAGAGAAGTGCGGTTGAATGTGGTGGAAGTCAATCCCAGACTTGTCTCCAAAAGGTTCTATGATATGTTGCGTCCTTGTTGAAGTAATTCGCACATGTGGCTCCTCTGAGAGTGCATCCTCTAGAATGTTCTAAAAAAAACAAAGATAAAACTCATTAATATAGGCAAATCTAAAAGAAAAAGGGCAGCATCTCTTATGATACGATAAATGGAGATAAATACAGGTCCCTTGGTAGGACGAATGAAGATGATGATCAATCTGTAGGATTTGAAATGTATGTCCATCGGTAGGACGAATGAAAAAAAAATGATGATCCATCGATAGGATTTTGAATGTATGTCCATCGGTAGGACAAAATGTAAACATCTTTCAACGCACGTTTCCACCGACTTGAACGTTGAATAGATAGAGTACACAACCTTCACCTCCAAATAGATGTGTCTTAAATGCAAATATCATTCAACGCAAGTTTTCACCGACTTAAACGTTGAAAAGATATGGTGCACATCCTTCACCTCCGAATAGATGCGTCTTAAATGCAAATATCTTTCAACGCAAGTTTTCACCGACTTGAACGTTGAAAAGATATGATGCACATCTATCACCTCCGAATAGATGCGTCTTAAATGCAAAAATCTTTCAACGCAAGTTTCCACCGACTTGAACGTTTGAAAAGATATAGTGTACATCCTTCACCTCCGAATAGATGCGTCTTAAATGCAAATGCAAATATCTTCTTGCGATGCATGAATATTAACTCTCGATGCATGAATATCGACTCTCGATGCATGAATTTCCTACGGGGCATGAATATCTTCCCGCAATGTATAAATTTTGCAAGGTATGAAATCTTCTTGCGGTGCATGAATTTCTGCGAGGTATGAAATCTTCTCGCTATGCATGAATTTCTGCGAGGTATGAAATCTTCTCGCGATGCATGAATATTAACTCTCGATGCATGAATTAACTCGCGATGCATGATCTTCTACGGGGCATGAATATCTTCCCGCAATGCATAAATTCTGCAAGGTATGAAATCTTCTTGCGATGCATGAATTTCTGCGAGGTATGAAATCTTCTCGCTATGCATGAATTTCTGCGAGGTATGAAATCTTTTTGCTATGCATGAATTTCTGCGAGGTATGAAATCTTCTCACGATGCATGAATATTAACTCTCGATGCATGAATTAACTCGCGATGCATGAATATTAATTCGCAATGCATGAATATTGACTCGCGATGCATGATTTTTGCAATGCATGAATATTGACTCGCGATGCATGATTTTTTCAATGCATGAATATTGACCTCAATGCATGATCTTCTGCGGGGCATGAATATTTTCCCGCAATGCATAAATTTTGCGAGGGATAGAATCTTCTCGCGATGCATAAATTTTTGCGAGGAATGAAATCTTCTCGCGATGCATGAATTCCGCAAGGTATGAATATTGACTCCCGATGCATGATTTTTTTTTTTTTTTTTTGCAATGCATGAATATTGATTCGCGATGCATGATTTTTTTTATTTTTTTTATTTTTTTTGCAATGGATGAATATTGACTCGCGATGCATGATTTTATTTTATTTTATTTTTTTTTTTTTTATTTTTTGCAATGCATGAATATTGATTCGCGATGCATGATTTTTTTTTTTTTTGCAATGCATGAATATTGACTCGCGATGCATGATTTTCCACTATGCATGAATATTGACTCGCGATGCATGATTTTCCACTATGCATGAATATTGACTCGCGATGCATGAATATTGACCCTCGATGCATGATCTTTTGCAATGCATGAATATTGACTCGCGATGCATGATTTTCCGCTATGCATGAATATTGACTCGCGATGCATGAATATGGACCCTCGATGCATGATCTTTTGCAATGCATGAATATTGACTCTCGATGCATGATTTTCCGCTATGCATGAATATTGACTCGCGATGCATGAATATTAATTCGCGATGCATGATCTTTGTAGTTTCTATCAAGCTTCTCGCATTACTCAGAATTTTGAGGTCTTCCTCAAAAATTCTGTCCCAGTTAGAATTTTGGCAAATCTCAAAATGATCTTCAATCTTGACTTGTTGGCGATAACACCTCTATATTGAGAATTTTTGAGATATTTTCAAAAATTCTGTCCCAGTTTTTATTGTAAGGAGAAATAATAATCACACTGGGTATATGACCGAGCCGTTGTGGCGCCTACATATTCTGTTGAGGCAGGAATCAGGTCAAATGTAGTTCCAAACTTGTAGATGATGAATAGTGCAAAGAATCTGAAAGAAGATAATCAGTAGAAAATGCACAATATGAACATGATGAAATATGAAAATGGTATTCCATGTGATATCCAAAGCCTAGAGATAAAAAAAACATGTCACATTTTGGGACGGACAATCCATGAAGTAAAAATAGGACTCTCACACATACAAAATCAACCCGATAACACTTTTTTACAATGAACAACTCAAAAAGGAATTTATTTTTTATTTTTATTTTTTATTTTTATAAAATTGAAAGATTCTTATAAAGGTTTTAAAATATTAAAGAATGAGTGTTTGCTCACTTTTTTTTTTTTTGAAAAATAAAGAATGTGATGAGATAGTCAAACCTTCACTACAATTGGTACCAACAGTTAAGATTGCAAGTAAATCTTTCATTCCTTGTTTTTTCTTTTTTTTTTCTTTTAAGATTGAATTTAAGATAATTCCTACAGTTTCAAGCGGTACCTCCAATATACCTAAGGATCAACAAGATCCGTTCATCTTGCTTCAAATAAAGGTTTTGAATTGTATCAATCCTCATGTTTCAAGTGCCCTCACGAAAAAGACTTGTCCTATTTCACACATATTTGAAATATTTAATTTTAGGACATTTCCCAAAGTGCACTCACACTCACAAGAATGTTCAATGCATACAACTGTGATACCATATGCTTGACCCTTATGTAAATCTCCACTAATGTGAGAATATTTGGAATGAGATCATGTAGGGCTTGTCATTGGCTTGTAACGTAGGCTTAGGGATGGGTAGGATATTTATTTAGGGTAAAAGTGACTGAATTCCTCCTTGAGCGTCACACGGAATTTGTGCTCTTAATGATTGGTACGCCTTTGGCGTTAGATCCTCTTCATTATTGTCTGCCCTCTCAAATTCTTTTGAATTCTCATTTTTAACGCTTTTTTTTTCTTTGTTTCGACTTCTTTTGAGTTCTCATTTTTTTTTTGACTTCTTTTGAGTCCTTATTTCTTGGAGCTTTTCTTTTATTTTACTCCTTTTTTATAAATTTTTCTCCTTTTTGTTGGAGTATTTTCCTTCCCACCTTTCATTGGCCTTGTAAGAGTATTTTTGTCTTTCTTTATTTCTTTCACCTTTTCTTTCTTTCTTTATTTTTTCTCTAGAAGTCTTTTATTTTCTTGACTTTGGGAGACTCGATATCTTTGCTTTCGGAAATTTCAAACATGAATCTTCTCTTATAATTTGCACATTCTTGGTGCACTCAAAAAGGTTGGGCCAAGAGAGGATAGTGCTTGTAAGCACTTAAAAGGGTAGTGGTTAAGATGTGGTTGTCCAAAGAAAGGTTTCAGGCTCAAAGTGGGAAAACTATGAATTAATGTAATTTGGTAGGCTTTGAAAGGCACAATCGGGTCAAAAAAGGCCTACAATCCTTTCTCAAACCAAACATTACTCAGGATTTCGCCTCGAAAAACATTCAGGTCAAGTTCTAGATCAACAGTGTAACACAATTGAACTTTGATGAAAATCTCACCACACAATGCACATGAAACATAAGGTTAGTTTTATTCTTATCTTGATTGCATGCAAGAGAATTTTCAAGCATCACAAAAGTACAGATAAGAGGTACCACGAGAATCTATAGTTTACCGCAAAGTCAATCTTTTCCATCATATCAAATATATTTACATGCTCTTAACTACATAGGTACCAATCGAGTTGAAGACATGACTCTTACATTATGCACAAGCTATTTTATTTTTTTGAAAGAATGATTACCGAACCCGAGAAGGGCTGCCTACGTATCTCATTAAGATGAGAATCAGGTGTGCGTAGTTCATGTAGATATAACTTTGAAAATATTAACAAACTATTATTTTATTTTTTTTACTTTTGGAAAAATAATACCGAACCCAAGAAGGGTTGCTTACGTATCTCACCGAAATGCGGTACGCGTAGTTCGTGCGGATATAACTTGGAAAATATGCACAAACTATTTTATTTTATTTTTTACTTTTGGAGAAGATAATACCGAACCCGAGAAGGGTTGCCTACGTATCTCATTAAAATGAGAATCAGGTACGCGTAGTTCGTCCATATAAGGCATATAATAATTTAAAGATTTAGACAACTCAAAGAAATTCTTTTTTTTTTATTTTTGACCCCTTTGTTGTTGTTTTTTCCCACACCAATATGTTTTATAGTCTCTTAATCGTCAATTTTTTATATTGTCTTTTGAATGTAACCTGCGAATTTTCACAGTAATTTCTACGTATACTCTTTTTGAATGTTTTCTTGGAACTGTCTCCTCCCAAATTTCACGAGATCCAAACATTGTCATGACCATCCCCGACTGATGTCGGGGACGGTATTCCTACAAAAATATGAGAAATATGTGAGAGCAGGACCATCATGCAAAATAATAATAAAAATAAGTGGGTGTCACCTCATAGTCAAATACTCCCCTGATTTATCGTTTTGACTTGATATTAATGTCTTGTGAAATATAAGGACTCGAATTTTGCTAGTCCTCCTGTCTCTTGCGACTTTGGACAAATAATGATTTCTGAATTTGGACATAAATCAATTTTTCGCTGTGAAAAAGAACAACTCAAAATGTAAGAGTGTTAGTTCATGTACATAATGGTTAATGAAAAATATTATACAAATAATGAATTAAACACATAAACACTATTTTAATTAAAGACAAACTGAAATATATCACATAGCATACAAACAATTATTGCGCGTCCTATACAAATATGTGACCCTTTTATGCCTAGGGTAGACCTATCGATTTGAAGGATGTATACGCCATTTGACAACGTTCCATCGTCCCCCAAAACACTTAGTACAATATTTTATGAATAAATGAAATAGAATTTGAAGTAAGGGGAAAAAGAAAGAAAAGAAAAAAAAAAGATACAAATATTCAATCCACGCAGGGGTACCATCCTATTCTAAGCCTTTGTGGAAGGGTATTCCTCTTGAACTTGTTGTCATCTTCGATTGTCAACACTTTTGGATGGAATGATAGCTTGTGAAAAACCAAATTTGACAAAAATAGACTATTAAAATAACTCTCTAATCAGATGAACCATGGTTTGTCAAATGTCGTATACATCCTTCAAATTACACAATTATGATTGTCCGTTTAGGCCGGAGGCCATTATGGGCTGAAGGTGGTCTTTCTAATGGACTCAACACGCCTTGGTTGTTGGGTCATATCAGGCTGATGCTTAAATTTGGATTTGGCTCGGCTCTACGCTAGTTTACTATGAGTGGGTTGTATTTAGAGTGGAAAAGGTAACCCAAGCGGACTACTTGGGCTGGGACAGTTAACGATCGTTGACTATCAAGTAGCCAACTACACTCGTCAGGGTGCCCCGAGAAAATTTTGGTTAATGAACGACTGCGAACCCGCATAATCGTCCTTTAGTGGATATGAAATAATTGTCGTTTGACGAAAAATATTATGCCAAGAATGCAATGATAATATACACACAATAAAATAAATAATGAATAAATACAATAAACAAATAATCAGCGAAATATAAAAATACAAGGTATAACATAATTATAAAATAAAAATTTCCTCAATTTGAAAAAAATTAAATTCATATTGGTTAAAACCTCTATAGTCCCCAGCGGAGTCGCCATTCTGTTTACATCCCCACTCTGTTCAAATAGGGCAAAACGTAGCGGCAACTCAAAAAATAATAATTAATTGATTCAATTTTAAAAGAGTTTTTGAAAAATAAATGAGTTTTTTTTTAAAAAAAGAAAAGAAAAAAAAAGAGAGTCGCCACCTAATTTTAGAAAAAACTAGGAAACCAATAAGTGATCTACGAAACCAATTTGATTCTAGGTAAGGGTTCAAATTATTCCGAAGGAAAGGGGTTAGGCACCCTTCGAAATCCACAAGTGTGGGTCCCGGCTGAATTCATTTTTTTTCAAATTGAGAAAAAAAATAAAATAATATACAAGTAATATAAATATGCAATATACACAAGTAATAAAATAAAATAATAACATAAGAAACGGCCTAAGGTTTGCCTAACGTCGATATTTACATAACCATGAATAAAAATATAATTTGAGCTCTTCGAATAGTTTCAATGGAAGCAACTCTGTGTACCTGTAAAGACACTTAGTAAAAGTGTTAGTAATAAATAAATATGAATAAAATTGAATATAAGAAATAATAACTAAAAAATAAAAACCCGTCTTATTAACATTGGAGGCCTTGGAAATCGACGGTAGTTTTTTTTCATCGGCCAATTTAATTTGTTTCTTAGCAATTAAATAAAATTAACAAGTAACCAAATGTCTCTAAAACAATCCACGACAAAAACTACAACTTAGAAATAATAACAATTATTGAAGGTAATAAACTTATAATGTGACATTTCATGTCAGACCCTCAAAAGAATTCAAATAGTTGATCAAATTAAGATGAACAGTTAAGACAACTAACATTATTGAAAATGACAAATTGAATATATAAAAACGCTAGAAGAAACAAATAAAATAAGCAAATATATTTTGACCATCAAACTAATCAACAAAGGAATATAATGTAATTAAATTTATAGCTCAATAATAATAATGGTAATATATTAAAATAATAAAAGTGAATCGACCTTGTAACAACAAAAAAGATGGACATCATCATTAACTAAAATTGCTTTAAAATGAACAACATTATTATTCACTGCAAGGAATAAATAATAAAATAAATAATTAATAATAATAACTAAGCATATTCACCAACTAAATATATCCGGATCAATTGAAGACAATAACAATAAATGAAAAAAAATGGAATAAATCTAAACAATAACAAGCATTAAAACTTGAACTAAAAATTTTCGTCTTTTAATATTACGTAGGCCTCCAAAATCGACGGAGAGTTTTTTCATTGGCCATAACTCCTAAACTATAACTAATACACAAATAAATTCCTAAAGAAACATAAGCAAAACTAAAGAAAAAATAAATAAATAAATTTACAACTAACAGTAAATAAAACAGTAGGAACAAGAGAAACGCTACTAAAATGTCATACCACAACATAATGAACGAAAGCTAAAACAAAGCTAATTAACATATAACAGATAGAAAAGGTAGAAATTAAATAATACAAAGCTAAGAAAGAATTTACCTGGTTCTGGGCAGCGAACCGGAACTGCGAATTTGACGGAGATGATCCACCACCTCTCCAAACTCGAACAGCCGCGAAAATATTTTAAAAATATTAAACTATGGAACTAAGAATTCCCGAAAAATTTCTGGGTACTTTTTGGTCTCCTCTTTTTTTCCTCCCTCTTTGGTGTAATGAAGAGGGGCTTATATAGGACCAATTTTGGGTTCAAAATAGATGTGGGAAGCGATGTGGGACAAATGCAAAAAAAATCCAAAATTTGTCTATTTGAATGGTTTTAAAGTAATTGATTAATAGGATGAATTCACATAAATTAATTTAGAGAGCTTCTTAATCTAAACAAAATAAATTAATTGATTCGAATATGAATTAAGTGATTTTAGCAAATCGAAATTGAAACTATAAAATTATGAATTTTTTAAATGTTAGGCCAAAATTGGGTGTCAACAGTTATAAAATATTTTTACTCGGATTCTTCAAAAGTGTCGAGTTTTTTAAAATTGGTATAATTCAAAAAATTCAATACAATTACGAGGTTTAATGGGTAAAAAAAGTTTGAAAGTTTGCATATACATGCCAATCCAATTTTTTTCTTAAAATATTAGCTAGGGTACACTTAATTGTTTTATTTTATAGTTTTAAAAAAATAAAAATAGTTGACGGCTTTGTCATTTTTATTATTAAGATGAGTATATAATTTAGATGGATCTCAACCATAAATTATTATATAATAAATATGACACAAATCAATAAGACCATTGAACATTAGTTGACATAATTATACGTGACCGGATCTTCATCTGATTTGGATACGTTGTCTTGCTTTCTCTCTCACATACACACATGTTCTCCATAGTAATTTTTTAAATATAGCTATGAATTTTTATTGGTTTAGTGCTTTCTATTTTGAAAAACTGTTTAATCTCTTATTCTCTTTTTGAAATAGGGAGGCAACTCTTAGAAAAGTACAAAGCAACGAAAGATTTCTGGCGATGGATAATATTTTCAATATCCCTATGTAATTTATGTGTTCATGGTGCAAATTACGATACGAACACTGATAGAAAAGTGATACATTATGTTAATCATGTTATATAGGGTGGTGGATAGTTAGTAATGAGTCAATAACACATACGCTTCGAATTTGATTTTGCAAGTGTATTAAAGAAAGTAACAGAAAGTAGCTATTTTAGTAATAGGTAAGTGATATATATATGATTTGTATGTAAGTGTGTCAAAAGAATAATAAAAAATGATTGAATCATATCGAATTGATTTATTTAATAAAATCGTGGATTTTTATTAAAGTGTATCATACCAAAAGATTTGAATGACCATTTTAATTTATAAAATAAAATAAAAAATCTGAATTGAATCGAACAATCTTATGCAAGTATATTTATATGAGATTAACTTATATCCACTGACGGTGGACAAAAAATATTACACCATCAGCTCATTTTTAGAAATGCTTATTTCTTTTAACTTAATTATCATATTTTCATATTTAAAGATTAATGATTCTTTTAGCTTCTCTTTTTTTTTTAAAGACTCTATATAAATTTAAGATTGTTTTGAAATAACGTTCAAATATTTTTTATACTATCGACTTTGAGTATTACATAAATAAATTGTAATACATATGAATGTATATGAATCAAAGTTTATTTTCAATTAATTTCGATATTGTCGATAAAATAAACTAAGAAGAGAAAAGTTGAAGCAATGAAAGCATCTATCCAAAAACTTTTTCATGTTAGAAAGAAGATTTAATAAGTTATGAATAATTTTTTTTATGAAATCAATTAGTCTAGATTATTTTTTTAAAAAAGTAAAAAGTTATCATTGATGATTGTCTCAAATTTCTTCAATGGTGTTGATGGGGAATGAGGTAAAAATAATGAGTACAAGAAAACAATGCAAAAAATCTTCTTATCTTTGGCAACCAAGAAGAATCCTAAACAAACTCATACAATTTATTTAGAGTTCAAGTTATCATATAATACTTTTATTATTATTACTATTATTAATTAAATATTAATAAATAAGTAATATATTTTTAAAAATAAATATTTCTAAAAATGAGCTGATGGTGTTATTTGTTTTGTCCACTGTTAGTATATATATAAATATAATTTTCAACAAGTTTCAAATATAAATATAACTTAGGTCCTAGACTTCTGGTGACGATTCTGAGCTTTCGTGAATGCAAAATTAAACACAAAATAATGACATCATAAATTTATGTCGTTGAGCCCGTGCATAGCACGGGCAATACTCATCTAGTTTTATATAGAAGAGCCATGATGAGGACGACCAATGGCAAATTTGTAATTTTAAACATTATTATGGACAAAGTTCTAAATTTATAATTGTATGATTAGTTGTCAAAATATTTTTCTAGAAGAATTCAATTTTCATTTTTAAAAGTTACAAAATTTTTTGTTTCATGTGTGGCCCACAAACTCATTTTATTTTATTTTTAAAAATTAATTTGTATTTGTTTGATTATAATAACAATGTGAAAAATATTTTTACTTTTATACTCTTGACAATTCAAGTTGTTCATCTATGTTTATTACTACTACAACATATTCAGTATAATCCTACAATCTTCCATGTATGTAATTTTCTTTTTGCTTATATATAATATTTTTTAGACATAAGTATTCATATAGTTTTATTTAACCTATTTTATCTTCAAAATAATATTTATTTTATCTTAATTCCATGTATGTAATTTTCTTTTTAATTATATATAATATTTTTAAAACATAAGTATTCATGTAATTTTGTTAAACCTATTTTATCTCCAACATAATATTCATTTTATCTTTAAAAATTGTGACTTAAATAAGAAAACAAAAATAGCACAATTCTAAAGAGATAAAAAAAGAAGAATATAGAGTTGATAATGCATGAATTGATAAATAATGACCGCATAATTGTAGTTCAAGAAAATACATTACCAATTAACAGGATAAATTTTGAAATAGTATAAATATATGGAATCAAAAATTAATTTATCATAGAATTATATATCATATACTTAGAAATTTCTACAATAGATAAAGTACGGATTGACCATCATATAATAGTGAGTTGCACTTTTTAGTCTTGATTTCTACTTCTTACAATCTTGAATTATGATAAATTAGTGGCATTCGTCAAGAGTAATAATGATATTAAATATTAGATTATGAATATTTTACAATTTATAAATAAATATTTTCTCAATTAATATCAATACTTGAATTTGAGAATTAAGTTACTTAATTAATTACCTTATTTATATTAAAGTTTTGGTTATTATAGACTAGATATTGATAAAAATAAAAACTATAATTGTTTCATTTTAAATTTTGTTAAAAAGCAAAATAGTTATAAAAAAAAGGAAATCTTAACTAAAGTTTGTACTCACTCCATTTCAATGTATGTAATGTTTATTTGACTTAAAATGAGTTTTTTTTTAAAAAAATATTTTTAAACTCGTGGTCTAAAACAAACCATAGATGTTCATATGACTATAAATCTTCTTACTAAGAATAAAATATTTATTTTAAAGTCAAAATGTTCTTAAATATGTTAATACACCATTCTTTGAAATTGACTACAGAGAAAAATATGTGTCACATAAATTAAAGTTAAAATGACATAAACTTTAATAGTTTTAAGAGTTAATTACATTAGATCTCTACTCTTTTTCAAATTACAAAAAGAATTTTAGAATTAAAAAAAATTAAGATTTATCAGCAGACATGCGGATACATCGGTCATGATATATTGTTATTCAGGAAACTTGCAGACACATAGCTCACAAATGAATCCGAGAGGGAGAGCTATATTTAAGAGGGAATATGGATGTACCCGAGAGGAGAGAGATGTATCCAAGAGACGATAGAGATGTATTCAAGAAGGGATGAAGATGTATTCGAGAGAGGATATGTATGTATTCAAGAGGATATAGTGATGTATCTGACAGAAGAGAGAGATAGAAGAGAGAGATGTATCTGATAAGGGATTTTTGTAATTTTTTTAAATGCTGAATTTTTTTTAGAAATCATAATAAAATAATATGTGAATTTAGGTAAAAACAATTAAAATTATAAAGATAATTAATTATATTGGGCCCGTGAACGGGCCTTCAATCATCTAGTGTTAAAATATTTTTGTATGATTAAAAACACTTAAATATTAAACTTTTGAATGAAATAATTATTTTGAAATTCATTATAATTTTAAAATATTTTAATAATATTTACAATAATTTTATAAAGTAAACATACTAAAATACATAATTTTCATGCAAATCGACTAAAATTCTAAACTTTAAATAAATTTTAAAATACTTATTTATTCGAATAGTATTCCTAAAAAATGGTTAAAAGGTCGGTCAAAATTGGGTGTCAACATGCTGTTAATTTGTTAGCAAGGTATAGTTCTGCTCCTAATAGGAGACATTGGAATGGGATCAAACACATTTTGCGATATCTTAAAGGACAACTGATATGGGCTTATTTTATTCTAATAATTGTAGTCACATTCTTGTTGGTTATGCTGATGCAGGATATTTATCTGATCCATACAAAGCTCGATCCCAAACAGGCTATGTGTTTATATTTGGGGGGGACGGTCATATCTTGGAGATCTACAAAGCAGTCCATCGTAGTCACTTCATTTAATCATGCTGAAATAATAGTTATTCATGAAGCAAGTAGAGAATGCTTGTGGTTAAGATCTATGATATATCTCATTTGAGAGAAATATGTTTTAGAGTGTGATAAAGTATCCACCACTTTATATGAAGATAATGCAGCATGCATAACATAACTTAAGGGAGAATTCATAAAAGTAGATAGAACAAAACACATTTCACCAAAACTTTTCTGTACACTTGAACTTCAAAAGAACGGTGATATAAATGTTAAACGGATTCGTTCAAATGACAATGTGGCTGATCTATTCACCAAGTCTCTATCAACTGCAACTTTCAAGAAGATGGTATACAAGCTTGGAATGCGAGGATTCAAGTCTCTGAATTGATGTTCTTATTAGGGGGAGTTAATACGCGTTGTACTCTTTTTTTTGAGAGGTTTTATCGCACTGAATTTTCCTTGTAAGGTTTTTAATGAGGCAGTTTAGATGCGTATTAATAGACATGTGTACTCATTTCATTTACTAGAGTTTTTCTTTTCTTAAATTCTTTTTAATAAGATTTTTGACGAGGCACATCACCTATGAATTAGACATTCACGGGGAGTGTTATAAAGTATTTATATTATAATAAATGTCTATCATGTTGAGTCATTTTAGAATATAATTAAAAGGGAAAATACATAAAATCCCCCCTGAACTTGGCACGAAAACTCGCTTTAGTACTTAAACTACACGGGTAATTATTTACCCCCCTAATCTCTTTTCAAGTGAATTAAAATACACCCTAATATAATAATACCAGTCTCACAATGGCAAGTGCATTTCACACGCGCCATGTCATCAATACGTCAGCGCCACATCAGCGTCACGTCATTGCCACATCAGCATCCCATTCCACATATTTAAATTTTGATTTTTAATTCTTTTTTCGTTTCTTTTTATTTACTCACAATTTTATAAAGTAAAAAAAAATCTCAAAAATAAGAATTAATATAAGAAAAAAAATCAATTGAAAGAGATTCAAAATCTCAAAACCAATCTCACAAGAACACTCAATTTTTAAGAAACAAAATTAAAACAAATAAATAATAACTATTAAAAATTTAATTTGAAATAAAAATTTGTAGAGTTTCATTGAAAATAGCTTCAAGTTCATCACATTCAAACCTTGCCATAAATGCTAATATTAATTTGAAGCAAAAACAAATTGATGACTTTTCAATTTTTTCTTGTTCATCACATTTTTTGAATTTATTGATAGAAATTAAAGGAAATGAGGGTGGGATGGATCTGTCTTGAAGGAGAAAAAATATGAAAAGTATAACAAAGAAAGAAGAAGAAAAGTGTGAAGCACCGAGATTAGAAGACAAATAAAGAGGGTAGGAGTGGGGGGTCGTTGGGGGTGGGGGGTGTCGAAGAAGAAGAAAGGGTAGTGCAAGTGGTGGATGAGGGTGGGAGGGGTGAATTGGGTATGAGGAAGATGAAAGGACGGGAGGTGGGGTGGGGTTGGTGATACTAAAGGTTGGGGGTGGTAGGGTATGAAGAAGATGAAGAAAAAAAAAGATTATTAGATAAAATGAAAATAATTGGGGTCCACTCATTCTTTTTTTCCTTTTTTTTTACTCTTTACGCGCCTCAATTTTTTTGATTTGCCATGTCAGCGATTTGGGTGTATTTTAATTCACTTGAAAAGAGATTAGGGGGGTAAATAATTATCCGTGTAATTTAAGTACTAAATCGAGTTTTCGTGCCAAGTTCAGGGGGGATTTTATGTATTTTTCCTAATTAAAAGTTCTACTTGGGGACCAACTTATATTTCCCTTATAAATAGAGAGTTCCTCTTCATTGTAAATCATCCCTTAAGAGAAATAATAAATATTCTCTTCTCTCTATGTGTGTGATTCCCTTTTTTGGGAATATAACTCATTTTTAATTTAAATAATATTAATATTAATAAAATAATAATAAAATTGACAATAGAAAAAAAATAAAATAAAAGAAAAGAAAACTACCACGTTCTTTGGGAAAATCATATATTTTAAAATAATTTTTATATATATTAAAAAAATTTAAAAAAAGAAGAAGAGAGAACTACCCACGCTCTTTGGAAGAATAGTTTATGTAAATGTTGTTATTTTTGTTAATTTTGAGTTACGGAAAAATGCAATAAAAATATAGGTAACTTAGTTAATCTTTTTAAAACTATTTAACACATAAAAATTTAAAAAAAAAAAAAACTTTGACCAGAAAACAAATAAAATACCAATTGACAAAAAAGTAAAATAAAATACATATATATTAATATATAATTAAAAAAATTATGAAATTATTACACATGTCATATTATTGATATATCAGATATGAAAAGATTCAATTTTAAAAAATATGTAAAGAAAACTTTTTATTTTTTTTGCGTAAAATCAAAATTACTCTAACATAGATTTGCTTATGCATAATTTATATATTTTTTAAATTCTCTTTATGTATAGTTTATAAAATATTGATGAAAAAAATAATTTCGGATAAAACAGTTTCATAACTCTCTATTAACCATCCATTTATATACAGTCCCATAATCACTGAAAAATTAATATTAATAATAAAAAAAAACTGACTATATAAAAAAAGTAAAAAAAGAGAACTACCCACGTTCATAGGGAAAATAACATATATTTTAAATAATTTATATATATATTAAAAAAATTGGAAAAAAAAAAGAGAACTAGCCACGATACATATATATATTAATAAATAAGTAAATATTTTATTAAATTAATACACATCATATTATTGATATATCAAATATGAAAAGATTCTATTTAAGAAATACAAAATATCTTTTTAATTTTTTTTTCGTAAAATCAAAATTAGTTTCACATGGATTTGCTTATGCATAATTTATATATTTTTAAATTCTCTTTTTATATAATTTATAAATCATCAATGAAAAAAATAGTTTCTGATAAAACAGTTTCATAACTGTCTATTATTTATCCACTACTACACAATATAAGTTTGTATCATTATAACAATATCTTATATTCACTCTATTTTAAATTATTGTTAAAGTATGACACAAAGTTAAGAATGTAAAGAATACTTTAAATATATTTAATCAAAAAAAATATATTCAAAATATACTAACATGTTATTTAATCTTATGATATTTAATATTACATTTGAAATTTTTTAAATAATAAACTTTTAATATGAAAAAATATTAATATCACAACTCAAAACGAGTCGTGAGTGGCATCCACACTTAACTTCCTAAGGTGGGCGAACCAAATAATTCAACCTTAACTTATATTTATTGTTCAACTTGCAGAATACAAACAACAATGCGGAAGCTTAAATCTTATTATGTATGAAACACACATCTACTAAAATATAGTATTAACTATCGTTTCTCAAAACCTGAAAGTCATCACATTAAGGACATCTAATTTTTAAATACTAAGTCTAAGAGTATTAAAGACACCAAAATAATTAAATAAAATAGTTTATGTCCGAAAATTAAGGACATCATGTCATAATCGAGAGAATCCGACAAGAGCTTGAATGAGTAGCTCAACCTGGAACCTGATATGCTTGAGACTGGATAGAGCTGAAGGCGAATCGAAGTTGCTGGTACATCCACTGCACTCCATAAAAGGAAAACGGAAACACAAGTAAGGCTCAATACGGAGCAATATGTACTGAGTAGGTATCATCGGTCAACCCAAATAGAAACTAATATACAATGAATAATAGTATGAACTCAACTATAACACTTAACAGGTGATAAGCAACAAACAACATGAACCAGTGTCAACAACACGAAAGTAAGTATGTAATAAAAGTCAACAATATCAAGATCATCCATGAGGACTCATGCCTCTAACTAAACCATTAGGGGAATTGAGTTCTTTGAGATTGAGTACATTCCGTTAATTCAATATATTTTTCTTTTAATACTATCGTGTCGGAACGTAACACTCCGATCCAATTATACCGTGTCGAAACGTGACACTCCGATCCAATTATACCGTGTCAGAAAGTGACACTCTGATCCAATTATACCGTGTCGGAATGTGACACTTCGATCCAATTATACCATTAATTTTCATTATTAAATAAAAACACCTACACATGTTTTTTTAAAGGGAAAATGCACAAGTATCCCCTAGATTGATCGAAATTTCAAAGACACACATTAACTAAACAAATATCATATTACTCCCTGACTTATTTTTATTTTTGTAATAATATATATCTTTTGTCTTACATGGCACACTCCGTGACCCCACACAATTGAGGCGCGTGAGAGATATTTGGATGTCACATAAGTAAAAAAGGTGCACAAAATTACAAAAAAAAATAAGTTCAAGGGGGTAATAGAACCTTAGTTTAGTTAAGGTGTGTCTCCAGAATTTCGGTCATAGGCTAGGAGGGTACTTGTGCATTTTCCCTTTTTTAAAATAAATAAAAAACTAAAATTTAGAATTTAAATATCAAATGATTTTAGAGATAAAAGTTGCAGTTGTGAAAATAGTTTTAACTTCCTCACTATTGTGTAGGAGTTTAAATTTCTCGGTTATCTATTTAAAACACAATTTCTTTCATATTTCATAGAACATACTAATATTCAAAATTTTCGCACGAAAAACAGATGAACGATGGAACTCAATGAATTTAACTTGATAATGTTCCAGATAAATAGTAAATAATTCACGTTAATTTTCTTTATCCTAAAAATCTCTTTAATTCATGTAGTTCTTCTCTCTATTGGTGAATACTTTTCTTCCTTTTCTATTTTTATTTATAGAAGTAGATTAAGTATTCCAATGTGATCAAACTTCGCATGATGTTAGAAATTAAATTTTGTTGGTTATTTTATTTCCATGTTTGTATGTTGTGAGAACTATGAAATTTTATCAATATTCTCTTCTAATTATTTGTTTATATAAGATGTTAGATGATATGAAATTTTTTGTATAGTTAATACATCTTTATATAAAAATTAAGTGATGTTTTGATTGGGGATATAATATGTGTTGCAGTCTTTTTTTTTATCGAGGTTTTGTTCCACTGAATTTACCTGGTAAGATTTTTAATGAGGCAACAAATAATGTGTATCGAAAGATATGTGTACTCTTTTTTCTAGAGTTTTTTCCCACAAGATTTTTCCTAGCAAGATTTTAATAAGACACATAATTTATGGATCCATTGTATTGTGTGGATTGTCATATAGGTCTATCCAAGAATTAATTTAACTCATGTATGAGAGCTTCCAAAGTGATAAGAACATTAAGGAATAAGCATGCATCTACTAATGTGGTGACCTTTGGGAGTGATATCTTCACACTATAAATAGAGATATCACTCCCCATTTGGAATATAAACTTGATTAAGAAGACAAGTCTTCTCCTACATCTACTTTTCTTGTTTTCTTCTCTTTATACTTGTATCACTTTGAGCTTGATTTTATAACAAACAATTTTCTTTTTTAAAAATTATGTGCATTAACTTAGTTTAAAAATAAGATAAACAATTAAGAATTTTTTTTAAAAAAAAAATGTAAACAAAAGTTTTTTGTTTTTTAAAAATGTATATAGACATGGCGTCAGCGTTATACACTAAGGTATTATACATTATCTTAATATACAAATGTATAGATTATGATGATTTATACTAATTGTATCACTTTAACAAATCACATCAATAAAACAATCATGTAAAAACAAAAGGAAAGCTGAGATTATAAAGATTGCTTTCAATAACATTAATCCTTTGTTTTGTTAAGCATTTGCTAGATTTAATTAGACCATTGATTGATTGCTAGACTTTTTTTTTGTGAATTTTTTTTTGATTGTGTTAATGTGCCAATACATTTATTGTATGGTTGTCGCTAGTTAGAGTTTGAAATTGAGATGCCCTTATTAAAACCTAACTATGAGTGTGTTTGGTATGAAGGCAAATCCTTTCCTATTTTCTTATATTTGTTGATAAAAAAAATAGAAAATTATTTTTCTTAATTAAAAAAAGTTCCTTAAAAATAAGAAAAAGGACTTCCGTAGTGAAATTAGGAAAAACAAGTGATATTTTCTCCTCTAATGTCCAAACCTTCACAATTATCACGGCATCACAAACACACATTCAACCCCATCCCCTCCAGCTCATCTAATGGAGAAATTAAGATTTTTATTAAGGGTATCCAAGATTTAGTATAACCTATATATTTCCTATAATTCATTTAGATAAATAATATTTTTTTTTGAAGAAACTTGTTCATCTGGACACCCTCCATTACTCTTGCCTATGCCTCTGAACCTACACTCACCCCCCCCCCCTCCCACCTCCTCCCGACACACATTCCACCACACAATCCACGAAAAATAATTTCCTTCATATACAAAACACAAAAGGAAGAAGAGGCAACAATAGAGAAAGAGAAACATAATAAGAAAAGAATGCAAAGGAGAAGAGGAAAAAGAGCCGGAGAAGAGAGGGAAAAATGTAGAAGAATATGAGTAAAAAAGCTCAATATTATAGTTTTTGTGGGTTGGATCGTTAAATGGAATGAATGTATATCTTTATTTAAATTTTTAAAATTTTGATTCTAAGTAAAAATATTATATATATATATATAAGGAGAAGAAAAAATAACACATGTCATCACCATATTTTTTTGGAAGTTTAAATTTAAATAATTTTAAATAATTAATAACAAATAATTATTTAAATGAATATTGAAACAGTCGAATAATTACAAGTTTACCCAATTATGTAATTCTACGATAGTTACACAACTAAAAAAAATAAAATAAAAATTATTTGTCAATACCGTAATTTATAAAAATTATTTGTCCATACCACAATTTAGAATTTTTTTAGCTTTAATACATTTAATACTACAGTAACTAAATATACACTTAATAATTAATTATAAATTATTTTTTTAACTATTACACCATCTATCTACAAATACATAATTTTAAATACAAAAGCTTAAATTTTAAATGAATATATATAGAAGACTTCGCCCGTAACATGATTTTTTATAAACAATTTAATCAATAATAATAATAATAATAATAATAATAATAATAATAATAAGAAGAAGAATCATCATCATTTTAAGCTTTCTATATATCATAGGAGAAGTAAAAAGTGTCACGTGTTAGCACTATAATAAATAAAACAATAATTATCATTATAAAAATACATTTTAAAACAGATTGTAAAAACAAAATTACCATTAAAAATAAATTGAAAAACTTATTGTAAAAAAATACAAAGTTAAAGACGGTAGATTCTTTGGGAAATGGAGTAGGTTTTTTCCCTTTATTTTTAAAATTTTATTAAAAATAAATTTAAAACTGTTTATAAGCAAATGCAATAATTACCATTAAAAATAAATTAAAATACTTATTGTTAAGAACCGTGGATTCGGTAGGAAATGAGGTAAATTTTCTTCCCTTACTTCTTAACAATTTATTAAATTGTATTCACATACTTTATTTTCAATAATAGAAAGAAAAAGGGTAAAATCTATCCGCATCGGGTGTTTACATTAAGCTAATACATGTATACCATGTGTTTAAATATATTGTTTGATTTACTCCATTAAATCACACGATAATGGAGATTGCATTAGCTTGGTGTAAACACTCGATGCAGGTAAATTTTTTTCAAAGAAAAGTGTTTTAATTTTATAAAGAAAAAAGATATCACGTGTCACATTCGGGGATCACCCCCTAGACGTAACCGGCGTCCTCGTCCTCGTCCTCGAAGAGGATTAAGACTAGCTTCTTATCAATCGTCATTACATATAATGGGTTAAAAGTTCGGAAAATTTAAAAAACTTTTCGTTTATTCTACATTGAGATTTACTTAGACCTCTCACTTACACATAATATATATTTATCGAGTATACATAAATCCTTCGTATAAGAAGATTACATAGTCTTCATATTAGAAGATTGCACATACATAGTATAAGATAGTCTCATAAGAAGTCTATAACATTGTCTCATATTAAACCATCTAGACAAGAGTATAACAATTTGGCCATAACCCTTACATCAATAATCATAGTTACATATAGGCTTTACAATCATAGTACCAAAATGAAAGAGAATGAACAAAATGTCTTAAGACTAAACAACATCCAATAGGTAGATAATGACATAGTCCTCGAAAAGTGAGGACCTACCGAACTTGGAAGATAAGAATCCAAGTAGTCTTCAAATGACCTTTTACTAAGCTTAACGTCCCGATCCTACATTTGTAGTAATCATAAGAGATGTATTAGTACATACTTGTACTAAGTATGAGTATATGCACATAAAACAATTGAAATCATGCTAAAAAGAACATTTGTTCAAAACCATGCTAAAGTACTTTGAAAAACCTTATGCACAATCAAGAACCCATATAAGCCAATAACCGCATAATCCATAAGTGAAACCCATGTACGACACAAGACTAACATCAACAAGTAATAGTCAAGTCAACATATACAAAAGTTCACAACATCATAATACAAGCAAGACCATTACTCATAACCCACAATTTAGCCTACAATTGCAACGACCAAACAAAGCCCCATGACCTTACTCAATCAAGTAAACCAAACAAAGGATCACAAGTAATGCCCAACTCAACATAACATAGCATCAATAGTAGTCATCATCATATTTTGCATTATAGACCAATAACATGTTCATCAATGAAACTAACATCATAAAGGATCATCAACATGTAAAGTCAACATAAGTATAATATTTAATTTATAAGATCATTATAACATAAGAACATCCTTCTAGGACTTCCTCAAAGCCAACTACTGCAGTGCCTAGGTAGAGTTCCATACCCCTACCTACACTAAGTCAACCTCTCAAGTCACCCTAGTTAGGGTTCACATCATTACTTCATTTTACTTATGGAAACACTTGACTTAACCGACATAGACCAAAAGAGCTAAGTGTGGAATCTGGTGTTGTAAAACCTTACACCGATGGAAAGCGGACTACCGTCCAAAGAAGTACCAAACCTGAACATAGCATCTAGGTGAATTCACTATCTAGTATTCCTACGGTGGCAACATAGTTTATGGAGCTTGGGGCTGTCATGGAAACATCAGTCTATGCCCTTTTTGGACTATGAGGCTATCCACCCCATGAGGACTGTGGTGAACCCTACCTTTCCTCCTTGGGAAAGCGCCACCCCTCATCTACAAGTTCACTCGGTGCTAAGCTAGAATCCCTTTTGAAATGTCTTTAGTGCCTTTATTAATGATCATAACCTAGTTAGGTCATAGGGTCTACCCCTTATTAATCATCATCATCGTAGCTCAATAAGAATTGCATGAGTATTTTTCTTTCATTACAATTCGTACATGTGAGGTTTACAAATTTACATAGTCACATCATAATAAGGAACATTGGTAAGTTATCACCATCCTTACAACATTACATCTTAGCCAACAACTCACAAATTATAGTCAAGACATTTCAATTCAACATCATACCAACCCTATCAATCTCATCATAAGGTCTACTTCAATGTAACTTCATCACTAAACACAAGTAATCATAATTGAAGTAAAGGTTAGGATCATGAAGGCTTACCAAATCTCCTTCAAAATGCATCATCATGGTCTTACCATCAACCAACCAATCACATCCAATAATAGGTGTAGTAACATCAATCAATATTAATTAATACAAGAGCTAGACCAATTGCATCATCATTATTCCAATTAACATCAATTCATAACCTAGGGTTTGGGGAATTAGGATTCATCATGAATTCATCAATAATTAGATCCAATCCCAACAATACATTACCCTAGTCAATCCATACATAAATTAGAATAAATAAAACAAGTCTAAGAATTAAATCATTCTTCAATTTCCATCAATTCATGACCAAGATCCAAGATTTGAGAAATTTTGAGAAGACAATATGATCAACATGAATCATTTAACATCAATTAATCAACAATGTATACTTAATTTGTCTTAGGAAATCACAATTTATCATCAATTTGAAGTTTAGAAGGAAACCCATTAGAATTGGAAAACCCCATGGAATTGGGTAATTTAGAAATCAACTTTGAAAGGACCTCTTGAGGAAAGGAATTCTAAGAGTGAAGAACCCATACCTTAATGAAGATAAATCAATGAAATAGAAGTGAAATCCTAGAGAAATTGACCTTCTTCTTCAAGCTTTGTTCCTTCTTCAATGGAGGAATTGGGGAGAGAGAAAGTAGAGAGAGATGAGAGCTTTTGAAATTTGTTTTGGAAATTTGGTTTGAGTGAGTGAAAAATGACTTAAAAATTACCCTTAGGATATATATAATCACCCCCTAAATTACCCAAAACACCCCTCACTTAAATGAGTCTTTTTGTGAAGTCAAAATGTATAAAATACGATTTCTACGAATTTGGGAAGTGACTACGCGTCGCGATGCTTATTCCCATTTTTATTTTTGAAAAAGTGATCTGAGGCTGTAGGTTCCATGTGGGCTACGCGTCGCACAACAACCCTTTGAATCTTGACTCACGCAGGCTGCTTTGGCAGCCTGCCCACCCATGTTGGGGTCCTCCTCAAGGACCCTTCGAAGGGTCTTTAGGAAGTCGTTATCGGACGTTTAGACCCTATATACTAAAATCTACCTAAACAAAGTCTTTTTACAAATTTTGGACTCCATTTGACCTTCTCAAACCATCCCCAAACATAGTGACGTCAACTAGTTCAATTAAGTTATTTTCCGAACGTCATAGACGTTTCTTGATGTCTTGGCTCTAAAACTTCTCGGATGACTTATAAACATTATTTAAGGTCTTAAAACATTATCTAAACCGTTAGACACTCATGTTAGGCTCTATATTAGGTCTCAACTTTTTGGAGTGTAACATCACGTCCTTTAAAATAAGAAACCTCAAAAATAACCACAATAAATACTTGAATAATTAATTTAAAATTCGAATTTCAAATAATAACTAACCTTATCCCCAAAAAGAATCTCTCATATTCCTAACCCACATCTTTAAATGTTTTTTGCTATTCTTAAAGCATTATTCACATCTTTTTTAACCAAACTTTTCAAAATACGAATTCAAACATTTGTAAAACAAAAATTACATTTAAACAAAATATTTTCTCTCCTGATTTCTTGAGTGCACAGATTATATCCCTTGATTGATTGAGTGAATATTTCCTTTCCTTTTTGAGATGTTGTGTGATTAACCCATTTCTGATTTTTTTCCTGCAACATGTCACAAGTTATTATTAAAATTTTGGGAACATGTAAAGCTAACTGACAACAATCAGGGATATTTGGAAAGGCAAAGATTCAAAATCATAATTTTGGAGCGCACACGATCTACATTTGGTAGACTGCAACTTACTGAACTTTAGATTGAGCTTATGATTGTGAATTCATGTGGATTAGCTATCTTTGGAATTAGTTTCTAGGTTGTATCATGTTTAGCTTATTAGAATCCATGCCTTAGGCCTTATTTTCGTATTTTAGGAGTTCAAACATGCTTATTATTGTCACATGTTTATGTCTTGCTTTGTAGCTTCTGTGTAATTGTTCATGTTAACATGTTGTTATTTTCCGTAGCCTAAGTTTAGGAAGTAAGTGCCATAGACTTGCATTTTGGAGTTGACAAACTTTAGAAATGTTCTGATCTAAGGCATATTCATATGCCCAAGTAGTCGATAATTGCCCATGTTATAGTATTTTTAACGGACTATCTTTAGTTATTAGCTTGATTTTGTGATTGCTTGTGTTGATTAAGCACTTACACACATGATTAGTAATTTTAGGAACTCTTGGAGAAATTGGAGCTGGAGCAAAGAAAAAAAATAAGGAAAAGAGACGGACGTGAAAAAATGACTAAGTGTGGAAGCACCTAGGCGAGGCGCACTAGCAGGCGCGCCGCGCCAGGGTTTGTCGCTCAGAGCCATTGTTGAGGCGCTCTGCACGGCGCGCCACGCCAAGGATATACGCTCAGAGAATGTTTTCAGGCGCAATGATGGCACACCGCGCTAAGCAGTACCTGATCTCCAGATGTGCTAGGTGAGATAGAGGCGCGCCGCCCCAAGCAAACTCTGAATTTTTCAAGTTTTGACTATTAACTAGGAGTTCTAATTTGAGTAGGATTTATTCTTAATTTTATCTACTACTATAAATAGATCCTAGGACTTGCATTGTGGGAGTTCGACGTTTGTTTAGTGTGAAAGGGAAAAATTCAAGCTTGTAATCTTCTTAACTCTTCTATTTTTACGGATTTATTTATGAACAAATATCTTTTATTTATTATTATGAGCATGAGTAGCTAAACGCCCTAGTTCTGGGGCTGCAACTACGAATCGATTGTTGAATATTTTGAAGTTTTTGATGAATTAATCTTCGGTTGTCAATTCAATTACTTTTATATTTTGTTTTACTATTTATTGACTGACCATCTAGGAATAAATTTAGTGTCTAATCTTGAATTGACTATAAGAGAGGTTAGATAGAGCAGAGAATATAGAGAGCTCGATCCGCCCATTAAATTGAGGGGATTAGTGTTCAGGAGTGATGCCCAAAAGACAAACACCTTGCTTGGTTACAAAATAGGATAAAATATAAATACTTGTCAGTTAGTCTATTTATCCCCGCTCAACGATGTAGTTAGATAGCTAACTGGGGTAGGCGACGAGAGGTGGTTAACCCGTATCATACTATCAACCCTATAAACCAGTAATTTGACAACTCAAGTTAGTTCTAAGCTGTTCTTATGACGCATGCCATTCGTTATATGTTGTAGCTCTGGAATTGCTTTTAATCTTGTCTAAAACATCACATCAAAGTCGTTCACCATTGTTTAATTTAAATTCAGTCCATAATAGTCTTAGTTAACCATAAAACATTCAACCTGCGAAGTAGTTACTTTTCTCTTTAATTGTGGAATTAAGTGTGAACATAAGTTGATCATAAGTCCCTTGAGAACGATAACTCATTTCAAACAGAAACTATATTTCTTGTGCGACCACGTACACTTGGTGCCGCTGCCAGGGATTTAGAAATTGATTTAGTTTCAATTTTCTTAAGTTTACAATCAGAATATTCAGGTATTAATTACTTGATCTTAGCTTGTTTATTGGAGGCATTTGACTCTAAAGTTTTCTCGAAAAGGATATCTTGTTGATCCTTACGACCAACCTGAAAGAGTTCTACATCAGCAAAGAAAAATGAATCGAGGAAAATTAGGGTTAGGACATCCGGAAATCATGGTGATGATCACCAAGAAAATCCAAAAGATGGGAATAACCCAAATATTTCGAATAATTCGGAGAATGCTGATAACCAAGGAATACCGCCTCATGTCTCTATCATTCCAACAAGACCAGTGCGAGATGTGGCAGTATCACTCACCGCTAATTTGACATCGGCTCTTAGGAAATCTCCACCAGGGGGAAGGTTCGAATTAAATCAGAATATGGTTCAAATTCTCCATGTTAATGGGCAATTCACTGGTCTCACCCAGGAAGATCCTCAACTCCATATAAGGAAATTCATAGACATCATTGATACTTAGACTCACTTGGAGTCTCACCGGACTATGTGAGACTAACATTGTTTCCGTACTCGTTGCTAGGAGTCGCAAGGCGATGGTTAGACTCTGAACCACCAAACTCCATTACTACTTGGGGTGGCACAAAGAAATTCTTAAGTTGATTCTACCCATCAAAGAAAACCGCCAAGCTGAGAGGTGAAATAAAAAACTTTTCTCAAAAGCACGGGAAAAATATGTACCAAGTGTGGGCACGATTCAAACAAATGTTGATTGCTTGCCCACACCACATGAAAATTAATGAGGTATTAGCTCACGCTTTCTTTGAGGATTTAGAATATAATGTTCGTGCTCTTTTTAATAGTGCAACAGGTGGACAAGCCCTATCCATAACAAGTGAATTATATATATATATATATATATATATATATATATATATATATATATATATATATATATTGTTGTTGGCTCCAAAATGTTAATATGGCTGCTCAAGTCAGTGACAGAGGCAGAGTCGGAGCCAGAAATCTTATTAAGGGTGTCCAAGAATAATGGTATGCGGATGTCAAAATAAAACAAAAGAATATTGTGTTATCCATTCAAATGGACACTCATTACCACAATTCCAAAGACATAGCGTTTATCAAGAGTGTCCAATTTTAAATATATATCCTTTAAATGTAGAATTTGACATATATAAACAATATAATTTTATAAATATGAGTTGTTCACGACTTTAGGCTCGTATTTATTTTCACCACATACTCATGAAAGAAGGAAAATGAGTTTGGAGAGATCAGTTACGGGAAAACCCCTCTTTTTGATATTTAGATTCTGAAATTAGCATGAGCGATACTTATCTTACTCCTCTTGAAATTAACACATCACTTTTCTTTGAAGTACTTTCCTCTGTGTTGTTTTAAGAATTTTCTCAGAACACATTACAAGACGAAGAAAAATCTATTAATTTCAATAAATCTTATAAAGTACGTGAGAGTATATGACTTGAATATATATACTACACACATTTTGCTCTTCGTATCTTTTTTTGATCTCAACTAGCTTAAGCAACCATAGACTTCTAACTATTAACTACTTTCTAACTAACTTTTCATAGTTAAACAGTTCTTGAACTCTCTCAACACTCCCACTCAAGCTAGAAGAAGCAAATATGTTCATAACTCCTAGCTTAGATAATAAGAACTCATGTTGAACTCTGATGTTGATTAACCCCTGCTCAAACTCTTCTTTGATCAAACAATCGATTTCAATATGTTTAGCTCTCTCATAGTAAACTGAATTAGTTGTCAGTTGAATAGCAGACTTACTATCACTATACACATGTAATATAAGCTTTATCTTAACGTCTAAGTCCTTCAACATTCCTACTAGCTAGACTAACTCAGCCACGGTAAATGTCAAACTCATACATTTAACTTCACTACAAGAGATAATTTCTTTTTGTAACACATTTCTTTCTTTTAAATGTGTCCTTTGATAACTAACCATAACTTTTTACCTCTCCAACAGACTTGTAATTTATCTTGTAAGTTCACCTACAACCAATTGTAGTCTTTTGTGTAGGTAACTCAACCAATGTCCAAGTATTTTGTAGTGTTTGTATCTCACCATACATTGTTTCTATCCATTTTAATTCTTTAATTGTCTCAGCGTATATAGCTGATTTTATAAGAGAAGAACCTGTAATATAAATGCTTGATAAGACTCAAATAAATGATCAAAACAACATACTCAGACATAAATTTTTTTACATTATTATTGATCTTTAAGGAAACAAAATCCTTTATCCACACAGGTGGATGAACTCCTCTTGTAGGTATCTTTGTAACCACTCTTTCAAGATCCTCTTGAGACATACCTGATTTAGAAGTATGACCATCCACCAGGTGATTTTGTATAATGTCATGTTTATGACTTATTGACATACTTTATCCTCAACTTCTTATTTATACTTGTGTTCCGTACTTTTCCCAACACTTTCAAAGAAGGCCTTAGACGACTATAACTTGTACTTATAATGTGACTTGATAATTTTGTACTCATATTATCAATAAATGGACCAATATTGTGAGATGACAAGTAAGTGAAAATAAATATTGATTTTTTAAATATTACATTCTTAATTATAAAAATAAATATGAGATACTAAATCAAGTAGATGTAACCCTTATGAGTTTCTGAGTATCGCACATGTGCTGATGCATTACGTTTGACCTTGATGCTAGCTTATTAGTCTCCAACAGTATCTTAGCAAAACATAAACAACCTAACATTCTCAGGTACGTTATCATTGGTCTTGTTCTACGAAACCTTTCTACTAGAGATTTACCCCTAATTCCTATTAGGCTTTATTTATCAAATATGTAACTATAATCACACATTAACCCAATATTTTAAAGAAATATGACCGTAAAATCTCAAGGCTCTAGTCACTTCTAACATATTATATGTTCCCTTTCTGTCACTCTATTCTACTGAGGAATATAAGGATGAGACTTTGATGAAATATGATTTTATCTTTTCACATACTTGTACATACAAAGTAAACAAACTCTAATTCAGTATCAGACCTAATTTGCTTAATTATTTTTTCAAATTGAGTCTGAACATATTGTAAAAGATATTGTAGAGATACACAAATATCTGACTTGCTTTTTAAAAAAAAACAATCAAATCATTCTAGTAAAATAATTAATCGTTGTAAGTAAGTATCTATTGCCAATAAAAGTAGGGTACTTATATGATCCCCGAATTTCCATTTGAACCAAATCAAAACATTCACTACTTTTAATGCTACTAACTAGAAAAATAACTCTTACCCACTTTTCATAAGGATATACACTACATTCATTTAAAGACGTATTAATAGTTTCAGTTCTTAAAAGAAAATAACTTGTTCAACATGTGAGATGATGTATGTCCTTTTTTTAGTAAATGTAGCTGAGTGATATCCTTCTCTTCCACCGCACATGAAGTATGATGTAACTGATTCTGAGAAAGATGATTGTGTATCGAATACAAAATAAACTTTTTTTTTCTCAATCTCCCTCATCTTGTAAATATAAAGATCCCAAAACACACAAAAATATAGACACAATGTGACTAAGCATTCTAACTCCTGAGCTACTTTACTTACTGACAACATATTCTACTTGAATTCAATAATATGAAACACATTTATAATGTCACCTGTCAGCAGAGGCAGATCTAGAATGTACAGTTTGTGGGTGCCAAGTAAATTCATCGATCAAATCAGCTTAGGTGTTGAATCAAATTATTTGTCTTACCGGTGTATATGACAAACCAAACAACAAAATATGAACAATAATAAGATGACACTTATGTATTATACATATATACTACAAATTCGCTCCCCACATTCGATTGGGAGCATGAAGTGAACAAAGTTAAAATTTTCAACGAATTATGAAAGTATCGAGTTGATAACTTAAATATTGACGAAGAAAATAGTTGAATCAGAGCGATTGGATGAGGGAGATTGATATTTGGAGAAGAAGACGAACATGATTTTCAATTTAAAGAGAAAAACACAAATTTCTTTTTAACTTTTATATTTTTTAAATAAATATTAACTAATAAAAAAGAAAAAAATATGTCACAGATTATTCAATTAAATTAGTAAAAAACAATTATTTATTAAAACTCAATAATAAATCAATAAAAATTAGAAAAAAAAAATAAAAAATTTGTTAGTGCTGACTATTGTGTTGTGGAATTTTATTTTATTTTTTTTAAAAATGCATTCAGTGGGATTTGATCCCGTGACCTACACAAAGAAGTGGTAACCTTCTACCACTGGCACCACGAAGTGATTTTGTTCACTGGGTGGCAAACGCTTTATATATATGCATGTTGTATATATATATATATAGCTATATGTATAAAGTTTCCGTCGGAGCTCGTGGGTGGCGTGACACCCCCACGGGCCTTAATAGATCCGCCCCTACTTGTCAGGTAAATACAACAAGATCCTATGTGTGTTACATTTGCCACTTCACACTACAAGAAATTAAGTATTTAGCAACAACTTTTTAGCAACAATTATATTATTGTTGGCTTATATTGATAAATCGCAACAACTTAATTTTATTGTTGGTATATTTTTTAATTTTCAACAACAATATTTTTGTTGTTGCCAAATATATATAAGTATTGTTGCGATATTATATTGTTAATAATAATTAATATAATAAATTTTCAATATTAAAAAATTGCAATAACGGTTTTGCAACAATGATGATATTGTTGCCCAACTTAAATAATGGCAATAATTTAATTAATTTGTTGCTATCTTAAAAAATAGTTGGCAACAATAATATTTTATTGTTGCTAATATATTTAATTTAACAATACATATACATTGTGGCAATAATAGATATTTTTTTTAGTTTTACGCCAATAGAATCGCGGGCTTTTTTGTTTCCGCCAATTTTCTTTTGTAGAAGTTCACAAATTTTTATTTTTCTTTGCCAGAAGTAGGGCTTCTTCAGTTTTAGGGAAAACTGAAGCTAGGTTTTCTGGTTCACTGACGAAGAAACGTTGTTGGTGAAGTCTATCTCTGGTGAGTTTTCTTTATAATTTAGTTTCTTTTCACAAAGTTTTGTTAATTCTTGCGTATGATTATCTTATGATTAAGTCTCCTAGGTTATTTTCTAAGATTTCAATTGCTTTGTTAAGGTTTACTTTCTTTTTGATTTAGTCTTTTTGCTGAGATTAGTAACAAAATTACTAGTACTAGTTATTACTAGTACGATTTAGTAACAAAATTGCTAGTACTAGTTATTTCGGTGTTTTTGATTTATTTATTTTGTGTGTGGTGCTGTGTTCCGAAGAAAAAACACAAGACTTGTTTTGTTAGCATAGCAAAAGAAAAGGTGTTCTGAAATTTGAATAAAGGTCTATCTGTATCTAACATCAAGAATTGTTAGAGTTTCTTGTGCATCTGGAGGGAAACATAGCCATGGCAAAGTATTGACTTCAAAGGGGTTAAGAGACAGATGCGTCAATACTTCAATACAATTCTATGATTTTTAAGACCTTCTCGGCTGTAGCTTAATGTGCTTGTCTTAAAATATCAAGTATGCTTTGTTATTTATTGATTGATTAATGTGTGTGCCTTATTTTTTCTGTTATATGCAAGATATGTTTAGTTACTGTATGTTGTTGCCTTTTAAACTTTTACAGAATTCAGTTTTTGACCAAATACTCGAGCTAAAGTTCCAGCTTCTGTTGAAAGTAGTCCACCATTATAGGTTCCCTTAGAATGCTTTAAAGACATGGCTCGAGATAGAAGTTGAAGGTTAACGTCTTCGAGTACTTTAGCAACTACAAATGTGATTAGAGCTGAACATACATACTGTGGTACAAAATAAGGAATTGCGACATAGAAACTAAAAACTATTCCCAAGCACACCAAGATTTCTATGGGTTAAGAAACTTATACGCAAAGACGATGGAAGTAACATATTTTTGGATCTCCTTTGCAGTTTTTTCACTATTATCGCAATCTTGATCGTCATCTTCGTCTTGTTTTGTCTCTTCTGCACATAAAAGGAATGGTTGGGTAATACCTTTATGCACTAAGTCATTTTCAATCTTTTCATCATTCATATCCACAAGTCTCTTCTCAAACCCCAACTACTACTCTTCATCACAAAAGCTTGAATTCTGGCTATTGAGTCCTCTTCGAAATACCCTAAAGAAAGTGAAATATTGCCTTCATATGATACGAACCGAATCATCCAGTTGTCTTTTAGGCTTTTGAGGACGGAATCGTACATATCATGTCGACAAATGCGTCTCCGCCAGCAGATGAGGATGTTCCCTTTCAATAACTCCCTTTTGTTCTTCTTCCTGATGCACTGAGTGAGGGGATAATTGCAGAACAAGCATCTTTTCGAGTAGCTCTAGATGGGTTTGCGAATTGGAGTTCATATGATACTTTTCTCCCTATGTCAACTAATTCTTTTACAATGCCCCATACTGTTGTTCCTGTCCCTTTACATGTTGATACTAGTTATGAAGTTCCTCTGGGTCGTCTCAAAATTGTCTGCAAAAAATCTACCATGATTTTGTCAGCTCATCAAAGAAGTTAAGTTTCAATAACGAGGAAGAAGCCAACTTAGTAGTTGTAGATGATCTTGATCACGAAAATGTAGATGACTTCAGTGATTCTGCAATAGATGAAGATACTAGTGAATATGATGAAGTTGAGGATGATGATTGGTTTTGATTTTCAACTTGTCATCAAGATAAAATTTGTTTGAATAAGTTTGTCCGTAGAAGCTTTGTTTTTCACTTACCGAAACAATTAATTTCTATTTTCTACTTTTCCCATATCTCTTTATATTTATGCTTAGAAACTTTACTTGTTTCTCTCAATTTTTGAACATTATTTTATCACTTTATTATTTTGGCATTGCTTTTGTTTGTTAATTGCTATCTTTTAATTTCATGATTTGTACTTTTGACTAGTCTTTATTTATATAATATCATAGTATGTTGCAGCTAATCATGCAGTGGGATATTACTAGGTTTGTTGTGGTGGTGGTTGCAGCCAACCATGATGAAAAATATGCATATTTCTAATGATAATGAAACTGTCAATGTAAGTGCAATCCCGCCTCCAGGTAAATTTATCCATTTGTTAAATTGTATTTTTTTTCAAAATATATAGATCATATATGTTTTATTTACATATATTTTAACATCTTTATGTATTTTTAAAGAAAAAAAAAAAGGGAAGAGGAAAGACAACAGGGCTTTCAACCCAAAAGAAACGTAAGGAAAATGACAATGGAAAGTTGAAGGTGATTATCCCACAAGATCGAACAGTTGCAGTAGGTCCTGGAGCTAAAGATTTTATTACCGAGCTCTCTGTGAAAGTACTCCATAATGCTAGACATGATGTGAAGAATTGGAAGGGAGTTCCTGATCTAGCAAAGAATAGGATTGTTGCTTATATGCTGGTAATGTACTTTTCTCTTTGTCTTTTTTTTTGGTTGAAATAGTAAATGGTTAGTAATGATATCTCTTATTATCTAGTTCTCTGTCTCTTTTATCTTGTCAAGAAGCTCAGCTATTTGTCTTTTTTTTGTATTATAATTGATGGATAGACATTGCATGAATCATTAGTTGTGTTCTCTGGTGTTTTCTTTTGTTGAAATTGTAAATTTTTCATAGTGGTGTTTATGATTTTCTAGCTCTCTGTATCTTTTTGTTGTTGTTGTTGGTAAATGTCCAGTAATAGTATTTCTGGTTATGTAATCCTCCCCTCCAGGGACTTGTGGCTTCCCCCTAACTGCCAAGTTTGGTGCTTCTCCTCTTTGTATTAAGGATGCTAGTCAATGCTTCTCCAACTTGATTTAGTAGCATCTATATGAGTATCCCTGTACATGTTGTTGAATGATCTTATTGGAGCGAACCCTTAAGGATGGCATTTGTGCTTTTTCGATGTTTATGATCTTTCTCTCCATACTAGGCAATTGTTCAAATGACCTGAAGGTCTTCTTTTCAGTAGCGTTAATTGCAAAGTTAGCCAAGTAGTCTGTCATCTTGTTACTTTCTCTGTACATGTGATGTGTTGTACTGTTACCTAAATTTTTTTCGTTTCTCATTTTATCTCATATCCATACTTAATAATTTTATGATGTGTTTTTTTTTTTGAATCCACAAAATCAAGTCTTTATTTAACTATATATATAAAGGACACTTAGAAACTTATCAACTAGCTCCAGAATCAAGGACATGTAGCAGACAATGTAGACTTATTGCCTTATCAGTTTGATGTGTGCCTGGGATGAAGAACTGAAATACGACTGTTAAGCAGGCACCCAGCTGAGCGATCCCATAGAAAGTGCAATCAGGCTTGGATGCATGACACTGGAGACTCTTGAAGAAATGCTTTAAACTCACTTGCACTGTCATTGCATCTCCTCTCTCAAGTGTTATTCTTGTCCTTGACTGAGTACTCAAATTTTGTTCATCTGTTGGACTATGTGCTTGTTCTCCTATAACTGATAGCTTTCAAAACTCAACGTCAAGTGTCATTAGGCTGGTAGAAACTTGCAGATGGAGATCACCATACTTGTAATAGAAACATTAGGACGTCACCAACATTTTTCATTTTCTCCACAAAGTTCTGTAACTGGTGCATGGGTGGAACTTGTATAAGGGTCTGGGACAAATATTGGGCCATATCAAGGGCTGCTTGTAATTCAAGTACATCAGACCTTGAAAAGGACTTAGAGATGGGCACATCTCGAATAACAATAGATTTGTAACTTTTCGTCTCAAAAGTAAGAAAAGGCATTGGTTGTTGAGAATGAGGAGGGAACTTTTTTACCAGCTTGATTAGGATGTGGTTAGGGGTGTTCTTTCCACCAGGAACTCCACTGTCACTAGGAACTAATTAATTATTTATATTATTTTGATTGCAGGACACCTTTCAGCTTCCGAACATACAACACAATCGTGATACCATTCTTCAAACAGCAAAAAACTTATATCGATATCGTCGGAGCAGACATCATGATCATTTCAAGAAATTTTCTACAAAAGAGGAGAGTCTGCAAAACATACCAACAGATGTTAATGAAACTGAATGGAAATTCTTGGTAGACTACTTCAGCTCTGATGAATTTAAGGTAGTTAAAAGTGAAAATTTCAACCTTTTATATTTTTTGTTGTCTTTTTTGAATTCTTATATATTCAGATCAAAATAAATTTCTAAACTTTAAATTAATGCAGAAAATGAGTGAAAGAAACAAAAATAACAAGGCAAAACAAGAAGTGAATCATATTTGCGGCAGAAAAACTTTTCAAGCGGTGTCTTATGAAGCGGTGAGATATATGTCCTTCTTTTGATCGATTATTCTTACAATTTGAACAATAACATAATTTCATTTGTTTTGACAGAGGGATACAACCACTGGAAAAGAGCCAAATTTTCAAAAACTTTGGGAAATAACTCACATGAAGCCAAATGGGCAATGGGTTACTAGTGCTTCTGCTGAAGTGAATGTACTTTTTCTTTAACCTTTATTAATAGAGTGAGTTTATTTAAATTATATGGAGAACTAAAGTTTGTATAACCTTTTTTGTAGAACAAAGTGAAAGACGTTATTGCTGAAAAAATTCAAGAAACTGAAGAGGGTACCGATGTGGATCCTATTATTAATGCTGCATTTGTGCAAATAATGGGAGAAAAATCAAAGTACATTCTTGGTCAAGGATCTGGAATTAAGTCATCAAGTAGAATATCTAGAAATGAAATTCAAGAACAACTTCAAGCACAACAAAAGGAAGCAGAAGAAGAACGCTATAAACGAGAGAGTGTAGAAATCAAACTAATGGAAGTTAAGATTCAACTTGAAGAGGAGCGAAAGAACCGAGAAGTAATGGAATTTCGTTTAGTGCATGACCAAAAATTGTTAAAAGAGAGCATGATGGCGCTAGTATCTCATTTGAAGAATCCCAAGGTATTTATTTATAGTATACATCGCTAAATTAGTAGATGTTTCATTGCTACTTAATTTTTTTAACTTTCACTACACATATTCACCTCTTCCTCATTCTATTCTTCTTTTATCGACATACTAAGTTATTAATTTGTACCATATTTAACAGAATGACCTTCATGCTTCAATTTTCAATATCTTTACAACTTCAACTACTTCTAATGAGACAAGTTCTGCATGTCTAATGAATAACAATTGGGTAAGTAACTTTTATTTAAATTGTTTATCTTTTTAGTAAATGTCACTATTAGGAGTATTTAGTAGGTATTAGTACAACTTTTGTTTGGGCTAGTAATTCATCTCCTTATGTTAGTTGTATCTCTATGCATATCCATCAATCATTTTAATTAAATCAAACAAACACAATTTTGATATATATTTACTTAAAGCTTATAATCTTTCTATTGATGAGCAATTGCAGGAAGATTTACACGTAAAGAAAAATCAAGAATCACAGATGCAGAAAGAGTTGGATAACTTGAAAGACGCCTTGAATTTTGAGAAGCAAAACTTAGAAATGGCTATTTATGATTGTGATAAATTCAATACATTGTGCAATGAAAAAGATGTAGAGCTTAAGGTATTATTTAAATGTGATTAAATTTGATTTATCAAGGGGACAATCATTCATTTTATTGCTCCATTGTTTAATTTATAGGCTGCCTTAACAGAGAAGCGAAACTTAGAAATGCGGCTTCCAAAGTTGAGTTCTCAAGGTTCAAAGAAAACTACTCCGAAAGAATTGGTTGACGCAAATAATCAGGTAATGCTAAAAACTATTATTTGGTCTTTATATTTTATCCAGAATAGTATCCATAAAATACAAACTCATGTGACTTCACTAATTACAGGTCTTTGAAAAGATCCATGAAGAGCTGAAAGCTCGTTGTATGTTGCGTACCGCAGAAGAAACAAAAAAGAGGCTTTTGAGTGAAAAATCATCACTTGAGGAAAAAATTGTAGAGATTGAAAAGAAGAAATCAAGTGTTCGAGGTATGTTGCCTAAATATCTCTTGTTTCACATTTTCAGCTCTAAGAGTTGAGTCATACTACACTACCTTCTCCCATCCATAGTTTATGTTAATTACAATATTTAATACTAGAAAATTGCAATGAGTTGAAAGATTGATGAGATATTGATAATCTTTGTAATTTGCAATTGCTTGATCGTGATAATACAAGGTTACGTTGTCTATCATAGGAATGCACAATTTTACAAATATGAGGCTATTAAATATGCCTTCATCTTATTTGGAGTAGTATAGACCAAGTATTTTTAGAGAAATTCTCTAGCTTTGAAATAATAAATATGGTGGATGGTTATCTTCGACTTCTTTTGATGAGATAGTCTGCATTTGATTTGGAGAGTAGTATGCCAACAGGAAGTTGATTATGAACAAAAAGAGTTATTAAAATCCCTACACATAGAGAGTTGTTCTTGTGATATCACATTTAGCTATTTTCTCTTTTTAAACTCAATCAATGCTCTTGGTCAGGTTTGATAAGAAGGAAAAAAGGAAGTCTTTTAGAATCTAGAAACTGTTTAAAAAATTTATTACTAAAGGAGATTAAGATTAATTTTGACTTCCATTTGTTTATGTGACATTCTTGGGGTTGAAGGAAGTGAACAGATGATCCTTTGCCAAATCTGGAAAATCTCACTCACTCTCTTCCCTTTACAATTTATAGAGTTTATCTGATTTTTATGTGATATTCTTGGGGTTGAAGGAAGTGAACAAATGGTCCTTTGACAAATCTGGAAAATCTCGCTCTCTTATTTATACAAGTTATAGAGTGTCTCTGATTTTGGTCATTTTCAATTGAAATAATTAAGGAAACTAAGGAGATTTATCATGAGATTAAAGTGTGTTTGGGTGTATTATTGAGTGCATTGATGTGAATATCTATGTTTTTTAGATTTATATTTGTGTATTTTATAGCTTGCTTTATCAAATTATAATTATTTTATCTTTTATTTGCAGGATAAACATGCATAATTAAACCATTGCTTCAATACAAGTATAATTGGAAGATCGGACTATTCAAAAGTTATAACTAGCTAGTTGGATTAGAATATAACTAATGACTTGCTTATTGTTTTCTACTAAAAGTACAAACACATCTAGAAGTATTTAGTTCTTTGAATATCAATCTTCATTATATTGACCTTTTAAAATTTATATTATTCTTAATATTAATATTTGTGAAAAGTTTCTAAAAGAAATGTGTATTGTGTGTATAGAGGCTATTCACAAATTGTTGCTAAAAGTGTAAAAAATATTTGTATAAAATTTACAAAAAGAAAAAGTGTATTATTTATGTAGCAACAACTCACAAATTGTTGCTAAAGGTATAGATAACTATGTTTATTGCAACAAAATTATTGTTGCTAAAAGCCTTCCTAACACATTATAACTATTTTTTTGTCTTTTTTTTACAACTAATCTTGTTGGTAAAAAATTTAATTTGTGGCAACACTAAATTTTGTTGCAAAAGCTTTTATAAGCAACAACTGTAGTAATGTAAGGCAACAATTATTTTGGTTGCAATAAGTTAGTTTTGACATCAATATACTTTGTTGTTGCAAAAACTTTTCGCATCAGCGTTTATTGCAACAACATGCAACAACTTTTATATTGTTGCCAAAAGTACTTTTTGCAACAACATCAACAAAAATAATTGTTGGGAAATGCCTTTTTTCTTGTAGTGTCACCATTAGACAAATATGTCGATTCTCAAATTTTAAATTTTATCACAGGCTCTTTTGTGAGCATACCAATTTTGACACCATATGATATGTAGCCTTTATATCTATAATTTATATTGCATTATTTTTCGACACTAATATTGCTTTACTTGTTGCATTAGAATAAACTACATCATTTCTCATGTTCTCACTACTTTAATTTTGGTTAAGCATCTGCAATATTTGGTTATATTGTTCTCTAGTGAAGGTGTAACCTTGAAGTTGTCCAGCACATTTATCCACCTCTATGATGATAGATAGGGACTGATGAACCACTTGTTTTCTTAGATTATACTGACAATTAGTGTTAAAATCGTAGTTAAACTCAGTAGTTATATATTCTGCAGACATATCACCATATGACTTTTCTTGCACAAATTTGACTATTTGGTGCATTATAAGCAACATTACCTACTCTATTATACCCCTTCTTCTTTGAATTGAAATCTGAAGGATAACTACTTAATTTGTAACAATGGTCTTTGATGTGACTTTTCTATCTACATAATTCACTAATAATATCAAAATTTTCTTAAACTTGTACTTCTTTATCCATTATAGGAATCACTAGTCTTTGAATACATCACGAAAAGATCAACACCACATGAAATTATTGAATTCATATCCATATGTGTACTACTGGAGGCATACATTGACACTCATCACTAACTATCATAACATGTACCTGATTTACACAAGAAAATATGAATCATTGTTTGAATACAAGACTTGTTCAACCCCATCACAAACTAATAAAACTTTTACCTATTTAATTGTTCAACAAAACTTCTTGATCTTACATAGTTACAATAGGAAGATGATTTAGTTATCAAACTCATCTAATAAGTTATTTTGTAATAGACAAACATAGAATCAATGTCTTGTTACATATCTGCAATTTCTTTATGAAAACTAAAATTTCTTGATCCATCTATACGATCAAACTTTTCTTTTTAAATCACTCAAAACATACTGAGCAGAAGAAGTAAAAGTTATACCTCCTAGCATGCTCTTGGACACAGAGTTCATAAGACATGAGAGAACTATAAGATTAACCCTTTCTTATTGACCCCTTAGCTCTAAACTTACAACACTTTTGATACATGATTCATTTATTAATTTAATTTTACTTTAATCAAGTAGAGCCAACTTAATTAATCTACTCCATAATTTATTGTTCTCAGTCCCAAGAAGATGGAATGAGATAAGATTAATGCAATCCACATTAGTTTGACTTAAGAATAATTGATTATTATAATATATATTTGGACCCATAAGCACAACAGGTGTCACATTCTTAGGATGTTCTTCGTTGCTGAACTCAGTTGCATGACCACCATTGTTAACTTCTTGAGTCATTGCATTTGCTATACAAATACTACTTGTTCCTATTTCTTCTATTTTTCTTCTTTAACTTGTACTGCAGAAGCTTTGTATATTTTAGACTCTGATTTTCAGAAATTCAATACTTGAATGGATCTAACCTTGAACTACGCATACTTTGATTATGGCTTTGATACCATGATTTTGTTTATAATGAAAATTCATAAATGCACAGAAAAATACAAAGATTACAAAATCAGAACAAGTTAGGATAATCTAACCTTGAACTACTCATACTTTGATCGAGGGCTCGCTCTGATACCATGAAGACTTTTATGAAAACTTATAAATGCACATAAAAATACAAAAAATACAAAATAAGAACAAGTTAGGAGAATATAACCTTGAACTACTCAAACTTTGATCGAGGATCCAATACCATGAAGCTTTTTATGAAAATTCATAAATGCACAGAAAAATACAAGATTACAAAATGAGAACAAGTTAGGAGAAAAAAAAAACTTCATTAATTTTACTAAATCTTGTAATGTACATGAGAGGGTATGACTTGTATATATCCTACACACATTTTACTCTTTGTATCTTTTCTTGATCTCAACTAACTTAACCAACTCCTAACTAATAATTATTTTCAAACTAACTTCTAGAAGTTAAACAGTTAAGTGTATTACTTGAACTCTCTCAACGTTTTTCTCCTTCAAAATCAACTCCTCTTTCTCAACCCTACTAAAGTCTACATGCAAGCTCTATAACACCGCCGTACTGATATACTTTTTGCTATGACGGGCTGACCTCAGTCCGAATCGATTCAAATTCCTAAATTTTATCGTGTATCAAATATTTAAATTGAAAACGTATTTCAAGAGTTTTTTGAACTCCGCACGAAGTATATTTTGAATAAAGATGGATTAGGTCGTTATAACTTATAAGTCAAAAGTCATAAATTGAAAATCTTAACTTATGACTTTTGAATTATTCTTATTATTTTAGCTTAAAACCAAATATTGATAAATATTTTTTTTATTTTACCCAAATACTCTGAAAGTGCTTTAAAAGTTACTTTAGCTTAAAAATAGTTAAAAGAAGAAGTCAATTCAAACAAGCTCTAAGGAGATGTTTGACGTTATCGATAAGGTAAGTTAATCGCAGGATAAATTTTGAGTACATATTAATCCCATGAGCGGTTACAAAGTTTAGATACTTATTCCGTAATTAATTATTAATATTAGGATAAATTATATCTCTACCTTTAGGTGGACCATTAATTCGGAATATGAATATTGTGCATGACTTTGATGAAGAATAATTTAATTTCATCATAATTTATCTAATCGTAACTTGTATGTACAAGATTTACGTGAGTTGTACCGTGTATTTGAACTTTTATCTTTAAGGAGATGAAGACACGTTTTCTGACCCTCTTAATTTGACAAACCACGTGTATTTCTCAAATATCTCCAATATTATACATCTCTCTGCTCCAATTCTCTCTCCTTCAGTGTTACAACCCATCAAATTTATGTGGGTAAGTTTCTTATTTTTCCTCTACTTCTCTTTCTTCTTCCTTGTTTTCCTGCGTAGTGCAGCTCTAGGTGCAACCTAATTCTTTCTCAACGATGTTTTCCCAAATTAATTCTTTCGAGTTTGTTCTTGTTGGTGATTCACTAATTAAAAGTAGTTGCAATTGGGTAAGTGTATCTTAATTTCTTACTCTTTTAGATATAATTTCTAGCTAAGATTTCTACATGCATACTTTATTTGTGCATGCATTGCGTTTTTTTAATGAATTTAATTTTTATAGCCAATTAATTAGTGCAACAGTTACAGGTCATACAAAAATCTAAAATTTCAAGAACACCTATGCCTTGAATTTTTAAGTGAATTATGCATCTTAGTTATTTGATAATATGCCTCAGTTAACTTATTCAAAATTTTCTTCGGGCTGCAATCAGATAAATTGTATCATCAATAGTGACTTTTGAGATAATATCAATGTTGTCTTTTCTTGGTGATTTGGGATCTACTCTTCAAGATGTGGGGTTACTATGTTGTCTATTAGTTTCATCATCCACAAACCTGGCAAGGTATTAGCACTATTAATATTTTTTATGGCTATTTTTTTTCTTTATTTTGGTCAACTATGTAACTTTGAGTATTATATATTTATCAATACTCATTTTAATTGTTTTGGTGTTTGGCTTGTTGTGTCACATTTTCTTTGAATAGAAAATAAAAAGACTGCAAGAGGTGTATAAAAATTGACCTAAACACTATCCTTATAAAAAAATGACTGCAAGAAAGATTCAATGGAAGCTGACTTTGTACACATCAGAAAAATCTATCGCATTTACTTGATTTTGTGTAGCACCATTGTAAACGCTGATAAAGTTTGAGGATATTATTACAAAAATAAATCACTAATAAAATAAAAGACTCTGACCAGCATTTTTGTTTTCTGTTTCTCTTTTATGGTGTGCATTTCTTTCGTCTTTTTATTCTCTCTCTAGGAATGAAATGTGTCAAGTGTCTTGCAACTTTAACTTTTCTTTGCATAAAAGTTTATGGAGTATGTACTTCTCCCAAATTTCTTTTAAAATAAATATTCGGTTTCTCCCATGTTATCATATTTAGTATTTGATATGTTCATGTAACAAAAAAGATTGCTGGACAGAATGACACCAACATAAAGAGAAGCTTTGATGACCTTGCGGACAATAATATGGTTTGAGTCTCTTCACTTGGTTGTCTTCTTCTCCTCTGTATGTAAATCTGAAAAATTATATTTGAGGTTTCTTAGAATTTTCTATGTTTCTAATTTAGGAGACTGAAAATGGTTTGGTTAGTTAACAAATGTTATCCCTCAAGTATAACACTTACTTGATAAAAAGTTATATATCTTTAATGTATTTGAAGAAAAAGTATGCAATACTTGAAAGATACTAGCCTATTTTAAACTACGCAATTCCTTCAGTTTTATTACAGAACCAATATTCTACACTTCATACTGTGAAATTGTTCAAACAGTTTATGAGAAAGACATTATAGGTATCGAAACAAGATTAAAGGAATGTCATTCTTTTGCTCTTTGATAAGTCTGATAATGCAAGTGTTTTAAACTCTATAAAGAGTTCATCTTCTCTTATAATTTTCTACTAAAATACTTTAGCAAAAATGAGATTCATCTGCGTCATAGTGTCTTATATACTCCTATATAATCTCGAACTATCGATGTCCTTCACTGTTTGAAATTATATCTTAAGGGTCCTCCTAATTTCTTAAATTTTAGCATTTGAGTAAATATTTTTATCACGTGGAAAATTCTAAATGATGGGTATGCCATCTTATTATTGAAGTATATCATTATAGTTGTGTGACACTAATTCTTTGATGATACTGATCAGAGTGGAGCTTCTTATTAACTACATCAAATGCAAAATTTTCATTTTTAAATTCAATGTTGTTGACCAAAAGTTCTTAAGCTAATGTTGGTGTGCTCATGTCAATGGTAATCGTATGTGTAATATATTTCCGAGTAAAATGTTAATATAGGTAAATTGTTAAACATTTTCAAGATGTAATAATAATATTCTTCCATTTCTTTTCAAGGTATAAGACTTAAATTTTCATCTTGTGATACACAACTCTTGGTATTAAGTTTCTCTATGTTATCCCTTTCAACAAATTCCTCTTTTGATTTGTATCGTTCTTCTGACTTGAATTTTTTCATATGCATAATCTACGGGAGCTATATGTTCTCTTCGAATAGTGTTTCTGTTTTTTTCTGACAACATTACCATTTATGAATAAAAGCATGCTACTTATTTATGACTTCGAGATTCATTTTCCTTCTGTAAATATGCATCAACCTTTGCACAACTGGGATGACCTTCAACTAAGATGGTCTGATATGGTAAATTACTAATATATATTTCATACTTTTTGAAAGATACTTAGCTTGGCCTTGATATTTGTAAGTAAAAATCTTTCTTCTTTCTGAATGATTTGTTATTCTTCTAAGCTCACTAGATATCTATAATTGCTTACAATTTATTTATTTACTTTCAAATATAACTAAACTTTGGATATTTCCTGTCCAGTATAAATAATACTGAGTATAATGGTATAAATTCAGATTATTGACATTTGAAGCCTTCGATATTGTCAAATGTCCATCCATGAATATGACTGATGCTGCTAGGCAAGTTGCAGAGACCATGACAGAAGTTTGTGAGTGCAACAAATGAAAAGGCACCATGACAGAAGTTTGTGAGTGCAACAAATGAAAAGGCAGTGAATTTTGTTTTTATAGTGAGGTATGTAGTATGTGTTTTTACATTCGAGTCTGCACTATATGTTTCAAATATATAGTTTGCTAATAATTTATGAATCTGTAGTAAATAATAACTTTGTCTAACTCTCATGTATTCACTATGTCCTTATCCAGAAAGAGAAACTTCAAGTATTTGTAGGTAAGAAAGGGACTTATTTAGATCACAATTATCTTATTTTTCATTGTGTCACGATTCAAAAATGGACGTGATGGCACTCGTCTTATTCCACCAAGATAAGTCAGCCTAAAATTCAACAATTATAATTATTCGCGGAAAATTTACAATTAAAGATACCCCCAAACCTGGTTGTCACGTGTACAAGCCTCTAAAGTATACAATTAAATCAAAAGAAAATGTAGGTCTCATTTGACATTGTTTCTAGAGTAGAACAAAATCATAAACATGAATAAGAAGGTGTGCTGAGATGACAAACAACTACCTCACAAATCGCCAAGAAGCCTCAGAAAAGAAGAGAATATATGAGTAAGTTTCGGGCTAATAACCTACAAAAAAAATTGTAGAAGCAAGGGGTGAGTATCAAACCATACGGTACTCAACAAGTAAACCTCTAAACACAAGCTAAGGGGATGAAATAGGGTACTCCTACCACCCCCAACCGAACCTCTACAACTACAACCTGCGTAAAGATTAGCCCAACCTAACAACTCACGGTTTACAGCGCACATAGTTCAATAAAAATACTTAAACAAATTACATATCCTCAACAACACTTTGACAAATTATATATTCTCAACAACAACACTTTAACAAATTACATGTCCTCAACAACAATACTTTAATAAATTATGTATCCTCAACAACGATACTTTAACAAATCACATATCCCCAACAACAATAATTTAACAAATTACATAGCCTCAACAACAAGCTCAGTATTCATCAATCACCAATTTCACAAAAAGGCATTCAGAAAATCATCAAAACACAATATCAAGTTCACTAATGATAAGTATGTGCAATGCAATGGAATGCAAATGTCAAGTATAATGATGTATGTCTGACCTAGTGATACACACACCCGTTGTCTCTCAGTCGGGGACCCATGGGGACATATTTGTCCATGCATCTATGGAGGTGTGCGATACGATTCTCGATAATAATAACCATCGCGGCGCGCGATACGTCCCTCGAAATATAGTATCCATCGTGGCATGTGATACGTCCATCGATATATAGTATCCATCGCGGTGCGCGATACGTCCCTTAAAATGGTACATCCTCTTTAAGTTCTCATTCTTCCTGGATGCACATAACACTTGTCACAACCATGTCTCAGAATAATGCAAATGACATGTTCACACAAATAATGAGGAGATACCATTTTCATAACATTGCACAATTCACAACAACACAAACATGGTATCACATCAACAATAATTCAACAAGTTTTCAAAGCTTTCTCAACACATCACATATAAAAAATTAATCACATTGCCTGTTGTTACCCCTTTTTTATCATTAATTAATCAATGTGGACAAGTCAACTCATCACCAAGTCCCATTACTCCCAAACATATACCAAGGAAAACACACATTTCATACACTTAACAAGGATTTAGAAATTCACTTGCCTCAAATACCCGAACAATCACTCGGGACTTGAGTCTTCCCCTTTCGTTGAACTTCCAACTCAAAGCAATCTATTCACATTAATAATCACAATAAGATTTTGAAACTAACAATACTCATATTGCTATAGGTCTAGCCTAAATTTAAGAACTCACTTAAAATATATAATCAAATTCCTAAGTTTCAAGTCTAGAGTTTAGTCTCAATATTTCCAAACAATATAATTTTAATGATTTTTATATATCACTATACACCCACTATTTAATACATATCTCAATATATCAAAACTTGAACCCTAAATGATAATTGAATGAAAATAATTAAAGCCAAAACTAATTGCCCATCACACCAAAGACGGACTGCAAAATTAATTGCCGAAACAACCTAATTTCAATGTTCCAATCAATATTCCTCGTCCACTATTAATAACCCTAATCTTGGTCTAATGATTAGGAGAAATCATTGTCCGACAATACTACTTATACACATACTTATAACCCCAAGTTCAGAACATCACCATATACCAATTTTTGGTTTCTTTATTAATATTTTGTTTTCACTATTAAATTTTGGTTTCTTCTCATTCTTTAACAAACAACTATGCTAATAATAATAATAATAAAATATTACTATGACATCTATCATCATATGTATATATACAACAATACAAAAGGTGAATGTAGTTACCTGATGACATCTGTTCCTTTTTTGTGTTTATGTGCCGCCGATGCACAAGTTAATTTTTATCCCTTTTTCTCCTATCTCCCTTTTGTTTTTAAATAAAATAATTATGTATTCAAGGTGGTAAATTTTACTAATTTAATTTAATTATATAGAACAAATGGTATAAGGTCTTAAATAAATAATATTTTAGTCCATTAACTATCGATTAAGTCAATTATCCACAATTATCCATCAAATAATTAACTAAAGTCAATGAATAGTTCAAAATTATTAAAAATAATCTTCTGGGTCATTACACATTGTTTAGGAGAACAAGTAACACTCTTATTGCTCTTTTTCTACGAAAATCAGAGCTAATTGGTTGTGACTTTTTAAATCATTCTCAATAATTTTGAGAAAATATAGCATATATATGGATCTGGTCTAATATGTTACGATGACTTTCATTGTAGGTGTTTGCTTACAAATGGAGAGAAATTGATAGAAAATTAGAGGTGTGTGATTCGCTACGAACAGTTTTGATCGCTTCTGGTTGAGGGGGAGTCCAAGTTGATGCATCAATTTGGTGACGAAATTTAATATTTGACTATGAAATTTCAGAGGTAATTTTCATTCTAATAGTTTTTTTGCTGAAAAGGGTTTGGATGAACTCCCTGCCAATAAGCTGGATCTGTTCGTGATTGTTTCTGCTTATGTGTTTTATATGCAGCATGGTTATATGTTCTTGCTTGTGATTTCATTTGGTATTTACTTTCCACTGTCTTTCATTATATATTTTGCAGTTGCTGAGATATGGGATTCTCACACTAATTATCATTGATTTTGTGCGCTTATGAAGTTCTAGAAAGATCATGATAAAACTGTAGGAGGAATGCCCAAACGACAATATCTTATGAACTGATTTAATTGGATATCATTCTCTCTTAATCCCTATGTGTTGGGAGTTTTTGGATGATGATTGAACTCTTTGGAGTAAACAATAGGACTATGTAATTTGTACTCAAAAGTTATCGTCAAAGTAAGAGTGACTTAAGATATTTTTGCGTATGATGCTAAAGTAACTTTTGTATGTTGTGTTGGGCCTGTTGTCACGGACTTGGAGTCTTACTAATGCTCCGTGCGGCACTTGACAACTTACACACGAATTTTTCACGATCTTGTAAGCTCAAGTAAGCCTTTAAAACTAAGATCGCTAAGAGAATGAAAGAAAGACTTAGAGAATTTTGGAAGAAGACTTATATTGCTTGGAAGAAAGCTTTACAACTTGCTTGGATGGATTGTTGGATGATTTACAAATGAGAGGCCCTTCTGTTTATACTACCTTCTAAGGGCCTAAGTGTAAATAAAAATTACTCTACAAGTCTCTAAAGTATTTACACTTTAGTCCATATTCTAGAGAATTCTACACTTTTTAGAATTTGCTGAACTCTCCCAACAATATCTAAAGTATTCTAGAGAATTCTAAGGAATTCTCTAGTCTTCTCCAGAAATCTAGAAGGTTCTAGAGTTCTCCGCAAACCTCTTCATAACTCTAGACCCTTTCACCCCATCCGGACGCAAAATCAGGCGGAATTGTGTCGGGACGTCACACTCTCCTCCACCTATTGATGCGACGATCGCGTCGCATCGTTGCTGTATCGTATTCGAGTCTTGTCGTGCGATCAACAATTCACGTACTCGATCAATACCCTTAATCAACTCCTTCAGCTGTTGCCCGATCCTTTTTCGCCGGTATCACGAACTTCCTCTTTCCTAGGATGCAAGCGCCTCGGCGGCTTCTCTTGCATCACGACAGCGTTCCCTCTTGGAACCTTCTTCGTGAACGGTGGCAAGGACTTTTCAGCACCATTGTTTTCTCTCGAACTTGCAATGGTAACTGCGGATGTCATCCCCTTTCTTTGTCGATCCTCTCGAGCTGCATGATCGTCAATCGGACCTGTCCCTCCATCTTCGGTGCCTTAACCATGGGAAGCATACATGTTCCTCCTTGCTCGAAGACCACGAGTCGCTGGAGGAAAGGATCGATCATAGCATGGCACTGCTGGAAGAACTCCTGCCCAAGAATTATGTCAAAGAGATCCACGGGAGCGACAGTGAAGTTGGTCTTACCCTGCCACTTGCCTAACATGATGCTTACTCTGTGTGAAACTCCACACACAGGAGTAGGTGGTGCATTGACCGTCCTGAGTTGGGCGTTGCTTGGACTATAACGCAACCCCAACCTCGTTGCTGCTGTCTTGGTCATTATATTGACCTCTGTACCTGTGTCGATCAAAGCACGAGCAGGTCTTCCATTGATCGTAATGTCAACGTATTGCGCGCTGCATGCTTTCGGATTCTGTGGCTTCTTGGTGATAGCTGCACATAGCCCTATCAAGCCCAGCTGCGTTGTCTCCACGCCTTGTTCTTGCTCGTGTGCTTTCTTATCTTTTCGCTCTCGTAGGATAGCACAAAGGCTCTTTAGTTCAGGGCACTTCGCATAACCATGCGACCCACCGCATATGTAGCAACCACCTCTTTTGGCAACCTCTGTTCTTCTCTCTGTGTTGACAGTATGTCCAGACTTCTTGCCATCGGACTTATAGGTATCATGCCTCTTGGGATGTGACCGCTGCTCCTCGCCTTCGCCACGATCTCCCCCCCCCCATTGGTCATGACTACCTCTCACATCGTCTCCTCCAGCTTTGTTTGGCTTTTCATGCCTGAAGTCTGTCAAAGCTTCGGCCTGTGTGATGGCTTCATCAATCGTCCTGACTTGTCGCCGCTCCAACTCTGTCCTGGCTCTATTTTGCAGCCCATCCATAAAGTGGAACAACATATCTTCATTCGTGAGGTTGGGAATCTGAAGCGTGAGGGTGGTAAACTCCTGGACATATGCGTGTATGCTACCCGTTTGCTTCAGTTCCCTAAACTTGCGCTTCGCCTCTAGATGACGTTGTTAGGGAAGAAGGCTTTCTTGAACTCCTTGCGAAATTTCTCCCAAGTTTTGATGATGCAACGCCCCTTCCCTATCTCGGACTCTTTACGCCTCCACCATAACATGGCCATCTCTGAAAGATACAACACAGTGGTGTTGATCTTACTCTCGTCGCTCTTCAGCCTGTTGCACTTGAAGTAATTCTCCAAATGCCACCGAAAATTCTCCACCTCTTGTGCGTCACGGACGCCTTTGAACATAGGTGGCTTGGGAGCCTCGACCTTGGCCTCCCTCTCTCGATCGAACGGCGAAGATTCTCCAACTTCCACGCCTTCCTTGAGTGCTTTTATCTCGGTCTTCATGGTCTCAATCGTGCTCAACGCCTCCATGAGCCGACACTCCAAGGAAGTGATGGCCTCCTTCATCTCGAACTCGGCCCGCTGGCGACCTTCCAACTACTTACGGATGTTCTCGGTCTCCTCAAGGGTGAAGTCCTCAAGGGTCTTGAACTTGCCGTCTGCCACGTTCATGCGTCGGCCTAAGATCTCGACGGCCTGCCTTGCCACTTCCACCCTTGCGATCCATTGTTCTTCAGCAGTGACGTCTATGGCATCGTTGCTCATTTCTTCGTCACTTGCCTCGGCAGTCGAGGGTGGATGAGATGTTAGCGCCTCGCTAAGTGTGGCTTCGGGTAGCACCTCCTCATTACCCTTTTGATTTTTCTTCCCCTTTCGGTTCTTCTTACCACCATCCAGACGGACGTTGGTGGTGCTAGCGCCGTTTATGTCTCCTTCGGTAGCCATTTCCTTAGTATCAAACCTCGCTCTGATACCACTTTGTCACGGACTTAGAGTCTTACTAATGCTCCGTGCGGCACTTGACAACTTACTCACGAATCTTTCACGATCTTGTAAGCTCAAGTAACCCTTTAAAACTAAGATCGCTAAGAGAATGAAAGGAAGACTTAGAGAATTTTGGAAGAAGGCTTATATTGCTTGGAAGAAAGCTTTACAACTTGCATGGATGGATTGTTGGATGATTTACAAATGAGAGGTCCTTCTATTTATACTGCCTCCTAAGGGCCTAAGTGTAAATAAAAATTACTCTACAAGTCCCTAAAGTATTTACACTTTAGTCCATATTCTAGAGAATTCTACACTTTCTAGAATATGCTAAACTCTTCAACAATATCTAAAGTATTCTAGAGAATTCCTTAGAATTTCTAGTCTTCTCCAGAAATCTAGAAGGTTCTAGAGTTTTCCGCAAATCTCTTTCACAACTCTAGACCCTTTCGCTTCTATCCGGACGCAAAATCAGTCTGAGCAATAATTTGGTGAAGTCGTGTGGTACATTAATTGTGCTCCCTATAATTAGAGCGAGAAAAGTTGTAAAAAGACATATATTTGACATGTTTAAAATCATCACTCCATCTCCTTTGAGTAAAGACATTTAACAAGTGGCCAATAAAGTCAAAACTACAATTATTTTCTGCCAATTCATTATCTCTACTTAAAATCTACTTGAAGAAAGGACCCAATCACAAATTTTCAACTATTTAAATAATAAAAGGATTTATTATCTCATACTCCCATGAGTTGCCAGGGTGTTAGATATTTAAAGATAGTATTAATCAAAACATAATTTGTTAATCTAATGTTATTTTTTTGGTTGACACCCGGTGTCGGAGTTTATATTGAAGCTTCCATTAAATTTGAATTCCGCTTTGCAGGATCCATTTCGGAGTGACACTCCCAATAAGATTTTCTCCATACCCAAGGCTCGAACCCAAGACTTCTGATTTATGTTATTCTTTAATTTGATTCTAAATTCTATTTATTTTTTTAAAATAAATAAATAGAGATAGTATTATTTTGAATTTAGAGTAATTGGAAATCCTATTTTAAGAAAGGATAATTTTGAAATAAATAATATTTTTAATTTTTTTTAAAAATCATTTATTTTGAACGGTAAAAAAAGTGTTAAATAGTTTATTTATATTAGGCATTTCCTATTAATTTATATAGACTTCTCTTAGATTTGTCTATTGAAATTTAACTCGAAATAATCTCTCTATTTTATTTTACTTGTCCATTCCAATAAATTAAGAAATTCTTATTATTATTTTCCCTCTCATAATACCTTTAGTATTAAATAACTTCTTATATATAGTTATAATCAAATTTAGAGTTTCAAAATATCATTACTAAGATGAATTTATTAAAATACATTTTTAGTTAAAAGAATTCATTAAAGATTTCTTTATCAGATCAACAAGAGCCAAAGAGATACAAAATTAAGGGAGCCCAAGGATCTCATCTAAGCACTAATAATTAATTTAAATTTTTGCATTCATTTTTGTCATAGGTTGGTACCCACCAAATTTCACAGGTTTTATTGGCAAGCAATAAACCTCATATATATATATATATATATATATATATATATATATATATATATATATATATATATATATATATTATATAAGAAGCCTTATAATAAGCCACACTTGAGCGATTTCACATGTCTGTCTCATGGTCGTGCCTGCTTGTTCAACTGCCTGTTTCCTCCTACTGCCTTGTATTGTCAATACTCCTACAATCTGGCCTTCCGTTGTCAATACAGGAAACATTTGCTCTGCACCCAAAACAGGTTGGTGAATCAACTCTAGAATTCTGTTACCTTTTTGCACACATAACTATTGCTCTCTGTGGTTGAATTTCTACTTCAAACTAAATATTTTCAATATTCTGTGACAATTTTACATGACATATATCCAGCCCTCCGAGCTTGCAACACTTTCTCTATCGAGGGAAATCCTCCTTCCATTTATGAAAAAGGTGATCTAATCTATATGATTAATTATTTTTCATACATATCCTACTCCTATGTTATATTCAAAGTTAGCCAAAATTAGTGGACCATTAAACCTATAAGACTAACTAATGTTCATACATGCTCTACTCCAACGTTAGGTTCAACTTCAACTCGTTCCAAGCACCAACAAAGTACAGCTAAGACAGTCATCGCTCAAGGTATGTGTTAGTTTCATGCAAGTCGCCAATTAATATTTATACATATATCTTTCTGTCTTCTCTTTCTTGCATTCCTTACCCCTTTTAATATATGTAGCTCAGAAAATTACTGCTCTAAATATTAAATTGAGATCACACTATGTACCGTTAAAAAAAAAGTATCAAACTGTAAATTCTGTTCTGCAAAAAAATTTCAATATGAGCCTCCTGGATTTTGTTGCGGCAATGGTACAGTTAAGATTGCTTCACACAGACTACCAATAAAGTAGCGCCATCTTTGATGAAAAATCTCGCCACTTTCAAACATACATTAGAACATACAATAGTCTTTTTGCATTTACATGACTTGGTGTAAATTATGATGCAAACTTCGCCCAACGAAATCGTGGTATCTACACATTCAGAGTTCAAGGTCGAATGTACCATCGGATAGATAATTTATATCCCAGTGGCAACAAGGCAAAAAACTTGCAGCTTTATTTTTATGATCAAGAAAACAAACTCACAAATAGAATGGCTTCATCTGACAGAGTCGATGAATCTATAGTACAAGAGCTCATGGATATCTTAAGGATTAACCCATATTCCTTTTTTGTTCGGTCTTTGATTCATATTCTCCAGCTACAAGACTTTCATATTGCACTCAAATGTAATTCTGGTTTAGATCAACGACTCTATAACTTACCTACCTCATCAGAAATTTCTGCAATATGGGTTGAAGAAAATGACAATACTATCAAAACACAAATAGTCAAATTTATACTCACACAAACAAAACACAAATAGTCAATTAATGCTATGACGCACTGCAGTATCCTCTTGTTTCCACAAGGCCAGAATGGATGCCACATATTCAAATTTATACTCACACAAACAAAACACAAATAGTCAATTAATGCTATGACGCACTGCAGTATCCTCTTGTTTCCACAAGGCCAGAATGGATGGCATTGCAGTATTAAGAAAATTCCTTGGTCGATAAACGTTCCTTCAGGATATATTGGTCAGTGTGAGCAACTGTCGAGCATCAAAAATCATTGTTCTATTGATTCATATCTCCACATGGAAGCTCAGGCTCTAGAAAAAGGTTACGTAAAAGAGATACAGTTTCTGTTCGTGAATACTATTGTTATAAAATCCAAATGAGAAACGAAGATGAAGATGAAATATTGCGCACCGGTAGATTATTTCAGCATTACTCAGTGGATGAATATATCAAACTTGAAAATCAGAGATTAGATTTTGATTCACTTAATCAGAATCTTTATAGGACAGATGTATTTCATGGACTATTGAATACAAGCCAGATTTGTTTTTGATTATGACTTGCAATCCAAGTTGGCCGGAAATTAAGGAACATATGTATGCAACAGATGAGGCACAAAACAGGACTGACTTAATTAGTTGAGTCTTCACGTCTAAAGTTGAAGAACTAAAAAACAGGAATAACCAAGCTAAATATATTTGGCAAAGTTGCCGCTTTTATGTGCAGTATTGAGTTTCAAAAACGAGGCTTGCCACATGCTCATTTCCTTATAATACTACCCAATGAATACAAGTTATTGACTACTGAAGCATATGATGAAATTATTAGTGCTGAATTACCAGATATTACTACTGACAAATGTTTACATTCGTTGGTTCTCAAACATATGATGCATGGTCTTTGTGGTCATTTGAATTCGACAAATTCCTGTATGAAAAAAAAAGGGCTACTGCAAATTCAAATATCCAAGGAAATATGCAAACCATACATCCAAAGGAAGTGATTCTTACCCTATTTATAAGAGACGAAACACAGGAGAAGTGGTGGAAGTAAGGGGACAATATTTAGATAATTCCTGGGTTGTTCCGTACAATCCTTTCCTGCTTGGTAAATGCAACTGTCACATGAATGTAGAGGTGTGCTCTGATATAAAAGTTGTGAAATACCTCTATAAATATATTAGTAAAGGGCATGACAAAATCTCATTTTCTATGCAAGATAGTGATCCAAAACAAAGAAATAGATGAAATAAAAAAATTTCAATCTGCTAGGTGGGTCTCGCCTCCTGAGGCTGCATGGCGCTTATTTAGTTTTCCCATCAGTGAAATGTTTCCAACTGTTTGTCATCTCCAGTTACACCTTGAAGGGCAACAATTTGTTTCTTTCAGAAATAATACAGGTATACATACAATTATTAACAATTCAATGATTAGAAAGACAATGCTAACAGAATTTTTCGAGATAAATAGAACAAACAAATATGCCCAAGAGCTTAAGTTGTTGTACAAAGAATTTCCACAACACTTTGATTGGTCTGCCGGAGACAAAATGTGGACAGTACGGAAACAACGTTTTGTTATTGATCGCATTGTAACATGGAAGGAGAACGCTATTATTTAAGACTTCTATTGCTAAATGTGAGGGGACCTAAATCTTATGAAGACCTTTGAACTGTGAATGGACAACATTATAATACTTTCAGATAATCTGCAGAAAAAAAGGGTTACTACATTGTGACAACAATTTGATCAACTGTTTGTTGGAAGCAGCAAGTTATCAAATGCCATATAGTTTAAGGCGTTTGTTTTCTACCTTGCTGGTCTACTGTAATCCAGCCTATCCACAAAATTTATGGAAACAATTTGAAGAGCCAATGTCACAAGACTACAAACTATTACCAAATGTCGGAAAAAAAGATATTCAGTGCCAGGTCTTAAATCACATTAATGATATTTTACATTCTATGGGTCACAATGTAAACGAATATGAACTTATTCCACAGAAAATTAGCACATCTACAATGGCAAAAGATATATTTTTTGAAAGAACCATTATAGTAAGTGAAGAAGATGTTTTGCTACACAAAAAATTAAACACGAAACAACTGAAAGCGTACAATGTGATTATTTTTAGATTTTTTTCTGAAAAGCAGGAGCATTTTTTATTGACGGGCCAGAAGGAACCGGAAAGACATTCTTATATCGCGCTTTACTGGCACCAATAAGAAGAAAAGGATACATAGCTCTCGCTACAGCGACTTCTGGTGTAGCTGCTTCGATCCTCCCAGGTGGACGAACTGCACACTCGCGCTTCAAAATACCTATCGACATTGATGAAAAATTCAGTTGTAACATCAGCAAACAAACCTCACTTGTGTCTCTGATTCGTGATGCAAAATTAATTGTATGAGATGAAGTGACTATCGCTAAGAAGAAAATGCTTGAAATTTTTGACATACTCTTAAAAGATCTAATGGATACAGACATACTGTTTGGTGGAAAAGTCATTGTCTTTGGAGGAGACTTTAGACAAACGCTTTCAGTTGTTCTAATGAAAAAAAGGAGGATTTATCAACCAAAGTATATTATATTCTACCATTTGAGACAAACTTGAAAAATTCCAACTGTCTGAAAATATGCAAGCAAAACCAGACCCTTCTTTTTGTGATTACTTGATAAAAATTGAAAACGGACAAGAGAAAGTCAATCTTAACAATAAAATTGAACTTCCAGCTTCTTTGATTATTCCTTTTACAACTGAAGAATAATCATTAGATACATTATTTACTATGACATTTCCAAATTTACAAACATCTTGCTCTAATTCTTCTTCTATAGATTCACGTGTCATCCTAACAACGAAGAATGATTTCGTAAATGAAATCAATGATATTCTTATTGCAAAGTTTCCAGAGAAAGCAACTACATTTGTTGCCATAGACGAAACCATTGACCATAACGATCAAACTCAATACGAAGATTTATTACACAGTTTGAATCCTGCTGGTTTTCCTCCTTATAAATTAACCTTGAAAGAAAATTGTCCCATCATATTATTACGAAACTTGCATCCACATGAAGGTTTATGTAATGATACACGGCTAATATGTAATGATATTAAAAAACATATTATCAGTGCTAAAATAGCAACATGTGATTTTAAAAACAGACATGTATTTATTCCAAGAATACCATTTTTATTGTCAGCTGATGAAAGATTACTTGTTCCATTCAAACGAACACAATTCCCAATTAAACTATGCTATGCTATGACTATAAATAAGGCACAGGTTCAAACACTTGATTTTGTTGGAATTTACTTACGAGAACCTGTCTCTTCACATGGACAACTTTATGTTGCCTTATCAAGAGCTAAATGTTCAAACTCTGTTAAGGTACTAATCCGTCCGCCCACACCAGCTAACCGTGATGATGATTTTACAGACAATATTGTTTATGACGAAATCATCCAAAGAGCATTCTTGTAAGTCTTCTGCATTCAACCAACAATGTTGGCTCTAACTATCCTACAGCTAACTGCACAGTAAGTAAATTTCACTTTCGCTTTCTTCCTTTGTAAATATATTCGTATTTATGAGATGCTAAATAAATTATAAAACTCATTCCGTCCTGCTTTATGTGTAACCTCTCAATTTTTTGGTTAAGATCTGAACTTTTGAACAGACAATATGGTTTATGACGAAATCATCTAAAGGGCATCGTTGTAAGTCTTTTGCAATCAAATTACAGTATTGGCTTCGACTGCCCTGCAGCTAACTTCAGGGTGAGTAAATTACACTTTGATTATTTTCCTTTCTCTATACCTTTGGACTAGAATCTAAATCTATCTCTCCGTCCTAATTGATGTGTTACATTTAGAATTATAAAATTTAAACAAGTCTATAGTCGTATAATAACCACAGGTGCATCAGTTTGCTGTTAGTTTCTACTTTCCAACATCCAGCAAGTGGTCATTATTATCCAACATTGACAAGGTTAACTAAACAATGTTCTTATTGACACTTATTTGCTTGAACACACCAACAGGTAAACTTTAATTAACCTGAAAGGCACTGATGAAATACCACCTACATTTTGTTTCCGTTGTTGGAACGACCTTAACCTCTTCTCAAAATCGTAACTTACAACTGAATCATTAACGGCAAGACTTTCATGACCCAACCAATTGTTGGGCCCGTGGGCTGCCTTAATCTAGTCCCTTTATATAGAAGAGACAGTTTCAAAAAATTTCTAACATGGCTGTTGTAGACACACAAATTTTATTGGATTTAATTCATACAAAATTTGGATTAAATCCATGTTTATTTGGGTTGAATGATTAATTGGGCTTTACAAATAAATAAGTCTATTTTTATTAAATTCAAGTCCAAGGTCCACACCTTGAAGCCCAAACTCATGTCACGTGTCATAGTGACTAGACATCAAAGACCAACAAAGTAACGCCACGCGTCCAAATGAGGTGGTAGTCCCAGTCAAATGCAAGAACGAATCACAATGCGCCAAGTGTCAAATTGACATCATTTGGCCAATCACAAGCAACATTGTCTACCCCTTACAACTATAAATGGGGGATGTACATGACATTCAAAGGGAGGAAAAAAAAGACTTCAACAAGCATTCTGCAATTGGAGAAAGCTACATCAACGACATAGCTCTTCGAAGGAGTGATCAAAGGAGTTCTTCTTGGAGATCAACTTGCAACGACGAAGCGCTTTCCAACGTTATCGGAGATTAAATACATCTCAAGGAGTTCTACATCATCCTACATTCGAGAAATACGCTACTGAAAGCCCTCGAATCGCGGAGAAACTTAGGGGAGAGAATCAAGAAAATAACGGAATTGTACTCACAATGATTCATTAATAAAATTACATTTTTCTTTTATTTATTTTGCTTGCAGTTAGTTTTCCGCGCTTACGAAAATTTATTGCGAACAAATTTTGCACGCCCAGTGGGGCCAATTCTGCTCTTCATCTCTTTCTCCTACAAATACAAAAACAACAAGTTCAACTTTGCAATGGCCTTCATGAAGATCAATGATGTTTCAAGCAAGGACTCTTCAGTTGCCACATTTGTTGATTTTAGTGATGTTGATCCAATCACTCGACGCAAGTTCAAGACAAGTGCCTTGGATGGATCTGAATATTTCACCTCTTTGGAGATGCCAAGAAAGAGCAAGTCTCGAATGACATTCAAATCTGCAATCCCTGGGGGCAACATTGCATCAAAATTGTTTGATGAACTTTCTCATTCTGGCTTCAACTTTGGTGAATCTAAAAGTTCAATAGATTCTTCAATTTCAACAAAGCCTAACTCCTTTATGGTTGACGCAACTGACATGGACGAGAAGTTCGTAATGATGGAGCAAACCATTGAAGCCTTGAAGAAGTCTATTGATGACAAAAATCTTCAAATCACGCAGCTTATGATAAAGTTAGATCTCTACAACTCTAGAGAGTCACATCACAATCTAAAAACTCAAGAAAAAGTTGATATTGATTCTCCCAACAAGTCAGTTGACTCTCAAAGCGCAAAACAATCTGCTTCAGTTGCCACTTTAACAGTTCAACAACTACAAGATATGATCACAAACACAATTAAAGCTCAATATGGTGGTTCGTCACAAAGTTCCTTAGGATATTCAAAGCCGTATTCTAAGCGAATCGAGGGTTAATGCCAATTGGATATCAACCGCCAAAATTGCAGCAATTTGATGGAAGGGGAAACCCAAGGCAACATATTGCCCATTTCGTCGAGACTTGTAGCAGTGCTGTTACACATGATGATCTTCTTGTCAAGCAGTTTGTCCGTTCTTAAAAAAAATGCCTTTGATTGGTATATGGACTTGGAGCCTGAATCAATTGATAGTTGGGGACAATTAGAAAATTAATTTCTCAATCGTTTCTACAGTACCCGACGTACGATGAGCATGATGGAATTGACAAACACAAAACAAGGTAAGAATGAACTCGTTGTAGACTACATCAATCGCTGGCGAATGCTGAGCTTAGATTACAAGGATAAACTTTCTGAAATCTCAACAGTCGAAATTTGTATACAAGGAATGCATTGGGGCCTTGTATATATCCTTCAAGTGATTAAACCTCGAACTTCTGAAAAATTAGCTACACGTGCTCATGACATGGAGTTGAGCATTGCAAGCCATGGAAAGAAATCACATGTCTTTGATCTAAAAAAAGAAGATATACAATTCAAAGAGTCGTTAGATTACGCAACTAATGAGTCCATGGCGGTAACCACAACTTCTATGAAAGCCTCCAGGAGACAAAAGTTCAAAGAGATTGTAGCACATCAGCAAATGCGAGAAGTGAAAAATCAATCTACCTTGAAGGAGTTACAAGCAAAAGAGTAACTCTTTTCGGACTCTGATGTTTTTGCGATTCTTGATGAGCTGCTAACCAAGAAAGTCATTGCACTGCCAGATTCAAAGCGACCCGAAGAATCCAATAAAGTTGATGATCCTATGTATTGTAAGTTTCACCGCATCATCGATCATCACACCACAAAATGCTTCACTTTAAAGGAAAAGATCATGACATTGGTACGAGAGCGAAAGATCATCATTGACGATGGTGAGACAGCTGAGATAAACCATGCTAGTGCCAAACTAGATCATGATTCAATTTCAGAATTTCTACATCATGTGGCATCGCTGAAAATTGAAGATGTCATCATACTACAGTTTGGAAGCTTTGAACCAGTTGAAGTTTTCGTCTTGAAGAAAACAACAAACACATCCAAGGTAGATGCCTTCTTCAATGAAGAGGATGATGACACTCGGACTTTGGTCGCTCGCAAGAGGCAGAATCATCAAGGTACTTCTAAACACCGACTTTCAAAAGTTGACACAAAATCAATTATGAATCAACTTCAGCAATGCGAAAGCATGAAATCCAACTCCAAAGTGAAGTACATCAATGATTCATTACAAAAGGTTAGAAGACCAGTTACATTGATGGAATTCTTCCCTGAAATGCTCCTCAACGTACGATCCTAAACTGCAAGTTACAATGCTCCTCAACGTACGAGCTTAAACTGCAAGTTACAACGCTCCTTAAGGTATGAGCATAAACTGCATGTTACTCCTGGCCCACAAGAGTATAAACTGTGTTCGGCCTAAAAAAAGAATAAAAATTGGAGCCATCGGTGCCAACTGCACGAAATTTTCAATTTATCTTGGTTGATATACTTCTGATAACACATGTAGCCAGTGCATGACCCTTCAATATGACATGACAAACATGAGCAGCAGCACAACAATCTTGTTCGACATAGCGGTGCCAATAGCACGAAGTTTTGAATTACGGTCAAATTGAATCTTAAAAATCAATCTCCTCTTGTTTGAGAAGCATGTGTATGCAAAATAAAGATGCAAAATCACAACCATTACCTGCAAGAAAGAGAAACAAGAAAAATCCAAAAGACGCAAAATCATGAGGTGAACTTTCAGATTTGATGATCAACTTTAAAATTTGATTCCCGTCGATCCGGAAGGATTCTAACTGTGATTTTTGGATATGTCGTATTAATTGAAGTCCTGTTTCTCCAGAATCAATTCGCTCGTCGTTTGAATGTTCCTATATCAATAAACTGATGTTTTAGCGAGATCACGCATAGCAGTGAGAAGAACGTCCAAATTTAGGGTTCAACTTCAAAAATAGATTCCTGTAGGTATAAAAGGTTTCTAACTTTGAGTTTTGGATATGTTGTAGTACTAGAAGTGTAGTTTTTCCATAATCAATCCGCTCGTCATTTGAACGTTCCTACATCAAGAAACGGATGTTTTGGCGAGATTGCTCATAGCAGTGAAAAGAACGTCCAGATTTAGGGTTCAACTTCAAAAATTGATTCTCGTCGATCTAAAAGGTTTCTAACTGTGATTTTTGGATATGTTGTAGTACTCAAAGTCTAGTTTCTCCAGAATTAATCCGCTTGTCGTTTGAATGTTCCTACATCAAAAAACTAATGTTTTGGCCAGATCGCGCATAGCTATGAGAAGAACGTCCAGATTTAGGGTTCAACTTCAAAACTTGATTCCCGTCGATCTAAAAGATTTCTAACTCTGATTTTGGAATATGTCGTATTACTCAAAGTCTAGTTTCTCCAGAATCAAGCCGCTTATCATTTGGACATTTCTACACTAGGAAACAAAATTTTGTTGAGACTGCACGAAATTGAGAAAAGAAGACACCAAATTTGGAGTTCCACATTACTTTGGTTAGAAGAATTATTTTTTCAATGATTCTTTGATCAATCCTTTGTACACGAGAATTATATAGAAGTTCCTTTGAATAATTGTTATTTTTTGTACAAGGAAATTTTTGATAAAATTGGAAGAAACAAATCATATCAATTCCTACCATCTAAATGGAAGTTGCTAGCACTCAAAAGGAAAACAATAAGTCTTGAGATGTCAAGAATGATATCTTACAAAATCAACCAAAGGAAAGTTAATATTCCTTTTATTTGATTCAAGATCCAATCAATCTTCTTGTTCTTCTGCCACCTTGCAAGGAAGATCACACAATGTTAGTACTCACTAGACCTATCTATTTGAAATCAATATAGAGGGTCCACGTGGTTTTCAAGCAAGAATGTTTAAAAAAAATAATTGAGATCACTACAAACAAATCATTTGTAGTGACCTAGTTAGAATACGATGACAAGAAACAAATACTCTTAAAGTCTCAATAATGCCTTCAACTTTCGTCGTCAAATTCGACAAGCCTACATGTTGACACGTCTAAAAAAAATACATACATGAATACTTCAAGTCTTGTCACCAAGTGTTGACAAACCTACACTTCAACAAGGCTTGAAGTAGGGGGCATTTGTAGACACACAAATTTTATTGGATTTAATTCATATAAAATTTGGATTAAATCCATGTTTATTTGGATTGAATGATTAATTGGGCTTTACAAATAAATAAGTCCATTTTTATTAAATTCAAGTCCAAGGTCCATTTCACCTTGAAGCCCAAACTTATGCCACGTGTCATAGTGACTAGACATCAAAGACCAACAAAGTGACGCCATGTGTCCAAATGAGGTGGTAGTCCCAGTCAAATGCAAGAACGAATCACAATGCGCCAAGTGTCAAAATGACATCATTTGGCCAATCACAAGCAACATTGTCCACCCCTTACAACTATAAATGGGGGATGTACATGACATTTAAAGGGAGGAAAAAAAAGACTTCAACAAGCATTCTGCAATTGGAGAAAGCTACATCAACGACATAGCTCTTCGAAGGAGTGATCAAAGGAGTTCTTTCGGGAGATCAACTTGCAACGACGAAGCGCTTTCCGACGTTCTCGGAGATCAAATACATCTCAAGGAGGTCTACATCATCCTACATTCGAGAAATACGCTACTGAAAGCCCTCGAATCGCAAAGAAACTTAGGAGAGAGAATCAAGAGAACAACGGAATTGTACTCACAATGATTCATTAATAAAATCACATTTTTCTTTTATTTATTTTGCTTGCAGTTAATTTTCCGCGCTTACCAAAATTTGTTGCGAACAACTGCTTCTCTGTAAATTAATTTTAAATTATAGATATTATGATCATTTTTCTTATCATATGATCTCACTTCACTAATCTCATTTCCTCTTTTAATTTGTGCCTCACAGCTTCTTCTTTAATTTTTCTCATTTTATTTATTTTGCACTAAAATAACTTTTTCAAAATTTGAATACTCCATTTATTTAATTATTCCAAATAACATGAATTTAAAATTATAAATCATAGGTCTCATAAATTCAAAATATTATACACTAATTAAATTACAGTAAAACAAAAAAATAATTTTATTTTTTAAAATATGCTGAAGCAAAACACGTTGAAAGAGACGGGTTGCTTTAGTATGTACTCTTTCTTATACAATAAGAGAGTATATATATTAAGCATAGGAAAAGATGCCTTATTTATTTTATTAATTATATTTTGAAAATTTTAATTTGACTATTAGTATATCTTACATAGTCACTTAACGATTAAGTCAGGCAAAAATAATTAATTTTCTTACTTTTATTAAAATAAAAAAGTTAAACAGAGTACGACATTTTAAAGAAATTACTTTTGTCAAAAAAAGTTAGTTAACATTTAAAATTCTACCAATGTCACGTGAATTTGAATACATGAAATAATATATATTATTAAAAGTTAAGTAAAAGATACTGAAAATATTTTTAAATCATATAAGAAATTTGATTACTCTATAATTTCCTATGTATACTTATAAATAGAAGAAGTAACATCGATTTTGTAAAAATAAAAATAACATTCCAGTGTAGAGTTTCAAATAAATTAATAATTTAAAATATTTATGATTATTCATGTGAATTTAAATAAAAGTAACATATATTAACGTAAAAATAATATAAATCACTGACAAATTAATAATATTAAATATTTCTTTTTAAAAAAAGTATAAAAAAACTGATTGATTCTTTAAAATTTATTAAAAAAAAATAACATGAGTTGAGCCCGTGTTAACACGGACTTATGTATCTAGTAATAATACAATCAATACTTTCCAAGCTAGCTAACAGTACTGCAGGACCTAATTTTCACATAACCAAATTAATTTGATCACAGGATACATCTGGAACAATGTCAATCTCTCTCTCTTGATTTTTAAACACACCAAACTAAAAGAAACAAATAGATTATGGTGTCAATGATATTTAAGAAATTTTATCTAATTATATAATAAAATTCTTTTATGTCTCTTAAATAGTTAAATTAATAGGGAACTTTCACGTAACCATTTAAAAAAAGTCTAATTACTCTCCATAGCTATAGTTTGATAATTACAATTCGTAGCTATATGTTATATGGAGGAGAGAGATAGGGAGAGAGAGAAGAGAGGCGAGAGAGGGGAGAACGGTGAATTGTATATATGTGTATTTTGTTAGATATTGTATATTATACATATGTATTTATATATATGGCAAGCGAGATTGGGAGATGGAGGAGAGAGGCGATCGATACTGGGAGAGGGAGGAGAGAGGTGAGTGAGATTGGGAGAGGGAGGAGAGAGGCGAGCGAGAGAGTGAAGAGAGGTGAATTGTATATGTATATAATTGTATATTATACATATGCATTTGTATATATGGCAAGCGAGATTGGGAGAGGGAGGAGAGCGTCGAGCGAGATTGGGAGAGGGAGGAGAGAGGCGAGCGAGAAAGGGAGATAGTGGAAGAGAGGTGAATTGTATATTTATATAGGTTAAATAATTATATATTATGCATATGTATTTGTATATTATGGCATTATACATATACAAATGTGACTAATAATACAAACTCAAAGTCAGCTCACCTAATTAATGTATAGTGCTAATGCGAATGATAATTATAGTAAATTATAGTTATAATGAGTAATTAAATAATATAAATTTATTTAATCATATAATTTTTTCTAAATTAATCCGAGAAAGTTTACTCTTTCAAATTGATTAAATTACTTGGCACGTCTTAACAGTTCGGGCTAAAATTAAAGTACCTTTATGAGATAGTGATTCAACAAAAATATTATAGTTAACATTTTAAAATGAAACCAATTTTAACGCGGATAAAATAGAGGATGATATGCATATATTTATTGTTATTATTATTAATACAGCTAAGCCAAGTAAATAAGTGTGCTGTCAAATTAATTTTGTTAGCAACATAGCACGGTTTTTTTAATTTTAAGAGAAACACGTGTTCATGTCAAATTTTGTCTACTATGAATATTCATCCTTCAAGTTGCCATACTTGAAATATTTGTTAGCCCATTTCTTTTTCTTTATACAAATTAAATTATGATTTGGTAACCAAGTAGATCTCATAGATTTGGCACCAATATAATTCCCACTAAATCTTATTCTTTTGAATACATAATAATTTCCAATCTATAATGAAAAATTTTCAGTCGGTTGGAATTTAAGATTTAAAAACATGATAAATGACAAAATGATTATAAGACTTTGAGATGTTAGGAACGCTACTTCTGGAATGGATCTATCGTGTGATTCAGATTTAGTTGAAGCTTCAATTAGCGTGAATATCGGAAATCGAGTGAAAAATCAAATAATAATGATACTCTCTCAATCCGATATTAGCTGGTCAATTTATTAAAAATAGTTATCACATATTAGTTGTCCACCTTATTAAAACTATTTTTTTTTATAATATACCCGTACAATTAGATCTTTTTAAAATTATTTATATTTGTTTATAAAATTTCGATTAAGCTTTTGAAAGAGGTGAATTGGTAAAATTATCTTATTAATTATAATGTAAATGATTTTCTTTTAATGATTGTGAAAACATAAATATCTAACATTTAGAAATTCTATCAATTATTCAGGATCGTAGAACTATATGATTTTCACATATATTTAATACTATAATATTTGAGTCAAGAATACATACCTGAATCTGTCATTGTAGTTCTTGACTTGATTGAGCGTAAGTCTTTTCTTTTGATAATTTAGAAGTTGTTTCTCTCTCTTGCCTTATACTTTATATATAGTTTTGATGGATAAGACTATATATTTATGGCAGAGAAAGAACCATTTAAATAGAGTGTTTTTAACATCATTCCCACATTTCCATCATGGTGAGTAGTGGAGATAATGAATAGTTGGAAGAGGTAATGGGTAAAGTGGAAACTTAATGAGTAGTTGAAGTAACTTCTCCACTTCTCTACTTAAGACTTAATGATAGTTGAAGTAACTTCTCCACTTCCCCACTTCTCCACTTCTTCACTTATCCAATTAGAATTAGAATTTAGTTAGTAATTAAATATTGAACCAAAATAATATTAATGTGAGTGGGTCATAAAACTAAAATTCTCCCACTTGACACACGTAACATCATTTACTTAATGATTTAATTAAACATTTCAATTACAATGTGCACGTATACTAAATTCAACATTATTTGTTGTTATTAAGTAAATCAACTAATATGAGTCATGGCGGTTGTACACCACTTTAATTGGAATGGTCCCTTTCATGCACTACAATATTAGTCTATTGCCTAACACAACCTTTCAAATACATAATGGGTCCACCATAATGCTTAGAATATCTTTATCTAAACAAAACATGTCATCATCATTCTCAACATAACGTATACAAGAGAAAACAGGTAATAATAGAAACATATATATAGTTGAGCTCAAAGTGTCAATTATATAAACATAATATAATTTTTGCATAAAGTCATTCATTGCGATTAATAAGACCCATTCTTTCAACATGTTCAACAAATGCTTTGGGCGTTTTCTTCAAAGGATCAGCAATCATAAGTTTGGGGCTAATATGTTCAATTATCACTTTATGTTTCTGGACTTCTTCCTTAACTGAAAAATATTTTAATTCCATATGTTTGGCACCCTTAAATACTTATCATTTTTAGAGAAGAAGACTGCTGCAGTATTATCACAATAAATTTTCAGCGGCTTGGAAATACCGTCGATTAGTCCAAGTCCTGAAATAAAGTTCCGCAGCCAGTTAGCCTAAATTGTGGCCTCAATGTATGCCACAAATTCAGCTTTCATAGTGGATGCAGCTATAAGAGACTGTTTCGCAGTCTTCCATGATATTGCTCCTCCAGCTAATAGGAACAAATACCCAAATGTGAATTTTCATGTATTCACACAACCAGCATAATCTGAATCTGAATATCCAATCACATCAAGTGATCAGATCTTCTATAAGTGAGCATATGATCTGTAGTTCCTTGCAAGTATCGCAACACTTTCTTCGCAGCTTTCCAATGATCCATTTCTGGATTACTTTGATAACGGCCCGACATTTCAACAGCGAAACTGATGTCTGGTCTAGTACATGTTTGGGCATACATTAGACTCCAAACTATTGATGCATAAGGAATATCATTCATTTGCTTACGTTTCAATTCATTCTTTGGACATTGATTGAGACTAAATTTATCTCCTTTCTAAATTGCAACGGGACTTGATGCGCATTTTTTCATTCTAAATCTCTCTAACACTTTATTAATATAGGCTTTCTAAAACAAACCTAATAATCCTTATGATCTATTACGAAATATTTCTATTCCAATCACATAGGATGCCTCTCTCATATCTTTCATTTCAAAATTGTTAGATAAATATCTCTTGGTATCATGCAACAAACCAAGATCGTTAGTAGCAAGCAAGATGTCATCAACATACAGGACTAACATAATAAACTTACTCCCACTAACCTTCAGATATATACACCGATCAAGAGTGTTTTCCTTAAATACAAAAGTGACAATAGTTTCATTAAACTTAAGATACCATTGTCGAGAAGCTTGTTTAAGTCCGTATAATGACATCTTAAGTTTACACACCATGTGTTCCTTTCCTTTACAAGAGAACCCTTCAGGTTGATTCATATAAACTTCTTCATCCAACTTTTCATTTAGAAAGGTTGTTTTCACATCCATTTGATGTAGCTCTAAGTCATAATGAGCTACTAAAGCCATTATAATTATGAGTGAATCTTTTCTAGAGACAGGTGAAAATGTTTCTTTATAGTCGATGCCATCTTTTTGAGTGAAACCTTTTGCAACAAGTCTGGCCTTGTGACGTTTGATGTTGGGAGTTGACTCACGTTTGGTCTTAAAGACCCATTTATACCCAACTGTTTTGCAACCTTCTCGTAATTCAACAAGGTCCCATACTTCATTTTGTTCTATAGATTTCAACTCATCTTTCATAGAATTTATCCATCTATCAGAATTATTACTTTCAATAGCTTGTGAAAATGAAACTGCATCATTATCAATTTCTAAGTCAATTTCTGACTCGTGTAAATATACCAAATAGTTATAAAAAATAGCAGGTCTCTTTTGTCTTTGAGATTTTCTTAATACTACTTCTTGTGGTACATCTACTACAGGTTCATTAATTATTGCTTCATTGAGATTAACAGGAGCATCAATTTGTTGTTCTTGTTGATTGTTAGGTTGCGCAATAACTTTAGTAACAACATCTTTAAAAGAAGTAAAAGGTAGAGAAACCCTCACCCTAACTTCTTTAATTTCCACTTTACATGGTTCTTCACTCCCACTAACTTCACCATTCTCAATGAACCTAGCATTTTCAGTTTCAACTATTCTTATACTGTGATTAGGACAGTAAAATCTATACCCTTTTGATTTTTCTGGATAACCAATGAAGAAATCACTGATTGTTCTTGAATTCAGTTTCTTTTTTTGTGGGTTTATAAACTCTAACTTCTGTTGGGCAACCCCAAACATGCAGGTGTCTTAAACTAGGTTTTCTACTAGTCCATAGATCAAAAGGAGTCTTCGGCACTGCTTTACTAGGAACCCTATTAAGTAAGTAAACGACAGTTCTTAAAGCATACATCCACAATGAAAGAGGAATAGATGAATTACTTAACATACTCCTAATCATGTCCGTTAATGTACGATTATGTCTTTCTGCTACACCATTTTGTTGTGGTGTTCCAGGCATTGTGTATTGAGCACATATTGCCATGTTTTTCGAGGAATTTAGCAAATGGACCTGGGTGTTGTCCATTTTCATCATATCTTCCATAATATTCACCACCTCTATCTGACCTGATTATTTTCACCTTTCTATCTAGTTGTCTTTCAACCTCAGTAATAAAGACCTCTAAGGCATTTATCGCTTGAGATTTTTCATGCAACAAATAGACATACCCATAATTAAAAATCGTCAATAAAAGTGATAAAATATTTTTCTTTATTGAAAGATGTAATATCAAAAGGACCAGATATATCAGTGTGTATAATTTCAAGAAGTTGTGTGCTTCTTGTGGCTCCTTTCTTTGTGTGTCTTGTTTTTTTCCCTATAATACAATCCACACAAATGTTAAGGTCCGTAAAATCTAAATTTGGAAGAATTTCATTATGAACTAATCTTTTCAATCTTTCTTTGGATATGTGACCTAAACGTTTGTGCCACAAAAAACAGATTGTTCATTGACCAAACTTCGTTTGGTTTCAATATTATGATGCAGAGTTAAGAGTATTTTGGCAAATAGATTGTCAAGATTTAGTTTGTATAAGTTATCACAAAGAGTACCAATACCAATTAGATAATTATGTTTAAACAAACTAAAACATCCATTACCAAAATTAAAAGAGTATCCAGTCTTATCCAACTTAGACAAAGAAACTAAATTTCTCGAAAGAGAAGGTATATAACAAGTTTCAAGTAAATCTAAGTGGCGCCCAGTATCAAGGATTAAACGATAACTTTCTATAGCTTTATATGAATTCTTCACTCTATTTCCCATATACATATATCTTTCATTCTGGTTTATGGTTTGTGTTGTAAGGAATCCCTCCATCGTATTAGAAACATGAACAGTACAACCAGAGTCAATCCACCAAGTATTATAAGAAACTTCAGTTAAATTTGATTCGAGACATGTAAAAGCACTAGGCTTACCTTTTTTCTCGAGCCATACCTTAAATTTCAGGCAATCGTTCTGAAAGTGTTCAAATTTTCCACAGAAACGACACTTATCATTCTTATGTTCCTTCTTTTGTACTTGAGAGGAGGACTCATTAACATTATGATGCCTCTGTTTTCCTTTAGCATGTTTCTTTCCTTTCTTTCCTACTTCTTGATGACTTACAAGGTTAATGGACTGGGTTCCTTGATTCTTGAGCCTTACTTCCTCCTGAACCAACATTCCGTGCAATTCATGCATGTTTTATTTGTCTTTCATGGTGTTGTAGTTCATTTGGAAAGGGCCATACTCAGACGGTAATGAGTTGATAATGAATTGTACAAGGAAATTTTGTTTCACTTCCATTCCTAAAGACTTAAGTCTTGCTGCTATGTTTGTCATTTCGATGACATGCTCATGCATGGTACGTGAACCATCAAACTTCATGGTGGTCAAAGTACCCATTAGTGTCCCAGCAAGAGACTTTTCAGCAGTTTGAGAGGATTCTTCCACGAATTTCAGAAAATCTTTTGCATTTTCAGTTTTGAGAAGAGTAGTCTTAATGTTGCTCGCAATATTCATTCGCATAAACATTATGTCTAATCTGTTAGATCGATCCCAATGCTTATAATGAGACCTTTCTTCAGTACTGCTAGTTTCAATAATAGAAGTTGGCTTCTCAGTGTAAAGTGCAACATCAAGATCTAAAACTCCGAGATGGAATTTGATCTGTTCGCACCAATCTGAGAAGTTAAGACCGTTAAAGGTCGTAACAGAGACAAAGTGCAAATGAAGAGCAAATGCTGCAAATATAATATACTCATTTGTTAATACTTGAGTTATGAGTTTCAACTTACTATCAAATTCAGAAATGGTTTATAAATTCTTAAATGTATATTGATGTCCTCCTTTGGGCGAAACATCAAAATACAACTTTAGACATAATAATGCTTAGATGTGAATTTAACGTAATTCAATAATTTTAAATGTGTCAATCAATAATATTTATTATCTTTGGATAAATAAATAAAACTAATGACACATCTAAATTATCTCATTAATGTTCAATGGTTATAAAATGAAATAATCAACCTTTCGGTGATCCCTAAATATCTTACAACCAAAAACTTCAATATATCCATAAGTTATATCAGTTATAAACATCAAAATAAAGGATAATTGAATATACGTCTAATCATTATTATTTTGAATTTATTCTTCGAAGATTAGATCACTTTGGTATTAACTAATCTCATATGCATAATTTCAAAATAAAATACATCATGATAGAGAATAATTACTTCACTTTATATTACCTATTGCCGTTTTTAAGAAAGGAAAATATTAATTTAATGAAAAATCACTAGTTCTTAAACCATGCTCTTGATACCACATGTAAATGATTTTCTTTTAATGATTGTGAAAACATAAATAATCTAACATATAGAAATTCCATCAATTATTCAGGATTGTAGAACTATATGATTTTCACATATATTTAATACTATAATATTTGAGTCAAGAATACATACCTGAATCTGTCATTGTAGTTCTTGACTTGATTGAGCGGAAGTCTTTTCTTTTGATAATTTAAAAGTTGTTTCTCTCTCTTGCCTTATACTTTATATATAGCTTTTATGGATAAGACTATATATTAATGGCAGAGAAAGGACCATTTAAATAGAGTGTTTTTTAACATCATTCCCACATTTCCATCATGGTGAGTAGTGGAGATAATGAATAGTTGGAAGAGATAATGGGTAAAGTGGAAGACTTAATGGGTAGTTGAAGTAACTTCTCCACTTCCCCACTTCTCCACTTCTCCACTTAAGACTTAATGGATAGTTGAAGTAACTTCTCCACTTCCCCACTTCTCCACTTCTTAACTTATCCAATTAGAATTAGAATTTAGTTAGTAATTAAATATTGAACCAAAATAATATTAATGTGAGTGGGTCATAAAACTAAAATTCTCCCACTTGACACACGTAACATCATTTACTTAATGATTTAATTAAACATTTCAATTACAATGTGCACGTATACTAAATTCAACATTATTTGTTGTTATTAAGTAAATCAACTAATATGAGTCATGGCGGTTGTACACCAGTTTAATTGGAATGGTCCCTTTCATGCACTACAATATTAGTCTATTGCCTAACACAACCTTTCAAATACATAATGGGTCCACCGTAATGCTTAGAATATCTTTATCTAAACAAAACATGTCATCATCATTCTCAACATAACGTATACAAGAGAAAACAGGTAATAATAGAAACATATATTGTCACGCCCCGAGCTACCCCCGAGACGCGGACACGGAACCTAGGACCACAAGTGATCCCAAGCTAACCCTGCTGGCATGATCATGAGCATACTAAAGATAATAAACTGTTGCGGAAGCTAAATCATGCTTAAAATAAAAAGATGGGGAATACCCATATTCTATAACTGAGATATTTGAAAACAATGAGTTTAATACAAAAGAAATATTAACTCAATACTAAGCTGAATCTAACTATGTCTGAAAATAGCCTCTAAACTGGACTAGAAATACTGGGACAAGCCCCAGCAAAATCTAGCAACAACTGAACTAAATGACTAAAGAGTGAAATGAAACTCATGACTGTTGTCCTCGGAGAATGAGGAATCACCACTGAATCTGCTGAATTGGAGATCGAAAAACTGATCTATGCGTGATCTGGATGCTGAGAACCTGAACCTACATCACGAGAAGATGTAGCGCACGTATGCGTCAGTACTTGAAAGGTACTGAGCATGTAGGATAGAGTAAAGCTGAAATAAAACATAACTGAACAAGCACAAAAGCAAGTATAATAATCTGAACATGATATACTAAATTTCTGAGCTAACTGAATGCAATGACCAATTTATAGCATGCTAAAACTGAATACTGAATATACTGATAAATGGTCATGCAGAGAGTCTGACTGAACTGTGGGAGATACTAATAACCGATAATAAAACCACATGAGCTAAATGTGGAGTCCGATGTATACGCCCCATCGAGAGGACCCAATATACCCTGCCAAAGGTATAAAGGCATGCTGGCGTGATCACTAAACTGATTGCCCACAGAGGGGACTTACAACCTACTTGGCTAGTAGTTCTGGGACTATTGGGTACGCTAAACCCTAGTCCAACTCGATATTATGCTACTCCCAATGAATTCTGTAAATTAACTGATTATGTCTGAGTTTCTGAAAATAATGGATAGCTCGAACTGAACATGCAAACTGAGAATGCAATAATTAATCTGGTAATTATGCATTTATAACTGAGGCATGTATATCTGAAGTTTCTGAAATATCTGACCTAGCATGTGTAATTCAAGAACTAAAGAAATACAAAGCTAGGGTTCTGAAATTTATTCGATAATCTGAGTAATAACATGATGATCTTATTTGGAACATATATTTAATAAATTCATGAAGTTCTATCAAAGTTCTAGAAACCCTAGGTTTAATCATGATAAGAAAATCAAGAATCTGACTGAAAACTAGGGACCCAATGGGTGAAAGGAACCCACTAGTGAAATCCCGCATACCTGGTGATGAAATCCACGAAAAATAATTAAGTTTCTGGGCTGGAACTGTTGGAGCTTGTGGCGTTCTTGAACTAGGGTTCTTGAGCTTTTTTTCTCCTCTCTTGCTTCTAATTTTCTAAGTTTTGATTTAATGATTTGACTTGGATATGTTTTAATTATGTTTCTAGGCTTAAACTGACTAAAATCTGATGATTTAGGGTCAAAACGACGTAACTTATGGTTTAAACGGAGTGGGAAAGGTCAAAAAGACCCCTGGGAAGGTTGCTGTCGGGCCACACGACGGCCAGGACTGACGGTCCGTCGTGTGCCCGACGCCCCGTCGTTGGATCCGTCGTGAGGGCCTGTTCGACAGGCCTTTACTAAAATAGGCATAACGTTTTACTCGGAGGTTGATTTTAGCAAGGTTGGTGGATATGGAAAGATAATTCAATTATCTCTGTGGGTAGGTCATGAGAGACCTAATTCAGTTTGTGATAAGAGTTATGATCATTTTAAGTTGACCCAACTGCATTTCCCTTAACTGTCTGCAAATTTATTTTTCTGAAAAACTAATTTTTGGTCTGTTTTGGCTACGGGGTGTTACATTATCTCTCCCTTGGGAACATTCGTCCTCGAATGAAGACTAAACTATCTGAAATGGAGGGAGAGAGCTGCAAACCCCACTACTAAACACTGAGAACTGAGTTTCTGACTGAATGGAGTTCTGAGTACATGCAATTACGCTGAAAATGCAAGTACAAACTGAGGGAACATGATTCTAAAACTGAATTTACGCATGAATGATTGTAAAACTGAAGAGGAACTATTACCTCAAGCTGGAGTGGAATCGGAAGGAAAAAGGTAAGGATACTTGGCTTTCATGGCTGCTTCTGCTTCCCAAGTAGCTCCCTCTACGGACTGACTCCTCCACAAAACCTTGACTGAAGCAACTTCTTTGTTTCTCAACCTTCTAACCTGACGGTCAAGAATCTCAACTGGTACATCCTCATAAGAAAGACTATATTTCACCGCCACACTCTCTAATAGCACTATAGAGGCTGGATCACCCACACACTTCTTCAAGAGTGAGATGTGGAAGACCGGATGCACTGCTACTAATTCTGCTGGCAACTCTAACTCATATGCCACCTTGCCAACCCTTTTCAATATCTTGTAAGGGCCTACATATCTAGGACTGAGCTTCCCTTTCTTTCCAAATCTCATCACCCCTTTCATAGGTGAGACTTTCAGAAAAATCCAATCATCAACTTGGAACTCTAGTTCCCTTCTCCTTACATCTGCATAAGATTTCTGACGACTTTGGGTTGTCTTAAGTCTATCTCTAATGAGTTGAACTTTCTCCATAGCATAAAGGACTGAATCTGGCCCTATCAAAGCTGCTTCACCTACTTCAAACCAACCAACATGAGATCTACATGTACGCCCATATAAAGCCTCATAAGGGGCCATCTGAATGCTGGAATGATAGCTATTATTGTAGGCAAACTCAATAAGAGGAATGTGATCATCATAACTACCTTTGAAATCGATCACACAAGCTCTCAACATATCCTCTAAGGTCTGAATGGTACGCTCTGTCTGCCCATCCGTCTGTGGATGAAATGATGTACTAAGGTTAACTTGAGTACCAAGACCTTTTTGAAATGACTTCCAAAAATGAGAGGTAAACTGAGGACCTCTATCTGAGATGATAGACAAAGGAACCCCATGCAACCTCACAATTTCATTAAGGTAAAGCTTAGCATAGTCCTCTGCCGAATATGTAGTCTTGACCGCCAAAAAGCGAGAAGACTTAGTCATCCTATCGACTATCACCCAAATTGAGTCATGCTGTCTGCGAGTACGAGGTAACCCTGTGATAAATCCATATTGATCACATCCCACTTCCAAGTAGGAATATCGATCTCTTGAGTCATACCTCCTGGTTTCTGATGTTCTACCTTGACTTGCTGGCAATTGGGGCACTTACTCACAAAGTCTGCTATATCCCTCTTCATGCCATTCCACCAATAGACTTCCCGCAGATTGCGGTACATCTTAGTGGCACCTGGATGAATAGAATACCTGGAGTTATGAGCTTCTGCAAGAATATGCTTCCTCAACTCGCCCACATCAGGAACACACAATCTACCTTGGTAGCGAAGTACACCATCTCGCCCTTGGGAGAAAACCTCCACTCTCTGATTGTTGACTGCACCCTTTAGTTCAAGCAAGATCGGATCACTCCTTGCTTTTCCTTAACCTCCACTACCAAAGACGATTCTGCCCCATTCTGAAATGTTACACCGCTGTCTGATATGCTCATAAGGCGAACTGCCAAGCGAGCACGCCTGTGAACATCCTTCACTAGCTCCTTTCTTTTTTCCTCAACATGGGATACACTACCCATAGATAATCTACTAAGAGCATCGGCCACTACATTCGCCTTTCCAGGATGATAATGCACACTCATATCATAATCCTTAAGGAACTCAAGCCATCTCCTCTGGCGAAGATTCAACTCTTTCTGGGTGAACACATACTGAAGGCTCTTATGATCGGTGAACACATCTACATGAACACCATACAAGTAGTGTCTCCATATCTTGAGTGAAAACACCACTGCTGCAAGCTCGAGGTCATGAGTTGGATAGTTCTTCTCATGCACCTTAAGCTGTCTAGAGGCATAAGATATAACCTTATCTCTTTGCATCAACACACAACCAAGGCCAACTCTGGATGCATCGCAATAGATCACATAACCATCTGAACCCTCTGGTAGAGTCAAGACAGGAGTTGTAGTCAATCTAGTTTTCAATTCTGCGAAGCTTTTCTCACAATCATCTGACCATTGGAACTTGACCATTTTTTGAGTCAACCTAGTCAATGGTGAGGCTATGGATGAAAATCCTTCCACGAACCTCCTGTAAAAACCCGCTAGACCTAAGAAACTTCTGATATCTGTAGAAGAGGTAGGTCTGGGCCATTGTTTCACTGCTTCTATCTTCTATGAATCTACGCGGATCCCTTCGCTAGATACAATGTGACCAAGAAAAGCAATGGATTGCAACCAAAACTCACATTTGCTAAACATAGCGAATAACTAGCGATCCTTGAGAGTTTGTAGAACAATTCTCAAATGACTTGCATGTTCTTCCTCACTCCTAGAGTAAATGAGGATATCATCAATAAAGACGATAACGAACAAGTCCAAGTACTATTTGAACACTCTGTTCATCAAATCTATGAAAGCTGCAGGAGCATTGGTTAGTCCAAACGACATAACTACAAATTCATAATGATCATACCGATTTCTGAAGGTTGTTTTCGGAATGTCACTATCTCTGACTCTGAGCTGATGATAACCCGATCTGAGGTCTATCTTTGAGAAATGACTAGCACCCTGAAGTTGGTCAAACAAGTCATCAATCCTGGGGATGGGATACTTATTCTTGATTGTGACCTTGTTCAACTGTCTATAGTCAATGCACATTCTGAGAGAACCATCTTTCTTCTTTACGAACAATACTGGTGCACCCCATGGTGAAATACTAGGTCTGATGAAACCCTTATCTAAAAGGTCTTTCAACTGCTCTTTCAATTCCTTAAGCTCTGCTGGAGCCATTCTATAAGGAGGAATAGAAATAGGTTGGGTATCTGGAAGAAGATCAATTCCAAAGTCGATTTCCCTTTCGGGAGGGATCCCGGGAAGATATTTTGGAAATACTTCTGGAAATTCAATGACTACTGGAACTGACTCAAGAGTTGGGTTTCAAGGCTAGAATTCTTAACCCGAACTAGATGATAGAGATAACCCTTAGATATCATCTTTCTGGCCTTAAGGTAAGAAATAAATCGACCCATAGGCGCTAGGCTACTACCCTTTCATTCTAAGATTGGTTCGTCTGGAAACTGAAAATGAACAATCCAGTTCTGCAATCAACTGAGACATAACATGAGTGTAACCAATCTATGCCTAGAATAACATCGAAGTCTACCATTTCTAACTCTACTAGATCTACTGAAGTGACTTTCTGAGAGACTGTGATAGGGCAATTTCTGTATATCCGTCTAGCTATAACTGGGTCACTAACTGAGTAGATACTGAGAAAGGTTCTGAGAGAGTTTCTGAACTAACACTGAATCGGACTGCTATACTGAGTTACAAAAGACAAAGTCATGTACGTTGTCTGAGTGAACCATATGTGAGTCACATCCTTGAGTTGGTAGGATGCCAATCTCTCCTATCACTACCAGTTACTGACATCACACCAAATATTTTCTTGACCTTGTCAATGATCTTCTACGAGTCCTTACCAACTTGCGACGGAAAACTTAGGTGGATTCATCCTAACGAAATCACAAACTCTGGCTGCCACTAATTGATCATTTCTATTAGTAGGAACTCTAACCTACTGATTGTTCTTGTTGTTCATACTCTGAGCCAAAAACTGAATTGGCATTCTAAAACTCTACATTTGAACTTTCTTATATGGTACTAGAGGAACTGCGTTAGCATTGCGTGCATTAGCATTCCATACCTAAGCTCTACGAGAAGGCATGATCTTACGCGCATAACGATAGATTAGAAAGAAGATCATACCAACGCACGATAAGAATATCAAGAAAGTGAAGTTTTCCTAAAACACTTCATAGCCTCCCTCTCATTAGATGTGGTGCACTTCACACCCATGAAAAGGACTCTACTTAGTGCGGCTTTTTCAGACATCCTAGAACTTTTGAACCTAGTGCTCTGATACCAAGTTTTGTCACGCCCCGAGCTACCCCAAGACGCGGACACGGAACCTAGGACCACAAGTAATCCCAAGCTAACCCTGCTGGCATGATCATGAGCATACTAAAGATAATAAACTGTTGCGGAAGCTAAATCATACTTAAAATGAAAAGATGGGGAATACCCATATTCTATAACTGAGATATTTGAAAACAATGAGTTTAATACAAAAGAAATATTAAATCAATACTAAGCTGAATCTAACTATGTCTGAAAATAGCCTCTAAACTGGACTAGAAATACTGGGACAAGCCCCAGCAAAATCTAGCAACAACTGAACTAAATGACTAAAGAGTGAAATGAAACTCATGACTGTTGTCCTCGGAGAATGAGGAATCACCACTGAATCTGCTGAATTGGAGATCGAGAAATTGATCTATGCGTGATCTGGATGCTGAGAACCTGAACCTACATCACGAGAAGATGTAGCGCACGTATGCGTCAGTACTTGAAAGGTACTGAGCATGTAGGATAGAGTAAAGCTGAAATAAAACATAACTGAACAAGCACAAAAGCAAGTATAATAATCTGAACATGATATACTGAATTTCTGAGCTAACTGAATGCAATGACCAATTTATAGCATGCTAAAACTGAATACTGAATATACTGATAAATGGTCATGCAGAGAGTCTGACTGAACTGTGGGAGATACTAATAACCGATAATAAAACCACATGAGCTAAATGTGGAGTCCGATGTATACGCCCCATCGAGAGGACCCAATATACCCTGCCAAAGGTATAAAGGCATGCTTGCGTGATCACTAAACTGATTGCCCACAGAGGGGACTTACAACCTACTTGGCTAGTAGTTCTGGGACTATTGGGTACGCTAAACCCTAGTCCAACTCGGTATTATGCTACTCCCAATGAATTCTGTAAATTAACTGATTATGTCTGAGTTTCTGAAAATAATGGATAGCTCGAACTGAACATGCAAACTGAGAATGCAATAATTAATCTGGTAATTATGCATTTATAACTGAGGCATGTATATCTGAAGTTTCTGAAATATCTGACCTAGCATGTGTAATTCAAGAACTAAAGAAATACAAAGCTAGGGTTCTGAAATTCATTCGATAATCTGAGTAATAACATGATGATCTTATTTGGAACATATATTTAATAAATTCATGAAGTTCTATCAAAGTTCTAGAAACCCTAGGTTTAATCATGATAAGAAAATCAAGAATCTGACTGAAAACTAGGGACCCAATGGGTGAAAGGAACCCACTAGTGAAATCCCGCATACCTGGTGATGAAATCCACGGAAAAATAATTAAGTTTCTGGGCTGGAACTGTTGGAGCTTGTGGCGTTCTTGAACTAGGGTTCTTGAGCTTTTTTTCTCCTCTCTTGCTTCTAATTTTCTAAGTTTTGATTTAATGATTTGACTTGGATATGTTTTAATTATGTTTCTAGGCTTAAACTGACTAAAATCTGATGATTTAGGGTCAAAACGACGTAACTTATGGTTTAAACGGAGTGGGAAAGGTCAAAAAGACCCCTGGGAAGGTTGCTGTCGGGCCACACGACGGCCAGGACTGACGGTCCGTCGTGTGCCCGACGCCCCGTCGTTGGATCCGTCGTGAGGGCCTGTTCGACAGGCCTTTACTAAAATAGGCATAACGTTTTACTCGGAGGTTGATTTTAGCAAGGTTGGTGGATATGGAAAGATAATTCAATTATCTATCTGTGGGTAGGTCATGAGAGACCTAATTCAGTTTGTGATAAGAGTTATGATCATTTTAAGTTGACCCAACTGCATTTCCCCTTAACTGTCTGCAAATTTATTTTTCTGAAAAACTAATTTTGGTCTGTTTTGGCTACGGGGTGTTACATATATATAGTTGAGCTCAAAGTAACAATTGCATAAACATAATATAATTTTTGCATAAAGTCATTCATTGCGATTAATAAGACCCATTCTTTCAACATGTTCAACAAATGCTTTGGGCGATTTCGTCAAAGGATCAACAATCATAAGTTTGGGGCTAATATGTTCAATTATCACTTTATGTTTCTGGACTTCTTCCTTAACTGAAAAATATTTTAATTTCCATATGTTTGGCACCCTTAGAATACTTATCATTTTTAGAGAAGAAGACTGCTGCAGTATTATCACAATAAATTTCAGCGGCTTGGAAATACCGTCGATTAGTCCAAGTCCTGAAATAAAGTTCCGCAGCCAATTAGTCTGAACTGTAGCCTCAAAGCATGCCACAAATTCAGCTTTCATAGTGGATGCAACAATAACAGACTGTTTCGCAGTCTTCCATGATATTGCTCCTCCAGCTAATAGGAACAAATACCCAAACGTGAATTTTCATGTATTCACACAACCAGCATAATCTGAATCTGAATATCCAATCACATCAAGTGATCAGATCTTCTATAAGTGAGCATATGATCTGTAGTTCCTTGCAAGTATCGCAACACTTTCTTCGCAGCTTTCCAATGATCCATTTCTGGATTACTTTGATAACGGCCCGACATTTCAACAGCGAAACTGATGTCTGGTCTAGTACATGTTTGGGCATACATTAGACTCCCAACTATTGATGCATAAGGAATATCATTCATTTGCTTACGTTTCAATTCATTCTTTGGACATTGATTGAGACTAAATTTATCTCCTTTCTAAATTGCAACGGGACTTGATGCGCATTTTTCCATTCTAAATCTCTCTAACACTTTATTAATATAGGCTTTCTAAGACAAACCTAATAATCCTTATGATCTATTACGAAATATTTCTATTCCAATCACATAGGATGCCTCTCTCATATCTTTCATTTCAAAATTGTTAGATAAATATCTCTTGGTATCATGCAACACACCAAGATTGTTAGTAGCAAGCAAGATGTCATCAACATACAGGACTAACATAATAAACTTACTCCCACTAACCTTCAGATATATACACCGATCAAGAGTGTTTTCTTAAATACAAAAGTGACAATAGTTTCATTAAACTTAAGATACCATTGTCGAGAAGCTTGTTTAAGTCCGTATAATGACATCTTAAGTTTACACACCATGTGTTCCTTTCCTTTACAAGAGAACCCTTCAGGTTGATTCATATAAACTTCTTCATCCAACTTTTCATTTAGAAAGGTTGTTTTCACATCCATTTGATGTAGCTCTAAGTCATAATGAGCTACTAAAGCCATTATAATAATGAGTGAATCTTTTCTAGAGACAAGTGAAAATGTTTCTTTATAGTCGATGCCATCTTTTTGAGTGAAACCTTTTGCAACAAGTCTGGCCTTGTGACGTTTGATGTTGCCAGTTGAGTCACGTTTGGTCTTAAAGACCCATTTATACCCAACTGTTTTGCATCCTTTTGGTAATTCAACAAGGTCCCATATTTCATTTTGTTCCATAGATTTCAACTCATCTTTCATAGAATTTATCCATCTATCAAAATTATTACTTTCAATAGCTTGTGAAAATGAAACTGGATCATTATCAATTTCTAAGTCAATTTCTGACTCGTGTAAATATACCAAATAGTCATAAAAAATAGCAGGTCTCTTTTGTCTTTGAGATTTTCTTAATACTACTTCTTGTGGTACATCTACTACAAGTTCATTAATTATTGCTTCATTGAGATTAACAGGAGCATCAATTTGTTGTTCTTGTTGATTGTTAGGTTGCGCAACAACATTAGTAACAACATCTTAAAAGAAGTAAAAGGTAGAGAAACCCTCACCCTAACTTCTTTAATTTCCACTTTACGTGGTTCTTCACTCCCACTAACTTCACCATTCTCAATGAACCTAGCATTTTCAGTTTCAACTATTCTTATACTGTGATTAGGATAGTAAAATCTATACCCTTTTGATTTTTCTGGATAACCAATGAAGAAATCACTGATTGTTCTTGAATCCAGTTTCTTTTTTTGTGGGTTTATAAACTCTAACTTCTGTCGGGCAACCCCAAACATGCAGGTGTCTTAAACTAGGTTTTCTACCTGTCCATAGTTCAAAAGGAGTCTTTGGACCTGCTTTACTAGGAACCCTATTAAGTAAGTAAACGACAGTTCTTAAAGCATACATCCACAATGAAAGAGGAATAGATGAATTACTTAACATACTCCTAATCATGTCCATTAGTGTACGATTATGTCTTTCTGCTACACCATTTTGTTGTGGTGTTCCAGGCATTGTGTATTGAGAACACATTGCCATGTTTTTCGAGGAATTTAGCAAATGGACCTGGGTGTTGTCCATTTTCATCATATCTTCCATAATATTCACCACCTCTATCTGACCTAATTATTTTCACCTTTTTATCTAGTTGTCTTTCAACCTCAGTAATAAAGACCTCTAAGGCATTTATCGCTTGAGATTTTTCATGCAACAAATAGACATACCCATAACGTTAAAAATCGTCAATAAAAGTGATAAAATATTCTTCTTTATTGAAAGATGTAATATCAAAAGGACCAGATATATCAGTGTGTATAATTTCAAGAAGTTGTGTGCTTCTTGTGGCTTCTTTCTTTGTGTGTCTTGTTTGTTTTCCTATAATACAATCCACACAAATGTTAAGGTCCGTAAAATCTAAATTTGGAAGAATTTCATTATGAACTAATCTTTTCAAATGTGACCTAAACGTTTGTGCCACAAAAAAGCATATTGTTCATTCATCAAACATCGTTTGGTTCAAATATTATGATGCAAAGTTAATAGTATTTTGGCAAATAAATTATCAAGATTTAGTTTGTATAAGTTATCACAAAGAGTACTGTCGCACCCTATTTTTGAACTGGCCGAAAACAGTTCACAACATAATATGACTGACACTCTCACCTTTGAAAAAAATTGTTTGTTTTAGTGTCGCCACCTAAATTTTAAGGAAAATATTAGGAAAAACATTTTTTAAATATTTAAAATATAAACTCTGTTTTGATTTGCGAAACCAGTGAGATTCTGAGTAAGGGTTTTGGTTACTCGAGGGAAAGGTGTTAAGCACCCCTCAGAGCCTATCCGAAGATAGTCCTTAAACTCAATTTAGGAAAACATAATTTAGAAAAATTTGTTTATTTATTCGCTTTAAAATCAATTGTGAGTAAATTTTATTAGTTTTAAGAAAAAAGAGTAAAACACAAGGTACGACATATATATGTCTTATAAAATTGATTTAATGGTAATATTTCTATTATGTGGTAATAAATAAATAATGTACTTCAAATGTATGATAAATTTATATGTAAGAAAAATATATAGTTGTATCATAATAAACTTACAAAAATTATAGATGTTATATTTGAGAAAATTAGTCGTCTTATTAAGACGAGAAATAAAAAATATAATAGTAGTTTGATGTAAATGTGTAGTAATATGTATAACAATATATTAAGTTCAAAATAATACGAGTAAAATGTAGAAAATTATAAAATAAAGAAATCATATTGGTAAAACAAGATAGTAGATATATTATGTAGAGAAAAATATAGAATTTATACCTTTATATGTATGACATATATATGTATGTACCTTGTTTTTTAACCTGTTGATATATCTACAATTTGAAATGGCATATTAGGAGATTAAAGTATTTAAGACAATATTTGATTTTAAATATAAAGAGTAGCCAATATATGCTATAAAGAGGTGGTAAAAAAAAGGGCTAAATATTGAGACTTATTTTATAACTGAAATTTTTATGTCATTTTTATTCATAAAAACATAGCGCTTAACTCCCAACATATATTTCAAGGCAAGTAATTATTTTAGCCTAACATATTTTCAAAATATATTTCAAGAAAATTAATTATTTTAGCATAACATATTAGGCATATATGATATGTTCAAACCTTTTGAAATTTCATTTTGAAAAATCTTAAACTATAAGCCCTTTTTCAACTTAAAAGGCCTGAAAGATTGTTCTAAGTAAAAAAAATGTCAACCCATTTTAAGAAAATATATTTTCTCTTTTGTATCTTTGATTCCAAAGTTGTTTCAACTAAAATATACGCATATAATGTTAGCTCACATAAATAAACTTCAAAAATAAAGGACAAGCAATATATCCAAATTTGTAAGTAAAGATTTGCCAACATATCAAAATAATATTATAAAAAAAACCCATAAAAGACAAGGCTAAGGAATATTTGACTCCTAATTTTGCGAGACTCCAAACATTGCGGTGATCCTAATTTGCTGTTGGCCTAATATCTTAGGCCAATAATGAGTTTCAAAGTAGAAACTCAAGCCCTCCGATTATACATGAAACATAAAAAAGAAAAAGGATTAGTAACTTAATATTGAGCCAAAGACCAGTCAACAATGTATGTAAATTTGAAGTGATACAAATATTTTACTATCTTTTGGAATTAAGCAAACATACTAACTAATCCAAAGTGGGTTAGTATACAAATATTCACGTTTCAGATTAACAATAAGGAAAGATACCAATGCTATACTTATAGTGATTTTCATGTTCAATCAACAGTGAGAAGTAAATAATTACTCAAAGACAAAAAAAATAAAAAATTCAGAACTTATTACAGTAACTATTAGGTATGCTACTTATATGAATACCGACAATATCTTAAAAATAAAATTGATCCTAACCAATCTTGATATACTAATCACAACAACTTAAATATGTCATGCTACTACGAGTGATAGCTTTAGACTCACAAAGACACCAACAATGCTAAACTAAATACAAATAATACTCATTAGAAAAAGGTTTTGATAAAAAGAAAAAGAAGTTGAACTTCAACACCACGATTTAAGAACAATAACATAAAATCAGCAAGCCTTGCATCAACAATATCAATAGTAGAATTAGAAGTTGCACTGATTTGAGGATGTAACATGGGATCTTAAGAGAAAAACTAAGAAATCGACAAGAAATGATAGTATTATCAGTAAATAAAGAGTTTAAAAAACAAGAATATAACGGAGTCCTCGTCTTCACACCTCAAGATCAATCCAACTTTCAGCAACATAAAAAAACTATTAACAGGCAACTAATTAAGTAAAAGGGTTACTATTTTTTATTTTAACTCATGAAAAGGCTTTACGCCTAAATACATCAATAGCATTAGAGATATCATTCCAGCAAAACCTGGTTCTAGCAGACTGAAAAAATAGACCAAACAATTATGCCCATCACTAAATTTCACAATTAAAGGATAAAGAGAGTTGTGATCTCTTGGAAGCAAAACCAAAGAGACAAAAGAAAAAAAAAACAAAAAGAGCATCTAAAGTCATCCAACAACAGAGCTCACAAACAACATTTGAACAAACAACAAACAAGAATCTTATCTCGGAGACGAAGAAAAGATTAAGAGCATTATAAGGAGGAAGAATTTTTACCTTGTGTTGAGCAGCAAATTAGATCTTAGACGTCAAAGATTCTAACTTCTAAATTCCTCGAACTAGAATTCAAAATCGAAAACTGAAGGATGAAAGAAAACGGAAATTTTCTCAAATGTAATGCTTGAAGTGTATCTCTCCCTTTTTTTTAATCGTTCTTCGCTTCCCCCTTTTTTCTCGTTCTTCCTCCTTTTTTCTCGTCTGTTTTGCCTGTTTTTTTTTCTCGTTCTTCCTCTCTTTTTCTCTCCTTCTTCTCCTCTCTTTTCTCCCGTCTCCCCTGTTCTCCTGCCCCGGGTGTCTTTTATAGACAAAATTGGTGAAGGCTTCAGACCCATTAGATTAAGGGCTAAGCAAAATATGATGGTTCTTCACGTCTTCCATAATTCCAGGCCTAACTATGGTAATTTTCTAGGACTGTTTTGATCAGTAGAAGAGATGTAAATGACATAAAGTTGATTGGAAGGGGCCATGACTGATGGACGGCAGTGGATATGGTCAAAACCCGCCGAATATTGCATTTTTCTGGTGGTGCATAGTCGTTCTCGGCAGACGCAATGGGAGAGGAGAGGAGCGCTTGGGAAAAGGCGTCTAGGGAACGAGGAGCGAATCTGGGGAAGGAAAAAATATGCAAAAGTTGATGGGTTTTACTATTTTTTTTTGGGGGGGGGGGGAAGGAAGAAGATGAACACTTCTTTTCTTTATGGGGAAAGAGGAGAAACGTGGAGTTATTAGTGATGAAGAAAAGTCTTGATTAATTTGGGCCGTCCGATCATTTGATCGGACGGTTAGAATAAAAATTAGAAATTAAACGAAATGTTTGTATATATATATATATATATATATATATATATATATATATATATATATATATATGGAAAAAGCTAAATTAATTAGGACCGTTAGATTGAATTGTAGGGTCGAGATTGATCTAAAGAAGCACAATCCATGTGCTCGCCTACGTGGCACACACGGATTGGCTAGCTAAATAAGACATGGAATGCCAAAATGGCTTAAATTAAAATCATATAAATTATATCATCTTCTTTATTTAATAGTCATAATTTATTAAATTAAACATGGCTATTTTACAAGATTAGCCCTTTTTGATAAAATTAGTCACTCTTAAAAAATTAAATTAATAGAAATTATTAACTCATTAATTAATTAAGTTTTCAAATTATACGAAAAATATCTATTGTGACAAAAGAAATTATATTTGAAAAAAAATAGATTCAATTCTTAAGAACGACATTTATTAAAAAAAACGAGTAGTAATATATATAATATATTTATTTATTGTTATAAGAAACGACATCTATAAAAATAAATTTATCAAATAAAAAAACTTAATTTTTTTTCGTATTCTTATAAAATCTCACAACATATATTATTATTATTATTATTATTATTATTATTATTATTATTATTATTATTATTATTATTATTAGTATTATTATTATGTGGAGATCCAAAATTGAGTGTCAACAGCTTGCCCCTTTCTTTGTCCATGGAAGAGAGTAAAGAGGACGTGGACAAAGAAATATTGGCACAGTCCAATTTTAGGCGATCCACAAAACTTACTTGAATAATTACTTGGCAAGAATATTTATGGAGTTATGACCGAACTCTGGCTTTCGAGCTGCCTACATATCTCAGGTTTCATGAGAAATCAGGTCATATGTAGTTCGAGAGTGCAGGAACATAGCAAAGTTCAAACAAAATTTGCCCCAGTATCTCATTATGGTAATACTGAAAATTTTGTGGTGAGGTGTATAGAGATTAGCACGAATAGAGAGACGAGATATAATTCTCAAAGAACGTGAATGAGAAATGCTCTGTAGCAACTTCTACTGAAGACTTAGAGTAGGGGGATGAATTTTCTAAAATGCCCCAGTGTCAAGTTATAATGAACTGAGACCTGAGAGAGCTATAAGTAATTTAAAATATGGACTTTTGAAAATCGAGTTGAGTTAAATTTTGAAAGTGAATCCTTGACGTAGCTAGTGATGCTTGACATTGCACTAACTTGCCCTAGTTTGCTGCTAAGAGGGAGTTCCTCGTTGTAATGTGTTTTCCTGTTGTAATGTGTTATCCTGCAAAGGATGTAAAAGGTGAAAAGTACCTCTTGCGGTTCAAAAATTATAAATTGAAATAGTAATGTAAAGAGTAGAGTGTAGATATTCAAACGATTATTAGTGTCTTTTGTGTTGTAGGTAAAGTAACTTGTAATGTAGAGCCCTCGACTGGCGGGGCTATTGTAATGTAAAGGACGCATCTGACTGCGTAAAATAACTTGAAATGTAGAGGCCCTCGACTGGCGGGGCTGTTGTAATGTAAAGTACGCATCTGACTGCGTGAAATAACTTGAAATGTAGAGGCCTTCGACTGGAGGGGCTGTTGTAATGTAAATTACGCATCTGAGTGCGTGAAATAACTTGAAATGTATAGGCCCTCGACTGGCGGGGCTGTTGTAATGTAAAGTACGCATCTGACTACGTAAAATAACTTGAAATGTAGAGGCCCTCGACTGGCGGGGCTGTTGTAATGTAAAGTACGCATCTGACTGCGTGAAATAACTTGAAATGTAGAGGCCTTCGACTGGCGGGGCTGTTGTAATGTAAAGTACGCATCTGAGTGCGTGAAATAACTTGAAATGTATAGGCCCTCGACTGGCGGGGCTGTTGTAATGTAAAGTACGCATCTGACTACGTAAAATAACTTGAAATGTAGAGGCCCTCGACTGGCGGGGCTGTTGTAATGTAAAGTACGCATCTGACTGCGTGAAATTACTTAAAATGTATAGGCCCTCGACTGGCGGAGCTGTTGTTATGTAAAGTACGCATCTGACTTCGTAAAATAACTTGAAATGTGGAGGCCCTCGACTGGCGGGGCTGTTGTAATGTAAAGGTCGCATCTGACTGCGTAAAATAACTTGAAATGTAGAGGCCCTCGACTGGCGGGGCTGTTGTAATGTAAAATCCGCATCTGACTGCGTAAAATAACTTGTAATGTAACACTTGATTGTTAGTGTATAACAGCGTTACTACGCTTGTATGCCCCCGGTCGGTGGAGCTTCCATGACGTCGTTACGATGTTAGTAGTATTAAGTTTGTTATACACAGCCCCCGTTTGGTGGAGCTTTGGTAACGTTGCTATGTACAGCCCCCGGTTGGTGGAGCTTGACGAAGTTTGCTATATACAACCTCCAATCGGCGGATTTAGAGTGACATTTGTTATGTACAGTCCCCAGGTTTATGGATTTTGGCATTGTTAGACGGTGGTCTCCGGTTGGCGGAGTTGTTGATGAGGTTAGTTTACAAGCTCCAATTGGTGGAGTTATTTCGACAGAAAGATAACTATAATATTTCGCTACGAGGGCCCTCTTTCTTCAGCATTTTGACCCGGACCTTGAGAATACCTGCAAAAGATAAATGAAGTATTCTTAGATATAAGTGTTCAAATTGAAGTACTTCGAAAAACTAAAGTAGGGTAAGAGTATTTTGGCTCATGATTGTGAGAAGTCAAATGGCGTTTCCGGTCATGCCCCGAGACTTCATGTTATTTTCCTTGATTCCTGTATTCCTGCACTCAAAGAAAATTTTAGTTTGGGAGGGGGTGTAGATTTGTATCGACTCGCGTACTGAAGCCTCGTCACTAGAATTCTTTGACACCTTGTCAGTCCCGCACATAGTTTGCACATAGTTTCTTAACCTAGAGACTTGGTAGATGGATGGGTAAAAAAATATTCCTTTTAAGGAAAAAAAATTTAGCTTATATCTTTTAGAAAATAATTGCACTACGTATTTATTAGATGTGTGTGTGTATACAAATATATATATATATATATATATATATATATATATATATATATATATATATTATATATATATATATATATATATTATCCAGCGTTTTAGATTGTGACATGTTCCGAAGTCCATCGAGCTTTCCATTTTGTTGACTATATCCAACATAGTCATGCTTTAGCTTTTAATCTTCTGATGAAGCTTTCTTAGCTCTTTTGCATATACTGCGATGATGTAGTATTTCTTGATGGCGTCTGAATTGATCGGCTTTGTGCTGATTCTGCCGTCCATTTCTGCTAAGATTACTGCTCCTCCGGAGAGTACCCTATGAACCATGTAGGGTCCTTGCCAATTTGGTGCAAATTTCCATTTGGCTTCTTCTTGGTGAGGAAAAATCTTCTTCAATACTAATTGCCCCTGTGTGAACTGTCGAGGTTTGACTTTCTTGTTGAATGCTTTGGTCATTCTATTCTGATAGAGTTGACCATGACAAACTGCATCCATCCTCTTTTCATCGATGAGCATCAGTTGTTCATGCCTGGTACGTATCCATTCTGCATCGTCCAGACCAACCTCTTGGATAATCCTTAAAGATGGTATTTATACCTCAGCAGGTATAACTGCTTTCGAACCATAAGCCAACATATCAGGAGTTGCCCCAGTTGATGTTCGAATTGTGGTGCGATAACCAAGTAAAGCATATGGTAGCTTTTCATGCCATTGCCTGTGACTATCCATTATTTTCCTTAGGATCTTCTTGATATTCTTATTTGCAGCCTCAACTGCTCCATTCATCTGTGGTCGGTAAACTATGGAATTTCGATGAGCAATCTTGAACCTTTCACAAGTTTCCTTCATAAGATCGCTATTGAGGTTGGCTGCATTATCTGTTATGATTGATTCTGGAATTCCAAAATGACAGACTATGATATTACGAACAAAGTCTGCCACTACCTTCTTAGTCACTGCCTTGTATTTCGAAACTTCGACCTATTTTGTGAAATAATCGATAGCCACCAGGATGAAACGATGTCCATTTGATGCAGGAGGCTCTATAGGTCCGATAACATCCATGTCCCAAGCAGTAAACGGCCAAGGTGAACCCATTACGTTAAGCTCATTCGGTGGAACCCGTATAAAATCTCCGTGCACTTGACACTGATGACACTTTTGCACATGCCGGATGCTATATCTCTCCATGGTCATCCAAAAATATCCGGCTCTTAAAATCTTCTTTGCCAAAGTGAACCCATTCATGCGAGTTCCACATGTTCCTGCATGTATTTCTTCCAAAAGCCTTGTTGCTTCTGCGGCATCGATACACCGCAACAATCCTAAATCCGAAGTTCTCCTATATAGGATTTCTCCGTTAAGGAAGAAATGATTGGCCATCCTCCTTAAAGTCCATTTTTGCTTACTTGTGGCATTTTCAGGATATTCTTGTGATTTTATCAACCTTTTGATGTCATAATACCAGGGTTTCCCATCCGGTTCCTCATCTACATGAAAACAGTATGCATTTTGATCATGTATCTCTATATCAATAGGGTCAATGTAACTCTTGTCTGGATGCTGAATCATCGAGGACAATGTTTCCAAAGCATCGGCAAATTCATTTTGAGTTCGAGGGACATGCTTGAACTTGATCTTTTCAAACCTCCTACTTAACTCCTTTATGTAATGTAAATAAAGAAGGATCTTGAAATTTTTAGTGGTCCATTCTCCTTGCACTTGGTGAACCAACAAGTCAGAGTCTCCTATCACCAAGAGTTCTTTGATGTTCATGTCTATGGCCATCTTGAGTCCGAGAATACAAGCTTCATATTCTGCCATGTTATTGGTACAGTAAAACCTAATCTTTGCTGAGATTGGATAATACTGACCTGTTTTCGGAACCTAGACTTCTCCTACTCCAACTCCAATAGAGTTTGACGCTCCATCGAAGAACATTCTCCATCAATCATACGATTCTGATATGTCTTCCCCTTCAAACAAAACCTCTTCATCGGGAAAGTAGGTCGTGAGTGGGTTGTAATCTTGGTCCATCGGATTTTCTGCGAGGTGATCAGCCAAGGCTTGTCCTTTGATGGCCTTCTGTGTCACGTACACAATATCAAACTCACTCAACAAAATTTGCCACTTTGCTAGCTTACCCGTAGGCATTGGTTTCTGAAAGATGTACTTTAATGGATCCATTCTTGAGATCAAGTTTGTGGTGTATGCAGACAGGTAATGCCTAAACTTTTGTGTGATCCAAGTTAAAGCACAACATGTTCGTTCCAACAAGGTGTATCTCACCTCATATGGTGTGAACTTCTTGCTCAGATAGTAAATGGCTTGTTCTCTTCTACATGTCTCATCATGGCCCCAATACACATCCAAACGCATTATCCATGACAGATAGATACATTAACAAAGGCTTTCCAGGCTCTGGAGGGACCAATACTAGTGGGTTTGATAAGTACTCTTTGATTCTATCGAAAGCTCTTTGGCATTCCTCTGTCCATTTTGTAGCAGCATCTTTCTTCAGTAATTTGAATATGGGTTCACAAATCACTGTAGATTGAGCTATGAATCAACTGATGTAATTCAGTCTTCCCAAGAAACTCATCACGTCCTTCCTGGACTTAGGTGGAGGTAGCTCTTAGATTGCCCTTATCTTCGATGGATCCAACTATATGCCCTTTCTACTAACGATGAATCCCAGTAGCTTCCCCGCGGGTACCCCAAATGCACACTTTGCTGGATTCAACTTCATATTATACTTCCGTAACCTCTCAAAGAACTTCTGTAAGTCGCTCAAGTGGTCTGAACCTCTTTTGCATTTGATAACGACATCATCCACGTACACTTTAATTTCCTTATGGATCATATCATGAAAAAGGGTAGTCATGGCCCTCATGTAAGTTGCACCAGCATTTTTGAGACGAAACGGCATTACTCTGTAACAATACCCCCCCCCCCATGGAGTGATAAACGCGGTCTTCTCTGCATCATCTTCATCCATCAGGATTTGGTGATATCCTGCAAAGCAATTGACAAATGATTGCAACTCATGTTTTGCACAATTAGTCTATTTCATAACACAACCTTTCAAATACATAATGGGTCCACCATAATGCTTAGAATATCTTTATCTAAACAAAACATGTCATCATCATTCTTAACATAACGTATACAAGAGAAATCAGGTAATAATAGAAACATATATATAGTTGAGCTCAAAGTGTCAATTGCATAAACATAATATATTTTTGCATAAAGTCATTCATTGCGATTAATAAGACCCATTCTTTCAACATGTTCAACAAATGCTTTGAGCGATTTCGTCAAAGGATCAGCAATCATAAGTTTGGGGCTAATATGTTCAATTATCACTTTATGTTTCTCGACTCTTCCTTAACTGAAAAATATTTTAATTCCATATGTTTGGCACCCTTAGAATACTTATCATTTTTAGAGAAGAAGACTGCTGCAGTATTATCACATTAAATTTTCAGCGGCTTGGAAATACCGTCGATTAGTCCAAGTCCTGAAATAAAGTTCCGCAGCCAATTAGCCTAAATTGTGGCCTCAAAGCATGCCACAAATTCAGCTTTCATAGTGGATGCAGCTATAAGAGACTGTTTCGCAGTCTTCCATGATATTGCTCCTCCAGCTAATAGGAACAAATACCCAAACGTGAATTTTCGTGTATTCACACAACCAGCATAATCTGAATCTGAATATCCAATCACATCAAGTGATCAGATCTTCTATAAGTGAGCATATGATCTGTAGTTCCTTGCAAGTATCGCAACACTTTCTTCGCAGCTTTCCAATGATCCATTTCTGGATTACTTTGATAACGGCCCGACATTTCAACAGCGAAACTGATGTCTGGTCTAGTAAATATTTGGGCATACATTAGACTCCCAACTATTGATGCATAAGGAATATCATTCATTTGCTTACGTTTTAATTCATTCTTTGGACATTGATTGAGACTAAATTTATCTCCTTTCTAAATTGCAACGGGACTTGATGCGCATTTTTCCATTCTAAATCTCTCTAACACTTTATTAATATAGGCTTTCTAAGACAAACCTAATAATCCTTATGATCTATTACGAAATATTTCTATTCCAATCACATAGGATGCCTCCCTCATATCTTTCATTTCAAAATTGTTAGATAAATATCTCTTGGTATCATGCAACAAACCAAGATCGTTAGTAGCAAGCAAGATGTCATCAACATACAGGACTAACATAATAAACTTACTCCCATTAACCTTCAGATATATACACCGATCAAGAGTGTTTTTCTTAAATACAAAAGTAACAATAGTTTCATTAAACTTAAGATACCATTGTCGAGAAGCTTGTTTAAGTCCGTATAATGACATCTTAAGTTTACACACCATGTGTTCCTTTCCTTTACAAGAGAACCCTTCAGGTTGATTCATATAAACTTCTTCATCCAACTTTTCATTTAGAAAGGTTGTTTTCACATCCATTTGATGTAGCTCTAAGTCATAATGAGCTACTAAAGCCATTATAATTATGAGTGATTCTTTTCTAGAGACAGGTGAAAATGTTTCTTTATAGTCGATGCCATCTTTTTGAGTGAAACCTTTTGCAACAAGTCTGGCCTTGTGACGTTTGATGTTGCCAGTTGAGTCACGTTTGGTCTTAAAGACCCATTTATACCCAAATGTTTTGCAACCTTTTGGTACTTCAACAAGGTCCCATATTTCATTTTGTTCCATAGATTTCAACTCATCTTTCATAGAATTTATCCATCTATCAGAATTATTACTTTCAATAGCTTGTGAAAATGAAACTGGATCATTATCAATTTCTAAGTCAATTTCTGACTCGTGTAAATATACCAAATAGTCATAAAAAATAGCAGGTCTCTTTTGTCTTTGAGATTTTCTTAATACTACTTCTTGTGGTACATCTACTACAGGTTCATTAATTATTGCTTCATTGAGATTAACAGGAGCATCAATTTGTTGTTCTTGTTGATTGTTAGGTTGCGCAACAACTTTAGCAACAACAACTTTAATAGAAGTAAAAGGTAGAGAAACCCTCACCCTAACTTCTTTAATTTCCACTTTACGTGGTTCTTCACTCCCACTAACTTCACCATTCTCAATGAACCTAGCATTTTCAGTTTCAACTATTCTTATACTGTGATTAGGACAGTAAAATCTATACCCTTTTGATTTTTCTGGATAACCAATGAAGAAATCACTGATTGTTCTTGAATCCAGTTTCTTTTTTTGTGGGTTTATAAACTCTAACTTCTGTCGGGCAACCCCAAACATGCAGGTGTCTTAAACTAGGTTTTCTACCTGTCCATAGTTCAAAAGGAGTCTTTGGAACTGCTTTACTAGGAACCCTATTAAGTAAGTAAACGACAGTTCTTAAAGCATACATCCACAATGAAAGAGGAATAGATGAATTACTTAACATACTCCTAATCATGTCCATTAGTGTACGATTATGTCTTTCTGCTACACCATTTTGTTGTGGTGTTCCAGGCATTGTGTATTGAGCACATATTGCCATGTTTTTCGAGGAATTTAGCAAATGGACCTGGGTGTTGTCCATTTTCATCATATCTTCCATAATATTCACCACCTCTATCTGACCTAATTATTTTCACCTTTTTATCTAGTTGTCTTTCAACCTCAGTAATAAAGACCTCTAAGGCATTTATCGCTTGAGATTTTTCATGCAACAAATAGACATACCCATAACGTTAAAAATCGACAATAAAAGTGATAAAATATTTTTCTTTATTGAAAGATGTAATATCAAAAGGACCAGATATATCAGTGTGTATAATTTCAAGAAGTTGTGTGCTTCTTGTGGCTTCTTTCTTTGTGTGTCTTGTTTGTTTTCCTATAATACAATCCACACAAATGTTAAGGTCCGTATAAATTTGGAAGAATTTCATTATGAACTAATCTTTTCAAATGTGACCTAAACGTTTGTGCCACAAAAAAGCATATTGTTCATTCATCAAACATCGTTTGGTTCAAATATTATGATGCAAAGTTAATAGTATTTTGGCAAATAGATTATCAAGATTTAGTTTGTATAAGTTATCACAAAAAGTACTGTCGCACCCAATTTTCGAACTGGCCGAAAACAGTTCACAACATAATATGACTGACACTCACCTTTGAAAAAAATTGTTTGTTTTAGAGTCGCCACCTAAATTTTAAGGAAAATATTAGGAAAAACATTTTTTAAATATTTAAAATATAAACTCTGTTTTGATTTGCGAAACCAGTGAGATTCTGAGTAAGGGTTTTGGTTACTCGAGGGAAAGGTGTTAAGCACCCCTCAGAGCCTATCCGAAGATAGTCCTTAAACTCAATTTAGGAAAATATAATTTAGAAAAACTTGTTTATTTATTCGCTTTAAAATCAATTGTGAGTAAATTTTATTAGTTTTAAGAAAAAAGAGTAAAACACAAGGTACGACATATATATGTCTTATAAAATTGATTTAATGGTAATATTTCTATTATGTGGTAATAAATAAATAAATAATGTACTTCAAATGTATGATAAATTTATATGTAAGAAAAATATATAGTTGTATCATAATAAACTTACAAAAATTATAGATGTTATATTTGAGAAAATTAGTCGTCTTATTAAGACGAGAAATAAAAATATAATAGTAGTTTGATGTAAATGTGTAGTAATATGTATAACAATATATTAAGTTCAAAATAATACGAGTAAAATGTAGAAAATTATAAAATAAAGAAATCATATTGGTAAAACAAGATAGTAGATATATTATGTAGAGAAAAATATAGAATTTATACCTTTATATGTATGACATATATATGTATGTACCTTGTTTTTGAACCTGTTGATATATCTAAAATTTGAAATGGCATTTTAGGAGATTAAATTATTTAAGACAATATTTGATTTTAAATATAAAGAGTAGCCAATATATGCTATAAAGAGGTGGTAAAAAAAAGGGCTAAATATTGAGACTTATTTTATAACTGAAATTTTTATGTCATTTTTATTCATAAAAACATAGCGCTTAACTCCCAACATATATTTCAAGGCAAGTAATTAGTTTAGCCTAACATATTTTCAAAATATATTTCAAGAAAATTAATTATTTTAGCATAACATATTAGGCATATATGATATGTTCAAACCTTTTGAAATTTCATTTTGAAAAATCTTAAACTATAAGCCCTTTTTCAACTTAAAAGGCTGAAAGATTGTTCTAAGTAAAAAAAATGTCAACCCATTTTAAGAAAATATATTTTCTCTTTTGTATCTTTGATATCAAAGTTGTTTCAACTAAAATATACGCATATAATGTTAGCTCACATAAATAAACTTCAAAAATAAAGGACAAGCAATATATCCAAATTTGTAAGTAAAGATTTGCCAACATATCAAAATAATATTATAAAAATAAAACCATGAAAGACAAGGCTAAGGAATATTTGACTCCTAATTTTGCGAGACTCCAAACATTGCGGTGATCCTAATTTGCTGTTGGCCTAATATCTTAGGCCAATAATGAGTTTCAAAGTAGAAACTCAAGCCCTCCGATTATACATGAAACATAAAAAAGAAAAAGGATTAGTAACTTAATATTGAGCCAAAGACCAGTCAACAATGTATGTAAATTTGAAGTGATACAAATATTTTACTATCTTTTGGAATTAAGCAAACATACTAACTAATCCAAAGTGGGTTAGTATACAAATATTCACGTTTCAGATTAACAATAAGGAAAGATACCAATGCTATACTTATAGTGATTTTCATGTTCAATCAACAGTGAGAAGTAAATAATTACTCAAAGACAAAAAAAATAAAAAATTCAGAACTTATTACAGTAACTATTAGGTATGCTACTTATATGAATACCGACAATATCTTAAAAATAAAATTGATCCTAACCAATCTTGATATACTAATCACAACAACTTAAATATGTCATGCTACTACGAGTGATAGCTTTAGACTCACAAAGACACCAACAATGCTAAACTAAATACAAATAATACTCATTAGAAAAAGGTTTTGATAAAAAGAAAAAGAAGTTGAACTTCAACACCACGATTTAAGAACAATAACATAAAATCAGCAAGCCTTGCATCAACAATATCAATAGTAGAATTAGAAGTTGCACTGATTTGAGGATGTAACATGGGATCTTAAGAGAAAAACTAAGAAATCGACAAGCAATGATAGTATTATCAGTAAATAAAGAGTTTAAAAAACAAGAATATAACGGAGTCCTCGTCTTCACACCTCAAGATCAATCCAACTTTCAGCAACATAAAAAAACTATTAACAGGCAACTAATTAAGTAAAAGGGTTACTATTTTTTATTTTAACTCATGAAAAGGCTTTACGCCTAAATACATCAATAGCATTAGAGATATCATTCCAGCAAAACCTTGTTCTAGCAGACTGAAAAAATAGACCAAACAATTATGCCCATCACTAAATTTCACAATTAAAGGATAAAGAGAGTTGTGATCTCTTGGAAGCAAAACCAAAGAGACAAAAGAAAAAAAAAACTAAAAGAGCATCTAAAGTCATCCAACAACAGAGCTCACAAACAACATTTGAACAAACAACAAACAAGAATCTTATCTCAGAGACGAAGAAAAGATTAAGAGTATTATAAGGAGGAAGAATTTTTACCTTGTGTTGAGCAGCAAATTAGAGCTTAGACGTCAAAGATTCTAACTTCTAAATTCCTCGAACTAGAATTCAAAACCGAAAACTGAAGGATGAAAGAAAACAGAAATTTTCTGAAATGTAATGCTTGAAGTGTATCTCTACCTTTTTTTTAATCGTTCTTCGCTTCCCCCTTTTTTCTCGTTCTTCCTCCTTTTTTCTCGTCTGTTTTGCCTGTTTTTTTTCTCGTTCTTCCTCTCTTTTTCTCTCCTTCTTCTCCTCTCTTTTCTCCCGTCTCCCCTGTTCTCCTGCCCCCGGGTGTCTTTTATAGACAAAATTGGTGAAGGCTTCAGACCCATTAGATTAAGGGCTAAGCAAAAATATGATGGTTCTTCACGTCTTCCATAATTCCAGGCCTAACTATGGTAATTTTCTAGGAATGCATTGATCAGTAGAAGAGATGTAAATGACATAAAGTTGATTGGAAGGGGCCATGACTGATGGACGGCAGTGGATATGGTCAAAACCCGCCGAATATTGCATTTTTCTGGTGGTGCATAGTCGTTCTCGGCAGACGCAATGGGAGAGGAGAGGAGCGCTTGGGAAAGGCGTCTAGGGAAGAGGAGCGAATCTGGGGAAGGAAAAAATATGCAAAAGTTGATGGGTTTTACTATTTTTTTTTGGGGGGGGGGGGGGAAGGAAGAAGATGAACACTTCTTTTCTTTATGGGGAAAGAGGAGAAACGTGGAGTTATTAGTGATGAAGAAAGTCTTGATTAATTTGGGCCGTCCGATCATTTGATCGGACGGTTAGAATAAAAATTAGAAATTAAACGAAATGTTTGTATATATATATATATATATATATATATATATATATATATATATATATATATGGAAAAAGCTAAATTAATTAGGACCGTTAGATTGAATTGTAGGGTCGAGATTGATCTAAAGAAGCACAATCCATGTGCTCGCCTACGTGGCACACACGGATTGGCTTGCTAAATAAGACATGGATTGCCAAAATGGCTTAAATTAAAATCATATAAATTATATCATCTTATTTATTTAATAGTCATAATTTATTAAATTAAACATGGCTATTTTACAAGATTAGCCCTTTTTGATAAAATTAGTCACTCTTAAAAAATTAGATTAATAGAAATTATTAACTCATTAATTAATTAAGATTTCAAATTATACGAAAAATATCTATTGTGACAAAAGAAATTATATTTGAAAAAAATAGATTCAATTCTTAAGAACGACATTTATTAAAAAAAAACGAGTAGTAATATATATAATATATTTATTTATTGTTATAAGAAACGACATCTATAAAAATAAATTTATCAAATAAAAAAAACTAAATTTTTTTTCGTATTCTTATAAAATCTCACAACATATATTATTATTATTATTATCATTATTATTAGTATTAATAGTATTATTATTATGTGGAGAGCCAAAATTGAGTGTCAACAGCTTGCCCCTTTCTTTGTCCATGGAAGAGAGTAAAGAAGACGTGGACAAAGAAATATTGGCACAATCCAATTTTAGGCGATCCACAAAACTTACTTGAATAATTACTTGGCAAGAATATTTATGGAGTTATGACGAACTCTGGCTTTCGAGCTGCCTACATATCTCAGGTTTCATGAGAAATCAGGTCATATGTAGTTCGAGAGTGCAGGAACATAGCAAATTTTGTTCAAACAAAATTTGCCCCAGTATCTCATTATGGTAATACTGAAAATTTTGTGGTGAGGTGTATAGAGATTAGCACGAATAGAGAGACGAGATATAATTCTTAAAGAACGTGAATGAGAAATGCTCTGTAGCAACTTCTACTGAAGACTTAGAGTAGGGGGATGAATTTTCTAAAATACCCCAGTGTCAAGTTATAATGAACTGAGACCTGAGAGAGCTATAAGTAAGTTAAAATTTGGACTTTTGAAAATCGAGTCGAGTTGAATTTTGAAAGTGAATCCTTGACGTAGCTAGTGATGCTTGACATTGCACTAACTTGCCCTAGTTTGCTGCTAAGAGGGAGTTCCTCGTTGTAATGTGTTTTCCTGTTGTAATGTGTTATCCTGCAAAGGATGTAAAAGGTGAAAAGTACCTCTTGCGGTTCAAAAATTTTAAATTGAAATAGTAATGTAAAGAGTAGAGTGTAGATATTCAAACGATTATTAGTGTCTTTTGTGTTGTAGGTAAAGTAACTTGTAATGTAGAGCCCTCGACTGGCGGGGCTATTGTAATGTAAAGGACGCATCTGACTGCGTAAAATAACTTGAAATGTAGAGGCCCTCGACTGGCGGGGCTGTTGTAATGTAAAGTACGCATCTGACTGCGTGAAATAACTTGAAATGTAGAGGCCTTCGACTGGCGGGGCTGTTGTAATGTAAAGTACGCATCTGAGTGCGTGAAATAACTTGAAATGTATAGGCCCTCGACTGGCGGGGCTGTTGTAATGTAAAGTACGCATCTGACTACGTAAAATAACTTGAAATGTAGAGGCCCTCGACTGGCGGGGCTGTTGTAATGTAAAGTACGCATCTGACTGCGTGAAATTACTTGAAATGTATAGGCCCTCGACTGGCGGAGCTGTTGTAATGTAAAGTACGCATCTGACTTCGTAAAATAACTTGAAATGTGGAGGCCCTCGACTGGCGGGGCTGTTGTAATGTAAAGGTCGCATCTGACTGCGTAAAATAACTTGAAATGTAGAGGCCCTCGACTGGCGGGGCTGTTGTAATGTAAAATCCGCATCTGACTGCGTAAAATAACTTGTAATGTAACACTTGATTGTTAGTGTATAACAGCGTTACTACGCTTGTATGCCCCCAGTCGGTGGAGCTTCCATGACGTCGTTACGATGTTAGTAGTATGAAGTTTGTTATACACAGCCCCCGTTTGGTGGAGCTTTGGTAACGTTGCTATGTACAGCCCCCGGTCGGTGGAGCTTGACGAAGTTTGCTATATACAACCTCCAATCGGCGGATTTAGAGTGACATTTGTTATGTACAGTCCCCAGGTTTATGGATTTTGGCATTGTTAGACGGTGGTCTCCGGTTGGCGGAGTTGTTGATGAGGTTAGTTTACAAGCTCCAATTGGTGGAGTTATTTCGACAGAAAGATAACTATAATATTTCGCTACGAGGGCCCTCTTTCTTCAGCATTTTGACCCGGACCTTGAGAATACCTGCAAAAGATAAATGAAGTATTCTTAGATATAAGTGTTCAAATTGAAGTACTTCAAAAAACTAAAGTAGGGTAAGAGTATTTTGGCTCATGATTGTGAGAAGTCAAATGGCGTTTCCGGTCATGCCCCGAGACTTCATGTTATTTTCCTTAATTCCTGTATTCCTGCACTCAAAGAAAATTTTAGTTTGGGAGGGGGTGTTGATTTGTATCGACTCGCATACTGAAGCCTCGTCACTAGAATTCTTTGACACCTTGTCAGTCCCGCACATAGTTTGCACATAGTTTCTTAACCTAGAGACTTGGTAGATGGATGGGTAAAAAAAATATTACTTTTAAGGAAATTATTTTTAGCTTATATCTTTTAGAAAATAATTGCACTACGTATTTATTAGATGTGTGTGTGTATACATATATATATATATATATATATAATAATATATATATATATATATATATATATATTAATTATCCAGCGTTTTAGATTGTGACATGTTCCGAAGTCCATCGAGCTTTCCATTTTGTTGACTATATCCAACATAGTCATGCTTTAGCTTTTACTCTTCTGATGAAGCTTTCTTAGCTCTTTTGCAGATACTGCGATGATCGAGATTCTTCAGTTTCTGAGGTTACGCTAACTACGAGGTAGTGTTTCCTAAGGGTAAGAAGAAAAATAGGAATTATGCAATATATTGATCGAGCCTGACTCAGGCTGCCTACGTATCCCTAAAAATAGGAATCAGATCATAACGTAGTTCGAATACAAGTAGGAGAGATAAAATTATGTAATGTAATGACTGAGCTTGACTCAAGCTGCCTACGTATCCAAATGGAATCAGGTCGTAACGTAGTTCGATTACAATAAGAAAGTGAAAGGAAAGGGAAAGTAAGAATATGTAATGCAATGACCGAGCCTGACTCAGGCTGCCTACGTATCCAAGCGGAATCAGGTCAGAACGTAGTTCGAGTACAACAGGGGAAGCGATAAAAAAATGGAATGCAATGACCGGGCCTGACTCAGGCTGCCTATGTATCCAAGCAGAATCAGGTCAGAACGTAGTTCGAGATTACAATAAGAAAGTGAAAAATATGAAATGCAAGGGACCGAATCCGATGTGGGTTGCCTACGTATCCCACCGTGGGAAGTCAGGTCTTGACGTAGTTCTGTTACATCAAAATGCAAAAGTACAAAAATAAGCGTTAATCATGAGCTCTTCAGATGTAGTATTTCTTGATGGCGTCTGAATTGATCGGCTTTGTGCTGATTCTACCGTCCATTTCTGCTAAGATTACTGCTCCTCCGGAGAGTACCCTATGAACCATGTAGGGTCCTTGCCAATTTGGTGCAAATTTTCATTTGGCTTCTTCTTGGTGAGGAAAAATCTTCTTCAATACTAATTGCCCCAGTGTGAACTGTCGAGGTTTGACTTTCTTGTTGAATGCTTTGGTCATTCTATTCTGATAGAGTTGACCATGACAAACTGCATCCATCCTCTTTTCATCGATGAGCATCAGTTGTTCATGCCTGGTACGTATCCATTCTGCATCGTCCAGACCAACCTCTTGGATAATCCTTAAAGATGGTATTTATACCTCAGCAGGTATAACTGCTTTCGAACCATAAGCCAACATATCAGGAGTTGCCCCAGTTGATGTTCGAATTGTGGTGCGATAACCAAGTAAAGCATATGGTAGCTTTTCATGCCATTGCCTGTGACTATCCACTATTTTCTTAGGATCTTCTTGATATTCTTATTTGCAGCCTCAACTGCTCCATTCATCTGTGGTCGGTAAACTATGGAATTTCGATGAGCAATCTTGAACCTTTCACAAGTTTCCTTCATAAGATCGCTATTGAGGTTGGCTACATTATCTGTTATGATTGATTCTGGAATTCCAAAACGACAGACTATGATATTACGAACAAAGTCTGCCACTACCTTCTTAGTCACTGCCTTGTATTTCGAAGCTTCGACCCATTTTGTGAAATAATCGATAGCCACCAGGATGAAACGATGTCCATTTGATGCAGGAGGCTCTATAGGTCCGATAACATCCATGTCCCAAGCAGCAAACGGCCAAGGTGAACCCATTACGTTAAGCTCATTCGGTGGAACCCGTATAAAATCTCCGTGCACTTGACACTGATGACACTTTTGCACATGCCGGATGCTATATCTCTCCATGGTCATCCAAAAATATCCGGCTCTTAAAATCTTCTTTGCCAAAGTGAACCCATTCATGCGAGGTCCACATGTTCCTGCATGTATTTCTTCCAAAAGCCTTGTTGCTTCTGCGGCATCGATACACCGCAACAATCCTAAATCCGAAGTTCTCCTATATAGGATTTCTCCGTTAAGGAAGAAATGATTGGCCATCCTCCTTAAAGTCCATTTTTGCTTACTTGTGGCATTTTCAGGATATTCTTGTGATTTTATCAACCTTTTGATGTCATAATACCAGGGTTTCCCATCCGGTTCCTCATCTACATGAAAACAGTATGCATTTTGATCATGTATCTCTATATCAATAGGGTCAATGTAACTCTTGTCTGGATGCTGAATCATCGAGGACAATGTTTCCAAAGCATCGGCAAATTCATTTTGAGTTCGAGGACATGCTTGAACTTGATCTTTTCAAACCTCCTACTTAACTCCTTTATGTAATGCAAATAAAGAAGGATCTTGAAATTTTTAGTGGTCCATTCTCCTTGCACTTGGTGAACCAACAAGTCAGAGTCTCCTATCACCAAGAGTTCTTTGATGTTCATGTCTATGGCCATCTTGAGTCCGAGAATACAAGCTTCATATTCTGCCATGTTATTGGTACAGTAGAACCTAATCTTTGCTGAGATTGGATAATACTGACCTGTTTTCGGAACCAAGACTTCTCCTACTCCAACTCCAATAGAGTTTGACGCTCCATCGAAGAACATTCTCCATCCATCATACGATTCTGATATGTCTTCCCCTTCAAACAAAACCTCTTCATCGGGAAAGTAGGTCGTGAGTGGGTTGTAATCTTGGTCCATCGGATTTTCTGCGAGGTGATCAGCCAAGGCTTGTCCTTTGATGGCCTTCTGTGTCACGTACACAATATCAAACTCACTCAACAAAATTTGCCACTTTGCTAGCTTACGTGTAGGCATTGGTTTCTGAAAGATGTACTTTAATGGATCCATTCTTGAGATCAAGTTTGTGGTGTATGCAGACAGGTAATGCCTAAACTTTTGTGTGATCCAAGTTAAAGCACAACATGTTCGTTCCAACAAGGTGTATCTCACCTCATATGGTGTGAACTTCTTGCTCAGATAGTAAATGGCTTGTTCTCTTCTACATGTCTCATCATGGCCCCAATACACATCCAAACGCGTTATCCATGACAGATAGATACATTAACAAAGGCTTTCCAGGCTCTGGAGGGACCAATACTAGTGGGTTGGATAAGTACTCTTTGATTCTATCAAAAGCTCTTTGGCATTCCTCTGTCCATTTTGTGGCAGCATCTTTCTTCAGTAATTTGAATATGGGTTCACAAATCACTGTGGATTGAGCTATGAATCGACTGATGTAATTCAGTCTTCCCAAGAAACTCATCACGTCCTTCCTGGACTTAGGTGGAGGTAGCTCTTAGATTGCCTTTATCTTCGATGGATCCAAGTATATGCCCTTTCTACTAACGATGAATCCCAGTAGCTTACCCGCGGGTACCCCTAATGCACACTTTGCTGGATTCAACTTCATATTATACTTTCTGTAACCTCTCAAAGAACTTCTGTAAGTCGCTCAAGTGGTCTGAACCTCTTTTGGATTTGATAACGACATCATCCACGTACACTTTAATTTCCTTGTGGATTATATCATGAAAAAGGGTATTCATGGCCCTCATGTAAGTTGCACCAGCATTTTTGAGACCAAACGGCATTACTCTGTAACAATACCCCCCCATGGAGTGATAAACGCGGTCTTCTCTGCATCATCTTCATCCATCAGGATTTGGTGATATCCTGCAAAGCAATTGACAAATGATTGCAACTCATGTTTTGCACAATTATCGATGAGTATATGAATATTTGGAAGGGGGAAATCATCCTTGGGACTGGCTCTATTTAGGTCTCGATAGTCCACACATATTCTAATCTTTCCATCCTTTTTTGGCACTGGCACAATATTGGCTAACCACGTGGGGTAATTTGTAACCCTCACAACGTTTGCCTCAATCTGTTTTGTGACCTCCTCCTTGATCCTGAAACTCAAACCCGGCTTGAATTTTCTTGTCTTTTGCTTAACAGGTAGACAAGTGGGATCAATAGGTAATTTGTGCGAGACAATATCAGTGCTTAATCCTGGCATGTCGTCATAAGACCAAGAAAATATGTCAACATACTGCTTAAGCAACTCTACTAATTCTTGCTTTCTTTCAGCCTCCAAATGCATGCTGACTCGTGTTTTCTTCAGGATTTCTTCATCTCCTAAGTTGACAACCTCTGTTTCATCCATATTGGGCTTCTTCTAACTTTCAACTTGCTCAATATCATGTGGTAGATTTTCAGGCATCATGC
>CM040628.1:13417493-13534970 GCA_022817965.1 Solanum lycopersicoides | reverse complement strand
TTCTTTGCGCTCCATCAAAAAGCTCAACTTTCACACGGCTTCCCTTATTTCTCCCGTACTAACACCTAAATCTTTCAGAGTGGTGAAAGGACAGATGTTGCATCCAGAACCACCATCAATTAAGACTCGAGTCACAATCTTATCACAAATTTGACTGCAATATGAAGCGCTTTGTTGTGACCAGCCCCTTCTGCAGGTAACTCATCATCGTGGAAAGAGATCTTGTTAGCTTCCACTATTCTTCCAATTGATGCAGCTAAGGTTTCACTTGTGGTCTCTTTTGGAATGATTACTCCGCTTAAACCTCCATTAAAGCATTCCTATGAGATTCAGAACTCATAAGCAAAGACCAAATGGATATGTGAGCTGGCGTCTTCTTCAGCTGTTCTCAACCGAATATATTTAGATTGCATCTTCTTCCAAAACTCTGCGGCTTCAACATCAGTAAATTCTTTTTTGGATTTTGTTCTTTTCCAAGAATCTTTGATTTAGATCCTCGGGCATAACATCTCCCCGGCCTAGTCATTCCTTGAGCCACGGCAGCTCGATCATCTTGCCCTTGACGCCTGTTTGATAGTCCCAAGGGACTGCCTTGGTGTCATACTCAGCCTTTCTAGCAATTAGAGTAGTCACTACAACTATCGGAGATATGTTTGGACAGTCAGAGGTTCCCTTAGTTGAACAGTGATAACATGTTGCGCTGTAGATGTCATGCGTCCTCCAACAACGTCTGGACAGTCAGGGCCCTTGTATTCTTCCTCCAAAGTAACCATGTTGACTTCCCGATTCTCATGGTTTGGCAAGGGATTGTTGTTCATATTCGAAGGTGCTGGAGTGCATTTGATTACTCCTCTCCTGATTAAAGACTCGACCTGGTTCTTTAAACTATAACAATCTTCTATGTCGTGCCCTTGGACTCCTCAGTGGTAAGCGCATCGCTTATTTCCATCAAAATTATGAGGGATTGGATCAGGAAGATTCCCTTCAACTGGTTGCAGCACTCCCGCGGTCATCAACCTTTCAAACAATTGGGCATAAGGTTCAACAATGGGTGTGTAAGCGCGAATATTTCTAGCTTCGAGATATGGACGCGGTCTTGGTGCATATGCTGGTCTATTTTGGTGGATTGGTGCTTGGAAAGGCACATATGGTCTTGGAGGATTTTGGTATGCTGGTGATCGGGGTGGATTATAGTGTGGTTGGGTATTATATACTGGTGTGGGGTGTAGGAAGTATGTGCAACAATTTGGGTATTATTAGGGTATCGATGGGATGGTCCTCCTTGTTGGTAGGTGACAGCTGAAACATCCTCCCTTTTTTTCTTAATGCTGCTAATGGGTCCTGATTGGATGGCTCTGGTTGCAGCCTGCAATGCGACCATAGATTGAATCTTCCCAGATTTAACACCCCCTTTATAAAGTCCCCCATTTTTACCAGTTCTGCAAATTTCTGGCCCATCATTGACATCATCTTGTCAAAGTAGACACCTTCTTGAGCTCGAATAAAGTACTTCAAGAGCTCACTCTCATCTAGTGGTGGTTGCACCCTTGCGGACTCAGTTCTCCAACGTCGTGCATATTCTTGGAAATTCTCAGATGGCTTCTTCTGTATATTAGCCAATGAGAATCTGTCAGCTGTAATTTCAGTATTGAATCTGAAACGAGTCATGAAGTCCTCGGCCATTTCCTGCCAGTCATGCCACTTGCGAGGGTCTTATCGGGTATACCAGGTCAATGCTTCTCAAGACAGACTCCGGATGAACAAAATTCATCCTCAGCTTCTCATTTCTCCCCACACCAACTAACTTGTCACAGTATGCCCTTAAATGTGCGTGAGGGTCACCTTTTCCATCAAACATGTCAAACTTTGGTGGTTTGTACCCTACCGGCATGTCAATGTCTGGGTGGATGCACAAGTCATCATAATCCAAACTCTCCGTTCCTCTAGTAACTTGCAAGCTTTTCAATGCCTTTCGTAGACCCTCAAGCTGGGCATTTATTGACCCTTCTTCTTTTAGCTGGGCATCTTTCTCCATTTCTGCATATTGATCAACCTCATACGGGACATTAACAGTTGCTGGAATTGTGAAGGTAGGAGCTCCAGCGGCATATACGGGTGGAACATGTGGCTCATAGGGAGCGGCGACATGTGCCCCAAGTATCTGCTGCATTGTAGGTTTGGTAGGGTCACGATTAGAAAGGTCGGGAGCGGTTCTGAACGCAGTTGGTAAAGCTGGCGGAACTCGACCATGAACAGGAGCATGTTGAGTTGTTTCCGGTTGATTTGGTAAGTCGACAAAAGGCAAGTCAGACATCGGAAAGTAGATAGGTGTCTTGAAAGTAGGGAAAGTGGTCGCCGATAGTTTTGCCAAGTCTCGCACTTGACGTAATTCTTCCCTCAAGATCTCGAGTTCTTGTTCCATGTGAGCCATCTTTTCCTCATTTTGGATGTCAGCTATATTTTGAGAACTTTCGGGGTTCTCGATAGGTACTATTATATTTGCCGCATTATTGACCTCGTCTTTCTCGATCATTTTTCCTTTTTATCGAAGGTTGTATCGTGAGTCAGCCAGTTTGCAAGTCGACACAAATCAATGTTCTTTGGGGATAAATAAAGAAAACAAAACAAAAAGAAAACTATGTTAGTTTGGGAAATATTAAAAGATGTAACAAACAAGCAAATGTAACACATAAATGCGTCCTAATGTAGAACCTCTTTTTGCCTAAGGTAGGCCTACGTTGCAATCAATTTGATAATAAACTATCCATTTAAACACATTTTAGATTTTGGAGCAAACATAACTTCATTGATTAAGGTAGTCTTGGATGTTACATTGGGGTAGGGAATCACAACCCAAGAAATGAAAGTACGGGTGGCAATAAGTCATATAAGAGAATTAGGCCACATGACACTTTGAAAAGCTTATGAGAGAAAAAAAAAAAGATAGATCTACGGCCAGGTTAGAGCATCATCACCGTCATCGTCTCCGTCATAAAATGACTCTGGGTGGTATTCTGGGTATTCGTCGATCTTCCATTCCCAGTTGTTAGGATCTTCATCAAAACCTATGTCACCATATTCTGAGTGAGCGTCTTCTACTGTTGGAGTAGGTTCCTCCTCTATATGCATCACTCCTCCATCTCTAGGGTCATACAAGTTAGAGCCATGCTCTTCTGGGTCCTCTTCCATCTCCTCAGTTGGTTCCCTAGGATCCTCTTCTAGGTCTTCCTCCTTCTCTTCATTTGGTCCATCATCAACTGCCTGTATGAGATGGTCGATAGACCGTGGGGTCACCTGCTGATACATGGATGTAGTGATGTGCATGAAGTTTAATAGCTTCGTGCCAATATGATTTGACCTTTGAGTATCCGTGAACCCTAAAATTCCTTCGTAGCGAGGTCTAACGAGAATTCCTCCCATCATAAACCAAGTATAATATTCAGGTGTGCACCATGGTTCAACCCCCATGTCTGAATTAAGAATACTGCACCATCCTTGTACCAAAGCAGAGATCCTTTCGATCGGGATTCTTCCTTCATAATCGACCTCTGTCAATGCCATATTTGACCATAGAGGAACGCCTTGGGTAATCCCAAACTGTCGGAGGAATCTTAGAGGTGCGTAAGGTTGGATGCCCTCCAACCCGATTAACTCAATGAAATAGGCCTGGTTAGCTCTCAACAAAGCTCGGCCATGGACCCATGGTAGTCGCCATTGAATACGATTCCCTGTGAGGTGGGTCAGGAAAATATGCCAACCTTCTGTATTATTTGGGGCATCCCACATGCTCAACCTTATCGCATAACTCCTGATCTTGTTTTGTGAGGCTGCTTCAGTGCCATTTTCTGCTCGTCTTTGATAGAAATGTTCAAGCGCCCAAATCTGCAAAAACAGGTTACTTCCCTTGAAGTGATCATATCCTCTAGAGCAGAGGGATAATGATCGAAACATTTCTGCCAATATCATGGGTACCATGGTCACTCTAACAAGTCCCCTAAACATGAAGATGACCATAGGCAGTAAGTTAATGTCTACACAACCTCTTTTCTTAGGGAAGATCATAATACCCAAAAAAGTCATTATGAAAACAATAGACCTTAGCCTTTCCCAATTAATCCTAGAGATGAAAAATTCCTGTTGGAACCTATCATAGCTTTCTCGGCGGCCGAACCTTTTAAATTGATAATCTAACTTGACCCATCCCTCGTCAACTCTTCGCAAGCATGGGCCTACCCTTAAACCTAAGGACTGGAGAAAACTAGTTCCTGATGTAGTGCGCGGGGCCAAGGGTACTCGTCCAGATAACGGTAAATTCGCAATTTGACTTATTTCCTCCAGGGTTGGTGCAATTTCAAAATTTGCGAACTGGAAAGTCACTGTTGTTGGCTGCAAAAATCCAATCATTAAGGTAATGAGTGACTTGTTTGCCTCCACATCCAACAGATCAATTAATGACCCTAAGTGTGGCATGATCTCGGCCCCGTATGCCACTCTGACGTTACCCCACCACTCTTTCCAAGTTCGAGGGACCTCAGTCATCATCTGGATGTCAGGAAGGTTTTGATTGATTTGCATCTGAAAGAAAAGGTAAAGGCTATGATAAGTTTATTTGCTCCATATCCGTTAAGTGTTTAAACTTGAATAATTTATATCAATTTCACACAAAGTTTATGTCGTCGAGTTTTAAAGAAGAAACTCTTTGATATTTGGGTGGTTTCCTAAGTGCAAGGACAATACTGTCTTGCCTAAGGTTATGCAACATGACCTATTTTAAGAGTAAGATTAATTTTCTTAATGATTGAGAGTAGGACTGAGTAATTGCGAGAAGGTGCACTATCTTAATCGCACCAACTCTGAAACTAAGGAATCCAAAGAGAGTTTCGGAGGAGTGCAGGAACACCCCTTGCGTGTACATTGTGTGCATGTACGGCCAAGACTCGATAGAATGTGCAAATTACAGCGTATAGAAAGCAGTAACAAGTAGTGTTTAAAACAAATAAGGAACACAAGTTTGGATTTCGCTTGCGACCTTTCAATCAAAGAAACATATCAAATAACAAGCTGAAAATAAACACGTAACCATAAAAGTTATTCCTAAAATGAGTTTTCCTAAGATTAAAACCTAGATAAGTCCCCAGCAGAGTCGCCAAGATGTCGCACCCTATTTTCGAACCGGCCGAAAACAGTTCACAACATAATATGGCTGACACTCTCACCTTTGAAAAATTGTTTGATTTAGAGTCGCCATCTAAATTTTAAGGAAAATATTAGGAAAACCATTTTTTAAATATGTAAAATGTAAAATCTGTTTTGATTTGCGAAACCAGTGAGATTCTGAGTAAGGGTTTTGGTTACTCGAGGGGAAGGTGTTAAGCACCCCTCAGAGCCTATCCGAAGATAGTCCTTAAACTCAATTTAGGAAAATATAATTTAGAAAAACTTATTTATTTATTCGCTTTAAAATCAATTGTGAGTAAATTTTATTAGTTTTAAGAAAAAAGAGTAAAACACAATGTACGACATATATATGTCTTATAAAATAGATTTAATGGTAATATTTCTATTATATGGTAAAAAATAAATAAATAATGTACTTCAAATGTATGATAAATTTATATGTAAGAAAAATATATAGTTGTCTCATAATAAACTTACAAAAATTATAGATTTTATATTTGTGAAAATTAGTCGTCTTATTAAGACGAGAAATAAAAAATATAATAGTAGTTTGATATAAATGTGTAGTAATATGTATAATTTAAATAAAATATACATGATGGAGTTTTTTTTTCTAAAATGTATGAAAATTAGATATTTAAAATATTACATAGAGTTTGCGATTTTTAAATATATTTATTACAAAGTGTAGTATATACATGTAAGTTTGTTTAAAACATATAAATGTTTATTATTTTGTTTACATGTAGATATAAGTTAACAATATATTAAGTTCAAAATAATATGAGTAAAATGTAGAAAATTATAAAATAAAGAAATCATATTGGTAAAACAATATAGTAGATATATTATGTAGAGAAAAATATAGAATTTATACCTTTATATGTATGACATATATATGTATGTACCTTGTTTTTGAACCTGTTGATATATCTAAAATTTGAAATGGCATATTAGGAGATTAAAGTATTTAAGACAATTTTAAAAATAAAGAGTAGCCAATATATGCTATAAAGAGGTGGTAAAAAAAAGGGCTAAATATTGAGACTTATTTTATAACTGAAATTTTTATGTCATTTTTATTCATAAAAACATAGCGCTTAACTCCCAACATATATTTCAAGGCAAGTAATTATTTTACCCTAACATATTTTCAAAATATATTTCAAGAAAATTAATTATTTTAGCGTAACATATTTCTAAGGGTGTCTATTTTAGCATATAAACTATTCTTAAATTTATTTGGCGAACAGTTAGGCATATATGATATGTTCAAACCTTTTGAAATTTCATTTGAAAAATCTTAAACTATAAGGCCTTTTTCAACTTAAAAGGCCTGAAAGATTGTTCTAAGTAAAAAAAAATGTCAACCCATTTTAAGAAAATATATTTCTCTTTTGTATATTTGATTCCAAAGTTGTTTCAACTAAAATATACGCATATAATGTTAGCTCACATAAATAAACTTCAAAAATAAAGGACAAGCAATATATCCAAATTTGTAAGTAAAGATTAGCCAACATATATCAAAATAATATTATCAAAAAAAACCATGAAAGACAAGGCTAAGGAATATTTGACTCCTAATTTTGCGAGACTCCAAACATTGCGGTGATCCTAATTTGTTGTTGGCCTAATATCTTAGGCCAATAATGAGTTTCAAAGTAGAAACTCAAGCCCTCCGATTATACATGAAACATAAAAAAGAAAAAGGATTAGTAACTTAATATTGAGCCAAAGACCAGTCAACAATGTATGTAAATTTGAAGTGATACAAATATTTTACTATCTTTTGGAATTAAGCAAACATACTAACTAATCCAAAGTGGGTTAGTATACAAATATTCACGTTTCAGATTAACAATAAGGAAAGATACCAATGCTATAGTTATAGTGATTTTCATGTGCAATCAACAGTGAGAAGTAAATAATTATTCAAAGACAAAAAAAATAAAAAAATTCAGAACTTATTACAGTAACTGTTAGGTATGCTATTTATTTGAATACCGACAATATCTTAAAAATGAAATTGGTCCTAACCAATCTTGATATACTAGTCACAACAACTTAAATATGTTATGCTACTACGAGTGATAGATTTAGACTCACAAAAACACCAACAATGCTAAAATAAATACAAATAATACTCATTAGAAAAAGGTTTTGATAAAAAGAAAAGAAGTTGAACTTCAACACCATGATTTAAGAACAATAACATAAAAACAGCAAGCCTTGCATCAACAATATCAATAGTAGGATTAGAAGCTGCACTTAATTGAGGATGTAACATGGGATCTTAAGAGAAAAACTAAGAAATCGACAAGCAATGATAGTATTATCAGTAAATAAAGAGTTTAAAAAACAAGAATAAAACGGAGTCCTTGTCTTCACACCTCAAGATCAATCCAACTTTCAGCAACACAAAAGAAACTATTAACAGGCAACTAATTAAGTAAAAGGGTTACTATTTTTATTTTAACTCATGAAAAGGCTTTACGCCTAAATACATCAATAGCATTAGAGATACCATTCCAGCAAAACCTGATTCTGGCAGACTGAAAAAATAGACCAAACAATTATGCCCATCACTAAATTTCACAATTAAAGGATAAAGAGAGTTGTGATCTCTTGGAAGCAAAACCAAAGAGACAAAAGACAAAAAAAAAAAACTAAAAGAGCATCTAAAGTCATCCAACAACAGAGCTCATAAACAACATTTGAATAAACAACAAACAAGAATCTTATCTCGGAGACGAAGAAAAGATAAAGAGCATTATAAGGAGGAAGAATTTTTACCTTGTGTTGAGCAGCAAATTAGAGCTTAGACGTCAAAGATTCTAACTTCTAAATTCCTCGAACTAGAATTCAAAACCTAAAACTGAAGGATGAAAGAAAACAGAAATTTTCTGAAATGTAATGCTTGAAGTGTATCTCTCCCTTTTTTTTATCGTTCTTCGCTTCCCCCTTTTCTCTCCTTCTTCTCCTCTCTTTTCTCCCGTCTCCCCTGTTCTCCTCCCCCGGGTGTCTTTTATAGACAAAATTGGTGAAGGCTTCAGACCCATTAGATTAAGGGCTAAGCAAAAATATGATGGTTCTTCATGTCTCCCATAATTCCAGGCCTAACTATGGTGATTTCCTAGGACTGCTTTGATCAGAAGAAGAGATGTAAATGACATAAAGTTGATTGGAAGGGGCCATGACTGATGGGCGGCAGTGGATATGGTCAAAACCCGCCGGATATTGCATTTTTTCGGTGGTGCATAGCCATTCTCAGCAGACGCGATGGGAGAGGAGAGGAGCGCTTGGGAAGAGGCGTCTAAGGAAGGAGGAGCGAATCTGAGGAAGGAAAAAATCTGCAAAAGTTGATGGGTTGTACTATTATTATTTTTTTTTTGGGGGGGGGGGGAGGAAGAAGATGAACACTTCTTTTCTTTATGGGGAAAGAGGAGAAACGTGGAGTTATTAGTGATGGAAAGAAGTCTTGATTAATTTGGGCCGTTCGATCATTTGATCGGACCGTTAGAATAAAATTAGAAATTAAAAGAAATATATATATATATATATATATATATATATATATATATATATATATATATATATATATATATATGGAAAAAACTAAATTAATTAGGACCGTTAGATTGAATTGTAGGGTCGAGATTGATCTAAAGAAGCACAATTCATGTGCTCGCCTACGTGACACACACGGATTGGCTAGCTAAATAAGACATGGATTGCCAAAATGGCTTAAATTAAAATCATTTAAATTATATCATCTTCTTTATTTAATAGTCATAATTTATTAAATTAAACATGGCTATTTTACAAGATTAGCACTTTTTTATAAAATTAGACACTCTTAAAAAATTAAATTAATAGAAATTATTAACTCATTAATTAATTAAGATTTCAAATTGTACGAAAAATATCTATTGTGACAAAAGAAATTATATTTGAAAAAAAAATATATTCAATTCTTAAGAACGACATTTATTAAAAAAAATGAGTAGTAATATATATAATATATTTATTTATTTTTATAAGAAACGACATCTATAAAAATAAATTTACCAACTAAAAAAAAATTAAAAATATTTTCGTATTCTTATAAAATCTCACAACATATATTATTAGTAGTAGTAGTAGTAGTAGTAGTAGTAGTATTATTAGTATTATTATTATGTGGAGAGAAAAATTGGGTATCAACAAGTACCAGTACCAATGAGATAATTATGTTTAAACAAACTAAAACATCCATTACCAAACTTAAAAGAGTATCCAGTCTTATCCAACTTAGACAAAGAAACTAAATTTCTCAAAAGAGAAGGTACATAACAAGTTTCAAGTAAATCTAAGTGGCGCCCAGTATCAAGGATCAAACGGTAAGTTCCTATAGCTTTATATGGAGTCTTCACTCTATTCCCCATATACACATATCTTTCATTCTGGTTTATGATTTGTGTTGTAAGGAATCCCTGCATCGTATTAGAAACATGAATAGTACAACCAGAGTCAATCCACCAAGTATTATAAGAAACTTCAGTTAAATTTGATTCGAGACATGTAAAAGCACTAGGCTTACCTTTTTTCTCGAGCCATGCCTTAAATTTCAGGCAATCATTCTGAAAGTGTTCAAATTTTCCACAGAAACGACACTTATCATTCTTATGTTCCTTCTTATGTATTTGAGAGGAGGACTCATTAACATTATGGTGCCTCTGTTTTCCTTTATCATGTTTCTTTTCTTTCTTTCCTACTCCTTGATGACTTACAAGGTTAATGGACTGGGTTCCTTGATTCTTGAGCCTTACTTCCTCCTGAACCAACATTCCGTGCAATTCATGCACGTTTCATTTGTCTTTCATGGTGTTGTAGTTCATTTGGAAAGGGCCATACTCAGACGGTAATGAGTTGATAATGAATTGTACAAGGAAATTTTGTTTCACTTCCATTCCCAAAGGTTAAGTCTTGCTGCTATGTTTGTCATTTCGATGACATGCTCATGCATGGTACGTGAACCATCAAACTTCATGGTGGTCAAAGTATCCATTAGTGTCCCATCAAGATATTTTTCAGCAGTTTGAGAGGATTCTTCCACGAATTTTAGAAAATCTTTTGCATTTTCAGTTTTGGGAAGAGTAGTCTTAATGTTGCTCGCAATATTCATTCGCATAAACATTATGTCTAATCTGTTAGATCGATCCCAATGCTTATAATGAGACCTTTCTTCAGTACTGCTAGTTTCAATAATAGAAGTTGGCTTCTCAGTGTAAAGTGCAACATCAAGATCTAAAACTCCGAGATGGAATTTGATCTGTTCGTACCAATCTGAGAAGTTAAGACCGTTAAAGGTCGTAACAGAGGCAGAGTGCAAATGAAGAGCAAATGCTGCAAATATAATATACTCATTTGTTAATACTTGAGTTATGAGTTTCAACTTACTATCAAATTAAGAAATGGTTTATAAATTCTTAAATGTATATTGTTGTCCTCCTTTGGGCAAAACATCAAAATACAACTTTAGACATAATGATGCTTAGATGTGAATTTAATGTAATTCAATAATTTTAAATGTGTCAATCAATAATATTTATTATCTTTGGATAAATAAATAAAACTAATGACACATCTAAATTATCTCATTAATGTTCAATGGTTATAAAATGAAATAATCAACCTTTCGGTGATTACTAAATATCTTACAACCAAAAACTTCAATATATCCATAAGTTATATCAGTTATAAACATCAAAATAATGGATAATTGAATATACGTTTAATCATTAGTATTTTAAATTTATTCTTCAAAGATTAGACCACTTTGGTGATTAACTAATCTCATATGCATAATTTCAAAATAAAATACATCAAGATAGAGAATAATTATTTCACTTTATACTACCTATTACCGTTTTTAAAAAAGGAAAACATTAATTTAATGAAAAATTACTAGTTCTTAAATCATGCTCTTGATACCACATGTAAATGATTTTCTTTTAATGATTGTGAAAACATAAATAATCTAACATTTAGAAATCCTATCAATTATTCAGGATCGTAGAACTATATGACTTTCACATATAGTTAATACTATAATATTTCAGTCAAGAATATATACCTGAATCTGTCATTGTAATTCTTGACTTGATTGAGCGGAAGTCTTTTCTTTTGGTAATTTAGAAGTTGTTTCTCTCTCTTGCCTTATACTTTATATATAGTTTTGATGGATAAGACTATATATTTATGGCAGAGAGAGGACCCTCTAAATAGAGTGTGTTTTAACATCATTCTCATATTTCCATCATGGTGAGTAGTGGAGATAATGAATAGTTGGAAGAGGTAATGGGTAAAGTGGAAGACTTAATGGATAGTTGAAGTAACTTTTCCACTTCTCCACTTCTCCACTTAAAACTTGATGGGTAGTTGAAGTAACTTCTACACTTCCCCACTTCTCCACTTCTCCACTTATCCAATTAGAATTAGAATTTAGTTACTAATTAAATATTAAATCAAAATAGGGAAAACGGCATTTTTAGTCCCTACATTAAGGCTAATTTCTTCTTTTAGTCCTTGTGTTATCTAACTTAGCACTATTGACCTTCAATTATATCAAGTGAGTGATTTTAATCCTTCAACTAACAGATCCGAAAAACTTAACAGAGAGTTCACTGCTAAAAGGAGTAACTCGAATATTTTTAAAGTGATTGCTTGAGAACATATAACTTTAAAAAGAATTTTCGCTGCAAATCTATCGTTCGTCGATGTAAGAGGGAGGGTTAATGCCTATCAAATTGATTTTGTTGAAATTGTAGCTCAGATTGATGAGTTCGTCCTTCAAGATAGAGACATGGAAGACTTAGCTTGTTTTTCAATAAGAGAGAATTAAAATGAATTATCTGAACTATCCATTTTAGTAGTGAACTCTCTGTTAATTTTTGTTTTTCTGTTAGTTGAAGGATCAAAATCACTCATTTGATATAATTGAAGGTTAATAGTGCTAAGTTAGATTACACAAGGACTAAAATAAGAATATAGCCTTAATACAGGGACTAAAAAGGCCGTTAAAACTAACATATAATTCTTTTAATATACATGTAAAAAAATAAAAAACTAATATCAGACCGAGGTAATAATAGGACTTTGAGAGAAAAGGATCTTAATGATATCTTCTTATAGTTGAAAATGTGGATGATGTTGGGGGAAAATAAGTAGAATAATTTCCACGGCCGGTGTATTTGAATATATATTCTTTCAACTTAGAATATTCAAAATTCTTTATATTATTTTAAATATATTCATGATGAAAGATATGTAGTTTATTTATTTATTTAAATAAATATAATAACATACTCGTGAACATGACACAATATGAAAATATAGTATGATATTTATAATCCACTTATTTTCAAAAAGACAAGGTTTTCTCCTTTCTTAAGAAAAAATGTGGGGTTTAAATTATTAATTTGATGTACAATTCTGTGAAACTTGACTTAGAGACTACTCAAAATAAAGTCATGAAATAAATATTATTATAGATTTCATAATGTGTCAGGTAGGAAATCTTATCCATGTTTGTATAAACAGAAAAAAAAATTGAGGATATTTTTTTAACAAAAAAAGTAATAGTATTAGTTGAATTTAATCAAAGAATATTATATTTATAGATATATGCAACATCAAAATTGTTTTTGTAATATAAACAGACGACAAATAAAGATATATGAATATGTGCAACGGATATAATGACCAAAATAAATATAGTAATATACTCGTGAAATAATAAAAGAAAAATGAATTAGTTTGTTTTTTCTTTTCAATTTCTTAAAGTTTACTCTTTGTCAAACAATTATTATTTAAGTGGGACTCATATACAATAGCGTATGGTGAAATATAATCACAATATAACAACTAGGAATGAAGTGGAGACTTATCCATATTTAATATTTATTGTTTTCACAAAACAAATTGAAAACAAATTTTTTATCTTTGAAAATGCATGCTTGACTTAATTGCTTGGATTTAACTGATTGATGTATAGTTAGTATAATGCAGTTTTTTCTTTATTTTTGCAAGGTACATTAGACACAAGTTGGGTGAATTGTGTCCTTTTGTATTTTTGCTAGTTAAAAGAATGGGAAATTTTTTAAGAATGGTTATAGTTTGACTTTAATTAGAGATTTGTAGTTACAGTTTGTTAATTTATGAATTATAGTTATATTTTAGGGGAGGAGATCGAGTAGGTAAAATCAAATCGGTTAATAAATTAAATCGAGAAAATGTTATTGATTTGTTATTATTGCGTTGTTGTATTTATGGGGTTTTAATGTTTTATAAAAAAATCGTGTTATCGATTCGATTTTAGTTTTTAATATTGAATTATTAGGTAAACCCGTAATTCATAATATTGAATTATTAGGAAAACCTGTAATTCATTAAGCAGTAGTAATATTAAATAGTAAATATTAATTTCAGTACCTTATTAGTAATTGTCTTTGACCTTTAGCCTTCAATTCACACTTCACCGTGACTTTGAGCTTACAACTTCATAGAGTTGTCAATATGGGCTAGCCCACTCCATCCGGACTAACCCATACAGACTTTGACATTTTACGGGTCAGGCGGGGCTAGCCCATTTTTGGCGTGGATCAGAAAACGATCGGTCCAACCCACAAGTATGGGCTACAGGCTTGTCGGGCCAGCCCACTTTTTTAAAAGTTATTTTTTTTTAATTATTAAATTAAATTATAAATTATATTTAAAAATAGTATCATAAATATCGACAAAATAATATTACATGATGTTAATGTTACTACTTGTTAATCAAATCCACAAATAAAATTATCTTTATAATTTTTATTAAGTTTTTTTTTTTAAGTAAAAGTATAAATATCTAGATAGAAATATTAACCTAATTGTTTTGAGTTTGGGATCTCTTTAATTTTAAATTTTAAAATTATTTTATACTTTTTAATTAATTTTTATTGGCCCACTGACCGATCCTACCTATATTTCTCAAAGCCCACAAATTGACATGCTTATTCAGATCGGGCCAAAAAATCCTTTTCTTAAATGGGATCCAAAAATCTTAACTCAACCTAATTAAATCCCGGATTAGGCCAGGACGGTCTAACAAGCCTAGCCCATATTGACGGCTCTACAACTTCACATTATATAAAACGTCAAAACTTAAAGTAAGAATCATATTCCTCTAAATTTCTCTTTGTGTTGCACTTGTATAGTACTTTTCATGTTAGTTATTATTGTTTTTATTTTATGAGTGTATTGTAAAGTTACATTATTATCTTGTCGCATCAAATTATTGGAGAACTCATATATTTATTTGATAAACATTTTATATTGGTTAAATTGAAAAGCGAACCATTAATGACTTAAATCGATAAATCAAAGTCGATTAAAAATATCTTATTGATTTAACATATTTAAAAATCGAATCGATTATGCATATAAATGAACCAAACTGATCGTTACACACCCCTAGAGGAGAGAAGCTATCGACATTAGGAGAGGAAGGAGGGCGGCGAGCGAGATCGAGAGAGGAAGGAGAGAGTCAAGCGAGATTGAGAGAGGAAGAAGAGAGGCGAGCGAGATCGAGAGAGGGAAGAGAGAGGCGAACGAGTTTTAAGAAGGGGATAGAGGATAAATACATGTTATATTCGTTGTATCACGAATACAATTGATACGAAATACAAATAGAGTTGATTCAAAATACAAATATAGTTGTCAAAATACAATTGACATGAAAATACAAATCTTTCACCTAACTATATTTGATTGAATATAGTTGATACATAATACATTTGACATAAATGATAAATGCATATTATATTCGTTGTATCAAGTTTTATCACAAATAGATTTGATATGAAAATACAATACATGAATACATAATATGAAATACAATTGTCATACTATGCGAAATGTTTTTTGGGTTGTAGTTGTTTGAGATGGAGAGAGAGAGGGGCGAGAGGGAGAGAGATAGTGGGAGTAGAGAGACAAGGGAGAGAAAGGGGGAAAAGATAGAAGAGAGAGAAAATTGCTATAAATACAACATGTAATTATTTAAATTTTAAAGATATCGTAATTACATATCACATATTTATCTCAATTGTATAATTTTCCCTTAAAAAATTGAGTTTAGATGCAAATTAAAAGTGAAGTGTGGAAATTAAAATACACAAATAATGTTTTGTGAAACACTTCTCACTCAAAGAAGTAAGAAATCATGACCTATCTTTATGGAGTTTGCCTTGAAACTTCACTAACTTTTCAATAATTAATTTTAAATTAATGTTAGGATATATAGTACTTATTAATTATCAGATTTATATGGTTAGTCAAGTGTTTAGATATAATATTTATCTTGAAATATTTTTTTAATCAATTTCAATAAAAGATTTAATCAATTTTATATATTATTTATTTGTCTGTTTACTTATATAATTGTAGCTATTGAAATTTTTTGGGATTCTAAAAGATTTAATCAGTTCGAGTTGGGACTTTAGAAGGTGTGTTCAATTTTAATTAGAATTTCTAGAGGCTACTCAACCATAAACCCTAGTTTATGCCTATATAAAGGGTACTAAATTCTCTTCAAAGAAATCTAAAAAATTCCATATAGAGATCAAGATCTCGAATATTCTGCAGATTGATGGAATATTCATATAGGTCAAATCTAAATCATCCTAGTTCGAAAAATATGACACTAACGCTCTCGAATTATGGATCTTATGAGAGAAGAATCAAGGGAGGAACAAAATTGTATCCGCAATCCTGATGAATAAAATTATGTTTCATCATATTTTTTTTTGTGATTATAATCTATTTTCTATCACTTTAAAAATTATTGTAAAAAATAGTATATGATTAAAATTTAAGCGTATAAATTTAGTATATAGACGAAAGATTAAATCTTCGCTTCTTAAAATAAGAAGTTATCTGTTCATAATTTAAGATAAAAATTGGACAAGCCGTCATAAAATTATAGCATAAGATTAAATATAATTTATCTTGATTATGAAAAAAATATAGTTTCAACTTCTTATAATAATGCACTTTGTATGTTATTTGAACAAGAAAAAACTCTATAATTGTGTGAATAGGGCAATTCAATGATATCAATATGGTTATTTATATAACAGTAAGATTGAACAAAGTCTTCTACACTTTGATCTCTAAAACAACCCTAGTTTGATTAACAAATTAAATTCTACTTGAACTTGTTTTCATTATTTGTTTAGACCTATACATGTTTTTTTTTTACAGATTTATTTTTAGTGTTTTTATTGTTTATGCAAGCTGTACAATATTCTTTCTTTTTTTTATCACAATTCTTTGAGTGCACACATTTTGCTCATAAATCAAATTCCTCAAGAATTATATATATAATTTAAATCTATATTACTTATCTTTTATTAAAAATAATCAATTTTAATAGACCAATAATTAACTTTTAAGTCATAATCTGATTATGTAAATACTTTTCGCACTTAATATAGAAAAATTAAAAGTAAAAAAGTAAAAAAAGAAGAAGGTGCGCAGGTATGTATCGAATTATATTCATCATTTGTTATGCATGCTGCATGTTATTTTCGGTCTGAATCTTTTTCAAAAATTTCTCCAAATATGTTTGCACCTAAATATACTAAGTTTCAAATTTATAAGGGAAAAATTAATTAAATTACTTTGCAAAAATATATTCCAAAACTTACATTTGAAACATTTAGCCCACAACACAATTTGGCATACCATAATATACATATGGTATATAATAATACACAAAACTTTCATTTTTTTTACAAAAATATTTTAAAACTTGGTATACAATCACTATAAGAAAAGTGTGAATTACGTGGGGATTTTCCAGGGGAGAAGTATGAAAATCCGTAGAAACATTATTTCCTACAAATTTTCATACTAATACCCAAGAAAATCTCCATGTAATTCATCATTTTCTTGTAGTGAATAATATGGACCAATATATATTATTATACAAAATTGTAAGAGGTTTTTATACATTCATATATAATAATATATAAATTTATACACTGTTATACAAAATAGAATTTCGTTGAACTTTGCCACTTGATTTCTCTCAAATGACAAGATGAAATCTTCTAAAATTTAGTGGAAAGTAGACTAGTGATGGCCTATTATCCACAAAAGTGAGACTTTATAAATCACAATAGAATTTGATTGAAAAATATTTTGAAAATGACTAATGCTTTATTCTTGAGCTTTCGCTACAGTAATTGTATATGCAATTTGTGATTTTCTGAAGTTGGATTCGCCTCATAAAAATTCTATCATAGATTTTATGAGTTTGAATTATTTGGAGGTGGATATGAGATTGTGGCCCTATGACAATCCTTTAGTGCTTTTAAGCACCTCATTTGGGTACATTATAAGGTAAGCATTGAAAACTGTTGGAAAAACGCGAACAAGCACAACAATATATATGGTAAAAGTAATGGAAAGAAAATGAGAAAATAACGATACCAAAATTTTTACGTGGAAACCCTTCTAAATAAGGGAAAAAACCACGGCCAAGAGGAGCAACTGATATCACTATAGTAAGGAATTTTACACTGTGTAGTCACGAATACAATACTCAAAGTGACTACTACACACTCAAAAGAAACAACACTCTTTTGGTTTCCGTCTTACTAAAATATCGCTCACACTCTATTTTTCTTCACAGACTATTTTCTTGTATAGTCTATGGAATACCTCACTTTGCTCTCAAAATGGTTTTTCTCTCTAACTTGGTGTGTTCTACAAATGAGCAAGAATGCTCTATTTATAGAAGGATAAAACCATGCCTATGTCACTAATGACATAGGTAAAATAGCAAAGTCAAAAATGGTTTGCAAATCTTACCAATTTGCCAACTACCAAGTCTTAATTTTCAACTCCAATTACTATTCCTTTTTAACAATTGCTTGTACCAATTGAATAGCTAAAGTTGACTAAAAAATGGGATGGATTCAACAAATCTCCCCCTCCAGTCCCATTTACTGGAAGAAGGTATCTTCATCTTCTTTAGAGAGAGCTTATACCCACAAGTTCCTTGCACAACTCAAACTTGTCTTTCGGTATCATCTTGGTCAGCATATCTGCAGGATTATCACTTGTGTGGATCTTTTTGATGTGAAATGACTCACTCTCCACTTCCTCACGAATCCAATGATATCTGACGTCGATGTGTTTTGTTCTTGCATGGTACATGGAGTTCTTGCTCAAGTCTATTGCACTCTGGCTGTCACAATAGACAATATACTCCATCTGATTCAAACCAAGTTCTTGAAGAAATCGTTTTAGCAATATCATCTCTTTGCCGGCTTCAGTAGCCGCAATATACTCAGCTTCAGTTGTAGATAGTGCAACACACTTCTGCAACTTTGACTGCCATGATATAGCTCCCCCTGAAAAAGTAAACAAATATCCAGTAGTGGATTTTCTGTTATCAAGGTCACCTGCCATATCAGAATCTGTATAGCCTTTCAAGATTGGATTTGATGCTCCAAAACACAAGCATTCATCTGAGCTTCCTCTAAGATACCTGAGTATCCACTTCACAGCTTCCCAGTGCTCTTTTCCCGGATTTTCGAGAAATCTGCTCACAACACCAACTGCGTGAGCAATATCAGGTCTAGTGCACACCATTGCATACATTAGACTTCCGACAACGGAGGAATATAGAACTTTGGCCATGTTCTCTTTTTCCTCCCTAGCTGTAGGACACATCTTCTTGCTCAACTTCATATGACCAGCAAGAGGTGTACTAACAGGCTTAGCATTCTTCATATTGAAGCGCTCCAGTACACGTTTAATGTACTTCTTCTAGGACAAACAAATCTTCCTTTTATCTCTGAGACGAGTAATTCTCATACCCAAAATTTGCTTGGCACGGCCCAAGTCTTTCATAGAAAAAGACTTACATAACTCTTTCTTTAGCTCATCAATCTTGGAAGTATTCTTGCCCACAATCAACATATCATCCACATACAACAGGAGGATGATAAAATCATTGTCAGAAAATTTTTGTACAAATACGCAATGATCTGAAGAAGTCTTATAGCCTTGCTCCCCCATAACAGATTCAAACTTCTTGTACCACTGTCTAGGAGCTTGTTTTAGGCCATAAAGACTCTTTTTGAGTTTGCACACAAAATTTTCTTTACCTTCTACTTTGAATCCCTCAGGTTGTTCCATATAAATCTCTTCTTCTAGGTCACCGTGAAGGAAAGCCGTCTTCACATCCATCTGCTCAATCTCTAAATTAAGACTAGCAGCCAAACCTAAAACTGGGCTTCAAGTTGTGTTCTTCAACTTTAACTTTGAACACCCACTTGTTCTTCAAAGTTCTCATGCCCTTGGGCAATTTTACCAATTCATAAGTGTGGTTCTCATGCAAAGACTTCATCTCATCTTGCATGGCTTCAATCCATTGATCCTTGTGCTCATCTTCCATGGCCTCCTCATAACATTCAGGTTCTCCCCCGTCAGTGAGTAACACATACTCATTGGATGAATAACGGGAGGAAGGAAACCGTTGTCTTGTGGACCTCCGAAGCGGAATATTTGATTCGTCCACAACTTCATGAGCAACATGATCATCAATAACAATATCATTGTTATTATCAACATCGACATGTTGATTTGATACATGATTCTGGGAGTCACTATGATTATCAAGCCTAACAACATCATGCACACTTGTGTGAGGAACGTCATCATGATGAATTATACTATCAAAACTTGAAGATTCTACCTTTTTTGCTTTGTCAATATCTTCAATTGTTTGATTCTCCATGAAAATAATATCACGGCTTCTCACAAGTTTCTTTTCAATTGGATCATATAGCCTGTAACCAAATTCATCTAGGCCATATCCAATGAAGATGCATTGCCTTGTCTTGGCATCTAACTTTGACCTCTCATCTTTCGGCACATGTACAAAAGCTTTGCAACCAAATACTCTCAAATGGTCATAGGAAACATCCTTTCCATACCAAACACTATTTGGTACATCACTTTGCAAAGCAACAGTAGGAGATAGATTAATAACATGTGCAGCGGTCAATAAAGCCTCACCCCAAAATGAGTTCGGCAACTTTGCTTCAGAAAGCAAATATCTAACTCTTTCCATCAAGGTCCTGTTCATCCTCTCAGCCAAACCATTAAGCTGAGGAGTCTTGGGAGGAGTCTTCTGGTGTCTAATACCTTGATGCTTGCAGTATTCGTCAAATGGTCCACAATATTCACCACCATTATCAGTACGAATGCATTTCAGTTTCTTTCCAGTTTCTCTTTCAACTGAAGCCTGAAACTGCTTAAAAACACCTAACACTTGGTCTTTAGTCTTCAAGACATAGACCCAAAGTTTTCTCGAGCAATCATCAATGAAAGTGACAAAGTAAAGTGCACCACCTAATGTCTTTGTCTTCATTGGACCACATAAATCAGAGTGCACCAACTCAAGCAACTCTGTCTTTCTCGAAGGGGGGTAGGACTTAAAGGAAACACTATTTTGTTTACCAGCCAAGCAGTGCTCACACTTTTCTAATTTAGCACTTTGGAAATTTGACAATAATTTCTTCTTGGCTAGAACATTAAGTCTTTTCTCGCTGATGTGGCTAAGCCTCTTGTGCCATAATGTTGAAGAGCTATCGCTCTCAACCGCATTCACCATATCAACACAAGCAGAGGCCGTAGTCCAATATAGACCACGACGTTTGTTACCACGAGCCACAACCAAGGAACCCTTGATGAGCTTCCATTTTCCATCACCGTTGGTACTAACATATCCTTCATCATCTAAAACACCAACAGAAATTAGGTGCAGACGAACATCAGGAGCATGTTTCACATTGTTCAAAACTAGTTTAGTTCCAACACTAGTTTTTAAACAAATTGTACCAATACCAACCACCCTAGAAACAGTCTCATTACCCATACTCAAAGTTCCAAAATCACCAGGAGTATAGGAAGAGAAAAAATCCTTCCTTGATGTCACATGAGATGCGGCACCAGTATCCACAACCCAGCTTGACTCATCACAAGCAATATTTATCATATCCGCATCAAGGACAGTAACAAGATCTTCGGTGATAACGGTGGCTAGGCAATTTTCATTGCCATCTTCTTTAGTTTCCTCTTTGTTTTTGTTTTCCCTCTTCAACTTCCTGCAGAACTTCTTTGTGTGCCCTTTCATGCCACAATGATAGCACTCAATATCCTTAAGTCTGCCTTTGGATTTGCTCTTATTTTGTTCTCTATTCTGAGAACCACGAGTTTTGTTCCTTCCCCTGGGGCCAGTTATCAGGACATCCGACGAAGAAGAACCTAGAGATTTTCTTCTCATCTCTTCGTTCAAGATACTACTCTTGGCGCAATCCATAGAGATCACACCATCCGGAGCAGAATTTGACAATGACGTTCTAAATGTTTCCCAAGAGTCTGGTAGGGAACCAAGTAGAAGCAAGCCTTGAATTTCTTCATCAAATTTGATGCCCATAACAGATAATTGGTTCATGATCCCCTGAAAATTATTCAGATGGTCTGTCATCGGAGAACCATCATGATACTTCAAACTCAACATCTGCTTTATTAAGAACATTTTGATGTTGCCAGTCTTCCGAGCATACAAACTTTCAAGATGCTCCCATAGGGTTCGAGCATGTGTTTCCCCAGAAATATGGTTCAACACATTATCGTCGACCCATTGCCTAATGAATCCACAAACCTGTCTGTGCAACAGATTCCACTCTTCATCTGTTTTATTATCAGGCTTTACAGTGGTAAATACTGGTTTGTAAAAATTCTTAACATAAAGCAGATCTTCCATTTTTCCCTTCCAAATGGCATAATTAACACCATTCAAAGTAACCATTCTACTTGTGTTGGCTTCCATTGTATTTCCCAAAAAATATAATTATCGCAAATCAAAGTAAATCTTTTCTGATGTGGAAGTTCAGACTGTGCTGCAACCACAGAGCATACTCAGATAAAACCTTGGCTCTGATACCAGTTTGTTGGAAAAACGCGGACAAGCACAACAATATATATGGTAAAAGTAATGGAAATAAAATGGGAAAATAACGACACCAAAATTTTTACGTGGAAACCCTTCTAAATAAGGGAAAAAACCACGGCCAAGAGGAGCAACTGATATCACTATAGTAAGGAATTTTACACTGTGTAGTCACGAATACAATACTCAAAGTGACTACTACACACTCAAAAGAAACAACACTCTTTTGGTTTCCGTCTTACTAAAATATCGCTCACACTCTATTTTTCTTCACAGACTATTTTCTTGTATAGTCTATGGAATACCTCACTTTGCTCTCAAAATGGTTTTTCTCTCTAACTTGGTGTGTTCTACAAATGAGCAAGAATGCTCTATTTATAGAAGGATAAAACCATGCCTATGTCACTAATGACATAGGTAAAATAGCAAAGTCAAAAATGGTTTGCAAATCTTACCAATTTGCCAACTACCAAGTCTTAATTTTCAACTCCAATTACTATTCCTTTTTAACAATTGCTTGTACCAATTGAATAGCTAAAGTTGACTAAAAATGGGATGGATTCAACAAAAACCTTATAACCTAAATCGGGTAAAGTAACTTAATGAGCTACAATGTAATTATTTCATTTATAATTTGTACATATTCAATGATTTTTTTAATTTCAGACAAACAATTTGGACCACAATTATTGTGTTTTGCTAAACCCACCACAATCAATGAGCTAGCTCCATATTTACCTGGTCATTTTTACTTGTCTACTTTGTACTTTGCACGTTCTTAAGAAAAATGATAATATCAATTTTTTAAATCATAAATTACATATTAATTGATGTACAGTTTTAAGTCTTGAGAAATAAGTAATTAACGTTGATGAGAAAATAAAAAAATATATCTTTTCTTGATATATTAAAAATGACAAGTAGTAAGGGGAAAATATAGGAAATAGCAAACTATTAATTCAAATTAAATGTTATAGTCATAGTTTATTTTAGCTGTAATTCGCAGCAAATCTCTCCTTTTTTGCCATCTAATTCAGTATACAATTAGTCATTTTCGGTATATAAATGTATAAAATGTGTTTGTGTGTCTATAAAGCATGAGCAAAGTGTATATACAAATATAAATAGATATATTTTCGTCATATACACTTATAATTATACAAATACAAATCTTATTATACAAATTACATTATATAAATGAATTTATACAAAATTGAACAATTTGTATAAAATTGAATGTATATGTGAATTATTCAAATCAAAGGTCTATAGCAAACACAAATTTGCTACTAAGCGCAATTATACAAACTATAGTTATAGCAAACAAATATGATTTTTATGTTTGCTATATGTGAAAGTTGCTCAAAAAAAGGATGACCTAGTTTGACTTGGAACGGGTTTAAGAAAAGAAAGAAGACTTTTTAATCTTGTGGTTCTAAATTAAAGTTATATCAAATGTACCAAAATACCCTTTAATCGTGTGGTCTTAAACATGTCACGTGGAAAATTAAAGTCAAAATATTGCCAAAAAAAGAAAGGGGTCATTCTTTTTTAAACACATTAAAAAGGAAATAGGGTCATTCATTTTTAAAAGGAGGGAGTAACTATTTGTTATATACTTTCTATGTCGTCTCAATTAATTATATGACGTACTTCCTTTTTTAATCCGTCCAAAAAAAGACACATTTTATATTTAATAACAAACTAATTTTAAAATGTTTATCTTACCCTTAATAAAATAATTTACAGTCACATAAACATAACTTAATTATTTGAGTTTTTGGCTAAAATCATCTGTAATCTATACGCAAAACTTAACCTACATCCTTAAAGTATAATTCTTAGCAGAAAACATCGTTCAGGTATTTAAAAATGAACAATTTTCATCCTTCTACTTGAATTTATCAGAAAACTAACAAATCCCACAAAAGTGTTCCTTCGTAATTATTATTCTTAGATACATCAAAAATACTATCGTGAACTTTTTCGGTAATTGAGTTTAGCATTATGCAAAATCATTTAATTTAATTTTTTTCATTTGTTTTTATGTAATTTGATATTAAAATTATTCTTAGTTGAATATGTTTCTTCTCAATTAAATATGCTAGAAGCGGCGTTTGTTGGAGAATTCCGCTTCTAATAATGTAGAATGAAATTCAAATGCGAGACATAATCAATATTTTGATTACTTCAATAATTGTTTGTCCAAAAACTTTATTGATCTAAATACAATTTGACTTTGAAAAAGGTAAAGATAACTAAGCTTCAACTTCTTTTTGTTACTAAATGAGAAAATGAGCAAATCATGTATCCTCACACCTTTCAAATATTTCTTTTATTTCAGTAAGTAATGGTATCTAAGATTTTAAATATTTTTAGGAACTTCTAATAGCAGGTAATGAAATTATGCAGGAAAATTTTGTTGATAGTCACGTGAACTACTGATGTTTTTATAGGATCCTTTAGTTTTTTGACGATATCTAACATAAGGATGAAAATTGTTAACTTTTGAATACTTGAAGGATGTTTTCTGCTAAAAATAGTACTTTAAGGATGTAGTTTAATTCTAGGATATAGTTTAAGGATGTTTTAGACAAAAATTTCAAAAGTCTATCTTTCTTTCTTCGACTCTATATCGAATTGATCAAACTACATTAAATTAATTGAGACGGAGAAGAGTAATTAGATAGTGTATATTAAAATTCATGATATTACACCATGAGTATATACAAATTAGATACTCAACAACCACCTCAACTTTATAAGGAAGCAATTAACACTAAGTGATTGATCAATTTATAAGATTGTTCTTGTCTCTTTTATGGACGAGCTAGGAAGTAGCTAAAATTGTGATAACAAGTTGTTGAAAGGTAGATTCATCACAAGGAAGAAGAATTCTATTTCTATTATGAAAACCATACTCTTCTGCAGCCTTATCAAGCATGTTTTGGAACAATGTATTCTTCAAGTAAGATGTAGGAACAACAAACCTTGTCATTTCCTTGCCTACATACACCACAAAGTGCCCTTTTGGAGCTCTTCTTTTATTAGCTTCAACTTCTACTCTCTTTTGCATTCCCAATAAGGAAAAAAATGAATAAATTTGATAGTAAATTATTAGTCTAAGGATAGGAGGAATTAATAATGAGATGTATGTATATATAGAGAGAGTTGAGAAATGTGCCCATAATGTGGTACTAGAAGATAAGGTAATAAGTACATACAAGTGAAAGAATGAAGCCAAAACGTGGAGTACTTATCGATCTAGTTGTTAATGACCATGCAAAGTTTGATTGAGTATTGAGAAGAAAGGGAAACAATAGAGTGGGGTGGAGTCTAGGTTTGCTACTACTTAGTGGTGATGGAAGAAAAAACTATTGCCATACCATTCAACAGTTTTATCTATAAAAAGAGATGTACTAAAATTATCTTTGAATTCGGCGCGAATTATTATGAAACTATTGGTATATATCTACGCTCTTGCAACATGAGTGAAATATGTAAATATTTTTTATTCTTTTTTTTCTTCTGAATTTTCTTCATAAAGGTTGCTAACATTGTAGGATAATTTAAATTTCCTTGCAATGTATTTGATAGCTAAAAATGTTGGATGAAGCCTTTGATAGAGGTAATATTTGATTTTGATCTCTTTATAGTTTATATATATATATATATATATATATATATGTAAATAATGAGATTTAGATGTTTGTTAAAAAGAATATACATGTTACCCTCTATATAAAGATGGTTAGAATTTGAAATAGAATAGCATGAAAGAACTCTAATAGAAATTAAGTTCCACAAAAATTATTGTCTACACATGCATATAATTAGACTTGATATATATGGTAGTATTGATCTATAGTCTTCCTATTGTATTATATAGCTTCATAACAATAAATTAATGTTGTGTCCATATTATGTATAGATTATTTGAAATATCGTTAAGTTGATGAGAGAGATCAACTTAACTTAACGATATTATAAATAATCTCTACAAATTATGGGCACACAAAAAATTGATTTATTGTTATGAAATTATATAATATAATAAGAAGAATATTATAAGGAAAATAGAGATGACTTATTATTTCTCTTGAAAGGAAACTCTTTATTTATAGGAAAAAACTTACTTAATCCCTAAATAGAATTCCTAACTTTTCTCACAAGACTCTACATAATAAACCTTTCACTAAAATATAATTATGTTTATAGGAAATATAATGTACTCATTGACTAAGCCTATGTGTAGGAGACAAAAATGCAAGTTGCATAGATCTAGGGTAGGGGTGAGCAGTATATTCCTCTATGGTACTTGACCTCAATATCCTATTTAATACTCCTTTCGTTTAAAAAAGAATGTACCTATTTCCTTTTTAGTTTGTTTCAAAAAGAATGATCATTTTTCTTTTTTGACAATACTTTAACTTTAACTTTCTACATGGCATGTTTAAGACCACAAGATTAAAGAACATTTTGGTACATTTGACATAACTTTAATTTAGAATCACAAGATTAAAAAATCTTTTTTCTTTTCTTAAACTCCATTCCAAATCAAACTAGGCTATCCTTTTTGAAACGGAGGGAGCATTTCACTACAAGCCAAGGAAGGATAATGATTAAAGAAAAGAGAACCAAACTAGAAACAGAAACTAGCTAGCTAACTGTGGAAGCTAACAGAAATAGATCAATTTGGTTAGTCTATGAGAGTGACGAGTTTGTGATTTGTTTAAGTGCTTGTAGGCCATCTCATCCAACTACCACTATAACAAAAATAACTTTTAACGGCATTAAATGTTGACATTAATAAAGAGTGCTAAAATTTTTACCGGCATTAGTTTAGTGTAATTAGAACCAATGTCGCTAAGGGACATATACAAAGAGTGTTAATTGTCGCTAAAAATACACATTTAGTGACAATTAAGAATTAATTGTCGCTACTGATTATTTTTTAATGTAGTGTACCCACAGCCATATAACATCCATGGTTTCTTAAAGGCTATGCCTTCCAGTCCAGTTTACAGACAAAAGGATGAATTTTGCAACTTTTTGGATGTTTTTGTTCAATTATATAATATAAGGTATAAGGATGTACTTAAGTAATACATTTTAGCCAAAACTCTCCCAATTTATAAAGTGGTTGGATATACAATTAGCATAGGAATTCCACTATATAGGTTGCCTCCAAATAAGGCAAAGATGAATGTTTCCTGTGCAGAGCTAGTGATAAAAATGTGAGACCATACAATATAGATTGATTCTAAAGTGCTGGTGTAATATACCTTAATTTGGTTAAGAGAGTTTTCCTTGATTCTTGTATCTTTTTCACCAAGCTATTACTTATTATATACCACACTATGTCCAAAGACTATCCAGCTAGGGACACTTCTTCTGCATACAAGCATGTTTGTTGTTTCCAGAGACAGGTCTAACGGGCACGTCCATCAGTCTAAGGAAGCCTCATCCACGAATATGACTCCATTCTTTCTGGAACAAATAAGGATCCACGTAAAAGAGTCACTTCTTGTCTAAGACCAGAAGAAAAGGCGAAAAAAGTTGTTATAAGTTGTATTTCAATAAGAAACTCGAATCCATTTGTTACTGAACATAAGATAGTTGTACAATATGGAAAACTGTTTAAGTTATTGGAACGGTTGCTGTACAAATGATAAGAGTTCTAACTTTAGAGCTTTAAACACAGCATTCTGTAACAACTTAAATCACAAAAGTTGAATTCTGCCATTAGTTTCGCATCATCCTCTTGGACCTCTCGTATTTTGACCAGACTTTCGTTTTGTTTCCTTCGCCCAAAGTGCAAAATACTTGGACTATAGTGCATCCTCTCATGTTAAGAATCATCTGAACCCTCTTAAAGAAGTCGAATAAACTCAGAATCTGAATCCATTCTGCCCAATTAACATTCCATAACTAGCCCTCCCCACCACTTTCTTATTTCAAGTTCTATTGAAGTAGAGTTTTGGTCATATATATACACCATTATCATTCCATTTATCTAAGGATACAAACGATTACAGTGCACTGTAATGTTCATCTAAGTGTTTGACAATCATTCTTAGTAGAAGTTCTATAGCCGGTGCAACATAAAGTCTTGAACTGTCAAAAGGATCAATTCTCATACAGTTGAGTCATCCAACTAATGGTCTACTAGGAGTGTGGCCTAACAATTATTCAGAAAATCCTGTTTTGGGCTAAACCATACTACATTACTTCTATTGTTGTATTTTTTTATTTGTTATGACAAGGGAAACTCGCAGTCACTACTACCCGCTCCTATATGGTGTATTTCAACAGGCTAATGCTGAATAGTCAGCAAAGATACCTAATGCTGCTACCCCTAGGATTAATTAACATACAAAAAGGGACTAATAACAGAGTAAACATGATATGCATCACACTAGACAAGTGTTTAAGATTTCAATTGAAAGCAAGTAAACATACAACAATTTTTTTGTTAATGATACGATTACCAGCAGAAAAGAATAGTGACCCTAAAACATTTGGTTATACAGAAAAACACTGTGGAGTATGAGAAAGACAGAATTTCTCATTATACTCGACAGCGGTTTCTCTGTGTAACAGAATGGTAAGGGCCAACATAAGCAATAGGGTTTTGTGTGCAGAGGATTTATAAGCAAAGGAGAGAAAACACCGAAAATATACAGAGAATATCAAAAAAAGGACTAAACTCGCGAGAATTATTAGTTCGTCTCCAAATTATTGATAACTTTAAACATATCTTGTCACATAGGTGAAATACAGCCAAAATTTGTAAAGTTTAAGAGTGTTTTCAACAATTCTCTAGACTTTTTTATTAAGAGTCTTACGCTCATACAAGAGTTTGACACCACTAGTTATGTCATATGACAAATTAGGGGTGTATTTATAATTTAAGTTGAGTTAGTCAAGTAGAGGGTTGTTTTTGAGGTTGTCAACAGTTCGAGGATGAAACGATACTTCATGTTAAGTTTAGAAGTGTTTTCAATAATTCTCTCAAAATATAAAGAGACTGATTGAACAATTTGGCCTTGATTGTCAGATGAGCTGATTGACATGAATTTGAGTGGGTCGATGGCCTCGAAAAGTTATTTGGATTGAAATAAGTTAGGTTGAAATGAGTTTAATATCAAATATGGAAAAATAGTGTAATTAGGTAAATATGTATATATATAATACATCACTATAGTTTGAAATAATTATAATTTGTAGTTAAAGTTAGGAATTTGTAGCTATTTTCTCTCACCTCTCTTCTGCTCTCCCTCACCTCTATATGCACTCTCGTTCACCTCTCTCTCTCTCTGGCGCCTCTCTCTTCCTTCTCTATCTCAATACAAATACAAATTATAATAATCATTTATATAAATATATATATAAATAGTTAATTATATAAATATAGATGATAACGATCAATTATATATAAAACGATAAGTGTTAATTATACATATCTTTTTTACAAAATACATATACATTTTTATTTTCTGATATAACTTTGATACAAATGATAACAATCAATTATACAAATACAATGTTGAACTTGATCCAACATTTATACAATTATATTGTCACGAGTCCAAGTACACCCTAGACATGACATGACGAATATGATCCCGAAACACCCAACAAGCCACTTGACATAAGACATACAAGAAGTACAATAAGGGCGAATAGGCAATATAAGTCTTATGTCACACAAGGAATGAACATAAATGTGTAAAAGTAAATTGTGTCTCACATAGCATTTCTAACATTATAGAAGTGGTTGGAGTGTAACTCATACACCACGTACAAGTTTGAAACTCCAAACGACCATAAAAATAAAAAAAGTGTCTATGATTTTACATTCGAACCATGAGAACTCACCACTCAAAGTGATGAAAGATGAACAATCCTGGTCTAAGCACGTCCAAGAGGTAGCTTGATATGATTTTTCGGTGAGATAAGAGATGGAGTGGCTAAGATTTTGTGATGAAGAAGGTATAATTATTAGAGAATTTTAATAATTAATTAGTTTAAAATATTGTTAACAAAAGAAAAATAATTAATAAAGAAAAAACACAAATAAACTATAAAAAAAACCATAATTTCTGACATGGCAATGATGTGGCGGCGAGTGTATTATACCACACCATGTGAGAGTGGTGTTACACATTCTGGGTGATTTTGCGTTCACTTTTGAATAGTAAAAGTGTGTAATAGATCATCGTGATAGTTTAAGCATGTAAGTGACTTTTCGATATAAGTTAAGGGGAAAATTTATGTATTTTTCCTTATTACATTGATCATCTTAACATACATAAGGAGGGTCAGAGATTGCTACAATACAAAGGAAACTAAATAAAAAGAATAAGATTACCAAAAATAAGAAATATTAACCAAAAATTAAAGATCTAAAAGAGTGCAAAATAAAAAAAGAATAAAGTAAAGATATCCCCAAAATTATTCCTTCTTAATATTGAGTTATTAGCATGGAAGACACTTGCATAGCACGTCTTCAAAAACTAGTGTCTAACCATAAGAGGAACAACCTGCTACAACTTAAATAATCACTGCATTTTATCTTACTTCTTTTTCTTTAAGTCACAAAAGATGGCACATCTTCTATAGTACATTAGGCACAAATGTAAGAGTCAAGAGATCAGAGAAGTAATCAATAACTAATCCCAGCAAGCTATCTCAAATGTACACCATCTATTATTTTGTCCATTCAATATCAACCCTAATCAGTAATTAATCCACAATGTAAACTAACATAAAACCAACCAAAAAAAGAAGAAAAAGGAATTTACAATCAAATGTTGCTGGACACCATCTGCCTAGCTTGAGAAACACAGCAGCAAGCCTAATGTCAAAACATAGTCAAGACTCACCAGCACTACTTGTTTCCCAAAACAAATGTAACTAAGTAGACATTGTTTATTCAACTGTATGAACCTGAAACCACCACCAGCACCAGCACCAGCACCTGAAGCTTGATATCGCGAATGGAAATGAAGAGCAATAGTCCCCGAGGATGCTAACATCACGAAAGAGTCCTATTTTAGAGGTTTTATACCCTACACAGTAACATAACAAATTTTCAGCAAGAAAAGCATGTGATGCCACTACCATTGTTCAATTCAATGTTGAAATCGGAACTTATGACGTGTGTTGATGACTAGAAGTATAAATATATTATTCTTCAATTTTTAAGATTTGAAAGGGTACTAAATTTCATTAATGAAATAAAGTCTGCTTTTTATAACCATTGTGTGAGGCCAACTTGTGTGCACCTTGACTAATTCACAGGTGCCTGCTATAGGGACCACATCATTAATTACCGAGGCTTCCTATTATGGAAATAATTTCAAATAATTAATTTGAATTATTCTTACCATAATAAATTACAAATCATTCCACTAGAAATTCGTAATTGCGCTCCTCTATTTCGTAATTCCCCATTAAACACTTATGTAATTCCCCATGTTAAGATTTCAGATACTAATCAATAAATCAAATTACTGACGAATTTAACTTAATGATTAATTTCCTTTAGAGCACTACTTAACTTATTTCATGTTTCGGATTCATAAATCCACTTGCAAGATTTGACACGATGAAAACTTATAAGTTTCTCAAAAAGGCATATCAATCAATCTCTATAACGAGACATGGATTCCATCAACTAACTTATTATTTCACCAATATATATTATTATCAAATCTCACCTTTTAATAAATCAAAACGATAATTAATATATACAGATCATAATAGTTATATCAGGATTAAGAATATAAGTACATTTAATAGTTTAGAGAATATGTTTTTGTCAGTCAGTCTAAACAATTATCTCTACTCGACCCCGTTCAATACATACAAAATGTACTAGCACAAGAAGTTGGAACTATACCGTTCCCATAGTCAAGATAAATTACATATAATCTTGTGCTACAATCGTACCCGATGGCATGTCCAATTTTCATCCTAGATTGTGAACCAAAAACTTTATACTTATAAGAACCGATGATTTATCCTCTGTGTATAAGCTAAAACTCTACACACTAAATCATCTACTATATAAGTAAATAGACACCATAAACGAATATATGATCTATTGAAATTGAGTAAATATTTATTCTCTAATAAATATTATTTCTTAACACATGATTAATAGTATATATCCCAACACCGATAACTTTGTCCACTAAGACTTGAATACATGGGAAGAGACACCAAGTATTTTTGCCTCTGCTGGATTTGAACCTAAAACCTCATGATTCTCAACTCACTTAATTAACCATTAGGCCACACCCTTGGGTGTTTGTTATAGAATCTTATGAAGTGGTAGAAACATTAAAAAGAGCACATTTATTCAATTACTAGATTTGTTGTTCCCATTTTAACTTCGTTTCATCTTTTTTAAGTTTTGGTCACTTGAAGTAGATTCAACAGTTTACCTTCCTTTTATTGGTGTGATCATCTCTGTCTTCCACCTGTGAATCACAATTTATTGGGCTTTCTTTCCCCCAAGTGACATATCTCCAACTTTAGCAAGCCCTACTTGATTTGATTAGTAAGCCTCTACACAGCTTTTTGAATGCGAGAGCACCTGATTCACTCACATATCCGCTTTATTCCCCTTAACTTGCCATAACCCCAGCTTGATCACCACTTGGCCCTACTGCTTTTGGTGCTGGAAAAATCTACATCCACTGAATATTTATTCCCACTCTATATTTGCCAACTCTCCCCTTATTGCAACACCTAACACGTGTTTGGAACCCCTTTATACCACATCCGAGGGTGAGAAATCAGTACTTGTCCCTCCCTCTCTTGCATATGTGGTAACATATGGGGATTATTAGAATGGTTTATACTCTATATAACTTAAGCTATTAGTGTGAAATCTGTTATATGGCTTATTACTGTCTACAATGTTTATTCGTGACAATTTGAGTAATTCAAGTATGTCCTAAAGTAGTATACAGATGCGAGAATTTCTCTGTGAGCAGGTTTGAACAATCCTGCACGCGGTAAGATTGCACCTAAATGTACTATAAGAATTCTACCCAAGAAAAATTATAAAAATGCTTTCAATTCTGGAAGTTTATAGAGTAGAGAGCTATAAAAGATTGCTGTGCTAGGATCTAATACTACAACATAGTCAAACATTATGATGATGCCCGACAGCCTGAGAACACAAATATGACAAAGTCCAACTTAATGTTAAAATGCCAAAGGACATAAGGCTGGTACCTACGGCTGATTCTGATATAATGAAGCTCTTTCTCATTCTAATCAAACCCTAACCATCTATATCCCGTTACTCATCTTAAGAATCCTTTAAACCCCACAATTTGGTATTCATTCGGCCTCTGAAGTCAGAAAACCAACCCCCAAACAGTACTGTGTGGCTCTTCAACATGAAGACAAGCTATGAGAAGTAAGATCTGTTTCATGGAGGAGAAGGCTATACTGATATTTCAAATCCACCTTACATGCCTTTCTTCCACTTTCAGGGTGATGTCTATATCTCTACAAGTGATTTGAACTGATGTTACACAAGAACGTTACACTTTTTGCATGAGCTGGAGATTATATAGATATACATACAATTAATTAAATAAGAGACTAAGCTCCAATACTTTGAGCTAAAATATCCATCTAAAGCATGCATCCATACCTTGGATACTCTGAACTCATTCACAGCCATTCTGAGATTATCATCAGATAATAGCAATCTTGATAAAGCCCCTGTGCTCAACCTGTTAAAGAAGTTCAGCAAAATAAATGTACCCTGCTTCCCAAATGACAGTACAAGATTTAAGGGATCTGTGCAGGAAGCCTAGCTTGAAAGCCTAGCTTGAACTGCCTTAGCCAGTAAGATGAAACAAAGGATATATGGAGTTACACTATAAAGCAGAACAAGTTTGACTAACTTCACAAGAAAATGGAGTTTATTCCTACTAACAGCCTACCCCAACTTTTTTGCGGCATCTGATACCGAGCCCTCAACAGCAAAAAGTAGGTCCAGTAAAGCTTGCATTCCCTATGGATTAAAGAAGAATGACAACCCAGAAAACATCACTACATTCGGCAGTAAGACGTAATTTATATGAAGGACATGAAAAAAGGAAAAGCATACCAAAGCAAATTTAGGATTATTTGGTCCAATTTGAGGCCCACAATTTGATCCCCTGATTGTTGATTTGGCAGGAAGAATTTGAAGCAGCTCTTGAGGAGGTGTATATGAATCAAGATCTATGTTGTTCCTAACTAGATGGAAATAATAGAAAGTACAAATAAATGGAACCTTCTAGGAAAAGAGAGCAGCATCAACATTATGACCTAAAAGTACAAGCTTAAACATATCAGATGATAAAGACCAGTCCATTAACTCAACAACAACATACCCAGTGTATTCCCATAGAGTGAGGTTGAGGGTGGAGTGTACCCAAACCTTACCTCTATCTCAAAGGTGAGGTAAAGAGGCTATTCCGATGGACCATTGGCTCAAGACAAAAACAGACTAGAAAAAGATGTAATGAAGTAAAAGACACAATAGGTAGTAACGAAACAACAGACAGTAGAACCAGTCCATTAGCTTCACAGGAAAACCAAACTTCAAAAGTTTTTAAACTCCCAAACTATGAATAATGTGTCCAGTTTACACTTTAATGTCTTCTTGGTTTGCATTTTTGTTTTCAAATTTATAGATTTTCAAAGAAAGAGATTCTGTAGGTATTGATAAAATCTTCTGTAGCTTTTGACTTAGAGATATCAGACAGCTCAAAGTTTAACCTACAGAAACAAAATATTTGTAAATTAAGCTATTCAAGTTCCTTGGTCAACCAACATAGTTTGGCTTTGAGGCATAGTTGACTAATCAATTGAAGTTAGTCAAATTCTTATCTAACATCGAATTAGCAAAGAGACCAAAAATAACAGAAGCTGCTTTTTCTTTATCATAGTTCAGTCAATTGAGAAATTCCCAACTATTAAGGGGTGGTTTCAGCTGTGACACAGTTCTCGTACTTCATTTTATCTATGTATTCCGTTATTTTCAACAGATTTTCACCATTCATCTACTAGAAAACCATGTCTCTTTCTTCTCTACTGCTTCTTTGTATTCATAGTCACCACCAAGCTTCAAAATTTTTTACTCTATTTTGTGGCACCTAAACCATAGAACTCGAGAAACTAAAGCCCGAAAGGTATAGCTATTATCACAAAAGGAAATTCCCACTTAAACAAGCCAATTTCTCATGGTTACAAAGATGGTCTGCATCAAGATTAGGAAGGTAGGTCCGCATCATTACACCAATAAAAAGAAATAGATGATCTCTCATCAAGTCTCTCTCTAGTTCCATGTATTACGTAGGTCTCACTCTGCTATAGCTCCCATCCGAATTGTACAAAAACAACTTTTTTATGGGTTCCACAACTAGTAGTCCTGGCACAACATTGATAACTCATCAGTGCACTCCAAGCTCATCACTTGATACAATCAATACAACCCAAACTCAAAAACATTCTCAAGCACAAAACTCAAAGTTAATAAGCATATACTACACAGCTGTTTGCAAACCACAGAGTTAAAGATATAAATTTGTCTTATATAATAAGGCAGTGGTTGTGGAAGAAAGAACAAAGAGTAGATGGGTATACCTTTAAGAGCCAGTAACGCTCGCAATCGAGATAAAGCAGACGCACGATTCATGTGTTGGGATCTATCCTCCACAGCCTAAACAAAACCCAAACATTTTAAAATTCAAAATAAAAAAGGGTCATAAAAATCAAGCAAATCATCAAAAATCAAACCTGAGCAATAATCCCTGTTGGGCTATGCTTCAAACGCACAGCAGATTCACGCTTGTTGCGGTGCTGTCCACCAGGACCTGAAGCCTTGAAAGTGCTCAATTCACACTGTTTCATCAACTCCTCATCCGACATCAACAAGTACTCTCTTCCACCAATATCCGTATCAACACTTCCATCGCCATTGGTGCTGTATTTAGCTGAAAATAACGACCCAAATTCTTGAAATTGCTCTCCAACAGGTACAGAAAACAATGACCCAATTTTCTTGCCAACTGATAGATAAATTGTTGGAGTTGAGTATGAGCGAGAAATGGAGAACGAATTTGGGCAACAAAAAGAAGGTGTTAATATGGAGATAGTTTTAGGAAGATTTAGAAACGATTTGAAAACGGAACGAACCATATGGATTCTCAAAATTAGCGTTTCTTTCCAAACCTTTTGAGGAGGATGAGAACATAAAAGGAGGATTTGGCCAATGCATTCTTAGCTAGCGTTTGGCCATAGAATTTAAATATTCTCAGTAAATATTATTTGTTTGAAATTTTATCATGCTTTTAAATATATTTTATTTTCTTAGAAAAATATTATTTATATTCATAAATTTTTAAAATATCAAAATTAATCATAAGTTTGTATTATACAAGTCAATTGAATATTTATTACAATAATAACAAATAGTGTCCATGATATTAAAGCAATGTGGTAATTTGGAGTGCGTACAACAAATATCATTTCATACATCGTGAAGTAGACAAAATACATGACTTTGGTATCTTGAGCCGATTGTTCATCATTTTCATCAATAACTATATTATCATTTAACATTCACAAAATATTTCATCACTACTTTGGAGTTAACGTAAAAAATTATGTAATACAACATAAGCAACAACTATAGAGGGTGTTTTTGTAAAAGATAAAAGTTTGGGATAAATTTTCAATTTTTAAAAGATCTCAAATAATGAGATTTGGCTCAAATACTAGAAAAAACTAGTATTTGAGAATTTGGATATTTGCCAAAAATATTTGTCAAATAATGGCAAAATGGATGGACAAACACTATTTGTCAAGTTCCCCCCCCCCCCACAAATATTATTTGGAAAATCTATGGTCAAACGGGCCCTTAAACTATGCCCAAACTTCTCGCTTTGTTCCGACATTGTCACGTATTATTTCATAATATATTATAAAAAAATGGTTTAAAATGTCCTTTAATTATTTAAATGGCTTAAGTCATATGCGGCCCCTTGAAGTTGTCCGCATAATTCATTTAAGCACCTCAACTAAGGTTTGTACCTATTGAACACCTATACCGCTTAAAATTGATACCAATTTAACATTTTTTGACAATCAGCCAAAATATGAGATGTGTATATTACACTCGTTGTGATGTGGCAGTGACATGGAAACTCGACGAATTAAATGTGACATGTGGCATTTAAGTCCAAAAAATTATTTAAAAAATGAAATTCTAATTATTATTTTTTATTATTTTAGTATATTTAATTATCTAAAAGAAATTATAAAGAATATTCTAAAAGAACCCACTCACCTACCCATGGCAACCACTCATCTTTCTCTCTTATTAGATTCAAACGGAGAAACCATAACCTCCCCGAACACGGTCCCTCCCACAATCTATTTTCTCAATTATAACATTCTTCTCTTCATCCGGTTATGGTACAAGGAATATGAATAATGTTTCATCATATAATTATGAATTTCTATCACCATGACCGGAAAAAATGGTGTTATCAAGAATTTTTTTCTGAATTTCATAATTGATATTTTTTTAATTTAAAGAACTCTTTGTTTCTTTTAACTATTAATTTTAATCAATTGATGTGATTGTTTATTGTTGGATTACGTTGACATAAGTTTATGTCAGGAACAAATCTCGTCGAAAAAAATAAATTTCACCAGAGCTTAGAGTTCTTAAATTTGATTCATTGATTTTGATATCTGCATAATTAATTTTAATATATGATAATGAATTGTGGTAAAGTTAAGAAAGAAGAAAAAAAGTAGAAAATAATAATAATAAAAATAAAAATAAAAATCATTGAGTGTTACTCTGTTTAGATGAGATTGATGATGGTAAGGGGAAGGAAGAGATGAGTAATGAAAAGAGAGAAGGGAACGGTTGATGGTGATAGGGGCGATGGCGGTAACATCGCCGGAAATGGATGGTGTTGGAAAAAAATGGTATGGCTAAAGAAGAAAGAAGAAGAAAGAGATATTTTAAAAAAAAAAAAGAGCTACAAATTACCACTTCATGCACTCCCATGCATGTATGTTGCACTTTCTTTGCCATGTCAGCGAAAAGTGTTCAATAGATACTTATTTTGAACAATATAAGTGTTCAATAGGTATAAGCTTTAGTTGAGATGCTTAAATTAATTATGCGGATAACTTTAAGGGGCCGCATATGACTTAAGTCTATTTAAATTGGTACAAAACTATCATTCATCTACCTATAAGTCCTATACTACTCCTTATGTTAATTCTTTACTTATATTTGCTCTTATTTTTTAATAGCTCCCTTAAAGTAAAATTATTAAATATTTATTTATTATATTGCTTAATGTGATTGGTTCAAATTTAAACTCTTCTCAAATAAATAATAAAAATGATATTTTAAAAAATTCATTTTTTCTATAAAATTACTGATAATTCATATTTTGACATGATACACTTGAAAAAAATATTATTTATCTTATTTATTTTCTCTTTATTCCTTTCTTAATCTCTTGTTCTTAATTAGGATATGCGGAACTCAAACTTCAAATGAATTCATATTTATATTTTTTTAATTAGTATTATTGTTATAATGGCATGAGGATGGGGATATGAGAAATGAATTTTACTTATAATTTGTCACGACCGGAATCTAGACCCCAGACGAGATCGGCGTCGTTGACCTCTCAGAGGTCGCAGACAAGCCTACTTACGTCATTCTTACTTCATCTAGGTTAATTTTAGCGGAAAATTTAAAACTTTTTGTTTCTTAACATACTTATAAAAAGATTCTCATTAATACGTAATTGTTCACCATCAACCATCTAACATTAAGAGGTAAGCAACTGAAAGAAATAGTTCAATTCTTATTAAGTGTATAATTGCCAAAATGGCACCAATACATAGTCTGAATAAAATAGGAAAGCAACGCTAGTGGAACATTATCCACTAGCTCAACTCTAAAACTAAGCTAGAATATAAAACAGTAGCATCCTCGAAAGCTTGAGGACCTACCAAATCGGATGAATGTTGGACGTCCGGATAACTGCAACGATGATCCTGTAGCTCTATCGTCCACCTGTGCCTGCACCTAAAATAGTAGAGTTTGTATAGGGTTAGTACACACTTGTACTAAGTATGGGTATATGCAGGCACACACCAAGGACATGCATGAGAAAGAATAGCTCTTTCCTAACAACATGATTTTTGAAAGTCAAGTCAGTGGACTTGCCAAATTGAGATTAGGAAAGTTTCCTAATTTGGATTAGGAAAGTAAATGATCTTTCCAAATTTGGATTAGGAAAGTCAGTGAGCTTTCCAGATTTGGAATAGGAAAGTTATGCCATGAGAATAACATACATCATCATACTTTTCACATTTGCACACAGCACATAACATTTACACATAGCACATATCATATAGCATACAGTACATTTTTCATGTAGCACATAACTTAGTTCATATCATTCATTCATATGCCATGAGACCTTGGAATCATGGACTTGACATTAAGACATCCCAGAAATGAGGGCTCAACAGATGGGACCTCAACTAGGGAGTCTTCATTAGCAAACACAGAGTCTGCTTCGTTCATTCATATGTACTCCATTTCATTTCATTCATAGACCAGTGTAAACACCAGTTATACCTAGGATGTAGTTTAAGACTTTCATTAGGTTCGTTGTGCAATGACCAAGAATGACCTAATGTCATTACTTGAATCTAACTCACCTTTTGATTATCCTATCCTAACACCTTTGGTATCATTCATTTCATTATGTGCATCATTTGAGGCTGGCCTCATTCATTCATTGGAAACTTTAACTTTAACCGACATAGATCATGTGAGCATCATGAAATTCAGTGTCTCCCCCACACCGAAAAGAGGTGGAATCACCGGCCAAAGTGACCCAAAAACATGCTAGCGTACATGGGAATTTAACCCCGCCAGATCCCTATATTGGCAGTATAGGTTCGAAGACTAGGAGATATACGGAGACCCATACCCGGCAAGCCGGACAGTCTCATCTCATGAGAGTTACGTGAACCTCCGCCCTTCCCGAAAGAAGGCATCACCACTCATAGCTAGTCTATCGGTGCTCAGTATAAAGTTCCATTACATTCATCTCATACGTCATGGAAGCTGACTTCTAGTATGAGGACATCATAGCTCATTAGATGATTTCTCATCTCATCATTCGTATTGAGTGTGTTAAGCTCAATACTCTCATTAGAGTGTTCATAGAGACTGGTCTTTTCATTATCTTACACTCTCATAGGTGAGTACGTATTGGTAACATTTACTTAGGCTCATTTGAGATTGATCTCATCACTTACATTAGCCTCATATCATGTTGTCACCACATTCATCATCATTAGCACATTTGCTTTTCATAGTTATTCACCTCTTATTACGTAAATGTTCATTTCATCATATGCCAATGCACTTGGCCATTTGGTGTGTTTCACACCCTCACTTAACCCTTCTAGGGTTTCATTATTTCATTGTTTATTTCATCATTTCATTGTTCATCTTATCATATGCCAATGCACTTGGCCATTTAGTGTATCTTAAACTCATACTTAACCCTTCTAGGGTTCATCATCTCATTTCATACATCTTAGGTTCACTTACTTTTGAACGTATGTTAGACTTATGTGTCTATACATACAAGTCATGAGGCTTCATTCATAGTTTGTCTAAGTGATTCATGTTTACCCAAGATTATGTGGTACAAGACTTATGCATCTTGTAGATATGCCAAGATATTGATTTCGATCTTTAGAGGCAGCATTCATTAAATATTTACTTACGTATGACTTATGTGTCAATACGGAACTGGTCAAGGGAACCCAATTTCGAATCCCTTAGGCAACACTTAATCCTTTGTATTTTTCAGATTTGGGGGACCCTAGTTCGATCCCCATCAGCCCCATAATATTTCCTTTCTTTTTCTTCTCTATTTTTCGTCCAAGCCATGGAGGTTGTGGGATCAATCCCCCACAAGCTCATTCTTTTTCTCTTAATTTATCTATTAACTTTCTCACCTATCCAAGAGGTTGTGGGTTCAATCCCCATTCACCTCATTTTATATTTCTCCTTTACTTTCCTCCTAACTCTCTTATCTATTCAAGAGATTGTGGGTTCAATCCCCACTCTCCACATTTATTTTTCTCCTAACTCTCTCATCCATTCAAGAGGTTGTGGGTTCAATCCCCACTCTCCACATTTATTTTTCTCCTTTATTTTTCTCCTAACTCTCTCATCCATTCAAGAGGTTGTGGGTTCAATCCCCACTCTCCACATTTATTTTTCTCCTTTATTTTTCTCCTAACTCTCTCATCCATTCAAGAGGTTGTGGGTTCAATCCCCACTCTCCACATTTATTTTATTAATTTAAAATTCCCCTCTTACTCTCTTGTTTGGCCGAGAGGTTGTGGGTTCGAATCCCACACCTCTCATTTTTTTTTCCAGCTTTCATGTAGTGAGGTCTTGGGTTCAATCCCCACTGACCTCACATATTTTAAATATATTTTTAAACCTCTCAACCTTAAGTATTCTGGCCGAAAATTCCATCACCAAGTGCTGGAAATTTTATTAAATTATCTGGCCTTTATTTAACAGCATTCATACGTTCGTTTTGAGGTACTTTCACGATTCGTTTAACACATTCTTAGGTGTAGATTCATTGTTGTTTTAGCTTAGATTTTTCCACTAATCAGTCACCTTACACTTCATTTAACATCACAATTTACACACCTTATGCACAATAATTCCAATCATCAAACAAGCCATTTTAAGACTTCAAAACGGAGAACAACAACAAACATTTTACACATTGTACCACATCATTTTCGGTTGACATCATTGAACATGCTTGCTATTTACAAACATAAAATCACAAGGAACATCATATTTCACACTTAGCTACCAGCAACCATACCAACAACATGGTTTCTAAACTAATTTAGATTGAAATCGGAAGGAGACTAGGGACAAGGAGTTCAACATTCAAGGGGACAGCCCTAGTTTCATATGTCGACTTTTGTAGAAAGAAATTCCTCTTGGAGAAAGGATTCCAAGAGAGAAAACCCATACCTTGTTGTAGCTTTCCACACCTTCCAAGTGCTGCCAAACTCCTCCCCTAAACCTTCAACACAAACCCGTCGAAAAGATGATGCAAAGTTTTCGTTTCTTAAGTTAGCTTGCTTGCTTGTATATATTTTTTTTGTAAGTTCTTTGAGTTTAGAGAACTTTTGATTGCTTTCTAATGTTTTTATCTTCTGTTTTTGCAGCCAAGAAAAATGATTTGGATGAGAGAGTGAGAGATTTAGGCTTGATGGAGAGATAGTGTGAGATAGTGCATCATAAAACTAGGATAGTTGGCAAGACTTAGTCAATTTAAAAAAAATATTAATTAATAAGTAAATAAATAATAAATAATAATAAAATCTGATTTTCCTTTTTACATTAGCCATTAATTATAAATTTATTAAATTAATTCACCAATAATAAAAAAAATCATATTAAATCCTTGCTCCCACCTAGGTTCGAACCCGGGTGGAGCAAGACTTCATATCAAGAGACCAATTTCGGCTCTCTCTCCCAAATTGCCCATCCACTTTATTAAATAATTAATTAATTATATATTTAGGGTAATTACGATATTACCCTATCCTGGTAAAAGACCATTTTACCCTTAGACCCTCAAAACTTAAAATTTCTTCTTTTTAAGTCCGGTAAAGACTCATTCGATTAAATCTTCATTTTCGAGAGCCTTCATTGGTTGGTTACAACCTTTACAAGTTCAACTAACTCCCCAAGTTAGTTGTCTTGGTCGTAGTAAGGTTTCTGAGGTCTGGTTCTACGCGTATCAATCCGTGTGAACCTTGGTCTAATCGCAAGAATTCTTGACACCTTAAACATTTAGCTTATTCATTTTTTTAGGGTTGTTACATAATTGTAGGTACGCACAAAAGAAAATATAATATTTGTACAAATTTGCTTAATTAAGTTATCTTTTACTGAACTAATTATTTATATATGAATGCATCATTATTTTCCTCTTTTTTCTCTCTTGTTTGTCATAAAAAAAATTAAATGGTGGACGAGATCCAAATTAAAAAATGGAAGACACAAGAAGTGAAGGGCCGGGGAGGGAGGAGTGTAGAGAGTAGATGTCTATCCTTTTCATAATTTTAAATTCTATGAAACTCAAAATCAAGTCAATCATGTGAGCTTATATATTAAGTAATTTCAAATTATTTTAACGAAAAGGGCCTAAAATGTCCTTAAACAATGAGATTTGATATAATATTACTCTCCATCCACCTAATGAGTATGATCCGTTTGACATAACTGTAATGTTGCGCCGGAAGATGGACGTCAAGGGTATTTTAGGGCCGATAGGTGGATGGAGTTTAATTTTGTATTAGTTCAAATATTTGAGGGGTATTTTAGGTCCTTCTCCGTATTATTATATTATTTGATAAATATAATATTTGAATAAACTGTATCATTTTTCATTGTTACACAATGTCGTATATTCATAATTTAAATAGTAAATCTACCCAAAAAAAGAGAGTAGGATATTGAATATAGCTAGTATAAAAAGGTGGATAAAAAATAAATATAATTATTACATAACAAACAGAGAAAAAATAAGAAGAAAATATTAAGGTAATGATGTGATCATCAAATCAATCGTTATATAAAATTGATCTTTCCATAGTTATCTAATGATACAGTTTAACAATACAATAGAATTTAAATAACAATCAAACAAACATTATGATTAAGTCAAGGAAAAATGGTCAAAATGCTCTTAAACTATGTGAAATGAATAAAAATGTCCTCCGTCTATAGTTTGGCTTAAAAATGCTCTCACCATCAATATTTTTGTTCAAAAATGCCCTTAGACGATGTGAAAGGATAAAAAATGCCCTTTGTTTGTTGTTTGGTTGAAAAATGCCCTTACCGTCAATACTTTGGTTCAAAAATACTCTTATTGGTATTTAATGGATGAAAAATGTTTATTTTCCAAATAAATATATTATTATTATTATTTTGCGAAAATGCATGAGTACCCCCTCAACCTATGCCCGAATTCCTAGAGACACACTTATATTATACTAAGGTCCTATTACTCCCTTGAACTTATTTTATAAATAATTTTCTAGCCCTTTTCGACTTATGTGTCACTAGTTTGGAAAAACATGTCAACACGCATTGGGCCCACAAGATAGTGCCACGTAGACCGAAAAGGGGTAGGAAGTTATTTATAAAATAAATTCGGGGGGAGGGAGGGTAATAGGACCTTAGTATAGTATAAGTGTGTCTTTGAGATTTCGGACATAGGTTGGGGGCTACTTTTAAATTTTCCCTTTTCTTTTTGACACATTCTTTTTCAATTAATATTTTTTAAATAAATTAGCAAATGTTTATCTTACTTTAATTTAGAAAAAATAAAAAATGAAAATATTTTTTATTTTATTATCATTATTTTTTTATCGTTATATAAATATAAATTAATGATGGATATACTATGATTTTATTTATATGACATATATTATCTGTCGAGAAGGTAAATGTTTATTTGTTATATTTTAATTTGAAAAAAGATGAGTTTAAAAAGAAAAAAGGGAAAATGCACAAGTACCCCCTAGACTATGACCGAAATCTCAGAGACACACCTTAACTAAACTAAGGTCCTATTATCCCTTGAACTTTTTTTTTTGTAATTTTATACACCTTTTGTCTTACTTGGCATACTCCGTACTCCACGCAATTGAGGCGCGTGGGAGATATTTGGATGTCACGTAAGTCAAAAGGTGCAAAAAATTACAAAAAAAATAAGTTCAGAGGGGGTACTAGGACCTTAGTTTAGTTAAGGTGTGTTTTTGAGAATTCAGTCATAGTCAGGAGGGTACTTGTGCATTTTCCCAAGAAAAAAATATTTATTGGGAAGAGGATTTTTTTTACCCATTTTGTAACTATAGGGGCATTTCTGGACCAAATTATTGACTACAAGGGCATTTGTAAGCTAAAATACTGACGGTAAGTGTCACACCCCGAGTTTATACCCTGGACGTGAACGGCACCCAATGACCATTATTGGCCTTAAGCTAACCCTTGGTCTGGCTCACTTAACTCAGCAGAGGACTTAACTCAGCGGAGGACTTAACTCATTATAAGAAAGAACATTCTCAAAAAATTACTTAAAGTAAAATAACTTGCCCGAAATGACACTTAAGTCTCATGACAGAATATCTATAAATAAATAGAGACTCAAACTGGATTGTCTGACTGACTATCAGTCTATGAAGTCTCTATAATACTAAGATGAATGTTGGGACAAACCCCTCAATATTCTATAATGTAAAGACTGAAAGCAATAAAAAGTCATCCGGATGCAAGGAGGCTCACCACTGACTCTGAGTGCTCAAATTGGATCAATGAGGCGCTGGATGATGCTAATCCTGGTTACCTGCATCTGCATCATAAAATGATGCAGGCCAACTGGCATCAATACATTGAATGTACGAGTATGCGAGTTGGAATGCTAGACAATAACTTAAGCTTGAATGTTAAACAATAACTTAAGCTTGATAAGAATAAGAAAGAATTTACCTTAGCTCTGCTCAACTCATGAATTACTGAACTTCATATAAAGCAATAAAAACACATGTGATATATATAAAGCTTTGTAAAAGAGTAAAACAACTTAGATCGTTAAATAAAATGCAATAACAAACTCAACTTTACTTATATATGAAAGTAATATAGTTTCTATGGGAGATTCTCTAACCGACAACCATCACTATGAGCCTAAGCGACGATGGTACAACGTCTTACCTCATGTTGCAAAAAGACCGTCCTATGCCTTGCCGTCAGTATAGAACCTGAAGTACTAAGTGTATCCATAAGTCTACGCTAAAAAGCACTAATGAATCATCTAAAAAGTATGACCCTTCTTCTGTCCATGTTGGTTACATGGTTTATGGGGGCTTGAGTTAATATGAACTCGTGTCCCCATATCAGTGCTCAATACTACTCCCAAAATACTTAGCTTATATATTTTTAAAACAACTTCTTCTCTAGTTTAAGGTAATTTCTCAAACTTAGCTTTATAAGCTCTCTTAGAAATCATAGTTTCCTTCTTACTAAAACTAGCCAAAGGCTCTGTTGGGAGTCTAGCTTCCTTTCATGCTCAAGATGTGAAAACATGTGTAACTCTTAGGGAATACTTAGTTCCTTTATAACCTGTGAGAAATGAACTCAACTCTTTACTCTTTCCTTAACATGCAACTTAACTCTTAGGGAATACTTAGTTCCCTTATAACTTTTGAGAATTGAACTCAACTCTTTACTCTTTGTTTAACTTGCAACTTGAGCCTTAAAACGAAGTTTAAATGTTTAATAAAGACTCTTGAAACTTTAAGAACTTGCTTTGATTTGCTTCTTAACTTTTAAACTTGACTCTTAACTTCTTTGACTTTGATCTTAACTTTTCTTGAATTGGATTACGGATTAAAGGTTCATGATCTCATATTTATGGATGATTTCATGATATTTAGATGTACCTTAGAGTGTTGGAATCGATTAGAAAACATGGGTACATCACTTAGAAACTAGTACAAAAAGATAGGGAACGAATGGGGTGTCAGGCGTCCTTGGCGCTCTGAGAGGCGTGGGGCGCCAGGCCCCATAATTCAGAGGCCAAGTTGGGGAGCACTGGCTGGCGCGCCACCCCAAGGCGTGACGGAAAGAGACTATCCTTTGGGGCTACGGGAGGCGAGGCGCCCCAGGGCCTTACGGACAGGCATTTCGACTTTTCTTTTCCGTTTTTCAACTCTAAATCCTCTAAACTTCCATGGTTATTACCCAAACACTTACAATCACTAATATCCTCAATACCTAATAGATTCGACTCGAAAAACAATTCAAAAACACGAATCAAATCAACTCTAGGCATGCAATAACTCAACTAACAAGAATTCAACAATTATTCTTCAAGAACATCACTTTTCATCATTCAATCTACTCACTATCGCTGAATTAAATAAGTTGGTGAGTGGGTGAATAACCCAACACAAAAAGATCTCACATACCTTAATACGGATCACTCCCGATGAATTCCACTCGCAATTCCTTAATATTCTTGGTGAATTCTTGATCTTTCTCCCTTTTTCTTCTTCTCTTCTCTCTCCTCCAAGCCCTAAGCATAAAATAACTTTTCTAATCTGAACTAAATTTATTTTTACCCCAAATAAATTCCTAAAATGAAATAGGAAATAAATGGGTGAAAAGATTAGTTTGCCCTTCCTTCAACCCGATTTGGGACCTTCCTCAATCCAATGACGCAACTTTCGATAGGCATATCTCCCTCATACGACATCAAAAATGCGCAAAATTGAAGGCATTGGAAAGATCTCTCCAAGGGCTTTCCAACCATATAAAGAGCTGACTCTAACTCATCATGAGCTAGAAGTTATGACCGTTTCAAAATGAATAAAAACTCACTTTCTTAACTTAGGAAATTTTCCAGATTTTTCCTATTCTTTCTAAATATGATAAATTTTAGTTTCTTAGTTTATTTTGGCTATTACGAGTTACAAAATGTTACAGTAAGGAAACTTTTTAGCCAAACTATAAACGAATGACATTTTTGTTCCTTTCACATAGTTTAAGGGCATTTTAAATATTTTCCCCTTAAATCAACAGTACAATATAATACAATACCAGGCTAACAACCATCCAAAAAAGTTAATCACTTTTTTAGATTATCCATGTTAAAAGAAAACATCTTACATCTCCAAGTATCATTTTTCGCCAAATCTATAGGATGACTAGACTAAAATTAATTTTAGACTATCGTATAATTATTTAACTAAAATACTGGAGTTTCAAGTAGTTATTTTTAGCAACTTTCACATATAACAAACATAAAATTATGTTTGTATTTTATAGCTATAATTTGCATAATTTCGCTCTGTAGAAAACATAAATATGTACATTTCGATATATATATATATATATATATATATATATATGTATGTATGTATTTATAGAAACCAGTTGTATAATCTGTTTATGTTTCGATTTACATATACAAAAGATCAATTGCATAATCTGTGTTTGTATAATACGAGAAAGATAAAAGAAAATCGGGCAGGGGAAGATCGTATTTGTATAATCATAAGTGTATCAAACGAAAATATATGCATTTGTATTTGTATATACAATTTTCTCTCACATTATACAAACACAAGTACAATGTATACATTTGTGTTTGTATAAAGTGAGAGTGGCGAGCGATATTTTGGAGAGTGAAGAGCAAAATCTGGGAGAGGAGAGAGACGGGAACGAAATATATGTATATATACACTTTTCTTTCATTTTATACAAACACAAACGCATTTTATACATTTGTGTTTGTATAAAAGTGAGAGAGGCGAGGGAGACTGCCAGCGATAACGAGAGTGACGAGCGAGATTCACCAAAGAGAGCCGAAATAGCAACACTTTGTTATGGGGTACAATTAAATCAAACTATGTTTACAACATTTAATTTGAATTAATATTTTGTTATTATATACCATTTTCCTTCTCTTTTTTTTTTTTTAGTTTTTTCTTTAGATGTCACTAATAATTTCTCTATTTTAATTTATTTGACCTTTTTTAAAATACATTATAAAAGATCGAGTATTTTATTATTGTATTTTTAAATAGATTGAGTTATTATCTACATTTTTAAAAGTTTTCCATATAATGCATCTTTATTGTAGTTTTTATACTGAACTGAGCTGAGTACTTTTGAGTTTGAGTATCTTTGAATTTAGTTGAGATGAGATGAGTATGATTTTCTTTTTTTTGTGATTAGAGCGTATGCATCTGCTTTAGAGTTTCCCCTTACATACTCCTACTCTAAAGCTTATGTCTGTGTTAGAGATCTCCCTTACATCTCAATGCTTAGTTTGCTTGATTTCATTTACTTTTCAGTTTGGTTAGGATGTCGTGAATTTTATACCGACTTCCATCTTAGTTATTAGAAGCTTCATAGATAGATAGTAGTGTTTTGAGGAGTCTTTTTCATATCCTTTGTTAAATGTTTTAAAGATTTGAGTCTCTATTTATGACTAGATGAATATTCTATTATATTCTGAGTTATTCATTTAAAACATTTGAGTTAAAGCTTTATATTTGAGTTTATCTTATGTTGAGTAAGTCTTCCGCTGAGACTTGAGTCAGACCAAGGGTTCCTTTGAGACCAATAATGGTTTTCGAGTGTCAATCATGATCTGGGTGTAGATTCGGAGTGTGACAATATATATATATATATATATATATATATATATATATATATATATATATATATATATAAAACTATGTAAATCGTATAAATTTCGATAAATAATAACTTAAAGACTTTAAAATAATATTACAAATTCCAATATAACTATTTTTGTTGATCAACTCAAATTTCAACTGTAATACTTTTAAATTTTACTTCTCCCTTACTAATAAATATTGAGTTCAAGCCTCAATATAAAAAGAAATAAAGATATTGAGTACGAACCTAAATATGAACAAAATTTTTACAAGAGGCTTCCTCCAGCCCAAAGGGCGATAGGAAATTCCAACTTGTATAAAATTTTGTGGCGTATCTTAAAGTTCTCCATCAATGTCTCCATTGCACTTTGGAGGGTGCTTGCCTAAGGTCGGCCCAAGTGGTCGAGCCTATATCATAATTTGTTGCTACGGGAGCCTGCGTTCGCGCGGCCCCTGCCAATGATAGTTCACAACTTTTCTCTTGATGATTTCCATGTTACTGGAATGAGAGGTAAAACATTCTATGTCGTACACAAGACAACAAATTTATATATAGATGAAGTTGGAGATATAACACGCTTCTGGTCTTATTTTTGTTGTTTCCGAAGAAATTCATAGAAAATAAAATTTATAACATGATTATACAAGTATAAATAGTCTAATATCTTAACTTTATAATAATGAAAGAAACAGTATTTCTAAAAAATATTATTATCATACTATACGATTTATCCCTATAAAGAAAATAACCAATAAAACTTACTAGTATTATAGAACATCACTCCATCATGAATAAAATTACTTTCAAATAGCTAAATAAAATATGATTATTTTGACATGAAGAAAATGGTAAGTGAAAAAGTAAAATTTTATTATGTATTTTTAAAAGAAATGTTACGTATAATAACTCTCACACTATTACAAAGTAATGAAAATGTGATATTATAACTTGTTATTTGAGTTACTCTCAATCTTCTTATTTCTATAAATTAAAAAATTACTAAGTATCATTCATTTATTCAAGAATTATGAGGGTCAACAATGTTAACTAAAAAATTTAACATATAATTTGTGTAAGATTTGTTAGACGAGCCCCGAGTGTGTGTACGGCATACAATCGGGCACTTAGGGCGTAAGTCTTGCTGAGCTAAACCCCACACCTGAGTTTCGGAGCGTTCTACTATAACCCCGCCCTAAAGCGAGCCCCCAGGGTCGAGACGAGTTCCAACATAGTCTTTTAAAACACTTTGTGGATGATTTAGATGGAAAATTGGGGGGGGGGGAATCTCCCTAGATCTCCTCTGTACTTCCCCGAGGTGTTCTTGGGTAAGAACTGACACTTGTAAAGAACTTTCTAAGGACTTACCTGATTATAACGGTGTTACCCCCAGAGGAAATACCTCCTATAGCGAGAATTAATTCACCCGTCGTAGCAGCATGAACAAATTAGAAACTCAGAAATTCTCCATAAATTGTCCATTTCGCAATACATCTTTAAATTTTAACATTGTCATGTTCGATATCAGGAGTTCTACTCACCTGAATTGGATTTTAGGAAGTCCTATAGACTCCTTAACGTCTTAGAAACTTGAAAAACAATTCTACTTAGATGTTTTATCCAAATCCTTATCCTGAATATTTCTAGACGTCATCTTGCTCATATTTCGTTCAAACATAGCCTAACCTGAAATTTTCAATTCACTACTCTCAAAATTTTCTTGTCCGATTTCTTTTGAATGTAACTCACCCCTAAGAATTAAAAAAGTCATTACAAGATGTAAATTTATCCATCATTCCTCTCCAAATGATCAAATAGTAAAAAATGTGAGCTTAATCAAGAAGGGAGTATTACCTAATCCTCTAACAGGTACTTGTCCTCAATTTTCGAACTTCTTAACCAAAAATAACAACCAACTCGCTCTTGTACCGAAGGTTCTATGTAGGGGTGTCAAAAATGAACCCAAACATAGGTAACCCGCCCAATTCGTCCAAAATTTTAATGGTTGGGCTCATGATAATTTGAATTGGTTCAGTCTCAACTCATTCAAGCCTAACCCAATTTAAGAGAATCCTCAATTAAGCCCAATTCAATATTCAATTTCACCCCGTTTTAAAATTATTTACTAAGATATGTTCCTGTATTAAAAGTATGAATTATTATCTATTTAACATTTTTAAGAATTGTCTATCCATTTGTTACTTTTTTTTAGAAAATTTTTGAGCGGAAATTCGAATTGTAATAATGAAACTTAAATATCACTATGTTAAAATTATTGAGATTAATCGGGTCAAATTGACCAACCCGTTTTTAGCACATTGGAACCCAACCCATTTGAGCCCAAAGTAAACTTGGACGTGTCAAGACCCAACCCAATTTCTATCTCAACCCATTTTAATATCTCAAATTTTAACTCAACCCACTTATTTGACACCCCTAGTCCTATGCATCGCCTCACATAATTATTTCTAAGAAATATAATTATTCTTCTACCACGAATGTTTTAAGCAAAAACTAAAAATTTATTTGTGGTATGTTAAGATAATTATGATATTTGAATTGAATAATAACAATAATTAATTTTTTAAACTCATAAATAAATATTTAATCATAAAATAAATAAATTCATAACATTATCCAAATAAAAATTCATATCAAACTAAAGAGTAAAGGCGAAAAAACAATTATAAAAAAAAAACTAAATCACGATCTAAAAGCCAATACCTATGTATATAATTATAATTTTTAAATTATATTTATGTAATCAACTCTTAATTTTTCAATTATGCCCTCTATTTTGCTCAAATGATACTATGTCGTTTTAATCAAAATTAAACGAACTCTTAATTTTCAATTATGCCTCTATTAAAGCATCTTGTACATGATACTTTGTTCTCACTTACTTAAAAAAAAAAAAAAAGAGGCAAATTTTAAATCAAACCAAATTAATTTGATTTAATATATAGTGCAAACTTAACTAATTAAAACCAAAACCATAATGTGAACTAAAATATTAAAGGGATCAATGCAAGAAGAGCTAGAAAATCTCAAATTTAATATATATAATATTTCAAAATACGATTACATTTAGCATTTTTTCATCACATATCACATACCAAAATATTAGAAAACATCAAATTAAAGCAGAGGAAAAGAGAAAACTCATAAAATCAGAGCTCTTCTCTAACAGAGGACTCTTTTCCTTCTAGTTTATTCTCAATGAAGAAAAAGGATGAGCCCTTCTTGAAAGTAAGGTACCTGTCTAGCTACTGTTACCTCTTGAACAAAAATATTTTTTATCAAATATGTGAAGACCCTTTAAACAAATTTTGATTATTATTGCACTTCATATATATGTTTATTTCGAGTGTTTGGATCGATGCATGTTTGAACTAAGGCATAAGGATAAATTTATTTCAATTGTTGTCCACATAGTTGTTGTTTCAGAGCTTGATTTTGATGCTTCTTGTATTGCATTTTGAATATGAGCATGTGTATTACATTACAGTGTTTGAATATAGGCTACCTTAATTTTTCTTTTCCTATTTCCAAAAAGAAAGTAAATGAAATTTTGAGTTATTCTCTCCCACATTAGCATCTAAGAGAAAATTGGAGCAAAAAATAGTAATATTAATAATGAGCTGAGCTTACTGGAAAACATACTTACCTGGACGGGGTCAATGGGCGATCAATAAGACCCATGGCCTAGGCTTGTGACCTCCATTGCACTTTGGAGGGGTGCTTGCCTAAGGTCGGCCCAAGTGGTCGAGCCTACGTCATAATTTGTTGCTATGTGGGCCTGCGTTCGCGCGGCCCTGCCAATGATAGTTCACAACTTTTCTAAACATCAATGTAAGTCTAAAACTGGCTTCCGCTTCCTTCTTTCTACCTTGAGGGTGAATCTCTTCCGTGGTTCAATAGCTTATTTTGCAACAAGCTATTTTTGGAATTGACGCATTTCAAGGTTAAATTTGCTCAGCGTTTTCACCAACAAACCAACAGCGAGGTGTCGGGGCGTCTAGCTAATTCTTCATAATACTGGGGCGTCTAGCTAATTCTTAATAATACCGGGGCGTCTGCTAATTCTTCACAAGTTCATGATGATGTTTTCTTTTTGTGTTCTTATCAGAAAACATCATCTGGCCACTGGGAGTATTATGAACTTGGCTACAACTGTTAACTTATAATATTTTGTATAATGACAAACTACCTTGTGTCGCATGAAAATCAAGACTAGTGTATTTGTGTTAGATACACAAAATCTTACAGATTGATGTTTCAAGAATCAAATCAGCAGCAATCATTTAAGGAGAAGATTGATTCACTCAAATCAATCTAACCAAAGATAGATTCATTCAAATCAATCTGAACTCAAGGATTCAAATCAATTCTTGCAAGATAAATCTGCCATTACTGAAACTCAATCAAAGAAGATTTATATTATATCAAGCATGAGAATCAAAAAGGAAGAACGCCAAAGAAGGAAAGCAACGAACTGCCCTCACTGAAGCAACACTAGTATCATTCAAGGACTCAACGGAATTGAAGAAATCACAATCCTAGCGACTAGGATGAAGTAATCTGGAAGATAGAAAATCAAATTAGCCAAGTATCAAGACTACAAGAAGATCCTTAAAAAGAAGGAAGAATATTAAGATCACACAAATATCTTCAAGAGAAGGAAGAGAATCAAGATTACAAGAAGATCTCTAAAGAAGGAAAATCAGCAAAGTATCAAGATCACATAAATATCTTCAAGAGAAGGAAGAGAATAAAGATCACCAGAAAATCTCCAAAGAAGGAAGGAATCGGCTAGTTCATATGGACATGAATCAATCAACCGAAATCAAGGACTCAACCAGGATCCTTGATTTGAAATACCCTTGGGTTATTCCTTAACAAGTGGAGTCCTCAAACACTATATAATCTTCGCCTAGCCTTAGTTGTGAAGTACGCACTTCACTTGAACTTATATTGTAATCTTCTTTTATCTTTCATAAAACTCTGTACACCTTAGAATAAACAATTGTAAAGAAAAGAGAAAGAAAGATCTGAGTGTAGATTATACAGGTGGTTGTGTCAAAGAAGAAGGTCTGATCTGCATATTAGACGGGCTCTTAATTGTAACAGTAAGACCAAAGTTCTCAACAAGCTCTTAAGAAAACCCTTGTAACCCAAGGGGACTGGACTAGGCACCACATCGGTGATACAAACCAGTATAAAAACACTTTGTGTTATTTACTTACTGCAATTTATTATTAATGTTTATCTGTTTTACTAACGTGCAGGTGAGTCGACTGACCAGAGCAGGAAGTTGACTGAAGGGAATTTTAATTCACCCCCCACCCCCCATCTTGACTTTCAACAAGAAGCAAAATCCTTTATGAACAATATCATAATTTGGTTGGCAGCTTGGAGTAGTTTAGCCATGGCTGCATTAATCTTGCTTAGCTCCGAAATAACGTGGCAAGGATGTTTGCAACTGTGAGAAGTGTCCAAAAGAGTAATGCACCTTGGGATATCACCAAAACTGATAAGAGTACTACTAGCAGCAACATAAGGAACCTGTGGCATATTTTCTAACAGCAACAGGTGCCTATGGCTAGCCATTCTTCCTTAGCATCAATTCCTTCACTATTAATTGAAATATTCACCTCGAAATACCGATGACTAGTGTTAGAAGCTCGCCTTCCACCAATTGTCTCTGTGGAACTGATATCACCAATTACAATCATGTTCTTTTTTATTTCCAATAGAACTCTTCGACATTCTCAAATGGAGTTCAATTATAACTTTCCCTGCAACCATACACTTGTTCAAGAGGATGACAAAAACTAATGCAGTAATCTGTGACATGCAACCCACTCGACCATCTCAATGACCCCATAAATGTGTAACCTGCAGAAGGGTGCTTAACCTGAACCTTCATCCAATATCCACTCCTTAATATTATTACTTTCCACTCCAGTAACATGGTAGCAAGCACAATCATATAGTGAGCATTTAAAACTGACGTGTGCTTGAAGTTGGCCACCAAAACCTCATGTTTTACATCATAGTAATAGCCGACTATTGTATATGCAATTGAAGGACATGTGAACAGAGAATGCAGTTATAGATAATGGAGCACTCAATGGAGAAGTAGGAGTTTACAAACCATGATTGTCCAGGATCCCACACTCTACTCATAGAGTTTGAATACACAATCGACCATAGCAATTCCTCCACATTGTACATTGTATATAACTTGTTAGAAACCTGAACTCGAAATCTGTTCCTGGATCCCCTCGAAACTAGACATGAGGATCCCCTGCAGTCGCGGGAATGGTTACAGCAAGGAAGTTAGTAGCAGGAAAAAATGGAAATTGTCGCAAATTATATTTTGACCATTGAAACCTTCAACAGATTTTCATTTTCAGCTTACTTCAACATAATGCATTCCACTTGTCGCAATGGAAATCTCATTTTCCATAAAAGAGTTATCAAGACATAGAGCTTCAATAAGCTTTTTAAGCCCCTGGAACGATATTTTATTCCTTTTGCAAATCAATGCACCAGTATCAACCTCATCACTTATCACAGTAGGTAAAGTGTGTAGCATAGACATAGCCAGACAGTCGCACTTCCAGTGAACGCTTATACAAGAAAACAAGAATGCCGAAAGAGTACACTCCTGCCCTAGTATCAACCCAAATGCATTTGCATAAGCAAAAGTCAAGGCAATGCGACACTTCGTTTCGGTTACCCCAACAAACTACTTCAAGGGAATTATGCCAATAGGGAATCAAGCAAAGCCATAAAGTATCAGTAAATGGATAATCGATTTTAGTGAGTCGGGCACTTGCATTACATATCACAGTTCCTTGGCAAGTAAGAGAAACCAGCAACCCATATGTATTCCGTAGTGGGGACTTTTTAAACAAAGCTACATTATCGTGTGAATTTTCCTCCTCCTCCTTATTAGAACCGCTCTTATCATGTAACACAGCAAGAAGTGCAGAGTGTTCAATCTCAGGGACAATAACTTTTAGACCATGAAGGTTGGAACTTACTGTTGTGTGTGAAATTTCACCCAACACATGATCTTGGGTAATGCAAGAAGGTTCCGGTACCAAATTTACTTCTAATGATTTGTGGTGTATCTACGTCTTCAGGTGGTTCAACCTCAGCATTGTTTTCGGTAATCAATGCCACAGACTCTCTGGGTTGTCGTCGCCACTGAATCTTAGGCAGAAACATCGCCGTCCTTGGAGTAAGATCGATGAAAGCACCAATGTATCAAATCCCAATTATTTAGAAGAGAACTAAAACGCAATACAACTTTAGAATTGTGATTGAAATACTCAAACTGCGGAAATTACAATGAAAATATTGAAATAACGAGTAATTAAAGATAGAAGAAGAATGGAGATGAAAAGCTTAGATTCTAGACGTTAGATTCTAGACGAAGAGGAGAGAACAAACATTTTCTTCAATATGCATAAACCCTTCTTTCCAACTCATTTTCCCTTTTAACCAAATGCTAATTGGGCCTCGATCCCAAATAAAACATTCAAATTTTTTACTTCGCTCAATCTCCTCTAACTCATACGCCCTTATAGAGTTAGCTTGGTTAAAAACAAATATTTATAAATGTTTATTTATAGTGCATGGATCGATGTATGTTTGAGCTAAGGCATACGGATAAATTTATTTCAATTGTTCTCTAGATAGTTGTTGTTTCTGAACTTGATTTTGATGCTTCTTGTATGTTTTTAATTCTTAGATTCTGGATATGAGCATGTGGATTACATTACAGCGTTTGAATATAGGCTATCTTGATTTTTCTTTTCCTATTTCCAAAAGAAAGTAAATGAAATTTTGAGTTAATTCTCCCACATTAGCATCTAAGAGAAAATTGGAGCAAAAAATAGTACTATCTTAATTCTCCATAAATAGCGAGAATTAATTCTCCTACAGCGAGAATTAATTCATCCGTCGTAGCAGCGTGCGCAAAATAGAAACTCAGAAATTCTCCATAAATTATCCATTTCGCAACACACTTTTAAATCTTAATTTTATTATATTCGATATCAAAAGTTCTACTCACCTAAATTTGATTTCAGAAAATCCTATGAATTCCTTAACGTCTTAGAAACAAGAAAACAATTCTACTTAGATGTTTTATCCAATCAGTCTTATCCTAAATTTTTCTAGATGTATCTTGCTCATATTTCGTCCAAACATAGCCTAACCTGAAAATTTCAATTCGCTACTTTCAAAATGTTCTTGTCCTATTTTTTTTAGAAGTAACTCGCCCCTAATGATAAAAATGTCGTTACAATAGATATTCACTTATCCATCTTTCGTCTCCAAATGATCAATAGTAAAAAGGTGAGTTAAATCATGAAGGGAGTATTACTTGAATCCTCAAACAAGTGAGGTACTTATCCCTCATGTCAATTCCAATTTTTCTAGTGGCTCCTACAACCGTACTCAATTTTCAAACTTTTCAATCAAGAACAACAACCAACTTCTTCTTGTACTGAAGGTCCTCATGCATTGCCTCACTAAATTTACACTCCATATATCGCCTCACTGAATTTACACTTCGTATATTATGCCTGATCTTACTCAAACTGAAACTTTTAGTCTCCAAAATTTACCGTCTAGCTTACAATTACATCAATTGTGCTTCTTATTAATTAGTTCTTTGTATCCATAAATAGCATACACTAAAGCTCTCATCTTAAATATCTCGTATCAATTCATCTATCATCAAAGACAAATGAAAATTGATTAAAACAAATATATTTAATTTCAATATTAATCATAATAGATTTAAAATCAATCACAAATAAATTAAAGAGTATACCATAACCTAGTATAGCCACTATATATATAGCTTCCTTACCAACAAAAAAAAAACACTGTACTCATTACCCAAATATTTAATCATTTCTAAGGAATATTAAATTAATGAAAATTTCTTACCGTGTATATTTTTTTACAAAAAATTAATCATATTTGTTGCTCAAATGTTTAATTATTTCTAAGAAATATAATATATTTTTTACCATGAATGTATTAAGCAAAAACTAATAATTTAGTTAGGGATAATACTCAATTACCCCCTAGCCTATACCCAAAATTCCTGAGACACACCTTATCTTTGATGAGGTCCTATTACTCCCTCCAACTTTTTTTTTAAGTAATTGTTTACCACTTTCGTACCTACGTGGCAATAATAATCAGAAAGGTTGATCGGTTTGTTCAACACGCGCCGGGCCCCACTTTTGCAGCTTTCTAAAAAGTGACTATCAGCTACTTTTACACTTTCCAAATTCGAAGAAGCTGGCCATTTACGTTTTCAAAATTATTTTACCAAAAAGAAGATAAAGGAACAAGGAAAGAAAGAGGGAAAGTTTAGCTTGGTTTCAAAAAATCAACAAAGGTTAGAAATTTGATATCAAACTGATAGTTGATTTTTGATGTTGGATTTTGATAGTTAGTTTTTGTTTCAGTGCTGCATGTGTGGATCGATTTCAATCGTGAAAGTGTGGGTCGATTTCACTCAGCAAGAATCGTGGTTGAGTTGAGTTCAAAGGTTAGTTTTTTCTTCATTTATTTTGTTTTTTGTTATTGTTATGCTTAGATTTTGTAGGGGTTATGATATGTTGTTAAATATTGGTTTCGATTTTGAGTGAAATATAACTTTAAGCTTATTTTTAGGGTTTATGTTATGGTTCTGTTAGATATCAATTTTCGTATTTTTAGGATTGATGTTATTCATATATTCATACTGTCACCTTTGTTGTTATGGGGTATGTAACTTGTTATTCATACATTTATATGAAACGTGTTTTGAGTGTGGGTTGGTTGGGTGGTATTATAGTTGTGTGAGTTATGTTGTTATAATATGAAACATGCAAGAAGATAAAGACAAGTTGGGTGTTGTGTTGTGTTGTCTTATATTCTGGGTTACAATAAAGTAACTTCATGTTGGGTGTTGTGTTGTGTCTGTGTGGGTGTAGGGTTAAAGTTAAATAACATTATCCTAAGAAGAAAATATATGTTGGGTGTTGTGTTGTGTCTGTGTGGGGTTACATACCTAATTGTAAGAAGATAAAGATATGTCGTATATTGTGTTGTTTATGTGGGGTATTGTGTTCTGTATGTGTTATAATTACAGTAAAAAAAATTTGCTTCAACTTGAATTATTTTTATAACTATTTGGGTATGTGTTTTCTTTAGTCAATTATTATATTCTATTAGCAACTTTTACTTAATTATTGTTATGTTGCATATAGGTATGAGTGGGTTTACATTCATTACTTTAAAGTTGTATCATGTGGAGCCTTATTGTATGAAGGTGATAAAGCAAGATATGTGGGTGGGTTAGTGAGTGAATATTATGATATTGATGTGGATACAATATCATATTTTGAGATTAAAGAACTTAGGTATAGCCCAAATTGCAAATTTAGTGTCCGGCCACCTAACAGTTGCATCTTAGGAGATATTGACAATGATGATATTCTCTTAGCAATGTGTAATTGTTTGCAAAGTGGGTCTGTTTTGGAAGTATATGTCCACATGCCTGGTGAGGAATCTGGTGCAACTTTTAATAAAGTTGGGACCACTGAGGCTAGTGCATATAATGAAGTAGGTGAGGCTGCTTTTAATGGGTAGATATAACTATAAATACTACCTCAAATATTCCTTCTACTTCAAACCCAACAGCTCCAAATAGTGATCCATCAGATTCTGAAGTTAGTGAATACTCTGTAAAAGTATCTGATGAGTCAACTGAAGAGAGTGACGATTTTGAAGATAGTGAAATACTTGAAGATGATTAATATGGAAGTGATGTTCATGAGGAGTTAATTCAACTGAGGGCTAAGAAAAGATCTTTTCTGAGAAGGAGAAAAAGAAGGGAAAGAATTCCTGCACAGTAGCATGTGGTAATGCTGGAGCAGATCTTGGATTTGATGAGACAGCTATCAATAGATGTACTTTAGAAGGAAGGTTGGGGGGTGATGAACCATATTATGCAAGTTCTGATGCTTGTAGTTTTGAAACTGACACAGATGATAGTTGTCTAGAGGAAGGTGAAAAAATGAAGTTGAAACTGCCTAACACAAAAAGAAAAAAACATACCATAGTGAGATGTTGCAAGGTAAATTGCAAATGGTTGTTATATGAAAGTTTGGACAAGAAGACTAATAACTTTGTTATTAAGACTTACATGCCAGTCCATTCATGTTAAAAGGCTACTAGGAATTATTTGTGCAACTCTACATTCATTGCTACTGTTTTTAAAAAGAAAGTTATTGAACAATCAAATATCAGAGTGTTCAAGTTGCAAGAGTTAATCCGTAAGAAGTATAATGTGTATGTTGGTAAGACCACAACTAGAAGAGCAAGAGCTAAAATTTTGAATGAACTTATGGGTGATCATGTTAAGGAATTTGGGAGAATTCTTGATTATAAGGATGAGTTGCTGAGGTCTAATCCTGAGAGTACTTGTGTGGTGAAGCTAGGAGAAGCTAATGAATCTGGTAGGCCAGTATTTGAGGCATTTTATATCTATTTTGATGCACTCAAGATGACATTTATGTCAGCTAGAAAATGCATTGGTCTGGATGGTTGTTTCTTGAAGGGGGTTTGCAGGGGTCAATTACTTATTGCAGTGGCTAAAGATGGCAATAATCAAATGCTTCCACTTGCTTGGGCTGTAGTTGAAAATGAGAACACAATCACTTGGATTTGGTTTATTTCTCTGTTGAAAGAAGACTTGAGATTAGGAGATGGAACAAGTTTCACAATTATGTCAGACATGCAAAAGGTAAACTTGTTTTAAATTATCTGTTGATTTATTATTTTTTAAACTTAATTATCTAATGTTTGTTGTAACTTGTAGGGACTGGATATAGCTAAAAGGAGTTGTTGCCAGCTTGTGAGGAAAGAAGGTGTGCTAGGCATATACTAGCAAATTGGTCAAAGAATTGGAGAGGGATGCAAAGGAAGAAGCAGTTCTGGAAGTGTGCTAGAAGTACTTTTGAAGCTGAATTCAGAGAAAATATGCACGAGTTGTCTAAATTAGGTACTGGAGGTATAGGTATAGTGGATGACCTAATTTACTATGATAAAGAATATTGGTGTAAGGTGTATTTTAATTGTGAAGTCAAGTCTGATGCAATAGATAATAATATGTGTGAAAGCTTTAATGCTTGGTTGTCTGCAAGGCATAAAACCATTATTACTATGCCTGAAGAGATAAGGATTAAGGTCATGAATAGGTTAGCTAGGTTAAGTGAATTTCCAAACTCTTGGATAAGCAATTTCTCTCCAATGGCAATGAAAGTATTAGAACAAAATATTGATAAGTCAGACATGTAACATTGAGTTTAATGAAGTAACTTGCTATGAGGTTTTGGATGGATACAAACAACACACTGTCTGTTTGAGAAAGAGGAGTGTAGTTGTAGATCTTGGATGTTGAAGGGTATACCATGTGCACATGCCTTAGCTGCAATGTTGCATAAACAATATGACCCACATGATTTCATTCATCCATGCTACTCTAAAGAGAGGTACTTGATGACTTACTCACATTTCATACAACCTATGAATAACATGCCAATGTGGCCAGAATCAAAAAATTCTCTTGTTGATCCACCAGTGATAAAACAAATGCCAGGCAGACCTAGAAAGTTGAGAAGGAAAGAGGTTGGTGAAAAGAAGGTGTCTGGTAAATTATCTAAAACAGGACTAACTATGACATGTAGTCTTTGCCATGTTAAAGGTCACAATAAAAGAAGTTGTCATTTACGAATGAGTGATGGAGTTGGTTCTACTGCCGGGGAACAGAGAGCTACCCCTACTTCAAATGTTGAAGAACCATCAAGTTCAAAAAAGGGAAGGGGAAGACCAAAGGTACATTACTATTTTGTCACTTACTTTTAAAGTGTAATCAACTTACTAATATAATTTATTTATTTTTGCTAATTAGAAATCAACAAATATTGAGAGTGAGCCTGTTGCCAAAAGGGGGAGAGGCAGACCTAAAAACACAAGTGCAACAGGGGATCACCTACAATTATTGCACCTCCAACAACTTCAAGAACAACAAGAGCTACAACAAGTGCAAGTGCATCAAGGGCCTCTCCTAGAACCACTGCACCTCCTACAACTTCAAGAACACCAACACATGAAGCAAGTGCAAGTGTAAATGGTGTTGGAGTATTATCAAGATCCAGAAGTGGTAGAGGAAGGGGTAGGGGATTGGGAAGTGCAGGAAGAGGTAGTAATCATCCACTTGAAAATTGGTTTACATGTTCTCAAGGTAGTACAACACAGGGTGTAGACCAGAACACAAATGTTGCACCAAAGGAAACTGCTACTACCAGGAAAGGAAAGGGTGTTAAAAACACAACTCAATTTAAAAGGCCAAGAGTCACTGGAATGGGTGTGTTTCAAGCTAAAAATGATTTCAAAACTTTCAATGTAAGTATTGCGATGCATTCATATTGTTTGTTCTCTAATAACTTGCACATTTGTTCTCTAATAATCTTAGTTCTCTAAAAAAAATTTAGCCTGGACTGCCAAGTAGCACAATATTAGCTGGACCAAAGAGAGTTTTGAGATCAAGTATTGTAACTGGGGATGTTGGTTTCAAACCGACAAGTGAATTGAAGTGGAAACGAAATCAGGCAATCACAACTAGAAGGCTCCAGCAGATTAGAGATCAATCAAGGCTTTCAAACCCAAATGCTTCCTCCTCTTCACAACCTCGACACCCATGGAAACTATAATGTTGATATCAATGGTGTTTTATTAGTACTTTTTTGGTGGCCACTATAAGTACTATTTTGTTTCATGTTTGAAGGAAAAATAACTATTCCTATTTTTTGTTATAGTACTGAAATTATGGGTACTTATGCAATGTGAAAACTTTGTTTTGCGTATGCGTTGTGACTTGTATAATTTTGGGCACATTTAGATTTTGTACTGAAAATTTGCTCTTAAGCAATGAAATTTGGGCACCTATGCGCTGTGACTAATTCTCGGCACTTTTACAATCAACTTTGTACTTAAAATTTGCTCTTAAGAATGATTAATACCTCTTGCTTTACTTCATTTTACAACTTCCAACACAAACATATCAACATGGCAAATAGAGAATTAAGACAGTTTCAAACACAAACAAATTTAATTTTATATTACAATAGAGCAAATAAAGGTTTCATTACCACACAAAATTATGGCAATTTCATATGATCCTTATACCTACCAACTTGGGTTAGAAAACTAACAAATACAACAACAAAACAAATCATCACACAACAAAGGAATTTGCCAAAACAACAGCCTTTATTTGTTTTCTTCATTTTCATCCCTTTCATCTTCTTCTTGTCTTTCAATTCACCCATTTCTTTTACGTTGTCAACCTTCTCCTTTAAATTGATGTTCAGATTTACAATAACGATTTCGAAGACTTTCACCTTCATCAAAAGGAATTTTCTCTAGTTTTGACTGTTCAATATTGGAATTATCAAGTTGTTCCAGTTGCATCTTCACACGCTCATAATTTTTTTCTAACTCGTTAATCCTATTCACTAATTTCGGAAGAATAAAACGAGATCTTTCATCAACTCTCTCCGTGTCTCTCCATCTAAAGAAATTACAGTTTGTGGCCTCATAGTGAGGACAAGACCAAAATCGTTTTCCGGGATTGCGATTTGACCAAGACGTCTGCATTTGCAGTAACATTCCATGCTTGCATCGCACTTTCGCATTAAACATTGAATCGTTCTCATCCATACACAACTTATTCAACTCGGATTTTGTCATAACCCTAACTTTATAAACATTGTCAAAAAAATAAGAATTAATAATCGACATAAAAAGATGTAAAGAATATATTAAATTTTACTTTACCTTTTCAAATCAAGGAGCTATTTAACTTGAATGATAATGGAGCTTCTTTAAAAATGAAGAACACTGAAAATGGAGTTTTTTTTTCAAAAGATGAAGACAACTGCTTTAAAGAGAAACATTAATATTTATTTTTGAGTTTTTTTTAAATTACTTTGACACGTGGCTAACTTTTATTTGTCATTGTTATCTAAAATCTTCACTCACGCGCTCTACATGGGTGAATTCACGTATATTGCCACGTAGGTACAAAAGTGGTAAACAATTACTTAAAAAAAAAGTTTGGGGGGTAATAGGACCTCATCAAAGGTAAGGTGTGTCTCAGGGATTTTGGGTATAGGCTAGGGGGATAATTGAGTATTATCCCAATTTAGTTGTGATATTTTTAGATAATTATGATATTTGAATTAAATAATAACAATAATTGATTTAAAGACTCGTAAATAAATATTGAATCATAAAATAAATAAATTCATAACATCATCCAAATAAAAATTCACATCAAACTAAAGAGTAAAGGTAAAAAACAATTATAATAAAAGTAAATACCTAATTCACGATCTAAAAGTTAATACCTATATATATATGTGTATATATGTATATATAACCACAATTTTTAAGGGGCAACTTTCACATATAGCAAACATAAAATTTATATTTGTATGCTATAGCAAAGTTTGCATAATTGCGCTCCATAGCAAACATATATATGTATAATTCGCTATACACATACAATTGGAGCGAATTGTATAAAAAGAAGTGTATAAAACGAGAAAGAGAAAGCTTGGGCAGAGAATTGTATAAAACGAAATACATAAAACGAATTGTATAATTATAAGTGTATAGGAAGGTTATATATAATTTGAATTTGTATAAAACGAGAAAGGAAAAAAACAAAAGAGACTAGGGCAGAGAATATACAATTGAATCGAATTGTATAAAGCAAAAAAGAGATAAATTATATACAATTTGAATTTGTATACATCGAGAAAGAGAGAAAGACAAAAGAGACTTGGACAGGAGAGTACTTTTATTGTATAATCATAAGCGTATAAGATGGAGATATATATATTTGCATGTGTATATACAATTTTCTCTCGTTTTATACAATTAGAAACACAATTTATACAATTTTAGTATAAAGCGAGAGAGGTGAGTGAAAGAAGCTAGCGAGAGAAGGAGAGTGGCGAGCGAGAATACGAGGGAGAGAGAAACTGACAAACAGTTTGCTATGAAACACAAATAAATCAAACGATAACTACTATATTTATTTTATAGTATTATTTTGTCATTCTGTACAATTATTCCATTTTTAAATTATATTTATGTAATCAACTCTTAATTTTTCAATTATGCCTCTATTTTGCTCAAAATTTAAAATCAAATCCTATAATGTTGTTTTAATCAGAATCAAACGAACTCTTAATTTCGAATTATGCCTCTATTAATCATCATTTACTGATATTTTGTTCTCACTTACTTAAAAAAAAATAAAAAAATTACACCAATCCAAATTAATATAATTTGATTTGATATATGGTGCAAACTTAACTAACCAAAACCCTAATGTGAACTAAGCTAAATTAAAAATATATATATATATATAATATTTCAAAATACGATTATATTTAGCATTTTTTCATCACACACACATATCACATACCAAAATATTAGAAAATAGAGAGAGGAACGGAGGATGAACAGAAAACAGAGTAACTCATAAAATCAAAGCTCTTCTCTAAGAGAGGACTCTTTTCCTTGTTGTTTACTCTGAATAGACACAACTTTAGGACCTTTAATTCTATCAGCAGACAATTTAGCAAATGAAATTGTAAGCACCCCATTTTCTAGCTTAGCTTTCATTGTATCAATATCAGCATTTTCAGGCAAACGAAACTGTCTCCAAAACTTTCCATAACTCCTTTCAACACAATGCCAATGATTCTCTTCATCAATTTTCTCTTCTTCTTTCTTCCTCTCTCCGCTCACTCTCAACACTCTGTTTTCTTCAATCTCGATCTTTATATCATCTTTCTTCAATCCAGGTACGTCTACGCTTATCACGTCTCCCTTCGCCGTCTCTTTCCAGTCGACTCTCGCTAGCAGAGTGTTCTCTAATCCGAATGGTATTTGTTCTAAAACTTTGAATGGATCAAGAAGTGTATTGCTGCTTATCATTTGGTCTATGATTAATGGTACAAGTGATGATCCATCTACGCCAAGTGATGATAACTGAAAAACGCAAGCAATTGAAAGGATGAGCAATGTTAATTTGCTGATGACCCTCATACTCTATACTGTGTAGTTTTGATGATCTTCTTCTTCTTTAGTGTTTGAATTTTTCTGTGATTGAGTTTAAGGGGTTCGATTGGTGTAATTTATATAGAGAAAAAGGGGGGGTAATGTTTAAGAATCTTGAAAGTTCGGAAAAGGTTGAGAGACTTCTTCTGAAACTTCCAGCACCTTACAAGTTAAAGGGAATTTTACTATACCTTTCCAGAGGTTTCTTTGTAGAAATATAATTTCAATTATTTTTTTATTTTTTTCGATAGTCAAATAATATAACTTTAAAATAAAATTTATCTATTTATAAACTAATCAAAACGTATCATAACTCACACATGATTCAAAATGTTGAAAGATATATTGAAAACTTATAATTAATAATAAATTTGTTTGAATCTCAAAATTCTTAAAATATCAAATAAAATGAAACGAATGGAAAAGTATATAACTAATTACCCAAATATTAAACACATAAATCAGGCATTCATATTCCCCAAAAAAAAATTTAAAAAAATGCTCCGGTTTTAATTTATTTTATGTTAATTTAGTTCCATATGAAATTCAAGAAAATAAAAATAAACCTTTTAAACTAGGGAAAAGAGTCTGATACACCCCTCAATTTTGTCATCTAGAGCTGATATATCTTTCGTTATGAAAATGACATATATATACCCCTATTTATATACAAATGACTCACATATACCCTTTTCTTTTAGCGAATATAAAAAAAAGTTAGTTTTGGTTATATATATATATATATATATATATATATATATATATATAATCTCATGTGAGTATATTTAATCCTCCTCAAACATATTTTTTTGACTTTTTTTTGTTTCCATTACTAATTTTGATTTATTATTTTGATGTCAAATTTATATATGTTTCACTAATATTCTTGTAAAACTTATTATGGATGATCCAATTTTTTTCTTCAGATACGAAAGTTAAATGACAATATTAATAAAAAAAACAATAGTTCTAAATTATAATAAAGCCACAAAAAATATCTTTTAAAAAAATAACCACAAAAAATAGTTTTAAATTTTTTTCTTTTACACTAATGAATGAAAGAAAAAAATAAAATAAGAATAATAAACTCAAATAATTATAATCGAAGAAGTCAAAAAATAATTTTATGTATGAAAAGGATTACAATATACCTTGAATTTTGCTAGAAAAATCATATATATCCCTAAATAATTTTTAAGAAAATTAAAAGTAAAAATATAAACTTAAAACTAATTTTTTCACTTCCGTTAAATGAAGGGTATATGTAAGCTCATTTTGTAACGGTAGGGGTATATGTAAGCCGTTTGTATAACAGTAAGGGTATATATGAGTCACTTTCATAACAAGGGGCATATCAGCTCCAAATGACAAAGTTGAGGGGTATATCAAACTTTTTTCCCTTTAAACTATTATTCGTTCTTAATGGTTATTGATTTACGGTTTATGTTTATGCTGCGATTTTTTTTTTAATTTTAGTGGTTTGAGGTTTTTTCTTTAACGGCTTAATTAATAACTCATAGTAAATTAATGAATTATAGTCATACTTATATTATTATTTTTAGTTTTAATTGTCTTACACACTTGTTTATTCTACAATATATTCGTATTTGGTTATTCTACGATGTATCGTATTTACTTTGTCCAAGTTATATCTATCAAATTATGTGCATGGTTCATTTACTTGTCTACTTGTTTAAAGTGTTTTTAGTGATATTTTTCTTTGTCAAATCTGTAGGGTTAAAACGATAACCAAATTATCAGTAACAATTAATAACCGATAAATGAATAATTGATAAATTAATAACTTAATAGTTTTATAGCGATTTAGTATGTCTATATATTGACAATCAATACATCGTGAAATCAATAAGCTTCAGAATTGATCTCAAATAATCGATAAGTGGCCCCTAATTAAAACTAATGTAAAAGCAGATATTTCGAGGACCTTTAAGATTCAATAGAAAATTTGTAATTGACAGTGAAGTAATGGAGATTTCCGTAGATAATAGTTACTCATATTTGGAAAATTACATATAAGTATCACTTATGTTTGTTGTAGGATTACAATATCACCCAACTTTGTCTATTTTCCTCAAAATAAACTTGACACAAAAAATATATTCTCTCTCCTACTAGGATGACATGTACATTATTCATTTTTTTATTATTACTTTTTGTAAAAAAAAAATTTAGACAACCCATATATTATACCTAGTAAAATAAATTATGTAAAAAAATTGTAATATGAGCTCTTCCGATTGTTCAAGAAAATATGTGATTTCCTCCGATTAATTCTTCAAGAAATAAATTAACAAATTTGCATAAGGAACTGTCTTCTGAGTTGTTGTATACCTTTGATGATGACCAAAGAAATCGCCACGTAAAATTTAAGTTTTGTTCTGATTCTTCTAATTTTGAAGTGTAAATTGTGAAATAATTTAAATACTTAACATGGTAATGGAGTAATTTTTCATAAAATTTAGGAGTTTTTTGTTTGCTTGTTTTTTAATAAGATATTTATATTGTTTGAATCTGCCTAAGCTTTGAACAAATGTTTATAAGTTGTGTAAAAATCTTTCTTTTACTATGAACAAGAAACCTTTGATTTTTAACCGTGAACAAGCAAGCAACAAATGTTTATAGTTAGAGTAAACAACAATCCTAATATCTAGTTTATCTCATAATATCCAACTAAATTTATTGTCTTCTTAATCAGCTTCAAGAAACTAGTTTAATTTTTTCCTCAACAGTAAGACTAAATTTTTATATGGATATAACGATAAATACTCGTAAATAAAGCATAGGATAAAGATTTTTGCTGTAAAATTGAAGTAACTAGATTATCATAGAGAATGTATTAATGCTCTCTTATAGATTCATTAAACAAACTGCCATTTAAAGAATTAGAAAAATATTATTGATAAATTAAAAATGTGACATGACATCCTAGTAGGAGAGAGATAAAAAAATTTGTCAGGTATATTTTGAGAAAAATAGGCAAAATTGAGTGATATTGTAGTTTTAAAACAAACATGAGTGATATTCCTAGGTAATTTCCCAAACATGGATAACTATCTAGGGAAATTACACTGAAGAAATGTTTTGGGAAAATAATTTTTTTATTATAAACCTCTCCGAATTGATACTCGATAAATTAATACGTTTCTTAAGATAATATTTTTTTAGTATTCTGACTTGATCCAACAAAAAAAGTTACTGATTTATAATATATTCCCATTAATATTATAAATGAATAATTTTTTTATAATTACAAAATATCTAAGAAAACTTAGTGAAATATGATTTATAGAATATAATTATAAGGCATATCGAACTTTTTCTTATTGCATCTAAAACTTTTGGAGATGTCTTTCTTTTTGAAATTGAACCAAAATATTGTGATGAGTTCTAAACTTGATAAGTGTCTCCTTGTAACTGATTTCAAAAGTATTGTATTATCTTCAACATCATCATCCACATTATTCTCTACGAGGGTATCCACAATTTTTATGAGCTTTGAATATCTGAATATCTGTATCATTTTTCACCCGAGTAATCTAATAGGCTATTAACATCCATTTTATTGATTGAGATTATTAACCGTAACCTCAAATTCATAAATATCGTTTACACAAGAGGTTTCATTTAAATCGACGCTTCATCTTCCACCGACATAATTAAAATTAATTTTTATTGAATCTCGAAAACACTCTTTAAATATTAATTATCGATTAAATCATATTTCATGATTCCAACCATATTAATTTAGAAAGATTTTATATTATAATCATCACCATACTTGGTATAATTCAAGAAAAATTGAGGGAGTACTGATATAAAATTGTCCTTTTTTAATATATAAACTAAATAAATAATAATTGAGGAGGAGGAAGAAACCTTCCATATAAGTCTTTCCTATACGTGATAGGAGAAGAAAATTGTTATTATTATTAATTACTCCCTACTTATTATAATTTCTAAAAATGAGTTACTTAAACGCGTCAAATTATACTATATAACTATATATAATATGCCAAAACATATTACTCCTATTTGATTTACTTGTTATTGTTTGATAGCAAATATAATTCACTTTGCTCATTCAAGTCAGGTAACATTTTTTCTCTTTTTTTTTTGTTTGCCGTTTCAAATTTTGTAGTTATATATTTGAACTTCATCGACTCCGTACTCCTAAGAGATTTGGACTCAGTGAGACTCGTAGGGCCAATTGAAAAAGCCCTTTTCATTATTTCATTGGCGGATTTTCAAGATGAACAAATATTTATTTTAGTATAATTTTCTTTTTACTATATATAGTATTTGTTTCCAATTGTAATTTTTCTTTGATTCAAATAATTATGTGTATTTTGTTGGACTGCAGACCAAATGGGAAGATCAAAAATCAAAATGCAACTTATTGAAGATCACAAGAAGAGGAAGTCTACTTTGTTAAATCGAAAAGCTGGGTTAGTCAAGAAAATCTCACAACTCTCAATACTTTGTGACGTCAAAGCATGCATGATCATATATGATGAAGGAAATTATAATTATCAAATTTGGCCAAATGATTCAAATGACGTTCAAGAGCTAATAAGTCTCTACAAAAATCAGTCACTCGATGGCCGGACTAAGAGGGGTAAGACGTTGTCCAACTTCTTCAAAAATGATGAAAAGAAAAAGGGTGATGAGATCAAAGTAGAAAAGTATCCGATTTGGGATTCAAGATTTGACTATTTATCTCAAAAAGAACTGCAAAATCTTGCTGGTGTTGTTGAGAAAAGGATTGAGAATGCAAAAGGAAAAATAGAATTGTTGAAGAGCGTGAATGCAAATATCGGAAGTTGTTCACTTTCTCATCAACAAATATGGGAAAACAACAACTTGATGAACCAAACTACTCAATGGCCTATTTCTTATGTGAATCCTTTTACTCATTACAACAACTTCTTTCAAGCAAATATTCCAATTTGTGATGCAAATTCAATGGATAATGGACTTCTTATTATCGATGATTATTAATTTAACAACGTAGATTATTTTACGATGATTGAGACAGAAAATTCGTTGGTGAATAATGAAATTGGTTCAAGTTCAATAATGCAACCTATGATGAATAATGGAATTGATTCAAGTTCAACAATGGAGTGCCCTTTCATATACAATGGCTATACTCATATGCCTTATGGATTTCAGTAGATAAATACATGACAAATAAAAATACATTTTATGCAGTTCCTTTTTTTTTTTTTTTTTTTTTGAAGAAGTTGAGCAACAAATAAATTAGGAACTGTTTGTTTTTGTAAGAGTAATATTAACTTTGGTGCTTCTAGTTGCATTCTCTTTCGTGCACCTACTAATTACCCTTTTCCCGATTCTTCAATCGATCGTGCAATTTTTATGAAGAGTGGTAATTTATTCGTAATTTTGTGATTTTTTAAAGAGTTAAGACCTTTCTGATAAGGCACAATAAGGATTTATTTTCGTATTACTCTTTGTTTTCTATAAATAGAGGAGTTTTATTTTATTTTTCAATAACGAATTTTTGGACTTCTTCTGCTATTAAATCTAGTATTGTAAGTGTACTTTACTGTTGTTGAATGGGTCGCTGACACTGTGATTTTAGGTATCGATACACTCGTGAGTAAGATCATTCATCCTATCCTTGGAGAATATATTCCATTAACACCGGGTACTTGAAGAAAATAATTTCCTTAATCAAGGAAACATTATGCATTCAGTGAGCTCGATTTTCTTTTATTGAAAAATATATTTTGTATATTATTCTAATATGTTTCAAATTCTATTTTATTTACTGATTTTAAGTTTCTAATTTTAAAAATACTTTTTAAACTTTAATTTATTGTTTGTTAAATAGGTCGATTTTAAGTTTTTAATTTTAAAAATACTCTTTAAACTTTAATATGTTGTTTGTTAAATAGGTCGAGAATACCAAATGAACAAGTCTGTTAATAAGAGAGGACGTTTCATAGAACTGTGTCGACAAATTTCTTCTAGTCAACCTTGTCTTTTTATACAGACAATTACACGTGTAAGTGTAATGGAGGACGCGTATATACATAGTAAATTATAAATTTTAATTGTCTTTCCATTCTAATCAAATTTACACTAACCGCCAAATGCACGAGCACATATACTAATTATACAATAACGAATAAGGGATTTAGAGGCACAAGTTAATTGTCGCTAGATTACATGTAGCGGCAATAATAATATTTGCACTTATAATCAACAATCTACTGGTTATGTCCATGTGAAGAGAAAGTTGAAGAGAAAGCGCGAGTTATCTGTGCAAAGAACCTATTTGCAACCTCAATCCACTTAGTGTGTGGGAGTTTGTTGTATAATAACTTTTTCTATTATAACTTCATATGTTCTTTATCTCTTAATAACAGGACCGAGTCATTTAACATGGCTGATCCACAACTCATATTTTAATAACTAATACTGACAAATAGTTCACACGATTTATGAGCATCAAGAACTTTAATATTCCAAAAATTACTAAAATTGTACAAACACTTAATGTAGAAATTCAATCACACGTGGAAGCAGCCCACTACTAACTTGAGGATATTGCTATCACTTGTAATACTCTAAATATTGCTCTAACCATATTTCAACTTGTGATCAATCCATAGATACCGATAGAAAATAAATAGGCACTCAAAACAAGTACATGTTCGAGAATCATTAAACAACTCCTTATCAATCTCGACTCCTTTCAATATGAACAACTATTCAACTAGGGAAGGTTATTTGACTATATGTTTTACGAGGGACTTAGTCTGCCACAAATTATCAATCTTTTCTTTCATCTCAGGAGAAATATGATCGAGAGGAGCTAATTCCAACCCCTCTAAAATAAGAACAACCTCGACGCTTAACCCCCTTTATTTACCATTAACAAGAACCTGTTTCAATTGCATATCATAAGAAATTCGAATAACTGAAAGAGACATACCTTTGGACTTTGTTAATTTACTACGTGATGATTTTGTCGAACAAGATAAAATTCACGATATTTATTTCACTCAGGATTGGGTCTCTTTACGAGGTGTTCTACCTGTGGCTTCATGAGGTATTCACGTTTGGCATATGCCTGCTCTTACGACTTGGAAAATTTGTACAAGTTATATGTTTCGTCACCACTTTGTAGAAAATAGTTAGGTATTAATATGTTATATACATGTGACTCGATTGGTGAATAGTATTTCTTCCCCCAAAAGCATGTGTTTTTACTGACGTACAAGGAAAATATTTTGTTGCGAATGAATAAGATATTCAGAAATACCTTCAAAATCTAACGTTAAAGTTTCCTTTCATCCGGCTCAAGTAGGTACAACAAATAATGAAAGGAGTTCTCGTTTTCAAACTCTATAAAATTCCAATTCACTACTTCAATATCTAGTTATCTAATTACTCATCCTCTAAAGAAAGAGGCGAACTCGAGTTCATATTTAACTGTTTATGAACAATTACACTTTACACACTTATGGTAAGTGTAACGGCCGACATGTGTATACACATTAAATAATTAAGTTTATTTCTAATTTATTTCTAATAGAATTTGTCTGTACCATATCAACCTCTTTCCCCATTATTGTTATTGGATATTACATTTTCTCTCTCTAGGACTTGTGTTCTACATATGTCACATATCATCGGTGAATCCTTGAACCCGTTTGCTCCGCCGGACACAGAGGGACAATTAGAGAATCATGGCGTTGCAAAGTATAAGGTCACCACCAAAGCGGAAAACAGCCATATCCTTTAGGGACATGCTCATCGATCACCCTATTCAAATATAGAAGGAAACCAACTCTGACCACTCACCGGTGGACATGATATTGAAGACCTCAGCGGTAACAAAGAATTAAACTCCCCAACTAGTAAACAAAAGAAAGTCAAATATGAAAAGGAGGAGGGGATCCAGCTTACAGAGGATGAGAAACAAGGAATCTATTAGCCATGGATCTACTCCATCATATTCAAAATTATTGGGAAAAGAATCAGTCACATGTATCTGGAAAAAAAATTAGCACTATGTGGCGAGTCCAAAAGAAATAGTGCTTATCGATCTAGGTTACGACTATTGTATTGTCAAATTCTTCAAAGAGGAGAATCTGCATAAAACACTACAATAGGGACCATGGTTTGTCAATGGGTACTTCCTATAAATCAAGAGATGGCATCCCAAGTTCATAGCCTCGGAAGCTAAGGAAACGAAATTAGCCATTTGGATCAGGATCCTGTAACTCCCAACTAAATTCTATGACCACTCCATACTTGCCCGTATAGGTCAAAAAACTTGGAAAATTAGTAAAAATAGATATATGTACTTTGGAGGCGCTCAAAGGTATATATACAAGAATTTGTGTGGAAGTACCTATTGGAGTTCCAGTACAAAAACATATTCGTATTGGGCACCATAAACAACCCCTCAATTACGAAGGCTCATCCATACTTTGCACATGATGTGGTGTTTTGGGGCATACGATCCAAATATGCCCCAAAAAACACACCAAATACAAGACCCAAAAAATACAGAGGAGATGTTTGTGGACTCCATTCATCCAATAGTGGAAAATAAATATAATAAGGAGGAGGCCTGTCAAATAGTATCCTTTGCAAAAAAAGAACTAACACCACATTAATCACAATTATGATTAGAGATGAGGTCATCCGAAGGTGGAACGTAATCAAATGACACCCAAAACAGTTACCAACAACCAGATTACACAAAAAACATGTATCAGCATCACTATTTTTCATGTCGATTCTAATTTAAAAAGTTATGTTATTTCCTTTAATAACCCCAACAGACCTCCTTTAAACTTCAAAGTGGAAACCTCTCTAAAAGTAATATCTCTATTCACATTAGCTCCATCTATATCGTCTTAACAGAGCCCCTTAAAAATGCCATGAATTCCCATTTCATCCCAAAGGAGAAGAGCAAATCTAATGAGACCTAGAAATTCCCAATTCAATGCTCACAACATGATATTGCCAAGACCTTCTATAAATCTCATCACTCTCCTGATAACCTTGGGAGAGCAGACCGACTCACGCCCCAAACCCCAACCAGACTCCACACTCATGGCTGGAGATGAGCATGCAGGTGCAAGCTCTCTCCTTCTGTGCAGAGGTCGGGAGGAGGGTAGTGATAATCCTGGTTCAAAACCCAACATTCCTAGACAAAGTAATTTCAGAGGGCATGAGGTTAGCAATGGAGATGTAGAACAACCACTTATGGTGGCCGAATGCTCTTCACCCTCCACTATGTTTTCCTTTCCCTCAAATCCCTTTCTATCACCACCCTTCCTGTAAAATGCCACTTTTCAATCCACTCAATATTAAGCCAACAGTGGACCCTCTAATCTTCCCACCTTTCTTCTCCCCTCACCAGTTTTTTGAGATCCCAAAATCACTAATAAGCCCATGGAACTTTCAGGATATAGCACAAACTTACCCATGGATCACATAAATGTGAGGGAGAGATCCTCCCAAGTGGTCCTAGATATTGGGACTTCCTCTAACCATGTACGGCCTCAACTCAAAATCCCCCCATTAACACCATTCAGAGGAGAATGTCTGGACGTGCAGGAAATAAAAGATGTGATAGCTCTAATGAGGGAAACACAAACATAATATGAGTGTTAAAATAAATAAAAATAATATTATTCACGGAGAGATTTGAAAAAACACATACTTATTTGTTCACCCTTTCTATTATAAAGGTCAATCAATGTACGTGCTCTAATCAACCCTCGCATAGAAATACATGCTCAATCGATATTGGGTGATTTGAAGTTGGTGAAGTGGAGTTGATAAGGCCAGACTTGGTTGATCAAGTATGGTAAAAGTGAAGACTAGGGGTGTGCAAAAACCGAACCGATAAAATGTTATTGGGTTATTGGGTTATTAATGGATTTAGGAAAATAATTATTGGGTTATTGGGTCGGTTTCAGTTTTGCCTATTGGGTTATTGGATAAACCGATAACCCAATAAGACGATAGTTATTTACTACTTTATCCTTCCTATATATTAAATATAAATAATTTAATATATAAATAGATTCGATATTAGATTTTCAGTATCTTAGTAGTTAGTACTTATACTTACCGCTGGCGCCCTTAGTCTTTACTTTTTAGTTTTCACTTTTTACTCTAAAACTAGAGGGTAAAATTAGGGTTAGAAACTAAGCCAACGGCGGCGGCAACAGGCCAACAACCAACAAGTTTTCAAGGAGGGTTTGCAACAACGACGATAGTAAAGGCAACATTGAGGATTTTCGACCTTTTTCTAATTTCTCTTCTTCTCTAATATCTAGCCTTGTATAATTTTCTTCTTCTGTAATCTCTATGCTTTTCTTATTTCTCCATACTCAATTTCTCAAAAAAAAAAAATGATCTCGCTCTTAAATAATATATCCGATCAGAATCAAATACTTTAATTTAGGTTAAATATGGTAAGCATCTGATTATTTTTCTTAAGAATTCTTTTCCTTTTTCAGCAATGTTAAAGACTTCCTTTAAAATGTATGTTTAGTTTCTCTTTAGTTTACCTTGAAAGTATTTCATTATTGCTGCATGATTAGTAATTATTGTCTAAATCATATTTTACAGAGACATACATATGGCTGAAAATATTTCAACTGATGAGGTAGTGGTCCTGGGTGATGAAAGTATTAACTCAAATATTATGCGTCAAACACAATCTGTTCAGCCAAAGGTTACAAAAGAAAGAAAGAAAAGGTCTCGAGCATGGGATCATTTTGGATCATTTGTTGATGAAGAAGGAAATAAGAAATCAAAGTGTAAGCATTGCGGTCAAGATTATTTTGCTGACCCAGTTAAAAATAGTACAAAGGCAATGCTTACTCATATGTTAACATGTACAAATATGCCCAAAGTTGTTGATAAAAGTCAAACTCAAATAGGCTTTCAATCTGGACATTTGGTAAGTCATTCTAGCTACAAGTTGCTCTAAGTCATGTATTTACTTGATTTTCAATGCATAAGACTTCTGTCAATAAAATAAATTAGGATATGAGGCCAAATATTGCATATTGTTAAGCTTAACTTACTCTATTTTTGATACATATTTACTAATTAGAAGTGTTTGGAGTCAACTAAGGGACATGATGATACTATAAATGGATTAGTTGCTAATAAAATAGAGTTGTTAATTTAGTAATCGTGTCTGATAGTTTGCATCTTACCGTGTTCATTTGAGGGTGGATGTTATGCATTTATGGAGCCTATTTCATTAAATATGTTCATCATTAAAGTGAGTTCAATTTAGATTTCAAAAGCATTTTGTCATTAAGTGTAAAGATGCTACTCTAATAGTCTATTAAACTTTTGATTGTCTTTTTCTTTTTCAGGCTTTGTGATTGTCTTGATTAAGAACTTGGTGAGAATTTTGTCGATTATCTGGTGGATCAAGCAACTGTTCAAGATTGTCTTGTTGAAGTATTTTAGTTTAGTTTTAATTTTAGTTCGTAAATGTAGGCGGCAACTTTTGCAAGTTTGTGAATGTTAGTAATTTGATTAACATTCAAAGTTTCCTATTATATTTTGGCGGTAAGTCGGTAACATGTAATTATAGCCTACGTAATATTATATATTATTTGATCAACATTTTCTTATTGTAACACCTTGGGTTTCACAAAGAACTAAAGTGAGATTTTTACAAGTTAACCATCCGTTTTTAGTTATGGTCAACTTCAAATGACTATTTATTTTAGAACATAAAGAGTTAGGTGGCCCATGACCTCTCAATTGAAGGTCATTAAGTTCTCTTTCCAACGCACCAAGTTTTCTTAATTTCAAACTTGGAGTAAATAGTTATGTTCGTTTGAGTTAAACCTTTCTATTTAAGGAATTTCATTTGTTTTTAGAAGAGTAGTTTGGTATTTTCCTTTCTTACTGAGCCTAGACATATTCTCTTCACCCAAAATAAAGGTTTAATTAGTATTAGACCAGTTTTTCATGTTCCTAAACGCGTAAAGATTTAAACTGACCACACCTAAAGGATCCTTCCTTGCCTACAAGACACTCGCCCAAATGGTTCTTACCACACTTTGGACAAGTTAGGTAGGTCCTATTTTCTAAAACACTCACCTGATACTTAAATCCTGGTGCCTTACTATTCTGATCTTGTCAAATCTGTGAGTGATTTCCACTATCGAATTTCTACTGAGAGTACTCATAGTCCCCAAAATAAGCTTTGTTGTTGACCTTCACTATTTCCCTAAGCTTATCTTCCTCAACCTGCTGAGCATGAGTCATGAGCCTAGAGATATTCATATACTCTAACAACATAACATCCTGCACGCTGTCTTCACTAAGTCGAATACCCCAAACAAAAACTTTCTCATTTGTGCCCTTGGATCAGAAACCATATGTGTAGCATACCTAGAGAGTTGGGTGAACTTCAACCCGTACTCTTAGACTAACATGGAACCTTGCCTCAAATTCATAAACTCTTATGCCTTAGACTCCCCCAACTTTCTTGGGAAGAACCTATTCAGAAAAGCTCCGGTAAAATAATCCAAAGTCATATGAGCTGCATCCACACTCCTGTTTTCTTTCCACTAATTAAACCAAATGTGAGCCACATCCTTAAGCTAGTAGGATGCCAACTCAACTCTATCATTACCCGTCGCTTGCATCGTTCAAAGATTTCTTAACCTCATCAATAAAGTTTTGTGGTCCTCACCAACTTGCGACCCTAAAAACTTAGTCGGGTTCATCCTAACAAAATCTCGGACCCTAGTTGCCACAAATCCACCATTACTATTAGTAGGAACTGGACCTACTGATTGTTCTGATTGGGTATAATCTGAGCCAAAAGTTAAATCACATTCTAAAACTTTGCAACTACGTTAGCATTGCATGCATTAGTATTTTGTGGGTAAGCTCTGCGAGAAGGCATGATCTGAAACGCATAACAACATATTCAAAATGAGAACTTGGATCATACCTTACGCATGGTAAGGAGTAGCAAAGAAAGTGAAGTTTACCTAAAACACTTTGTATCCACTCTCTCATTAGATGTGGTGCACCTCACATTCGTGAAAAGGACTCTACTTAGTGCAACTTACAACGTCTTAGGAATCTTAATCCTAATGCTCTGATACCAAGTTTTTCATACCTTAAGGCTACCCCCAGTACGTAAACACGGAACTTAAGATAATAAATGACCCCAAGCTAACCCTGAGTTGACATATTATAAGCAAACTGAACATATCTATGAAAAGATAACTGATGTGAAAGCTAAATCATGAAATAACTAAAGCATTGGTAATACCCAATACATGTCTGAATATATATAAAATTCTAAGAGTTTAGTGATATTGAATAATAACTCAAAAAATAACATTGAATCTAAACTATGTCTAAAAAATCCTCTAACTGACTAGAGTTGTTGGACATGTCCCAGCTAACCCTAGCAAAACTGAAACTGAACTGAACTGATAGACTAAATCTAAAAACATGTCTATTATCCTAGAAATATGAGGACTCACCATTGAAGTTGTTGAATGTGGATCCGGAATCGATGTACGCGTAATCTGGATGCGGAGAACTTGAACCTACATCATGACATGTATAAAAGTTGAACAAACCTAACTGAGCAATGACATAATCTGAACATCATGGAAATACTGAAAAGAACTAAATTTAATGCAATGACCAAGTACGTAACATGCTGAGAGTAAATACTGAAGTATAACTAAAAACTGGTCAAATACACTAGAGTATAACTGTGAGAGCTACTAGTAACCTACGTAACCACCATGTGAGCTAACCGTGGTGTCCGATGTATACACCCCATCTAGGTCCCAATATACATTGCCAGGGTTATAAAGGCATGATTGACGTGATCACCAAAATTGATGCCCACATATGGGACTTAACCACCGAGGAACGTATTTTTGGGACTATGAAGGTACGCTGAAACCCTGGTCTACTCGGTGTTAAGCCTACTCCCAACTGAATGCATATATGATACATTATGACTGAAATACTGAATAGAACAAAATAGTAACATGCAAATATGAGAATGTAACAATTATATACTGATAATGTTACATTCGAAACTGGAGCAGGTATATATATTTAACTGACTTAGCATGTGTAATTAATGAATTAAGCAACGGTTTCACTAAAACTGATAATCTTGTTAGGAATACTCTAACAACTAAATCATAACTAATATACTAGAATTTAGAAACCCTAGATCTAAGCAAGATATATCGAATCAAGAATCCGACTGAATTCTAGGGACCTAGTGAACGAAAGAAACCACTAGTGAAATTCCATATACCTGGTGACGAAATTTACTGAGAAATCTTTAGATTTTGGGGATGAAATTGAAGAAAACTTATTGCATTCTTGGAAAGGTTTTAAGTCACCTCTTTCTCTTTTTTTTGTTCAAAGCTTGGTGAATTCTTGAGAATAATGGTTTAGGGAAAAATGTGACTAGAATAATAAGCTAAAACTGACCAAAACAAAGTAGTTTAAGGATAAAATAATATTTAAAAGACCCTATTACCCTTAAACTAAAAGTCGACTAGCCCATCAATGAAGCTGATTGACGGGTCGTAAGTCGACTGACAATCAGTCCCTTCATACGTCGTTTGGCTATCAAAGGGCTGAAATCTGGGTTTGAAAACTAAAAGTCGACTGGCCTATCGACAAAGTCGAGTGACGGACCATAAGTCAACTGATGATCCATCTTGTCAATCGTCTTTTGGCTGTGAAAGAGCTAAAATTTGGGATCTGAATCACATACAGTGGTCCCACCTACGGTCCGTAGGTCCTTCTGTGGGTCAAGAGTTGACATAAAAAATTGGGGAGTTTTGGAGTTCTGGTGGGGTGGTGGGGTGGGGGGTGGGGGAGTTGAGGTGGAAACCACTGACCCCACATACGGTCCGTAAGTGGCTCCATCGGTGGCACTTGCAACTTCGGAAAAATCTGAAATTTTTTTCCTTCCTCGAATCTGGGGTGTTACAGTTGTGATGCCTCATTTTTTGGTTTAGGTGTTGCTTTGATGCTGGAAAAGAGTATTATCAACTTTACTTTAAGATAGTTGAAAGTGATCTACAAGAATTATCCTACTCATGATTTGGAGTTTACTACTATTGTTTTCACACGTTAGATATGGAGACATTATTTGTACGGAGTTTGCTGAAAAGTGTTTACTAATGCACCATACTCAATAACATATTTTCACACAAAAAGAGTTGAATTTGAGGTAGCGTAAGTGGACGATTCCTTCAAAGAATTATGATGTAACCATTTTTTATTATCTAGGTAAGGCTAATGTGGTAGCCTTACCTAGATTAGATTGGAGCATTGGTAGCTTGAATTGCTTAGCAGTTACCAAACATCTATTGGCTAGGAAAGTGAAGGATTTGGCTAACAGTTTTATGCGACTTTCGAGATATTTGGGAGGGGTGGAGTTCTAGTTAGTATAGACGCAATGCATTTCTGGATAAAATTAAAGGTGTTCTTGGATTCTTTTTTTAGATTTTCTGTATTTTGTCGTTTGTCGATAAATTTGGGTCACTATTGGGCCTGGGTCAAAAATGCTTTTTTGGTAATAAATGGGCTATGCCCTATTTTTGATTTTTAAAAAACAAGGTCGTCTTGACTATGGTCAAACTTTACTTTTTTAAAATCCAAAAATTCAACTAAAGGCTCAAACTCTCTCTCAAAAACGTTGTGATAGTTCAAACCATACAAGTTAAAAACAATCTTCTATACTTAACAAGATCGTCAGAACTAGGAACCGACCTCATCAACTCGATATCTTGACTTGGTCAAACTTTTCAAATTTTTGAAAATCTCAACCAATCCTCATCCGGTTACAGTGCCACCCATTCTTCCAAGTTATAAACAACATAAAACTAACAAAAGATTCAAATAGAAATGAATTCAACAAAATAAAATGATCGCACAAGTCATTATAAATCGATGTTATTAAAAAGAGAGCAGGATGATGTAATAGGCAAAATCAAAAGAAAGACACCAATGGAGGTCACATAATGGTACAAGTTAGCAAATGCAAACAAGTGTTTGACACATTAGTACACTTGTGCTAAGATCTAAAATGACTATAATGTCCGTAAAATGAATTTTAAGTGCATGGTTTTTTTCTAATATATAGAAAACCTTTTATTATTTTTTTTAACATAAAGCAGAAAATGTAAAAAAGAATTATTTTTATTCACTTTTTATATATTTTGTGTATATCACTAAAGATGGGGCTACTCTTCTCTTAATCAGAGCTTTTGAGTTCTAGTTCTGACTTAGATTTTTTGTTGATACAAAACGCTTTTTCCCAAATAGGATATAACACAAATCAGAATAATCAAGCTCTAATGTGATATATCAGACATCACTTGAAAACCAAAAACAAAAACAAAAGTACTTCTGTATAATATAACTATTTAGAACTGATCTTTATAAATATTGAACTAGTTTTTAGTTACACATATGATAAAAATATAATGAAATAGATATTGAATTTTATACTTTTAGAAACAATCACAAATTAATACTTTGAGTTTAGACTAATAATAATAACAATAATATCTTTAGTGTATAATTTAAAGAAATAATTAAAAAATAAAATATACGCGTATGCTACCCGTATTAGATGGACATTTTACTAAATCCGTAGAAAGCTGCTGCGAGACCTATCCATATAACCCGCTCCATTTTCAATTCATAACACTCTTCTCCAGCCGATATCACACTTCACCTCTCTTCTTTGTTGGAAAATAAGCGAAAAAGGAGATACCTTTTTGCACTTCTGATATTCTTCTTCAGTAATAAGGTGAAGTATCAGCTAAAAATTGAGTATTTTTCAAGGTGATGGAGAACATAGGTATAGTTTCTTCACCTAAAATGGTATTGGGTCTCTCTTCAAACTCAGTAATTTCAAGCAAACCCTTCTTTGGCCTTCCTCATCTACCCAAAAGACCCTTCAAGAATGGAAGAATTGTCAGACCCACAACTTGTTTTGAAGTGGTATCTTGTTTTCAGGGTCCAAGGCTCACTAAAAAGATTGGTACTTTCAACACTTTTATCTACTTCTCAATGTCTTTTTATCTTAAATGTATTCTGTGTTTTATTTGAAGCTTCAATTCATCTTAAGTAGATGTTTATTACCCATAATTAGCTACCCTTGAAGATAATTTTCGAAATTGTGGTGTTGCGTGTTATTTATTTGTTGTTTATTTAGTAGTTGGAAAGTGCAGTTTTGATTTCCCTTCATGTAAAGATTGAATCTTTTAATGAATGCTATGTTACTCTTAAACTTGATTGCATATTATATTAGAAATTATTCATTATGGGGAGTAATCTTTGAAGAGAATTTCAGAATTATGGTTACTAGAGTTGTTTCAAATTGGTGTTGGTTGTGTGAAATGCTCCTTATTCTTGTTCTCTATCCCTTGGTGTCCTCTTTGTATGTGTATTGTGTTTATCTGGTTCATCACAGAAAGAGTAGATTTGTTCATTTGCATTATATTTCTTAGAGTTGTTTCTAGATATATTTACTTGTTAGGGGTTGCACTAGGCTGACTTTTGATCATGTTAATTTTGCTGTTTCTACTTTCTATAGGACTAGAAACCTTTTTTTCTTTCTTAATTTGTCTAAAGCTTGTCTGCATCTCAAACAAGAAATTCAATATTAACAGAAGTTACCTTTTGAGAGAAATATTTGAAAATTTCAGTACTAAAAATGTTTCTTGATTTATTTGCGTGTTGGTAGGCATAAATGCCAATTTGTTCATACTAAAATAAGTGAATTGGTGTCTGTGTGGAATTGTTAAAAGTGCGAGTTGTTTCTACGAGGGCTGTGACATTCTGCTAGTTAACTCTTGCTTGTGCATATGTTTTATATTTGGTTGGGTAGGACACTTTGTCCATATTGTTTTCTATTAGTAAAACAAGTATACTGCGGTGAACTTTGATGTGAAGAACAGTGGGACGGATAAACTTAATGATAATTCTTTTTGTCTAGTTACTAATGGATATTAAGTCAGTTCAGTATTTTGTATAGGATTCAGAAAGGTTGCTATGTTTGTGAGGTAACTGTATAGGCTGATAGGTTACAAAAGTAAAAAAACTTTTGCAACATTTGACTATGTTAATGGGTAGATGGTAAAACTTACTACCCGAGCTAGAATCATTATCAAATGCAAATCAAGTATCTTGCAAATGAAGGCTTTTGGTATTCATAGTTTAGATGGTGTCATCTGATAAATGAGTTGTGAATGCCATCAAGAACATGGTGACTGATTTGAAGGTATCTATTGATGAGGTTAATGTGGGTTCTTCCGTAAATGGTACCCCATACTGGTTAAGGATATGAACGTATCGAAAAATCACATGTATGCTAATAGAATTCATTTTACTGTAAAGATTACATAAATATCTCTATGTTGCCAGCTTTTGAATTCATTTTAGAATTGATAAGATCTTAAATGTTACAGGCTCCATCTAAAAATAAAAAGCTGTTACATGCTGATTTATAAGGCAAGTAGGACTGGAAACGGAGAAGGAAAACATTGAATAACTGGCTTATAGATGAATTGGCTATATTTCATGAAATTCTCTGCAGCACACCTAAATACTCAAAATCGCACTGCTATGGAAGCTTAATATAGTGGCCTAAAGCTCAAATAGTTTACTAAGAAGAACAATACATAAATCTTTTTTTCTTGTTTGATAACTGAGAGATCCCTGCTAATGGTGCACTGTTTGAAACTTGGTGGATAATGGACTGCCCACCCTTCTCCACTTAAATACCAGGCTTTTGTTGTTTGGACCCATTAGTGCGCCTAACCTAAACATCACAAGTTTTGCCCTCACTACTAGACCAAAGGCCTGGGGATGAAACAATGCATAAATATAAATCTAAAGCTACCAAAAATATGCTACAAGTAAAAAATCTCTAGGATGAAAGATTTTCCCACTTCCGGTTGTGTCTGCATCATCCTGCTCTCAATTGATGGAAACTCAGTCTCGAGTTTTGTGTTGTTGCCGACGGGTAGTAATATACCCCAAAGAAATCCTGCCTATAGGGGCTTATATTTTGGGAGGCATGCGACAACAGAGCCAAAAGTCCATCTAGTGCACTTTATGTAGGTATTCATATGCCCTTCACAATAAAGGGAAAAAAGAAAAGGAGAGAGCCTAAAATATAGAAGTGTTCTCTAAAATATTACAAGCAGAGCATATTTTTGTTGACTAGTAACTATAGTTAAGGGCTCAAAGTGGTTAAGCATATCAAAAATCTAATATACCATTTATAAATGTGTAATTTGGAAATTGATTGTCTTAATTTGTTGAAGAATGATCCCAATATGTAGTATGTTTTTATGTCAGGAAAAAGTTACTTATGGCCTGATGCAGTTGCCAGCTCAAGTTTCTTGATAAGATATTGTTCCCAAAATATATTATAGGATAATGGTAGAGAAAAGATTTGCAGATTGGAGAATTTTGTATTTGTTTATCAAAAATATATATTTGTTAAAAGATGAAAGGAAGATCTTTGCGTTTTTAACAAGGCCTTGCTAAGGAAATTGCCGTGGAGATTTAGGATAAAGGAACATGTATTATGGAGAGGTGATATCAACATACATGGATGAATGAAGCAGCATGCCCGGGTAGACTTCAAGAGCTCTAGCTATCAATGGGGTCGGGTGTTGGAGAACAAGAAACATCACGAATCCTTTTAACTATGCACTCTTTGCAGGAAAATTATACAGGGAAAGGAAGAGTGATGCATCTCTTTGCGGGTGGGGGATGGATGAAAGGGTAGTTTTTTGCGGGACAGGAGGTGCAAATATAACATGTTAAGGATCACTTTTCCAAAATCTAGATTTTTTTTTACTAAAAAGAGATGATACTAGATCAAGTTCTAAGATCACATGATGTGCGTGTTATTTGGGATCTCAAATTTATGAAGGAAATTTTGGGATTGGGACATAGTGGAGTTCCAAAGTCTACTTGAAATGCTCTACAAGCAAATTTACTGGTAGAGAGCCATGACAATTGGGTGTTAGAGAGCAGGAGTCTATTTTTCAGTGAAAAGTTGCTACTGTAAGGTGCTAGCTAGAGCGAAGTTGGATTTCCCTCATCTGTTTGGACGCCTAGAGCGCTTGGAAAGGCTGTTTGTTTGCTTAGAGGGATGCGAATTTGACAACCAAAAACTTGAAAAGAGGAGGATTACTTGTGTTAGTTAATGCTTCATGTGTGAACCCTTGTGTAGGACATGGGTTATCTCTTACTACAATGCTAGTTAGCATCTAAGTTTCTCATACTCTTCACTTTCGGTGCCGCACCCGTGTCGACACAACGTGGGTGTGGGTGTGGGGTCCATACCTTATCTGGTCAACTAGTTTTGGCTACTTTGATTAAATTCAAGGGAGAAATTCAGGACAGATTCAATGGTTTTTATAATAAAAAAAAAAGCTAACGTGAAATTGAAGAAAATGAAATACCTTGTATATATAGATTTCTATTGTCACTCCCTTTCCTTTTATTTCCCTTCAGGATCTCCTCTTGATCAATATTTCGTCTCAAGTTCTCCACACATTATTTCCTAATTTAGGTTTTATAACTCTATTCGTTGATATTTGAATTATTTTTAGCTAAATCTCCGCACCTGTATCCATGTATGGATTTGTATCCCCGATTCTTAATATTTTGATCATAGAGGATCTGACCTCTAGATCCACACCTGTATCAGACACCTGCACCCAATTCTGAGCAACTTAGGTTAGCATCACACTTTTGAGAGCTTTTTCTATTGTTCGGGATACAATAATTTGGGTGCTGTGAAGGATGCATTATTTAGTTGGGCCATTAGAGAAGTGAAAAGAAGATGCCAAGCGTGGGATGTATCTCCAATAGTACTTGTGTGGATAGTATTGCGGGAAAGAAATAGGAGATTTGAAAGGAAAGGCACAACTTTGTACATCTGAGGGGTAACTTCCTGCTTTTGATTTCCTCTTGGTGCACCTATGAGGGTTCCAATTTGTGTAGTATCATTGGTGTCTTTCGTAGCGAGTCATATCTTCTGTTGATTCTCTACTTCTGGGAATACTTCTATGCAGAAGTGTTTTCATTGTCAATATTATTATACCTGATCAAGTAAACATAAATTATTGGATGGTTCTTGTTCTTTAAGTTCATTCACATCATGTTTACATGGGTAGCTTCTACAAATTCGGTATGTTTTATATCAAGCTAGACTGCCAAATTAGAGAAAGCCTGTGTTGTCGGAATGGAAAAGATTATACATAAAATTGCTAAATCTTGAAGGGTAAAACCACTTTATCCTGGATGTAATCACTTTTCTTGTCCCAAATTTCTTATACATTATATCATTTAGTGATCCATTGTTATATTCTTGCTAATAATTATGCTGCTGCTTAGCCTTCCTTCAATGTGTTCTATGCAGTGCTGGGGAAATCAGGGAGGGGTTCTTTTGCTAGCACTACAACCTCAGGTGGCAAACAGACTTCTTCAGTTGGTGTAAATCCACAATTTTCAGCTCCATCAACACCATCTCAAGTGTAATAATTTTGTATTATCCCCGATTTAATTTGTTTCTTCGTGTATATAATCTAACCTATCAGTTTCTTGCTTTACATGTTTCTGTTATTGTGTTTCTATCTGCATTAGCATCTCTTGATTTGCTTACTTATTTCTTTTTATTTGTCGTCTACAGGGGGTCTCCTCTTTTTTGGATTGGAGTTGGTGTTGGGTTTTCAGCACTTTTTGCATGGGTGAGAAGGAGAATTTTTTTTTAATTTTATTGGTTAAACTCTTGTTTCATTTTTTTTTACTAACTCGTTACTTTTCACTGTTTTTTCTGAAATATATTGCAGGTGGCTTCATACCTAAAGGCAAGTACTTCTTAAATGAGGTGTAATTATATTTTGCAGGAATCTGATGCTTATCTCACTCTGTTTCTTATAGGGCTACTATCAGAGTGGCAGCTAAGAGAATTTGGACTTTTGAGAAAATATGAATTTTAACTTATCGATAATATGACATGCACATGATGAGACATACCTCGTTTGTTATGAGCAGTAGTGTTAAGAGGATTGACCACATATTAAGAAAAAGGACCAACAAAGCAGATACAGAAGACAAGAATGACCATGCATCAGTTGATGGTATCTGTAATTACAAAATTAATAATGATGAGCACATCAACCTAGAATACTTCTGAAATTAACTAGGGCCTCACTGTGGAATATGCTTTCGATGTTGACTAATTAAAATCATGCTACGTCATCACAATCTGGTATTGAGAGGCCAGCCATTTCCTTATTTAAAAAAAACAAACTATTTTGCTATACTTGTCTGTTCTTTTAGAGTCCGTAACTCTTGCTGTTACATTTAGTTGATTTCTTTCTTCTTGTTTTCTGTGAGTTTAAAGATAAATTCAATGGCTATCCTCCTTTTGAACACCTAAATATTTCTGCTAATGAGTCTCTGTGCATTATAGATACAATAGTTGCTCAGGAAAACATAAAATGAGATTGCTTGTTTAAGGTGCCTTCTTTTTTACTCTCTATGGCGGAAAATCGTGTTTTGAACTTCTTTCTTATTCTTCATGTTTCAAATGTTTTGGTTTTTAATTGTACGTGGGTATATTTCTGTTTCCTATGTGGAGGCCAATGAGTGCAGCTACAAAAATTCGATAAAGCCCGACCCTTCATGTGTGTTAACTATTTCTGCATGTTGTTTTCCCATGCTTCCAGAAGTACGCTATGCAGCAAGCGCTCAAAACAATAATGGGACAGATGAATGGCCAGAATAGTCAATTTAGCAACACTGCCTTTTCACCTGGACCTGGGTCACCTTTTCCTTTTCCATTCCCACCACCTCCAGTGTCCGGTCCAGCTAGTTCATCACCTCCACCACCTACTGCATCTACCTCATCTACACCAGCTTCATTTGCATCTCAGCCAGTGACTGTTGATGTATCCGCAACTAAAGTGGAGGAACCTCCCACTGTGAATGTCAAAAATGATACAGAGGCTGAAAAGGAGCCAAAGAAAAATGGTACCTAATATTTGCATTCTAAGTATCATTTATATCTGGTTCTAGTACTTGTTTGTTTTTTCCTTTCATATAGAAAAACAGCAAATCTGGCAAGAAGGTAGGTTCATCTAAAGCCTCTTGACATTTACCTTTGAATAGACCTTGTTAATGTCATGCTTTGATCACCCTTAACGTTGATTTATCTCAATAAACTGAAGGATATTAGAGTATATCAGTGAGACAATTAAACTATTTTAAATGAGTGAGTTCACCACTAAATTTTAAGATTAAGCAATTTAGCCGTTGATTGTAAAAACACCAGAACATCAACCATCTACATCACATTCTTGAAGGAATTTGGAGTTTTATGATGTGATCCTTTGTGAACTTCTGAGCTTTTAAATGGAAATTCATCTTTTCTGTTCTTTCTTATTTTCAAAGTATTTCTCACCCCAAAACCACTTGCCATCTCTTTCATGCATGAAGTCACTATCACACAATATTGCTATGCTGGCACTCTGCAAGGGTATCCCCTAAGTTTGAATTAAGAAAAGCGTAATCCCCCTAAGTCATAGCCATGTTGATCCTACATAGCCCTAGAAATCTAACCTCCTCATGTATCACTAGAACCCCTTGCTGACAAACGGGGGGGGGGGGGGGAGGCTGGTTTGGGAGAAAAGCTTACATTGAAGTGCAGGGAAACCCCATTTAAAATAAAAGGAATGAGCAGGAGGAAGGTACCACTTCAATGTCTATGAGGTTAATTCGTTTCAAGTATTTAACAAATTTTTATTTGTGTCTCAATCATCAAAAGTTTTTTTCTTTTCTTTTGCTAATCAAATAGATTACTGGCCTGCCTTCTGCAACAGTTCTTGACCAGAGCTAAGTTTAGACTCCACTAATATCCCAGAATAACGATCTCCTCAAAAAAGAATAGTAGGATGCTTTGCGGAAACAAAGCTGATTTGTAACTTGTATTCTCCTTTGACATCTTTCTTAAATGCTAACAACCATCGTGGACCAGTAGAAATTAATATCTGGGTTTAGTTGTAGTGGGACCTGAGCAGTTTAATGATATCAGCGGAACTCACTTTTGTTCTAATCATAGTTACAAAAATGCTAATGATTCCCTAGTTAGAACCACCTTTTTGCGATAGTGATACACTTTGTATTACTCTTATGAAATGTTTAGATTTTCTGGTTATGAACTCGTGATATTAACTCTGTGAATTAAACTTTTTGCAGCTTTTGTTGACATTTCTCCTGATGAAACATTCCAGAAGGGTGCCTTTGAAAATTTTAAGGACTCAATTGAGACAGCTTCGGCAACTGTTGATCAGGTCAGTGGGTAGCTATTATCTGGGAATATGGTGTCGTTAGGGGTGTCAAATGGGCGGGTTGGTTTGAAATTGGAGATATTAAATGGGTTGAAATAGAAATTTGGTTGGGTCCTGACCCGCCAACGTGTACTTTGGGCTCCAATGGGCTTAAAAACGGGTTGAGTCTTGACCTGCCCATTTTTCCCGCTTAATTCAACAATTTTAATGTATTGTTATTTAAGTTTTATAACTACAATTTGAACTTCAACTAAAGAAAATTTAAAAAAAGAAGTGACAAATGGATAGATAAATCCTATAAGATATAAAATAGATAGTAATCCATACCTTTAATATAGGAACATACATTACAACAATGCAAATAAAGAGTCTTAAAACGGGTTGAAATTGGTGATTAAATTGGGCTCAATTGAGGATTCTCTTAAATGGGTTAGGACTTGAATGGGTTGGGATTGAATTCAATTGAAATTATCTTGAGCCCAACCCTCAAAATTATGGGCGGGTTACCTACAATTGGGCTCAATTTTGACACCTCTAGGTGTCGTCTAACAATTGCACTTCAATAATATTTTTTTGAATCTCTATTAGGTAACTCAAAATGGAGCTGCTTCACAGTCGGGATTTGGTCCAAATACATCTGACAGTACCTCATCGACGGGTAAATCACTTGCTGGTTGGCCCTTATGGCATAGCTGTTGTACTACAAATGTCATTCAAGCATCAGGATTGGATGCTTGTTCCTATCTTCTTACTCATGTTTTTATTGGTCATTTTCCTCTTTTCTTTCTTTTTCAATCATTATTTGTATTTGAGTTTATGAATCTTGCAATAGATAATAAAGATGGACTCATGGACATACTTCATAGCTACATAGATCCTCCCTTTTAGCCTATTGGGTGGTTTGGAGGATGTGGTAAGCTGTGAATCATGCCCAATGTGGTTAAACTATGAAGTGCATAATGCCCAACAAAATGAAATGAGGTTGTATGTTCCATAATGTGGTGGGGAAAATACATTCTGGGGTCTTTTTCTATTTAGGAAAAAATGGTTAGAAAAGAAAGTTTCTTGTCCCATTGCAGTATGCTTGTAGCAGAATATAGATACGTAATGGTATTTTGGTGAATCTCCAGGGTGTAAGACTCCAAGAAATGGCATAACTTTAGTACTTTTTGTGTTTTCAATGCTATCCTTTTGAGTCCAATATAAGGCTAAAGGCCGGATGAACATTGTAATGCACACATATGTATGTACAAATAAAATTTGGAAGTGGGTTAAAACTTGAAAGTCAATAATCCATGTTGTAGGAGATATTGCATGAGATACAGACAAATGAGGTTCAGAAAAGAAAGATGAACATCCAGATCAGAAGCTGTGACTTTGTAATGACCCGAATATTGTGTCCCGACTCCTGTGGGAACTTGAATAGAACTTCCTACATCCTAAAATATGCTAAGTGCTCTAGCGGACATGTTTTACGGAAGAATGGCCTATTTCTTACAGATTTCATGGAACTCTGTGTCCATAAATTTGTTTTGAGGTTGGAGGTTTTGAGTGATTAATAGTCCAGCTTTATTGGTCATATCTGTTTATTAGTAAAATGTGTGTGTAACTTTACTTGGGCCTAATTTTCCTTCATGCTTTCTTTTTATGAAAAAACAAATTGCCTTCATGCTCTCTTCTCTCAACTACAAGTAATTTTGCATGATCTGCTTTCTTGAACAGGAAAATCTAATCCTCTATTGTCGGTGGATGCTCTGGAGAAAATGATGGAAGATCCAACAGTGCAGAAGATGGTTTACCCGTAAGATAGCATCTACGTTTTCTGTTATACTCTACGAGTTGTGTTGGATTATCTTGAATATTTGCTAATATCTAGATCACTTAGCATTCCGATTTATAATAATGGAAATCTAGTTTCTGTTACACCATGTTACTATGTACTGTGTTATAAATAAAATTGAATTGCACTTCTACTGGAATCAAAATTCTTTTGTTGAGATTTAGTTTTGAACCTCTCTAAAGCATTGCAGGGAAAATGTCATTCCATCAGTACTGTGTTTAATTGAATAGGTTTTTATAGTATGCTGTAGACTACTGTGGTAAAGATGGAAGGAAGTGAACTAATATGAGATTTGGGATGCTTAATTGATGTTTTAAAGAAGATTTTGGATGGACTCGAGAGAACAGGACTTGGAGCATTATACCTTATTTCAGATAGACGGTAGTTAGTTAGTTGAAAATAATAAAGATGTGGAATGTAATTTTGAGAATGACTGGAAAAGTGTAATTAAGGTAACTTCGAGTTAATTGGCTAATGCATAGTTCTTATTAGAAATTTGCTTATGCATATTAAAGTCTACTATATATTATACGGGTTTGCTACAGCATATTCTAGTTTTTCTTTTTTAAGTTTATGGAGAAGGAAACGTTATAATTATCTATTTCCTGTAAAGTATTAATCTAAAGTGACATTTCTCTTCTATGTTCAATCTATTTTGCTTTTCTTGTGAACACAACCAGACCTCTCATCTTATTCTCATGTGACATATAGTTTGTGTGTATAAACTAGTTGTGCTTTATTTTGATGAGAACTCAATCTTCTATTCGGTGTTTGTGCAGCTATCTACCCGAGGAGATGAGGAACCCTACAACATTTAAATGTGAGCTGTCATCTGAAGCACTTTTCTAGGAAATCTGAATTTTCCCAGTACTCCTTTTCTTAATTTTAACTACTGATGGATCCCTAAAAGGATGTAAATGCTGACAAGTACATCTAGTATACATTGCCTAAGCTTTGCAACTTTTCTTAGTGTTTTTTTGCATTAGATGTGCTTAGCCAACTCATGGTTCAGGTTTTAGAGTAAAATTCATTTCCTCTTTTATCATTGACTGTTTGTCTGAATTGCTATGTTGTAGGACAATTCAAGAACAAGAGTTAAATGCCATTAATTATTTATTCCTGTCCTCTTCTTATCAGGAATACTTGTCATTCTGGTTTCTTGTGACTATACTTTACTACCTTTATAGTTCATTGGTATAAGTTTTTCAAACTCTTTTCATCTTCTTCCTCTATCAAATAAAACTAAAAGGGTCTTGCATTTAATTTTATCACAGGGATGCTACAAAATCCACAATACCGTCAACAGTTGCAGGACATGATGTAAGTCTGGTTCAATTGTCTTTCAAGTGCATATTTCTTTATTAAGATTACCATTCTCAAGTGCATATTTCTTTATTCCATGCCAAAATGCATTACTTGTATATCATTTACTTTTCTAAACTTTCTGTTTGATTATCATATTTATATCAGTAGCATATCCATCCACTGAGTTTTACCATAAGCACTGTCTCAAAGGCTGTTTGGATAGGAACTTATGCCATTCATATAACTTGTTTAAGTGTTAGGAAAACTACTCTTGGTGTGACTCTGCTGTATCTGAACTGCTTCATTTTCCCCCTTCCACATACTACTTTTGGTTTACTGGAGTACCAGTTCCTTTTGAATTTGTGCAAATGAGACCTGACTTTTTCTTCTGCCTGCATGGGGTTAAAATTCTCATCTTGAATGAGAAAATATTCCATTCCGATGTATGTATGACACTGGTATACACTGGACCCTAATTGGTAGTTTTCATCTTGTTGATTCTTGTCCATCTGATTGCATTTCTAGTTTAGACTAGAACAATGCAAAGCTGTAAATGATTCTTCAGTACACACCTCATATCAACTGATACCAGTTATCTGTCTGGAATCAAATATTCGTTGGACTACCTACTTTGGTCAGGCTGCTCGCAGTTCTGCATTTTTGGTGTCGTTCGTTTCTCAGTTTGAAAAGAAAGAAATGAAAAAAAAAAGAAAAGAAGAGAACATGGAAAGAAAAAAAGATGTTGAATCATTTGCCATTTTTTGGCTAACGAGGATTTCGTGTTAAATACTTCTCTTTTGCGCCTATGAAAAACTTATCAGGGTTTTCATCATTTGCCCCATTCCAGGAATAACATGGGTGGAAACCCAGAATGGGACAACCGCATGATGGATTCCTTGAAGAATTTTGATCTTAGCAGCCCTGAAATCAAGCAACAATTTGGTAAGTTAGAGTATATTGTTCTTTTCCTGATCTATTTGCAATAATAGTAGTGTCTGCAGCCCACTAATCTGGAGGGGGAGGGTGGGGGGATAAGAGAGTCTTAGACAATAGCTGAATTCCACTGAGCATCAACATATATTTTTAATTTTCTCCATTTGATCAACAAAGTCATTACTAATACATATAGTTGAACATATGGTAACAGGTGATGGATGACTTCAACAAAATACCAAAATTAGGGGTGGGGAATGTACTATTTGGGTTAAATTTGGCGGGTCAATGAATGGGTCATTGCCCAACCATGCCCAAAGTTTACCTGGGCTAAGATGCGCCAAACAATGTATCATAGACCAACCAGCCCAACATGAGCACACATGTTTAGGGAAATACTAGTAAATGTTATATCAGGAGGGAGAAATCTTTTTGTAGTTATAACATGTCAGGAAGACCACCTTTCATGCTACAAACAGTTGCTATAGCCAAAACTATCAAATGATAGGATCTGTATTTTTCTTTGTTTATTTATTTTTATGGTTGCAGATCAGATAGGACTTACTCCCGAGGAAGTCATTTCGAAGATTATGGCTAATCCTGAAGTTGCTATGGCTTTCCAAAATCCAAGAGTTCAAGCAGCCATCATGGATGTATGCACTTGTTGCCCCCTTTCACCCCCCATCCCACTTCCCACCCCCATTATATCCTCTTGAATTTGTTGAAGTTCCAAAAAGCATATATTTGAATAATCATAGGAGATATATGACACACATTTATTATTGCTTGAAATGTTGATGCACGCTGACTTTTATTTTTATTGCAGTGTTCTCAGAATCCACTGAGTATTGCAAAATACCAAAATGACAAGGAGGTAAGAATGTAATTTCATCTTTAACATGTCTTCTTGATATATCGATCTAAATTTGAGTATGAAGTCTGTACTTGTTATTGACTAAGTTGCATTTTGCTTCACTAATTAATACTAGAGATCAGTAAAATGCATCAGTTAGACAGTTTTGAGCGATACTTCAAATTTTTGGTTCTTATTCTATCTTATGTTTGCCCAGTATAGCACAAATTCAATGTTTACATATTCGTTACTACTTTGATTATTATGTGGACTAAATAGAGAGAGGTTCAACTGCATATTATGTTGCATGTACGTGTATATATATTTGATAAATACCTAATACGTATAGTTGTACATATGATTATAGGTGATGGACGTCTTCAACAAAATATCAGAACTATTCCCTGGGGTGTCAGGTGCGCCTTGATTCTCTCCGTCCTGCCTAAGCAGCTATTATGTGACAACACTGTCATTTTTGTTCTGTTTGAGTGAAGTATCAGTCAGAATTGTTGGGCTCTGAGATGTAGTTTTCGCCCTCTGTTGCAACGGATGCACATGAAAACGTCGCTTCCTTTAATATGAATTCATTGCCCTTCTCAAATTTTGTGGATGTGAACATACTTGCCTTGGCTTACCAGTAGTCTTTAGAAGCCAATTTCAGTTGTATATTTGCCAGTTTCTTTATGGTTTTAGAGTTACTTAAGCTTATTCAACTGTATGATTTGATGAAACGGAGGAATAAATTTTTTATTTAATAATTACTTCAATTATGAAGTTATCGCTAGTAGTTATCCAGTTGAATTTTCTGGATTTTTTAATTTAAAATTCTAGTTGATTTTATATTTAAAAGAAATGGAGGAATAAGAATTTATATTTTCTTGCTTGAGGAAGTGTAAGGATGTGCAGAAGATAATAAAGGTGGATGAGAGTGAGGTGGTGGATAAGAACTAGGAAAATAAGAAGGGAGTTAGGGTGGTTTTTTTTAAAATTTATTTTTTCATGTTTGTTTGATTGGTGAGTAGAAAAGATTTTTTAGTGTATGATTTATGAAGAAAAAATAATTTTGAGAAATATCTTTTATTTTTACTAGAGAGTAGAAAATAATTTTGAAATAGAAAATATCTTTTTAAAATTAACTTTTTTAATTTGTTTTTTTTTTAAAAAGAAAATTGCAATTTGAAGTTGAATGAAAGTTTTCCTTGATTTTTGAAGGAAAGTCATTTTCCTTAAATTAAAGGAAAATGATTTGATTTAAAAACTAAAACTTTTAACCCAAGCAAACATAAGAAAATTGATAAATATTTTCACGTTTCCTTCATGCCAAACGCACCCTAAAGATATTTTTATTTTAATATACTTTACGTGTCATTATAAAATGATATGAAATTTCACGTGTAATCAATGGTATAAAATGCAGAATGATCAAATGTGAAAATGGTTCAAAATAATGAGCAACTTTTACATATAGCTTACATAAAAATCATATTTAAATGTTATACTTATAGTTTGCATAATTTTCGCTCCATTGCAAAGTTTATGTTTGCTATGGAGCTTTTGATTTGTATAATTCGCTAGAAACATTTAATTTTATACAAATTGTTCGATTTTGTATAAATTCATTTATACATTGTAATTTGTATAATAAGATTTGTATTTGTATAATTATGAGTGTATAGACGAAAAGTATGTATTTGTATTTGTATATACACTTTTCTCTCGCTTCATATAAACACAAATACATTTTATACCGAAATGTATAAAATGACTATTTGTATACCGAAAATGGTTAATTGTATATCGAATCAGATGACAAAAAATAAGAAAAGATATTTATTGCGAATTACGATTAAAATAGACTATAGCTATAAACATATAATTTGAATTAATAGCTTGTTATTTCATACACTTTAACTTATAATATACACAACATATACACACTATCATTATATTATATGTTTTGTATATATACTCCCATTATTTATATTGATAAACTAATTGAACATCGGATGTATGTACATAATCCAAATCATATGAAATAGGGAAAAGAGGTAATGTTTAAAAATTTGATCAAAGTCAATATTTTAGATTAACAATGCATGTGGAATTTGATGATACCCTAGGGGTGATTTATGAAGTAATCAACTGTTTTGCATGACTTTTGAAGCGCTTGGGAGTGAAGTGAAAAGATTTAATTTGGGACTTGACAACACCCTGCAATTCATCATTTGCAAATCAAAAGTATCACTTCATCTACTGTCCATACCCAATGTCAAAAGGAAATTACCCAAATGCACTTCGGGATCATCGGATAGGATGACTATAAAATACAAATCAGATCGTAGAGGCATTGATACCTGTACAGATCGGTCAACCTAGCTATAGTGAAGAAGATATTATTAGTAAAGCTATGCCAACTCAATTAAATAGGTTGGACAAACCTATGATATCCCAAAAGCAATTAATAATGGAAAGATAATGGAGGGTCAATTGAACCTTTATATTTTATATATATCATATACTGAAATGATACCTATAAAGGATGAATTCATTTCTTTTAAAAAATAGTCTTTAGTCTTCAATTATACCAACAACATATTAATGTAATATGTATCATATACCAACACCTTAAAAAAGTTATCTAACATAGTTATACTTTAAATTTTGTAACAAATTTACAATTCATCGTCTGTATCTTTTTTCTTCTCCCTCTCTTTTTCTTATATTTATACAAAATCCCATTAAAGTTTTACTTAGATTATTTTATCTACACATGTGGTTCTTGATTTTTATATTTTTTTAGGGTGGTTGCCGATTGTTGAATCATTTTTTTTATTTGATTAGCATCGATATATTAAAAAAAATTGATTATAGATTCTTATTTGTTTCAATATTTGAATTTTCTTTTCTCCTTAGATTAATACAATCAATTGTGTCTATGAATCAAAAAAAATATTTTTTTTCAGGGGTGATATAATATTCAAATAGTGTATCAATATCTTTTTCATTTGTGTATCTCAAAAAAATGATACTTATCATATGTCTATTTATTTTAGGGAAGATACAATGTGTATTCATTATAATATGCTGATTTGTGTATCTCTGTACGAGATTAGGAGAGAGTTAAGAGAGACAAGTGAGATTCGGAAAATAAATGAGATTGTTTATAGGTGTACCTCAGTCTCAATTGAGATACAAATTGCTCGTATCTCTCTTGATCTTGCTCGCCTTCTTTCTCCTCTATATCTCTTGATCTCGCTCGCCTCTTTCCTCAATCTCTTGAGATCGCTTTCCTCTATTCTATCTGAAACTGTTGGTATGAATATAATTAAATTATAGCTAATATTATAATTATGATCAAAACTACAACCATTCATAAAAAATTAATAGAAAATAATATAACATTGACCCAAAGCTACTTAATTAATACTTCATACTAGAAATGGGCACAATAAAACCTCGTTTTATTATTTTCTTTGCAACATTTGATTTAAGGAAAAAACTTATCCGCACCGGGTGTTTATATCAAAATTCATCAATATGTAATTTAATGAAATAAAACACATGTTAATTAATTAAGATTGAGTAAAATAAATTATAAATTTAAACACATAACATATATATATTAGATTGATATAAACACTCGATGCGATCATTTTGCTCAAAGGAATGAATTTCTCATTATTCAATTACTCCCTCGGTGGAAATCAGTTAGAATAAAGATGAAATAGCAATGACCCATCATTCAATCGGCACATGGGTAATTATTTTGTGTTCCTTGGATAATTTATATGTATACGTATATGAGTAAGAAAGAGTAATTAAATAGACTGACATAATATATAAATGCATTTTTTAATTTAATTTTAGTGGTTACGGGGTATCTATGCCTTTCAACTTTATATGTGCACAAGTATACACTTAAGCTCGTATAAAACTAAATAAGTAGACACTCGCATTCTACGCGACATAATGCACGTAAGACACCACGTAGGACACAAAACTGCCATGTAGGATATCATTTAGGACGAATGTGTCGATTTGTTCAATTTTATATAAGTTTACTTCTCTACTTGTGCACACCCAAAATTAAAAGACATAATGTCAGTTAAAGCTAAATTAAAGAATACGTTTATGGATCATACCAAATAGATTCAAATGATATATTTTGTATGGCTTTCCCTTAAATTCATGTGTATGTATATACATTTTCAAGACAATCGATTCATCTCAAAATACTTTCTTAATTATCCTTTTGTCACTTTTCTCATATTATCTTGGGATAAGATCATAAAGAGTGAATGTAATAGCTAGTGTATTCAAGTCAAACTAGTGAATTTTAATAAGTTAGCATCAAAGTGAAGTTAGTGGCATTTCTTTTGACTAATAATAAGTGATGTAGTCACTTATCTTAGAATAAGATTACAATAATAAGTTCCTGGTCCTCAACAAAGTAGAGTCCCACTAGTACCATTTACAATCACTACTAAACTTAAGTGAGACAAACAAATATACCTCCAAAACTATTAACATCAACTTGATAATCACTATGTAGCTAGGAAGGATATTTCCCATTAATTGAAAAGAGAGTACCAATTTTGAGAATATATTTTTGTCTTTATTTTCATATTATGATAATTTAAACCGTGGACACCTATAAATTATTATTATTATACATTTACCTATATTATGATTTATGGGTGTCCATTGTTAAATTATTAGTTCTAGACAAGTGACGAAGGTTAGAATGTATATATAATCTTTTACAAGGTATTGAGTGATAATTCTCTAAGCCAACTTTTCGAGTTGAGTTATAAAATAATTTATAATTAATTATTTTGTTCTTTTTCATTTCCTCCATTAAACCAACAATTAGCTGAGTATATATACACTCATTAAGATATATAATGGCTAAATTCATTTTGTCTAATATAGGTGTTCCAATGTTACATTATTATACACTTCTTAATTAACGTGACCATGCGTACACAATGACCGAGACATCCATTACTTCCTCCGTTTCAAAAAAGATGTCCTAGTTTGACTTGGAATAGAGCTTAAGAAAAAAAAAAAGACTTTTTAATCTTGTGGTTCTAAATTAAAGTTATGTCAAATGTACCAAAATGCCCTTTAATTTTGTGGTCTTAAACATACCACGTGGAAAGTTAAAGTTAAAGTTAAAGTGTTGCCAAAAAAGGAAAGGGGTCATTCTTTTTTAAACAAACTAAAAAGGAAATAGAGATATTTTTTTTGAAACGGAGAGAGTAGTATATACGTTATCTTAAAATCACTTTATAAAAAAGTTTCCTTTGTATATAACGTGTATAAATAATATTTTTTTCTAGAAACAACATTATATGCTTCTAGAAATACAAATTAAATTCACTTACAACTCCAATTGTGACTGTAGACAATAATGTTGTGACAAAAACTTTGTGCATACCGTTCTTCGTATGTATACAAATATATTTGTGTGGGTGTCTAAGTATATGTATATTTTCAAAACTGTTTTACCTTAGATTTTAGAATCCAAATAAACAAGTTGGAAAAAGTGGCATGGACTAAACCATGATGAGTGTTAATGACATGATAAATCAGGCTAGTTGTAATGACTCCGTTGGTTATTTTTTGAAGGGTTAGTGAATTTATCGTTTTTTCCATTTGGATATCGACCTCGAGCCTTTTAAGATTGTGTTTTGAAAGTTGGTTTCGAACTTTGAGTTTAAAGTTAAGAATTTGGTAAGATGTGTGTTTGAAAGGCAAACTGTTAGAATCTATGCGTCCACTTATCAGTCAATGGACCAGGTCCCTTGACACACAAACAAGTATGAACAGAAAGTAAATGCAGTTTAACAACACAACAATTTTACGTGGAAACCTCCTTGCTTAAGGGAGTGAAACCACGACCTGTCTCACAGGATTTTCACAACTGTTTCACTAATCTTCGCAAGCAAAAGTAAAACCAGTTACACAAATGTGAGAAAAAGTTTTTAATCTCACGATCAAGCAATACCTCTATTGCTTGATAAGCCTAAGTAGAAGTTATTCTACCCACTAAGCTATCCCTTCTAGACAACTTAGAATTTCAACACCACCACACTGATTCCTTTATAGATTTAGGAATAGTTTACAATGTAAGACCACAAGAATATATTCTCAAACAACCACACGATATGCTTCTGAGTTTTCAGTTGTTATTGAATAATTCTTCACTTTGATTTTCTATAGCCTTTGCAAATGTTCTTGAGAGTACTTTTTCAAGTTGCAAAAACTAAGGAATGATGTTTAGAAAAGTGACATTGTATAGACAAGTCCCTTTCCTTAAACTCTTGCCATTGGTTGGACCGGTCTGACCTTTCTGATGCCGTTGGGAAATGTGCACCTACTTTCTGTACCTGCTTTAGCTGGCAGTCAACGGCCTGTTCATGTTGAGAACCTGGTACCTTCATAAGGTCCCTGAGTTTGTCACATCATCACAACTCATGTTGAGAACCCTGAGTTTGTCACATCATCAAAACTTACAAATAACATTTTCCCCCTTTTTGATGATGACAAACAATGCTCCATACACTCCTCCAACTTCATAACAAGTTCCCCCTGAATTACTTGTTCATCCTCCTGAAATTTTTTTTTCCCTCTGACTGTATTCCCCCTCACAAACATGTCCAGCTACCACTTATCAGTTATATTTCCCCCTTTTGGCATCATAAAAAAGAGATACAGTAAACCAATAGTATCAACAATAATATCAGAGAAGACCAAAGCTTGATAGCAATCAAACAAAAAGGAAAGCATTCACAAGAGATAGTAGCTAGAACACCAGAGGAATAATATAAATAGCATTCCAAGATAAACATTTAATACATTAATAGCAAACTGAGAATCCAATGACAAAAAGACAAGCCACACAAGGAAGACACAGAAAACGATTGGGACAGACTAAGAAGGGGGAGGCTGATGAGAAAGGGACTGAATAATGAGAGTGAGTCTATCATTTGCAGCATCATTATCTTTTATTGCCTTTTCTTACAAAGCAATAACCTTGGCCCTCAGCTCTTCATTTTCCCTTTCCAAGGCTTGAACCACAGAAGTACCAGGTCCCTCTGTCTGTGCAGTGATCAGCTCAGCTTTGAGTATAGCAATTTCAGCATCTTTTCCACTCAATCGCATAGTTAATTCTTCAACTTCATGCTTGAGTTGGTCCTGGTCTTCTATGAGTTGAGCCATCTTGCTCTTGGGGTTTCCTTTCCCTTCAATGCACTCACATTCAACCAGAGTATTCTCTGAAAAAGCTTATTTCACTGTACCAACCTTGCCAACGCTCAGAGGAATGTTAAAGTATTTGAATACTTCAGTAAGAAAGTATCCATATCCCATTCCATGTATTCCTTTCCTCTCAATGACAGTCTTGTACATGTGTTCAAGCATGAGCCCTGGGAGATTCAGAGGTTTAAATTTGCACAACAACTCCATCACATACAAATCAGCAGAAGTAGATGAGGTCCTCTTTTCAGTTCGAGGAAGCAGAGTTTTGTTTACAAACTCAAACACCAACTGATACTCACTTTTCATCACCTTCTTAAAAAACCCTGCACACTTTGTTGTGGGAAGCTTTGAGACCAATATCACAAACTCAGTCGAACAAGTTTTCCCAATCACAGACCTGGTACCCTCTCGAGGTACCTTAAGAATTTTTCCCAACAGAAACTCATCCAGATGCACTGCAATATCATTCACTCTGGTGTGGACACTCCCATCTTCCTTAAATTGAATGTTGTAGTAAAATTCACGCACTTCCTCTTCATGAAGAATAGGAGATTTTTTGTTGAAGAGATGCATCCATGACTGAATCTCCACCATATCATGAAGAGAGTCCATTCCAGGAAGGTTGATTATTCCCATGTCAAAAACTCTCCCAGCCAGCACAACTGCTTTCTCAAGTTGTCAGTGATGTACCGTGGTTTCACGGTATTTCTAATGCTTTTTCCTTAAGTTTAGTGTGTGTCGAAAGCCTTTTTGTGTTGATTTTTATGTAAGTTTCTCTTTGTTTGCAGAAAATCTGTCCAAGGATGAACGCGGAAGTTTTTGAGAAAGAAATGCAGAAGACACCACCTACGGAACTTATGATGGTCTGTCGAGGCTGTGACGGTCCGTAGGTGGCATCGTAGTGAGGAGAGAAGTTGCTGAAGAAAGATGGGGAAGTTTGACCAAGTGTGGGATTACGAAAGTCCATGACGGACCGTCATGGCCACGACGGTCTGTCCTGCTTGTTTGTCATGATGATCAGAGAAGTAGTCCCAGTATCCAAATTCCAAGAAGTTCAAGTATTTTGGAACGAAGACCCTCGACGGACCGTCGTGCTTGAAACGGTCCGTCATACCTGTCCGTCGAGGGGAATGAAGAAAGCAGCAGAAGAATGTGTGAAGTATGGGACGACGGAGGCCATGACGGTCCGTCGTGTCCGTAACGGTCCGTCACGTGGTCCGTCGACCCAGACGCGTTTGGAAAGATTTTTAGTAAATAGAATCCTTCTTTGATTAGATTTTATTTTTATTATAAATAGTTTGAAAAACCTCATTTTTGTGGTTAGACTTTTTGAATAATTTTTAGTTCTCTTGTTATAGTATTGAACTCTCGATTTTGGGAATTAAGATACTTTTTCCGGAATTGATTGCTGGTGATTTTGTTGATTGATCAAGTTAAATTCTGGAATTTATTCGTTCTCATAAAAGTAAGTGCATGAATTCTTCCATTAATAATATGAATTGTGTAATTATGAACATGGGTAACTAAACCTCATAGCTAGGGTTGTGGGAACCATGGGTTAATAACAAGGTAAAAATCTAACTAAAATAACAATTCTAGAATGGTGTCTTGCATGTATTGATAATTCTTTCGTGTAGAAGTCTTTTTAACGGATGGCCAACGTTAGAACTCGCCTTAATGCTACTTGCCGGACCAAGGAGGTAGATAATAGGAAAAGAATTATCAAGATAGATTTAGTGTAGACTATCTAATAGGCTAGTATTGGTTGGTACGAGTTATAACTTAGTCAAATACCGAATACAATGTTTAATATGAGTGTAAAGATAAGGGTTAGTATAGCAACACACGTAGCCGGACCAAGGTGCGGAGTGAAATTCTCTAGATGCCGGACCAAGGATTTAGAGATACATAACTTATCACTTTACATGCAAGTTATTAGGATAGAATTGTTATAGTTAGATTTATCAAGTTAGGAACCTGTGGGGAACACTTAAGCCCTAGTTACTTTTATAATTTGATTAAACTCCGAAAGCTGAAGCTGTTAGTTGTTCATTTTTATTTAGTTAATCATTTTCATTAATTTAGAAATAAAACCCCCCTTTTGTCTTTTGTTTTCTCGGAAAATAGTTGGCTAAATAATAGTAATAATAGAATAAAGTTAAGTCTGAACTATTTTCCTTGTGGGATCGATCCCAACCTCATTAGTTGGGTTCTTTACTTGATACGACCGCTTTACTTCTTATTTGAGAAGTAAGTTTGAGCGTATCAAATTTTGGCGCCGCTGCCGGGGAAAGTAGCTTTTAGATTAACTTAAACTTATTACTAAAGTTTAGTCAATATTTTCCTGATTTTACTTTTTCTGTTGTTTTTAGTTTTTTTTATTTGCAGAACTAACGTCCTTGTATGCCAAATACACGGAGAGGAAGAGAACCCTTGTTTCCCTACGATCACGAGTTAGAGCGTACACTACGCAATATGAATCGAAACTTGGGTATTAATGATGATGATCCAAACCAGAACATCCCAGCTCCAGTTGATGCTCATGGTCGATTATTACCTGATAATCCTGGTCAAGATGCACAAAGGGGACAAAATCCCGCTCCACGTCCTCAAGAATACTACAGAGGTTATGATTATATTGCAGATTCTGATTGGCCACTTGTCTTGCCCCCTACCAGAAGGTCACACCTTTGTAGTCACTAGTAGTCTAATGCAAATGCTCACTGCTAGAGGTTTGTTTTCAGGACTACCTTCTGAGGACCCACATGCCCATATAGCTAAGGTGAGGGCAGTGTGTAAAAGCTGTGTAGGGAGGCCTGATTTGAATTTGGATGTAATAGGGCTAAGAGTATTTCCTCTCTCACTGACGGGAGAGGCTGCTATTTGGTTCACTGAGCTCCCTTATAACTCAATTTTCACTTGGAACCAACTAAGGGACATTTTCTTAGCACGTTACTACCCGGTCTCCAAGAAACTAAATCACAAAGACAGAGTGAACAACTTTGTGGCACTACCAGGAGAGTCAGTTAGCAGTTCTTGGGATAGGTTCACTTCATTTTTGAGAAGTGTCCCCAATCACCGCATAGATGATGAGTCACTGAAAGAATACTTCTATCGGGGACAAGATGATAATAATAAAGCGGTATTGGATACTATAGCAGGTGGTTCTTATGGGGAGTGTCCTTATGCTGAAATTGCCGAAAAATTAGAGAAAATCTCCCGGAATAATAAAGCATGGAGTACTAGGAAGTCAGATACTGGGAGAAATACCTTTGCAGTGCAATCCACACACAACCCAGCCACAGATGAGATTCGTGAAGAGATGGCAGAGATGAGAACTGAGCTTGGGTTGGTGTTAAAACATGTCACTGGGGGTGCAGAAAAGATAAACGCAGTGAACTACTTGTCTAAACCACCACCACCAACTGATGAATATTATTATGAGGAAGATTCCTATGCAGTAAATGATCAGACGGGGGGTTTCTGACCGAATGCCCAAGGCTCCAATCAGGAGAATTGGCGCCAAGGTCAAGGGAATCAAGGTCGGAACTATGGTAACTACAACCGTGAGGGTAATTATGTCCGTGATGGAAATTACAACCGCGACAACAACTTCAATAGGGGTAACTATGGTAACAGAAATGATAGGAGTGGGCCCTATGTTCCTCCTCAAAATCGTGAAGTTGCTCCTAGGGATGGTGGAGGTAGTATGGCGCGAGTTGAGGATATGTTGCACAAGATGATGAGGAGGTTCGATGCTAGTGATGAGCACACGAAAGAGTTAAGGAGTGATGTAGCGGGTATTGGACAGAAAGTCGATACCATGCCATATCGATTAAGCAGCTTGAATTGCAAATGGCCCAATTATCTGCGACTGTGAACACACGGCAACCGGGCACTCTCCCTAGCAACACTGTCCAAAATCCAAAAAATGATGGACACTGTATGGCAATTACTACTCGTGGTGGTAAACAAACTATTGACCCACCTATGCCGTCTATTGTGGAAAAGGTGATGAGAGATAATGATAAAGTGGTAGAGGTTAGTGATAAAGCAGAAGATGACATTGAAAAAGATGCTGAAGTGCCTAAAAAGGTAACTCCCATGCCTAGACCCCCCCCATTTCCTCAAAGATTAGTGAAAAAGACCGAAGATGGTAAATATCGGCGTTTTATAACAATGTTGAAGCAGCTTTCTATCAATGTCCCTTTGGTAGAAGCTCTTGAACAAATGCCTGGTTATGCCAAGTTTATGAAAGATTTGGTTACAAAGAAAAGATCGGTCACTTTTGAGGAGGATGACAGAATGCAGCATTGTAGTGCTATTGCTACAAGGTCTTTAGTGCAAAAGAAAGAAGATCCGGGTGCATTCACTATTCCTTGTACAATCGGGTTATTACATTTTGCGAAAGCATTATGTGATCTGGGGGCAAGCATAAATCTCATGCCCCTCTCGATTTACAAGAAGTTGGGTTTGGGTGATCCAAAGTCCACTGCGATGCGGCTACTGATGGCCGATCGAACAGTAAAAAGGCCTATAGGGATACTCCATGATGTGCTAGTAAAAGTGGAGTCGTTCATATTTCCGGTAGATTTTGTTATTCTTGATTGTGAAGTCGATTTTGAGGTGCCTATTATTCTTGGGAGACCATTCCTTGCTACGGGTAGAACCTTAGTTGATATGGAAAAGGGGCAAATGAAATTTCGGTTGAACAATGAAGAAGTGACTTTCAATATTTGTAGGTCCATGCGGCAGAGTGGTGAGCTCCAATCGGTATCTGCTATATCTTACAAAGTTGGTAAATCACCCGAGACACAAATAGAAGAACGTCTAGGTGTAGAAGCACTGGCGGCAGTGATAATGAATTTTGATAATGAATGCATTGAAGAATATGGGTCATTAGTCGCTGCTCTTGATCGTGGTAATGTTCGGTTTAAACCGAAGAAATATGAATTCTTAGGAAATGGTGACACATTGCCGGTAATCATTGCATCAGACCTGAATAAACAACAAGTTGAGAGTTTGGTGAAAGTGCTAAAAAGGTTCAAAAGAGCTATTGGGTGGACTATTGCGGACATTATTGGGATCCCTCCTGGTATTTGTTCTCATAAAATCCAACTCATGCCCGATCATAAGCCAAGTATTGAGCACCAGAGACGCTTAAATCCACCTATGCAAGAGGTCGTGAAGAAGGAAATCATAAAATGGTTGGATGCTGGAGTAATATATCCGATCGCCGATAGTAGTTGGGTATGCCCTGTTCAGTGTGTACCTAAGAAAGGGGGAATGACTGTGGTCCCCAATAAAAAAAATGAACTTGTTCCAATGAGACCGGTGACTGGATGGAGGGTGTGTATGGATTACCGGAAATTAAATGCATGGACCGAAAAGGACCATTTTCCCATGCCCTTCATGGATCAGATGTTGGATAGACTCGCTGGAAAAGGGTGGTACTGTTTTCTTGATGGTTATTCGGGGTATAATCAGATTTCTATTGCACCAGAAGATCAAGAGAAGACCACTTTTACTTGTCCATATGGGACCTTTGCGTTCAAGAGAATGCCGTTTGGGTTGTGCAATGCACCCGCCACATTTCAGAGATGTATGATGTCAATATTCTCCGACATGGTGGAAGATACTATTGAGGTTTTTATGGATGATTTTTCTGTGGTTGGTGAATCATTCGAGCGGTGTTTGAGCCATTTATCTGAGGTTCTTAAGAGATGTGAAGACTGCAATTTAGTACTCAATTGGGAAAAATGCCACTTCATGGTGAAAGAAGGTATTGTTTTGGGCCATCGCATTTCAGAAAAGGGCATAGAGGTTGATCGAGCCAAAGTCGAGGTAATAGAGAGACTTCCTCCACCTATCTCTGTAAAAGGTGTGAGAAGCTTTCTTGGGCATGCAGGTTTTTACAGGAGATTCATCAAAGATTTCTCAAAAATTGCACATCCGTTGTGCAAACTGCTGGAGAAAGATTGTAAATTTTATTTTGATGAATCCTGTCTTAAAGCATTCGGCGAGCTAAAAGAAAAATTGGTATCTGCACCTATCATTATTTCTCCGGATTGGAGCAGTCCATTTGAGGTGATGTGTGATGCGAGTGGGGTTGCCCTTGGTGTGGTATTGGGACAAAGAAGGGACAAAATCCTTCATCCCATTTACTATGCTAGTAAAGCCCTCAATGAAGCTCAGAAGAACTATACAGTAACTGAACAAGAGCTCCTTGCAGTAGTATTTGCTTTTGAAAAATTTCGCTCCTATTTGCTAGGTACTAGAGTTATAGTGCATACTGACCATTCAGCCCTGAGATATTTGATGGCAAAGAAGGATGCGAAACCGAGGTTGATTCGTTGGGTATTACTACTGCAAGAATTTGACTTTGAGGTAAGGGATAGAAAAGGGACCGAAAATCAAGTTGCTGATCACTTGTCCCGTTTAGAAGATGAAGCTATGAGAGAGTTGGGGGATAAGACTGATATTGATGACACGTTCCCCGATGAGCATGTATTGGCTGCCTCACAAGACTTGATTCCATGGTTCGCAGATTTTGCGAACTACTTAGCTAGTGATATTGTTCCATCGGACTTGTCTTTCATCAAAGGAAAAAGTTCATGTACGATGTGAAGAAGTTCTTTTGGGATGAACCATACTTATATAGGAGCTGTGCTGATGGGCTTATTCGGCGTTGTGTGCCAGAAGTTGAGATGTTGAGTGTTTTAGAGGCATGCCATTCCTCACCCTTTGGTGGACATCATAGTGGTATCCGGACTGCTCATAAGATCTTACAATGTGGTTACTATTGGCCAACTATTCATCAAGATGCTCATGAGTTCACCAAAGCGTGTGATAGATGCCAAAGAGATGGCGGCATTTCAAGAAAGCAAGAGCTCCCTCTAAACCCCATTCTTGTGATTGAGTTATTTGATGTTTGGGGTATTGACTTTATGGGTCCGTTTGTGAGTTCTCATGGAATGAAGTATATTTTAGTAGCAGTTGATTATGTATCTAAGTGGGTGGAAGCTATCGCCCTCGCGAACAATGAGGGGAAGAGTGTCACTGCATTCTTGAAAAAGAATATATTCTCTCGATTTGGTACCCCACGGGCAATTATTAGTGATGGGGGATCCCACTTTTGCAACAAATTGTTCAAGGGATTATTGGAGAAATATGGGGTTCGCCATAATGTGGCCACTCCTTACCATCCTCAAACTAGTGGGCAAGTTGAAGTATCAAATAGGGAGATCAAACAGATTTTGTCAAAAACAGTGAACGCTAGTAGAACAGATTGGTCAAGGAGGCTTGATGATGCTCTTTGGGCCTACCGGACAGCGTATAAGACTCCCATAGGTATGTCCCCATACCAACTAGTATATGGGAAAGCATGTCATCTTCCGGTTGAATTAGAGCATAAAGCCATGTGGGCTATGAAGAAGTTAAAAATGGACTGGAACGAAGCTGCAGAACAACGGTTAAATGGGTTAAATGAACTCGATGAATTTCGCCTAAAAGCTTATGAAAGCTCAGCCCTCTACAAAGAAAAGATGAAGAAGTACCATGACCTAAAAATCGAGAAACGAGAGTTTATGATTGGGGATTCGGTGCTTTTATTCAACTCTAGATTGCGCTTGTTTCCGGGCAAGCTCAAGTCCAAATGGACTGGCCCTTACTTGATCACCCAACTATTCCCTCATGGAGCGGTTGAGTTGGAAAACAAGGAAGGTGTGCGGTTTAAGGTGAACGGACAACGTCTAAAAATCTATATAGGTCATGCGGAATCGGCGAATGAGGTGATTGAGGCATATCATCTTGATGAAGTCTGAGTAATCGAGTGTCCTCAGTCGTGCCGCGACGTTAAATCAGGCGCTGGTTGGGAGGCAACCCAATATGAATCATCTAACCAATTTATAGTTTTCTTTCTAGTAACGGTAGCATTTTCTACTCATGGGTTGTAAATTTTCAGGTAGCACATCTCCAGGAAGTTCTGCAGAAAATTACTCTGCCACATTCACTGACGGATACATCGACGGACCGTCACGCCTGTGACGGACCGTCGCATTACTCCGTCGTGCCAGGTACGTTCTTTATTGTTTTAAAAAAATTAGGGCACATGCGACGGAACCCATGACAGACCGTCACAGCTGTGACGGACCGTCATCGGGGTTTCGTCACTTCATTACCCAGCAACCCGACCCGACCCGGCTAAGGAATTTCAAAAGTTTTAGAACTTTTTTGAACTCCCCACCCCTTCGTTAAACCATTTCTTTCCCTCTTTCTCCCATTTCCTTCCCTTTCAACTTCCTTCCCTTCCCAAATAACCCACATTCTCCCTTTCCCCATCCCAAATCTCCTTTTTTGGTCGGAGTCTGCTGCTGTGATTCTCCGTTTTTCTTGTTGGGTGCCATCACTTCCGTGTGGTTTTCTCCTCTTCCAAGGTATGTGTTTCTGAACTCTACCTATTTACTGTTCATTTTGGTCTTTATTTACTATTAGCATGTGGGTCTTTGATCTTTGACCATATCTTGTCTAACCTAGGTTATTAGTCCCACGAAATGCCTTGATAAAACTCGAGAAATTAGGGCTTTAGACTTGTAAATTTGATAGGTATTTAGGTTAAAGAGCGTTAGGGAAATGTTGGGTCTTTGGTTTGAATCACATGGGTTGATTGTGGCATCCCCAGTTCTGTCTCTGAATGACAGAACGATACCCCGATGACGGACCGTCGTAACCACGACGGACCGTCATAGGGTCCGTCCCAACACCCCACAACTTGTTTTTTCCAAGTGTCCACTGACGGACACATGTGACGGACCGTCATACCCACGACGGTCCGTCCTGCACAACCGTCTTGGTTGTCAGAGACCCCTGTCCTAAGGTCTCAATAATTTTCTAAGTGTCCACTGACGGACACATGTGACGGACCGTCATACCCACGACGGTCCGTCCTGCACAACCGTCTTGGTTGTCAGAGACCCCTGTCTAAGGGTCTCAACATTTTTCTAAGTGTCCACTGACGGACACATGTGACGGACCGTCATACCCACGACGGTCCGTCCTGCACAACCGTCTTGGTTGTCAGAGACCCCTGTCCTAAGGGTCTCAATTTTCTAAGTGTCCACTGACGGACACATGTGACGGACCGTCATACCCACGACGGTCCGTCCTGCACAACCGTCTTGGTTGTCAGAGACCCTGTCTAAGGGTCTCAACATTTTTCTAAGTGTCCACTGACGGACACATGTGACGGACCGTCATACCACGACGGTCCGTCCTGCACAACCGTCTTGGTGTCAGAGACCCCTGTCCTAAGGGTCTCATCACTTTTTCTAAGTGTCCACTGACGGACACATGTGACGGACCGTCATACCCACGACGGTCCGTCCTGCAGAACCGTCGTGACGGTCAGAGATCCCTGTCTTAAGGGTCTCAACACTTTTTCTAAGTGTCCACTGACGGACACATGTGACGGACCGTCGTGTCGTCCATACTTCACAATTCTTCATGCTGCTTTCTTTTCATTCCCTTCGACGGACAGGTATGACGGACCGTTTTCAAGCACGACGGTCCGTCGAGGTCTCGTTCCAAAATACTTGAACTTCTTGGAATTGGGTACTGGGACTACTTCTCTGATCCATCACAGATGAACCAAGCAGGACGGACCGTGCGTGGCCATGGACGGTCCATCATGGACTTCCGTAATCCCAACACTTGTCAAACTTCCCCATTCTTCCTTCAGCAACTTCTCTCCTCACTACGATGCCACCTACGGACCGTCGCACAAGCTCGACGGACCTTCATAAGTTCCGTAGGTGGTCTATTCTGCATTTCCTTTCTCAAATACTTCCGCGTTCATCTTTGGACCAGATTTTTCTGCAAACAAAGAGAAAACTTACATAAAAATCAACACAAAAAGGCTTTTTCGACACACACTAAAATTAAGGAAAAACATTAGAAATACCGTGAAAAACCATGGTACATCACACCCTCAACATTAAATTCGTTGGTTTGTCCTCAAGCGACGCACTATGATCACTAAAAATTTTTGTAGCAAGAGTTCCATATTTTTAAACTTTCGGCAATCATTTGGCTATCAATCCGATCATTCTATTATGTTCATGCATGGTAATCTACTATTAGGCATTGACTTGTTAGAATACAGACCATGACACAGCTCACTACGCAAAATAACACCTATCGCTCTTCATTCTCACCGAGGTGCCTAATATTTTCGGTGGTTGAAATACTGTCCTCACTTCAAAATAACATCCTCAATTTTTGCACACAATGATTTTAGTTTGAGTATAAGGATCACTTTTTCACACTCACTCTCAAGAACCAAATTCAGCAACTCATTTATACATATTTCCATAGGCTTTGCCTTATTTTCATTCTTTTCAAGTTTGGCATACAACTCTTAGGATCAAATAGGACTTTTTAAGATATAAACCTAGGCTCATGGTCACGTAGGGTATATTTAGGTATACTTTAGTGACTTGTTGGCCCTCCTTGACATATCGCTAAGGCGTACTCACCTTTTTATCATTTTATTTCACCTCCTATTTCTCAATTTGCCTTTTCAACCTTGTTGTTTTCCTTTCTTATCCTTATATGTAATGCACTTTTCTCTTTTTCTTGTGTTTATTTCGCTTCATATGTATGATTTATTCATATTTTATTTTTTTTAAAAGGGTTCATTTTTTTTAAAGTACTTCTGTGTTTTGTTCTTGTCTTTCTCTTCATTCATTTCAACCCTCTTTCCGGGGTTTAATTATTAAACAGCCACCTCAACTCATGATTTTGCCATGGAGTCAAGGTTCAACAAATACCCATGGTTGGGTCAGGGCCAAAAACAAGGTGCTTATCTGCATTAGCCACCCTCAACTTAGTCATTTGCAACGCGGTGCACAATGTCCAAGGGGGACCGGAACAACAGTTGTTCCCCAGGAAGATCATTTGGGGTGAAAATAGAAAGATCTATTGTTAAGCTCATTGCATTTGGACAAAGGGGATTACTTCATGATTTTGTTCTGGTTATTTTTTTGGCTTCAAAGATTGTACTATTTCGAACAAGGGCCTAATGATCATCTTCCTAATTGATTGATTAACTCACTTTTAGCAGGAACTAATCAGGCAAGTTTAGCTAGTATTTGATGGTGGACATTCCAAATTCACCTCACACGTCACTTGACAGTCCTTACATTCCAGATATTAGGTCACCTAGTTTCAAGTGCTTAGATTCAAGATCATGCAGTAGTGTAACTTTATTTCATGTTCCAAACCACATAATTATCACTTACTATGCCTAGTCATCATCATTTTGATATCGAGATATCATATTTGTTTTAGCCATCATGCTTCAGATTTTATACTATGTACATAAGATATGACATGCCGGTTCACAATAAAAGTAATTCAGTCTTTTGGGGAAAAAGAACAAAGGCAAGAAACTCCAGAAGGGATCGTGAACTTGGGCTACTCAGAATTCACCCAAGTATCACTTTTCCATTTACCCCACCCCAACAAAAGATATGCAATTGTCCCCAATGCATAAAAAAAAACTAAAATACACGAAAGGTAAGTGAAGCAAACCTGAGGCGCTAAGCGCCGGCGATCAGCAAGCTGTGGGTCCGGTTCACCGGAACCCACTCCATGCGTAGTCTGGACACCCCTCAGTAGTGTCCTCAGCATCAACAACACCATCAGTAGTGCCTCCCACAGTATCTACAATTCTGGAGCTAGACGCTCCCGCAGCTAACCTACAAGCCCTCAATGTACGGGCCTCCTCGTCAGCAATCGAGGCTCTCCTCGCAGCCTCCATCTCACGGCGCTCCTTCTTCCTCGCCCTAGCCTCATCCTCCTCTCGACCCTGCGTCTCTTGGCAATGCTCTCGTGGGGGAGGTGGTGGAACATCAGAAGTGGCAAAAAAGAGCAGCAATCACTGTGTCCTCAGCAGGCTCTGCAGAAGGGGCCTCAGACTCAGGCACCCTCGCCTCTAAGATCGTATCGAGATCAGCCCGCAGACTCTCACCGCAGCTTGAAGGGTGCGACATGTCCACGCTGGCGGAGGTGCTTGGTCGGGCTAGCACTCGCAACTCAAAAGCGTCTAAGCGCTGATGTACGCTCTGCGATCTTTCTCCTGTGTGCTTGCCAATCTTGCGCTCCATGCGCTCCTCTGCCTCAGCATAGATCTCTGCATCCAAGGCTGATGTGATGCAGAAAGTGTAGCCATCTGTGCCTCGAGTTTCTGTACCCCTAGCAAGTGGACCAAGTGGCAGAAGGAGCCGAGCGAGAGGAGCTTGGGGCAGTGCTACTACCCGGATAGACTCGACCGGTGTGTCAGTGTGGCAGCAGCAGCTGGGAAAGCGTATGAGCATGCTCTATGGTATCCTGCAGGTTCTCACCAAGTGGGACCACCTCTGAGCGGGGCCCTCTGCGTGGAGCCAACTCATTGGCCTCATCCCTGATGAGGCTGATTCAACATTTCCTGCGGGGTCCTGAGTCTGGTCCAATGTGCCAAATGGGCCACGCTGCGGATCTGCATTAAAGAGAAAACCATGCAAGGAAAGGGTAAGTCGTGGTGACCTAAAGGCCCTCGCTCGTGCATGACCGCCTATAGAAGCCAAGCGAAGTCGACCTCGAACTGTGCCATTCATTGCGGCCATCAAAACTGCACGATCCCATGTGACTATATTATCAGCAGCAGTGGGGAAAGGCAGTGGCAGACTATCAACCTAAGAAACTTAGCCGTAAAGGTCAAGTTGGCCTTCCTGATGGCTCCCTTTGCTCCATCACCCAATTCGGCAAGTCTCTCCATCAATAGACAAGTGTTTGGGCCATCCACCTTGGTGGTTCCTCTCTCAGCGATGGCTCACGTAAGAACCGACCCCTCTTTAATAATTTGCCACCGAGTCGAACTCGGCGGTGAGAGGTGTCCTGGTGGTATCAAACATCCTCGCCGTACAGATATCGGCGGATGGCTGGCAGGAGATGTCGACCTGTATGCCGCGTACTCGGACAGTGCTCAAGTGGGGCCTGTTTGGCGGGGGCAGCCGCGCCTATCCATCTGTGATCGGAGAGTGGCCACATAAGAGGCATAGAACTCTCGGACCAACTCCTCACTGTAGCGGCACAAAGAACGAGCCGTCCACTCCAAGCGGTGTCTGGTGAAGAGAGTGTGAATATCCGGCATGGTGGGAGTACTTTCCGTAAGAACCGTCTCCTCAGTGTAAGGGTCCGTGTCATGACGCCTTTATCATTGAGAACCTTGGCGTCTAAGTACAACTTAGTATTGCCCGTCAACACACCACCGGTTGGGCGGTGGTCGGCAACCGGGGCAGGAACTCCAGTCGGTGAGCCAGGAGTGGAGTCAGTGCTATCAGCTCATCAGCCGAGGCAGACTCTGTAGCTGTGGCGGGTGCAGAGGCGTCTCGCGGACCCGAAGGCTTCCTCTGACCACGAAACTCCTAAGGAGCCAGATGCTCCTTTCGTCTTGGGCAGCTGACCCAGAAGGTGTGCCGGTCAGTGTGCGCTCCTCATCAGACTGGGAGGCAGTGAATAACGCCGGACGCCACCTTCTTGGGCGTGGCTCTCGGTGCACGTGGAGCTCGTGCTGGAGTAGCAGTGCCTGGGGGCACGTACTCGGGATCATGCTCATCATCAGAGCCTATCACCAGTCGGGCAGACGGGGCGACAGACTTTGGTACGCCACGAGCTTAAACGCGATTCTGTTTTGGTCCATGAGAGGTAGTACCTGTAAAGAATCATCATGAGTATAAAAGTAGGCAAACATGACAAGAGAAAAAAATAAGACAAAATCACATAAATTCAAAGCAGTAATGAAAGCACTGTAGTAGCACTTGAGGCACGACGGACCTGGTGACGGCCCGTGTTAGTATGACGGACCGTCATGGGGTCCTTCATGTTATACTTAACAATATAGACTCTCAGAAAAAAAGGTCTCTGACTGGTACGACGGTCGTACAGGATGGGACATCGTGGCAAAATGCC